>CM016567.1:9401902-9504811 GCA_003412495.2 Echium plantagineum | reverse complement strand
TTGGCATTAACTTTTTATACATCTACTTTATCAGCTTTCCTATTTTTCACCCAAACTTAAAAAATTTAAAATTTAAAATATCTCAATATTTTTTAAAATTTTCAACAACTATATTTTTAAAGTACAATGATCTAAAGAAGTTGTGAATAAATTTCATTATCTCTTATTTTTGAAATTAAGATGAATTTAAAAGTTTTTCATTATCAAATTAAATAAATTTCATAACATTAATATTTTAAGCAAATTTAATCAATAATAATATTGCATGTAAAGAAACTATCATGTAAAAAATACAATTTTAAATCTTTACTAATATGGTACTCCATTTATTTGTTTGTGAATTTTAACGTACTTTACTAATGTACGAAGTTAATAATTTTGCATTAAATGAGAGTTTTGTATGTCTATAAAAATCATAAAGTATCAAAATGAATTTTCAAGAAAAATCAAACTAAACAATCAATTATTAATGGAAGGGATATAATAATAGTATTTTAAAAAATAAGAAAATAAATTTCACAAATATTTTTAATTGTTAATATTAAAATATATCTTTACTCTTTAGCACTCACATCATCTATTTTATATTTTCAGCTCAAAGTTTAAGATAAACTCAAATTATTTAAATGTTGAAGACAAACTCAAATTATTTTAATATGAAGATGAGAATTATAAAATTTGAAATAAATTAATAATTAGTTTTTTTTAGAAAAAGAAATAATAAAAGTTAAAATAAATTTATATTTTTAAGTTTCAAATAAATTTTTAGCTTCAATATGAAATAAATTAATAATTAGTATTAATGTTATTTAAAAAATAAAAAAGATGAAAATAATAAAGTTTGAACGAAATTGCAAAAATTAATGTAATGGAGGAGAATAAGGAACTGGTAGGGAATTCCAATCTTTAGGATGTTTAATATGCCTACAAATTTAGCATGTTGCATGCTGTAATATATCTAGACCTGCAATTTCAGGTTGTTTTTATAATCTTAACTAATCATTGCAATGATATGTTGTAGAAATATAGAGGGAGATATTTAGCGATAATTGTTATTTTGTCAATATATTACACATATATCTATATTTATAGATAAATATTAAATATAACTTAACTCTGCATATTTATAGAATAGGGTTACTTGTCAATTAACCTAACACATATATTTCTTTTTCTTTGTTATTATCTACTTATTACTTCAACTAATTGTATATAGCGAAACATTTTCATGAGTAATTATGATTTAATCTACTTATATAAAAGAGGAAATTGCCGAAATGGTCCCCGAAAGTGGTACCAGATTGCACTTTGGCCCCCAATAGTGGCACCGGTGCAGATTAGTCCCCGAAAGTGGCCAAAATGTTGCAGTTTGGTCCCCAAGTTAACTTTTCCGTTATAATTTAACGTTGACACGCGGTTTTGGGGTTAAAATGGGGCAAAAACATAATTTTAAATACTTTAACTTACCTTAAGTTACTTTAACTTAGTTTTGGTGCCAAATTGCAATTTCCAACTCTTTTCCCTCCAAAAATAACTTTATTCCTCAATTTTTCCCTCCTAAATGAAATGTCTATATGAAGACCCAAAACCACAATTTTTTCCTCCATTTTTCCCTCCTCAATTTCTTCTTCAACTAAAATTTCTTCTTCTATTTATGTTGACATGTTTTGCAATAGAAAGTGGAGCCATTAGAAATTTTAGTTGAAGAAGAAAATAATTGTGAGCGAGGGAATTAAGAAAATAAGGGAAAATACAATTAAAAATGTTATTCTCCTCCATTGTCTAGGATTTGGAGAGGATGAAATATGAGAGGATGAGGGGCAATGGGGTAAATTAATACCAGTAGTAAATTCTCTAGGGTATAAATAAATTAGGTTCCCAAATACAATAAAAAAGAAAAGAAATTCTTCACCATTCCGTGTGATTCATCCCAATTCAAATACACCATAAATGATTATTAAATATTTAAATTTATTTAATTGTATTTCATGTGGAATTCCCAAAGTTTATACAAGTATCATGCACAGAGAAAGAACGCATTATTGATTTATCATGCTAATCAATGGAAGGAAAAATGGTTATGTATGTGAATATTTTTTACAATTTTTCTAGAACGTGGCTTGACACGCATTAAGATGTTAATAAATAAGGATAAAAGGTTTATTTGAAATTTGATATAAAAAGAGTTTTTGAAAATATTTCTTATGTGTTTTCATATATTATATTTCACTAGCAATTTGTACACAGTTTAGTTCGTGTTAAATCCATTCCCATGTTTTTTTTTATAAATTAGCGATGAGGTGAATTTCGAACCCAAGACCTTTTGGTCACTAGCAAGAGCCTTTTCCACTAAGCTATTCGAGTAACTCCATTCCCATGTTTTTTAAGTGTTTAAAATGGGTCATGTCAACTTGACAGGCATGCCTTGAGCACAATCACTACTTATTTGAACTCTTTTTGTAAATGTACTATGAACTGTGTTTCGAATCCAAAACTTTGTGATCACTAACAAGAGCTTTTTCTACTGAGCTATTCGATTAACTAGTCGCCAGTGATTTCAACTTGGTACTATTTAAGCCCCCTTAGGCCATGACAAACGTCAAACAACTCTTCTTTTATACACCTTTTCCTTCTCTTATTAGATCTCCCACATTATTTCAACTTCCCTCACTCTCATGCATTCTCTTTTGTTTAGTCTTACAACATTCCTGACAAAATTCAGGCAACCTTAGTGTGTTTCAGAATGGAAAACTTGCATGTGGAGCAGATGAGTCTTGTGGATATACTCACACAAGGGAGGGAGCTATCAAATCAGCTCAATAGTCAAATTAATCCTCTCATATCTAAGGAAACATGTGAACATCTAATTCACAAGATTTTTTCTACTTATGATGAAGCTATAGCATATCTGAGCTTGAGAGAGCAACTACAGTCAGACCCTTCACCAATTTCTAGCTCAGTTGAATCTCCCGAAACTAGTAATGGTGTTAGACCGAGATGTGCTAAAGGTCGTTTGACCAGAGATGTCTTCAAGAAAAGGTAATGAGTGTACTGACTTGATTCTATATGCTATGTTATGAATCTTATGATGATTATCACCAAGGTCGTATATCACCAAGGTCGTATAGTAGTGGACATCGAATTGGTTTCGTGGTAAGGACTATTGCAGAAATCCAACAATCTTTTTGTGTGAGTTAAAAATGCATGAGTTTTATGGTATTACTAGAAAAGGGCAATACAGTAACCTTATACTAAATCAATTATTCAAGTAAGAAGCTGGCATTATGAGATGAATGAATTAATAATGATGATGGTAACGGTTGTTTGGACGTTGTTGCAGAAAGACATTGTCAAGAGGTGAACAAATTAAGGTGTACATAGGAACCCCACCTGAAGGACCACTAGGTGATGGACATAGTTGGAGGAAATATGGACAGAAGATTATTTTAGGAGCAACTCACCCAAGGTAAAAAATCTATGCATTTGCAGCAACAGCCAAAAAGTAGACTTTTGTTTTAATGTGCACAATAATGCAAGTAGATAAGATACCACTTTTTTCATATAGATATCATATAACCCTACTCAGGAGGACGCCCCTAATACCTCAGCCTTAGAACAGCAAGATGTGGGGGGGAGGGGGGGGGGGTCCGATAGTATGCATGCTTACCGATGTGGTAACAGAGAGGCTATTTCCGACGTCATATAACCCGACTGTTACATCTTACATCTGTATATGACTTGTTGAGCACAAAGTACTCATGGTGAATTGAGGTGGCTAGCAATGAAACGTATGTACATCAACTTGAATTTCACTATGTCCACTGATAATATCAATTGCCTACATTTATAGAGACAAGGGAGTTTTCAGATGATACATCATTTTCAGGAATTTCGTATTCTTCAAAGATTTTCAGGAATTTCATGTTCTTCAAAGTTTCAACAAAATACAGTTTATTGTTTTTGTTGAATTTTGTGAAATGTTTATTGCTTTCCTTTTGGCTGTACTAGTTTTCCCTCCTGTTTTGCATGTATATAGGCTATACACAAAATCTACTCTAAGAGAGAGTTTGGTTGATGAAAATGGGGTGGGATTATGATATCTCTAGTAATGTTCGCGACGGAACTTATAGTGAGAAAGGATAAGTCGCTTAATGTGAAATGAACAAATATTTAATAGTCACAATATTCCAAGCCATTTAATTCCCACATCCATGAACAAATATTTAATAGTCACAATATTCCAAGCCATTTAATTCCCACATCCACACAAAAAAAGTTTCGTTTAGGAAATAAATTAACATGGTCTTTCACAATATATGCAGAGCATACTACAGATGCACGCACAAGCATACAAGAGGATGTATGGCAACAAAGAATGTACAGAAGATCGAAGAAGACCCATTGCGCGTTGAGGTTACCTATAGGGGCAACCACACATGTATCCCAAATTCTCCCTCGCCAGTAGTCTCACTGGGAGAAAATGTAATCAATAATTTGCACCAACAACCAGAACCAGAACAAATGCAGAACATACCTCTTGAGTGTGGACAACGCCTAGAAGATGAGACTGAAGAGACCAACCCTAAGGTGGTGGAACTTGTCTCATATTCCTCCCCTTCCACTTCGATCCAGTCTGAAGATGAAGACATTTGGGGACAATTTGAAGACGATACCATCTTAGCTAGATTAGCATCTCCTGCTACATCAGAGTCAAACTACTTCTCTATGTTAACAGGCCAAGTACTATCATACCCTTATAGTATAAGATCAGGTCTTTCAGATATGATCTCCAACCCAACTTCAGGCATGAATTCATTTTTCGGTTTGGATATGGATACAGTTGAAGCGAACGTTGAACCAAACCTGCCATATGACGTCTTTGAAGATTTCACTACAAGGGTTTGACAGAAGGCATTCATGTCAATAGTAAGGTACATGGAGTGCTACCTGATATACTAATTCCTTCAAATATAATGTAATTGCAGTGGAATTTCATTGGCTAAGTAATAAAATGTTCGATTTGTTCACCTTTTGTGTAATGATTACTTAACTAATCTACCAAGTTAATTAACTTAACAGGTACAAGTAGACGATTATAGTTCTTGTAGGTCTATTCCCAGTTCGCATTCTACAACGAAATCTGTACTTTCTCAATTAGATACAGAAGAACAGACTTGATCCAAATTTATGAAACAACTTTCCACGCAGAATAAGTTACAGTTTAGTTACAATTTGGCATGTTTCATGGTTGAATAAGTATAGTTTATACTAGTACCTTTTAGACAATTCGTCGACTAGGTTGTAAGCAATTCGTAAGTGCCTAATTGGCTGGTGAGTTGTAGTTTCTCTTCAGAGCGTTCTGTGAAAAAGCTGCTCCGTTATACACACCAAAACAGTAGAGTTACGATTTTGCCCTCCCCTATTTGAAAGGACAGTGAAAGATAAAATTCAATTGGGGCAAGATCGTAACTACAAAGAGAAATCACTATATTAAGGTCTATACATGCGTCTATAAATCTAATCTATAAATCTTAAAATTAAAACTTACGAAATATAATAGAGAGACACATAAAATGTAATATAAGATCCAAACTCACTTGTCCTTCTAAGTAGACGTGTTAAACGAACCGGGCCCAACCGGGCCCGCCCCGGTAGTCCGGCCCCAACCCACTTATTAAGGGGCCGAATACGGGTCTATGGGTTAGGCCCCTAGGCCCGGTCAGGTTCGGCCCCTTCCAAAGCCCCCGAATGTCCGGCCCCTAGGCCCGGTTTACACCACCATCATTTTGATCCAGAAAAATCAAGTTCTAACGGCACCGTTAATTTTGAGACTAAATGCGAAACAGGTGTACACCACCATGGATTATTATTGTAATAGTGTCATTTATTGAGATATAAATTGTAGCTTGACCCAGCTTATTGAGACTATTAATGCAATTAACTTGACAACCACACTCATACCTTTTTCTCAGTCCATTCTACAACCTTAACCTCTTTGTATACCAAATGTAATATGAAGTTATCATATTGCGATGTCCATAAACAATATAACAATTAATCAAAACACATAAACGATTACTTTTAAGGGACATTCTAATCAACTATCTTGGCCTAATGGTTGTCGATCCATACTTTCTCAATGGAGATCATGAGTTCAAGACCTGGCGAGGGTCCAAATATTTACGGATGCCTCTGCCCGTTGTAGTGTAGATTCCCTTCCCATATAATGTAAGATTTCCTTACTTGTATGATGTCGATTGGTTAAAAACAAGGACATGCTTAATATCTTCTCCCCTCCATTATTAATGCTTACATCATATGGTATATGTTGTCATCGGGGCATAGCTCAACTGGTAAAAATTAAAGTGCAAAGTGTCAAACAACCTCGTCTCTTCATGCAACCCAGCTCAATTCTCACTGGGAGCGAACCTTTTGTTTTGCAGTGGTTAACGACCAAGCTCTAGTCCCCTGATCAGACGAGATACATCCTGCGATAACCTCTTAAAGTCATCCCGAGGGTAGGGACCTATTAGGGCCCGTAGTTTGAGGGTCTCAAACTTTTCATAGTGGAAGCTGATATTTGCAATTTGGGTTCATTGGTCCTTAATCCTGATCTATTATATACACACCACAACAGTAGTGATTTGGTGTGAAATGACCATTCTGCCCCCATTTGGAAGGATAGTCGATGAGAGAATTCACTTGGAGGCAAAGTAGTAATTTCATACCGAAAAAACAATGCTTTGATGCGTGTATAGTGTTTGTTGCCCAATCACTTATCCTACACCAACTAGAGTTGTACGCGAGCCGAGCCCGAGTTCAAGAATTTTTAGCTCGGCTCATCACTAAACGAGCTTTAGACTCGGCTCTACTCGGGGAGCTTTCACCGAAAAATATGTATCAAAATATGGGGATAATTTAGTCATTTTGCCCCTTTATAGTGCCATTTATTAAATAAAAGAGACATGAGTGTCAATATTAAAAAAATGGTAAGATAGATACCATTCTTCCAAAATTCTTAATGAAATATATATTGAAAATTGATTGATGGAATATGGATGAATATGAAAGGCGTATTTATTAATGTAGTGGGCTTTGATATCTAAATGAACAAACTAAGTTAAGCCCCGTGAAAGATGAAAGCCTATGGCCTCGAATGTGTTTGAAGTCGTTTAGATATTTTACTACTCGTTTTATTGATCATTTCGTTTTAAATATGGGAACAAATGGTATTGAGAATGTGCTAATTTTTAAACAAGATCACTAGGACCAAAGAGAACCCAGGGAGCAAGAACGAACGCGTCCGAAGGTCGTTTGGATGTTTTACGACCCCGTTTTACTGTTCGTCCCATTTTAGGCATGGGTATGAAAAGTATTTAGAATGTGCTCATTTTTAAACAACAATCACTAGTACCATAGAGGATGCGCACTTGGTTCGAAACTTATCTCATCGCTAATTTTTTATTAAATAATAATTTGTAACAGGATAAAAGCGAAGAGAGAGGCGGACCAGCTCGAATTGTAATGGCAGCCAAAGAGAGGGTTGTAGGCATGCTCGTAGAATGCCGTCTCTACGATTGTGGTGGGACAGCGGGCACCTTTGGCGTGCTTACGCATCTACACGCTCCCAGTGCTGGCATGTGGGCTCCCCATTAAGTACATAGGGATATTGCTCGAGCTCTTGGCCACGGTTTATTCCTTTGGGCACGAGGTGTACTCCTCTTTTTTACCTAAACAAAACTTTCATCGCTTATTTGCGAACGACTGCTCTGTCATTTCTAACCTTTTGGCAAGTGCGGTCAGAGCATCGTTTAGAATTGCTATCTGGTTGATCCTGTCAGTAGTCATAGCCCTTTGTTGGGTGGCATGGGTGAATCACGTAGCAACCTTTGTGTCCCTCTCCCCATTCATTGTTAGGATGTGTGGGGATCAATACGTAGGGATATTGCTCGAGCTCTTGGCCACGGTTTATTCCTTTGGGCACGAGGTGTACTCGTCTTTTTTGCCTAAACAAATCTTTCATCGCTTATTAATGTAACGACTAAAAACTAAAATAAAATATTACTATACTATTGAGCCAACGATTTTATAATACAAATAGTTAAACTTTTGGCATGCATGAACATTAGTAAGTATTCACTCAAAGTAAATAGTGTAAAATTTAAAGTAACAAAATACGATATTATTCCAAATAATCTCATAGTTTTAAAGTAACAAAATGTTACTAGGTAGCCATAACACCATTCTTATTACGGGCAATTTCTATTACAATCCAACAAATTTGCAAAGTTTCCATGAGTCGTTTGACACATATATGTGTAGGTGGATGGATTGAACGAACATCTATTTTTATTTGCACAATTGTTTCTACAATCCAACAAATTCGCAAAACATCCATGGTCTTCCGAACAACAATATGTGTTGCTCGATGGCTCGAACGCACAACCAAGTACTACTTTGGACTCGTACATTGTCCTAGTGCCACCAATTGCATTGATTGTTTCGACGGGGTTCGAATCTTGGGGAATCAAACCTAGAAAAATTAAGACGAATATCGTTAGTATTTGATATATATTAAAATTCCTTCTATTGTATTTACAAAGAACGTAAATCAAAGCATTTTACTTACAAAAGCTGAAATTCATCAACATAGAAAAAACGATGAAAGTTAGAAAAAGTGAATGATATGAATTTTGTTGACTGCCATCTTAAAATTATTTTTCTAAACGTGTGAATATATATTTAGAACAAACTTAAACAATTTTACAATATGAACTATGCAAAGACCACTATATATAGATGGAATTCCCAAGTCTCAATAAATTCACTATTAACAAAAATGGAAATGTTTACAAGCAATTAGGAAAATAAGGAGCAGTGAATTAATTACTAATTTGTACTATAATTGTCAATTGTCTCTCCTAGGTGGAACAAATGCTTTCACGAATGGAAATAATTAAACAAATTAAACCATGATTATTTTAATTTTGTTTACGGTTATGAAATTTAAAAATGTAATTTATTGAACCCGATTCTTCCCTAATGTTATTATTACCATTTCCTTTATTCATTTATTCCTTTCCTATTTTTCCAAATTAAATCAACCTTTTGTCTCTAGTGCAAATATTTGTCTTCATACTTTGTACTCATTCTAGGGATTTTGTCATAACTAATTTCATATCTCTAGCATAATAATTCACTGATTTCCCTCCCTTCAAGTCAATTATTAAGTTGTTGCCTATATATGCGAGGTCTAAGGATCAAATCCCACAAGCAACTTTTATTTTTTATTGGTACTATTCAAACAAAATATAAATTGTTTGACTATTTGACCTAAACGGTATACTGTGTTGGCCGATACGATATACTGTGTGAGGCCCGTCAGGCCCCTTCCTTAAGGGGGCGGATACGGGCCTGCAAATCTTAAAGGCCCGACACGGTAAGCATCGCCGGACCTATGCTGGCTTCGGGCCGGACCCTTTCTTACCGGGTCCGGGCCGTCCGACCCGGTTCGTTTAACCCGTCTACTCGTAAGTACAAAATATCATTTGGGTGAATAGGAAAAGAACATTAACTTATGAAAGTTGTCCACTATTAATTTGCCATTCGCAAAATTCTAATAGGTTTTCATGTCGGATTTGTGTTAATATCCAAAAAAAAATATTAGAAATTGCGAGTTTATGCTCTCATTGTTCGATTATAATTTCATATATTAGCCATCAGTAGGCAGTAACCAAGACTTTTACAAATTTGGTATTATTGAACACAGCCCAACATAGCACAGTCACTATTTAAAGTACTAACATAAACAACACTGCATAGACATCCTTAAAATGCAGTGCTGTAATAGCGTTTCTCGACATTGGCCGATAGAATCTGCAACACAGAACTATTACTAAGTCCTACACATCTTGGAGTTTTGAACTGACTTACTGCAGCTCCTAAGCCTACATAATGATCCAATATCTTATGAAAGGTCCCCCTCTCCAATATCCTAAGCTCAAGAGGTCCTATCGAGTTGACTCTCCGCGAACTCACATATCCTGCATCGACAAATGACTTGTCTAAGCAATTGCAGCAGTCTTGTAAAACTTCGTCACTTGCCTCCCCACTTAACTCCCAGAAAATCACGTAATGCCCCGGATCCGTTGAGGTATCTACTCGGCTAGTGAAGTCCACTATTTCTAGTTTCTCAGCTGATAGTATCTTGGATGCTGTCTCCACTGATAGTTGGAGATCTTTCTCAGTGTTCTTGTCGATGTTAACTGTGAGAAGGAGGTTTCTCCTGCATACAAACTGTAGTTCTGGGGTCGAGTTGTGGAAACCTTTTACCTTCACCACGTCACCTAAGCGGTACCGGTATAAACCTGAAATGTAATCGACTAACGTTAGAATTTCGGAGTAGCTGAGTCAAAATTCAGAAATTTACATAAATGAATGAAATAGTAAATCAATAATTGCAGATAAAAACTTATGTACGAAACTGTACACGAATCTGTAACATAAATTCGCGCAGTTGAGAATGGTGGCATTTACATTTGTGACAGTGAAACACATGCATGGTCCAGACTCCAGAGACAAATCAAAGCATATCTGATCTTGTTCCTTAGTTTATTACAGGATACCTAAGTTAATGGTGCACAATGGCACTTCTTGTGGTCCTAGTCATCTTACAATAATGATCTTTTGCAAGAGTAAGTAGACTCAGTATACAACCACCCAAATTACTTGTATCGTTCATAGATGAGGACAAGTAATAAATTTATAATACCCGATATTAAGCTAAAATTTTCGATTTTAGTTGGATGTGTAAACTGCTCTTTTACAGTGTTGATAACTTCAAGAAGCCAGTTTTGGGAGCCATGACTCTCAAGACCGGGGGAGACACAAGACTATTATTGCATTTATTGTAATCAATATATCAAGTCAACAAAGAAGGATTCTCCGTAATAAAGGAACACCTATAATGGGACCAGAGCAGAAGGCAAGCAACATTTCAAGGTCTGTGTTGTAAGCAAGAACCGGTACCACTTAAGAAGCACCGTTTAATGATTGAAGGATGTGTATAATCGCTATAAGTATGATTGCAGACAGTTATGGGCCATGTATTAACTAACTTGGGACATCAATACATAAATGAATAAGTTCTATCATTTTCACTTATAGTAGTTAGATTCAAACAAATGATGTCAGTAATTTTTATTTCATTTTCTATATATCTTTATATCGATGTCTTTACTGGTTTACCTAGACTCATTGTAAGAATCTAATTATGAAATGAATCATCTAGTAACAGAAAAAAAAAAATTATAGATGATAGCTTATGAGCATGAATTCGAGTATATACCTCCGAGGTTTGTCATAAGGATTTCATACTCTTCACCAATTTTGACTTCATCCAATCCAACAGGTTGAGATTCTTGGCCGTTGAGGATGTTTTGCGTAAGCGGGATAAACTCAAAATAGGCTATATTAGGAAGCACAGCATAAGTTGTTTGCTCAGGGGTGAATTTGGGATTCACATTTACACCAACCCATCCTTCAGAAGATCCATAATCAGCACTCACAAGTGGAATATCCCCAGCAAAATGCCTCAGTTTCTTTAGATAAGGTTCCATGGAACCAGTCATGATTCCATAAATGTACTTGGTGTTCGGGAATAGCTCTGGAATTAACCCATACCAATTAGTCAATCCCATACACTTTTTGTAGATTGTATCTGCCAATTCAGGATTCGGTTTCAGCATCTTCGACATGGCAGCCCTTATTGATGGGACGCTGACTCTGCTAGTGAGGACACCTTCCCGGATGTCTATGCACAGGTCTTGCCATACTTGTTCAAATGATCGGAAAGCATGGACAATGCTGTGTGCGAAGGTGGAAGATACAACTTGAACTTCTTCGCGGTATATAAGACCGCACAAAAGGTGGCAGTATAGTGATTGATGAAAATCAGGACCAAATATTACTTCATCTGGGCTGCAACAAGGTGTTTGCATTGCCTTCATTGTTTTCTTAAACTTTGGGTCGCGAAACACGTTGGTTGTGGCAGTTCCTGCAGCTAATCCCCCTTTCGTCTTCAGTTGCTTGCTTCCATATATGAACTGCAACGCCTTCCCATTGCCAATGGAGAACTCTCTGCAGAAATTATTAAAACGAACTATATCACATCTTTTGTTATTATTTTTTTTTTCAATCGAAAGATAACTAAATATAAATGTCAAGTGCTATACTACATACTTCATTTAAATTGACATTTTTCATTTTCGAAGTAAAGAAGTCCACCGACCTCAACCCTCAATTTTGTACATTTAACACAGTATATAAATTTCATTTAATACATTGTCACCATTTGATGTAACAACTAACAATTGAAAGGCTAAGAAAGTATTTAGAAAACAAACAAGTTCAAATTGCATGAATATAGAGTATTTAAGGAAGCTATTGTGAAAATACCTGTTTCGAAAAGCATAAGAAGTCTTGAACATCTGCATGGTAGAATCTAGTAATGCATCAGTGAACGGAACAAACTTTTGCTTCCCCTGAGTTGTACCAGAGCTGAAACACACAAATTCACCAATTCAAATACTGACTACAAAACAACATTAATATACATACTAGTATACTACCAACGACTAATCAAGACTTTTATGTAGGTTATAAAGACGAAATATTAAAGAATATAAGGAGGGTGGACACCAAAATCTTTGAGAAAATGAATATACTTTCAGAAAAATGAAGGGGGCGCGAGTGACCCTATGCCGCCCCCTAGTTCCACTATTGCATACTACATTAGTCATAAAATTCGAGAAAGAACCTCAATGAAATGGTTCTAATAGGTTTTGCAGTGAGAATCGGTGCCCTTTCGCCATTTGCAATCCTTTGAATGTAAGGATCCAAATCTTGATGACTAGCAATTGGGACACAATTCTTGAAACTCTCTAAATCAGTCCTTCCATTGAGACCCCATCTCTGCAAATACTCTGTTCCACCATTTTCCTCAAGAATTTTCTTCAGTGTTTCAAGCTGAACTCTCCCTGCATCTTTTGTCAGCGCCTCGAATTCTTCAACAACTTGTTCTGGATCAAATCTCTCTTCTGCTCTCTCCATCACAGTCATCTTTCTTCACTTTCACTTTCTTGATTTCTAATTTTCAACAAATCCAAAAAAGATACAAAATCATTAAAATGGTTGCAAAAAGAATATGTACCATGAAAATAAATCACAAGAATCTTTTTAAACCCAGAGTACGAAAACACTATTTTGGAACAAAATCAACAAAACTATAAATGGAAATTCAGGTACAATGAATGGTTGCTAGGTTGATTGTGACAAAAAAAACTGAAGCAATGAATAGATTGTACTATATGTTCAATATGAAAGCAACATGTTCATTGAAATACCAACATAAATATTTAATCAAGTACAAATAGCATATTCATTTACACAAGATGAAAAGAGAGGTTCTTAGTACTTGAACTAAAAGTTAAAACATGAAACAACATTTGACAATTGACATAACCCCAAAAAATGGCACAAACCACCATGAGAATATAGGAAATAAATTGAGAAAACAAATTTCAAACATCAACTACCATATTGAGCTTCAACACCTTCAAGAAAATGGGGGAGGGGGGGGGGGGGGGGGGTGAATCTAGGACAGTGGTTGTGTGACACTGAGGAAGTCAACTAATGAGTGAGACAATAACAGTTGTAATATGTACAAAATAGTGCAGTTTATTTTTGTATTTTGGACAAGTACAATGTGGTGATTGGTTATGTAATAAAAAAAATAGGAAGTAGATAAGGAGAAATAATAAAAGAAGAAAAAAACTTACTGACTAGTTGTACTTTATGATGAATACCTAGGAGCTTGTTTGGAATGTATAAAGTTGATGAGAAAACGAATGGGATATTCATCGTTATATATAGCAAGTTTTGGAGAAGGGTAATGCCGTCCACAAGAATTCCTAGTTCCCCATTATACCCATGTGGGATTTGTGGATATTCACTATCGTCTATCTTTCTTGTAAGAGTTTGGGGGTTAGCTCAACAAAAACTTCGGATGTAGATATGCATGTCAACACTTTTTGTATTTATCCGAGAGTATGATGTGAATGTACATCTTAACACTCCCTTCACATATAATTCGATTTTCGACGGAATTAAATTAATTGCTGGAACAATATTTACACCTCAAAACATTCCCGTCACGTATAACCAGATCCTCTCTCAACACTCTCCTCACGTATTGTTGGAACAATACCGACCAGGTTGCACGTGCCTCATTTGCTCCGGATTAGCTCATGATACCATATTAAGAGTCCATGAGATTTAATCTAAAACCAATTGACAATAGAGGGAGTAATCCATAATCTTATATATTGACCGAGGACATCAACTTCCAATACGAAATGTGCATTTCAATAGTTTCCAATTTTTTTTATTACATTTCAATTTAACGAGTCTGTTTCAAGCATATATATCCAATAACTAAATCGTGACACAATATTAATCATATAATTATGAGGTTATTTTAATTTTTAAATAATTGTTTTTCTATCTGAATACAACTCACATATTTTTTCGAGTCAACTTTTGTGATTTGGTATTAAGATTAAAATGCATTCTCTCCAATAATTTTGTAAACTAAAATACCAAAAAGAAAACTACAAAAAATAGTAATCGTCCAAAAATATACAAGTACTATAAAGTTATGATATATACTCGTGGAACCCCACAGTTCCACTCATTTTAGTTTTTATAATGATGGACCATTCCGGCCAAGCTAATACGGAGAAATACGAAGTTTGCCGACTGAATATACATAATAGATATACTACTCCGTGTGTCTTTTTGGTGATGGTCGTCATTTATCATGTAAGCACATTCAATAGTAGGCGCTGTTATGTTGTTACAATTTGTGGGACACTGCCACACTGGTGGGAGACTAGGATGGAATGCCTCTCAATTTCTGGGGCTCTAGTAGGAGTGCATTACAAACAAACACATACATTTTTACGACACAAAATTTACGATATCAATACATACATGTTTCATGCGTTTGGTATTTTTAGTGTAGAATAACATCGAACGCATGAATACATGTTGGATCCATTAATAAACAAATGTAGTATACATTCACATCGTAGAAACGAATTTTACCATTACAACCGAAATCAAATTTAGTCTTGTCAAATTAAGGTGGGGTGGCTATATAAATATAATAACGTCTTTAATTTGTCTTGTATTGGGTCATTTATCTTGTTAACCCATAGGTTTTAGGTATTTTATATAAATTCCTTTCAATTATTTTTCAATCCGTCTTTACATCTATTTGTGATTATTACCGTCTTTATAATAAAAGTGAATTGGCCAATCGATGCAAATCTTAGATAGGGAGTTAATGTGAAGTGTAGGAAATAAGGAATATTATCATTTATGTGGTCTTCTTAACAATATGTCAGGACTATTCAACGGGCTCAAAACCTCCAAAATACTTTCAATATAATGGTAAAAACGAATGCAATTGATCTAACGATGATACCAGATGAATAGTAAACTGAAAAACTATTTTAGAGTATATTTAGTCACATATTATATTCTTATTAAAAGTCTCTACTTATACGTGTAAGGAAAACCCAATCATAGTTCAAACATGCCTCAAAATATTGAAAACAGACGAAAATCGAGACATCCATCGGGGCTTGGCCCCGGTGATGCCCCCAATAAACTCACTCCCAATGTTGTCGCACATCGAGACTTTCATTGAGACATGTTTCCCCTTGGGCACCAGCAACATTCCCTATTTAGTCTGGACTAGTGTTTGGAGCTCCCCGAAGCCCGATCACAGGTCCCGA
Organism: Echium plantagineum; assembly: GCA_003412495.2. Classification (NCBI taxonomy): domain Eukaryota; kingdom Viridiplantae; phylum Streptophyta; class Magnoliopsida; order Boraginales; family Boraginaceae; genus Echium; species Echium plantagineum. The sequence continues at coordinate 9,488,951 of CM016567.1, read as the reverse complement.
TTGCTCAATGTTTTGTTGTAGTTGGTTAGTTCCTTTCTCTAAAATGTTGATGTCTTGGGTTCAAAACCTATAAGCTTTATTTTCAAAATATTTTTGAACTTTTTTCGATACTTTGACAAATTTTTTATTTATTTTGGTCCCCCTATTTTTATTCTTCTTAAAGTTGGCCTCCTTATTTTGATCATGGTCTCGTGTTAACAGTCTATGGGGTTACAATATAAAACCAATTGGCAATAGAAGTAGTAGCCCAAGATCTTATATATTGACCCGGGAGGACACTGATGCGGGATGTGCATCTTAACACTTCCTCTCACGTGTAACCCAATCGTCGGCGAAATATTCCTCGCCGGTATAAACTACCGGAAACAACATCAGCGGGTTACACGTGCCTCAATAACTCGGGTTTGGCTCATGATACCATGTTAAGAGTCTATGGGGACCCAGTCTAAAACCAATTGACAATAGAAGGAGTAGCCCAAGATCTTATATATTGACCCGAAAAAACACCGATATTCGATGTGGAATGTGCATCTTAACATTTCGCCCCAGATTGTAGATTGAACACATGTTCAACAATAGTTCTACACCTTCTAAATTGGGAGTATGTAGTCACATATACCATCATTGCCATATGGTGGTCCTCTAAGAGTGATGGAGAAATAAAGTACGAGCATGACTTCCAGGTCCCTGTAACTAATTGAAAATGTTGACATAAATTGTGAGAATTTATTGCTTAATTAATTGGTAATCGTGTAATTTTCAAGTTTTAAGAAATGAGACTCACTAGTAATATGATATCTGAACTAATTTTTTATTGTATTTATAATTCATCGCTATATTATAAAATAAAATAAAATGAGATAATTATACAAGCTATTAGTCATCGAAGTTTAAAGTTTGTGTTGAAGCAAATCAATTATCAAATCTATATAATTGTTACATACATGAATTTCAAAGTTATATTGTTATCCAAATGACTCGTCAATATGTAATCGTTATGAAGAATAAGGTTTATTATTATATGTACAAAATTTTATCATAGAATTAAAATTCGGTACAGTTTGTAAATTTAGAGACTATCGATCTAATTTTATCTTTATCTTACTAGATTTTGCTTTTGTGTAAATTGAATGGACCTCTAATAAATATTAATTTTTTTATATAAATATATATTCCTTCAATTTCGTTTTAATTCCACCCAAAAGTCATAGAATTAAAGTCACATTCGATAATATATGTTTTTCATCATGTCAACTTTAATCACACATAATTCAAAAAAGTATGTCACATGATCATTTCGTTATTAGATGTTAAGTTTTACTTTTGGAGACAAAGTGATAGGGGTAAAATTGTCCAGATATTTTTTTGAGATAATATGAATTTTGATTTATTTTTATTTTATTACTGTATTATTCATTATTTGACTTTGTAACCATTCGTCTAGATATATTTTTAAATATACGTGATCGAATGTGTCTTCTAACCCAAACAGTAACACACCCTACCCTTAACATATTGCCCTTGCTTTTGCTCATGTAAACAGAGTGAAGCTGCCATTGGAACAGTAGAAATAGAGTGGAGGAACAATAATGAGGTTAGGGCACTTTGCATAGTGATACCATTTGTATTCTTATCCAAATGCATTTCTACTCTCCAACTATTGCCTCACTTCATTATTACTAACAATTTTTTTACTTTTATTCCTCCAATCTAATTTGTTATCCCCCCTTTACAATAAAGGTTAGTTAAAGTGGATATATTTGTAAAATATGAAAATTGTTATCCAGTCAACCTTGTTCAAATGTATGTGACTCTTATTTTAAGGTATAATAAAGTATTATTGCCCTTTTTGATTAGTTTAAACTTTACCAACTTCCGTCGTGCATTACATGTCATTATTCTAATCTTAATTATAGATAGAAACAAAGTAATCCGTAAATATTATTAAGTCGATAGAATAGGTGAACTTATTTCAGTCAACACTTTTCTAGTTGAATATGTCACACCAAACTTGTTTGGTGTGACTTGACTCATATAATTTTACACCTTACTAAATCATTTTGATATCATCTAATAGACATAGGCGGAATAACGGCTACCATCCCCTATAGAAAAGATGGAATCAAACCAGTAGCGCATCGCTTCTACTAGCTTGAAGCGGTCAGACATCTTTTCGAAAAGTTAAAATATTATTTAGGTATAAAAAAATATTAATATAGAAATTAATATTTGTGTTTATATATTCCAAGTTATTTTAATGTTTTAGACAACCAATTCAAAATTTATATCGATTTGAAACACCCTATTCAAAACATCTACATACTCATCCGCTCCTCAAAACTCAACACGTTCATGAATCTTTATGTTGTAGACTTTTATGTGACGTTACGTAAGTGCTATATTTGTGGGCAATATGTTAGGAGTACTGGATTACATTTTTATTAGTTTAGACAAATTGTGCATTGCATTATATAACACGTGTTTCAATTTTTTTTAGATCTATTTTAACAAATGGACCATTGAATATTTTAAAAGTTTATATGTGGGTACCGATTAAATCCAAGCCTATCAATGCCAAAATAAATATATAGCTAAAATCATATCAATTTTTGCTTCTTGAAGATAAAAAGGCAAAATGGTGTAGGTCTCTCGTTTGTAATAAAATGCCATATGAATTATGACAGTAGTTTGGAAAGCCAAATCTTCAACTTTGTAATGAAATCTAAGGCTGTCTGAAAATGGATGGACATACTTCATTTTGAATAAACTTATGATAACATAGGTGAAAAATACCATGAGGATATGGACGACTCATCAAAAAGTTTAAAGAGAACCTATAAGTTTTTTTTCTAAGTTCTATTCTGTCCCTTTCATCCTTAAAAGATCGTCCAACTTTGACATGTTTTACAAAGGACTAACGAAATATGGAATGTCATATGATATTTTACGAGAATATATAAAACTATAGTAGTTGCAACCTCATGAACCATCAAATGGTTGTGAATTATTTACCTACCCAATGGCATACAAAATAAAATGATTGGTCACATGTTTGGCAACAGAGGAAATTATAGGTCGTTTATCGCCAATCAAATATTTTATACAAAGACAAAATGCTAGATGATCAAACATTTTGAGACGAAGCGAGTGCGCGATAACGAGAAAAGGATACAAGCATCCCTCATTTGTTGTAGAACTCAATGTACACTACAACGAAACAGACTTGACTCTGATCTCAGCCATACTGTTTTTTGCATACCAGGTAACAACTAAGTGTATATACAACTATCCTACATAGAACCATTGATTTCCTCTTGTTCAAGAAGTGTACAATTTGATCGTGAAAACGTTCACATTCTCCTGCTGTGCCTGTATTCAATCACACCAAAAAGATATATGGAACTTTCTTATAAGGTGAAAAAAACAATTGGTTTTTGATGGAAAATGATGCACACCTGCAATCCATAACTTTTTGTTGAAAGCGCGATGTCTGTAGTCTTCCAATTGCTCGGAAATCACTTGTTTCTCGGGCCTTCTTTCTTGGATTTGAAGCGCTATGCTTGGCAATCTGATCTTTGATAAATTCAGTATCCTTCACTTCCTCCAAATCAATAATCTCCTCAGAGCAAGAAAGATAAGAAAGGATCAAAACAAGATTTAACTCCAACATAAATGCTTCGTTTGAGCTCCTCGTGCTATTGTTTCCCTCCTCATTTTCATCTGATAACATTTCATTTTCTTGATGGCTCTCGTTTTCCTGATGGTTCTCGTTATCCTCTGCAAACAGTGCACTTTCTTCATGGTTCTCGCCTTCCCGATGGTTCTCATTATCCTCTGCAAACACTGCATTTTCTAGATGGTTCTCGTTTTCCTCTGCAAACAGTGCATTTTCTTGCTGTTCCTCGATTTCCGCCATCCTTTCTGCCACATAAATCAAATTCAATCACGATCATGGAACTTCATTTGAGAGTCCAATACACATCTAGCGATTTTTTTAGTTATCGTTATAGTCTAAATTCTTTTGTTTAAAAACGAAACAATTGTCATTTTATATATTTAATCCAAGTTTTACCTTAATATATCTGTAATAAATAAAATTCACTTCGCTTGCTCACTTATACTTATTCCCTATAACAAATTTCACTTTTTTATGATATGATTGCCTTTAATGATTAACATATACATAATTTAACCCAATAAATGTCAAATTATATTTTTGTTACACAGCACCTACAAAGCTAGAACGACAACTAAAAAATATACATAACCCCGAAACAAGACTTCTATACCAAAAAAAATACACATAACTATGAAAATCATACTGTCCTCAAATACTCAATCGATTTAAGGTGAACCCAAAAACAAAATTAACAACACATAATCAAAAAATAAGTGGCCATGTGATCAAGAAAAATCAAGATCATATGCAATCAAGAGAATTATTACGATGGTATAATTGAGAAATTTATGTTAAAAAGTAAACAAAATAAAGGGAGAAAAGGATTACCTTGAGCAGTGGATTATTGTAATATGATGAGTTTAGCAAACTGAGATAGAGATAATTGTATAGTTGGTGACCTAAAAGTGATGATTGAGAGAAGGTAAAAATAGATGGTAATTTTTTTCTTCTTTTTTTCCCGACCTTTTGCCTATTTGAGGTGACAAAATTAGCTGGGTAAAAAAACGTGTGGATCAAAATATGAGATCAAAAGGGGGTTAATTTCTGGTTTAATATATTTTCTACAAGAAAAATATGGGGTGAGATATAATGGTGAAACATCACATAGTGATGTTGATGTATTGTGGTTAGCTTGTAGATCCAGCTACATGGATTTTTTGTTTTGTTTGAGTTGACTATTGATTGGATCGTATATTCTAGAGGAAGTTTAGGCTACTCTATTGTTGATGATCATGATGACTCATTTGCCTAGAAAGAAAGGGGGAAATAGTTCGGTTCAATTGGTCGAATAAGTAAATTTGTGAGTCGATAATACGGACAAAGTAAATTGAGATTGTCGCAGGGGTAGTTTAGTGCAATTTTTCTTGGTTAGTGTGCCTTTCGGGCTATTACGTCAACCCGGCATCTGCTCAAATCGCACTCGAATAGCGATCATGGAGATTTGTTACAAGAGGGGGGAGGGGGAGGAGGAGGAGGGGATAGGAACATGAGATATGTCCGTTAGAGCATTAGTAGTAGATACCCCAAACATCTCTTTATCTCTAAAGTAGAGAGAGAGTTAACAAAATGTAACATTTTCAGAATCCTTATACTAAGCTGGCCCACATCAAAACTTTAGGGAACCTTATAATAAATCCTAAAGATTGGGACTCCCTACAAGTTCCCTATTCTCCTCCATTACATTAATTTTGCCATTTCGTTCAAACTTTATTGTTTTCATCTTTTTTATTTTTCAAATAAAATTAGTACTAATTATTAATTTATTTCATATTGAAGCTAAAAATTTATTTGAAACTTAAAAATATAAATTTATTTTAACCTTTATTAGTTTTAATTTATTTTTCCAAAAAAAACTAATTATTAATTTATTTCAAATTTTATAATTCTCATCTTCATATTAAAATAATTTGAATTTGTCTTCAACATTTAAATAATTTGAGTTTATCTTAAACTTGGAGCTGAAAACATAAAAATAGTTGATTTGAGGAGTGCAAATAGAGAATCTGATTTTGTGAAAAAGCTTAAAGTAGTACCTAAATTTGATAAAGTGATATAGGGAATTGATTTTAGGGAAATATTATGAGTAATCTGGTGTGAGTGCTCTTAGTTAAGTACCTAAATCAAACTCAATATATAGATAAATCAAACAAAGATATCAAATATCATTCAAAAGTTCATAATAAGAGAACATGTCCAAAATTCAATATTATTTTGGACGACTCAACAAAATACTAATGTAAAACAACTTCGAGAGTTCAAAATAACAAAACATGTCCAAAATTCAAAATTATTTTGGACGACTCGACAAAATGCTAATCTAATTAGCATTCGAACCGAAACATGACCCTTCAAAATAAAGCCAAAAAATATATAATATCCATAGCCCAATCAAAGTAAAGTACGAATATTTTAAGCTTCAGGTTTAATAGGTTCATCATCATATTTGACTTGTTGACCAGAGCAACATAGTTTTGGTTTGTATCCTTTTGCAAGCAACTTTTCAACCTCCTCAAATTGCAAGCCCTTGGTTTCAGGCACCAAGAAGAATATTAATACCAACCCAATCACTGAAAACCCAGCAAACAAGAGGAATGTCCCTGCTGAACCAATGGCCTCAGTTAAACTCAGAAAACTCTGGCTCACAATCAAGTTGGATGTCCAATTAGCCACGGCAGCAATTCCCCCGCCCACGCCTCGATACTTCAGGGGATATATCTCTGAGTTCACAATCCATGGTACTGAACCCATGCCCGGGGAGTAGGAGACGATGTATAACCCCATCACTAACACCGCGAATATTCCAAATTTACTCGGGCAACCCTGTGTGTACCAAATGCGCCTCTCTGATCGACAGGCCCCTTTTATTGCATCCGTTGCAGACAAGCAGACCCCGGGATGATACTGTTTCATCCAAATACCAAGAAAATCATCAGAAACCATGCCATGTAAATAGATAATTAATTAGTAAGCGGCTTAGGCAAATATATTGATAAGATGTTAATAGTGGACAAAAAGATAAATGGAACTTACTACGTTATCAGCATTTGCACAAAATCCACAATCGTCGGAAGCTCTTAGGCAAGACATACAATTCCAGGATGATGCATCAGCAGCATTGATGAGACTCGGACATGTAGAATTGCGACCAAATGTGGGATCAAGAGTATTGACGCGAGGGGCATGTACAGATGCTTGGAAAAACATGGCTGCTAACACAATGAGGCAGGTAATGATGCCAAACATTGAGACAATCATCAATCTCCTCCTTCCATATCTGTCTACAAAAGTCATACTAATTATCGAACCAACAGCATTAAGACCGGTTGTAATGAGAGAAAGCGCGATTGCTGTCTTGTTCGATGCAAACCCAGCGAATTGCACAATGGTGGAGCTATAGTACATAACAGTGTTAATCCCAACAAACTGTTGAGCAACTTGAACAGTGATACCAGCATAGAGACCTCTGCGGACAACGGTATTAGTCCACGCATTTCTTACTTTCGAGATCATACCATCACCGATGGATTTCTCTTGTTCTTTCTCCTCTTTAACAGAGTCCTCCAAAGCTTTCATCTCTTTTTCGATTTCAGTGTCTGGATAGATTTTTTCGAGGATAGCTCTTGCTTCGGCTTTTCGATCCTGATTGAAATTCAAATGAAAAAGAATTCACATATAAGTCCCTAAAATCCAAATATATATCTGAACAATACTAAAACACTTATTAAATTGTTACCTTCCTATAAAGCCATCTAGGAGACTCTGGAAGATAAAGCATTAAAATAAACTGAACAACAGCCGGTACTCCTGCTATGCCAAGCATCCAACGCCACGTTCCAGGAGCCTAGATAAAGCGAGAGCAAATTTAATCAACACAATAGTCAATTAATCAAGGCAAAACTTAATGCAAACTAGCAAAATAATATTGATAATTACCCTTGTGAACGCGAGATTAATCAGATAAGATACGAACTGGCCGCCTGTAATAAGGAGAGCATTCGCGCCAACAAGTGCTCCTCGAATCCTTGCTGGAGATGCTTCAGCAATATACAATGGTGCCGTCATTGAGGCCATCCCAACTCCTAAACCCACAAATACCCTTCCGACAATAATGACCCAAGGAGCTGGAGCAACCGCCATGACAATAGCACCAATGAAGAACAATATGTCCGCTAAGAGGATGGTTTTCTTCCGACCAAACTTGTCGTTCATCCAACCACCTATTGCAGCACCAATAATTGCGCCAGCAACCGCTGTGCTAACAATTGTTTCCTATACATTATAACAAACAAAATACTAATCATCGCAACAGGAAGTCGAATATAAATGTATGTTAACTAAGAGAAAAAAGGTAGTGCCGGTAAGTGGCAACTTGCCTGTAGCCATGTCTTTTTGTCAACAGCTTTAAAATCGTCCCGGATGTACAGGAGGGCGCCAGAAATAACACCTACAATATTATCACGATATTCAGACGCCAAACTCTTTGATATCTAGCTAATATGTTAAGTCGAATATCATAATTTTATTATAAAATCATTTCGGACATTCAAAGATTAGACGTTGTCGCTAATCGGCTACTATTTATACCTGTGTCATAACCAAATAAGAGCCCTCCAATGCCGGCAGACATTGCAAGACGCATAATGTAAGGCGTCTTCCAAGTAGTCTTGAAACATTCTGTAAACTCTGTTTTGCTTGCACTAGGAAGACCTCCATCCAATGTCATTGTGAAGTTACAGTATTACTATAATTGGAAATTATTATAACCTGCATAATGAATTAATGATGTAAATTTTAACTTTTGTAATAACTCAAAAGGTTACAAAAATTATGTAAACAATCAGATATAGATTAAAATTAAGCTAACATTATTATGATCGTTTGTCCTAAAATGAGTTCTATGTCTATAATTGTTTTATTCAAACTAAATTATTTATCCTAAAACTTATAAAAAGTACAATACTACCAATTTCTTAATCAAATTCTACTAGTTTATTGGGGCAGGGTTTGGTCTAAGATAGTAGTTATGTAGGTAATTCACTCGCCATAAAGAATTTATACAAAATCAACTTACAATACATACGATCTACTTGTTAAATATAAAAATTGAAATTTAGCTATAAAATATAAATAATTGAATATTGAAGTATATCACTTTTTGACAGATAAGGATTATGAACAATGGGAGTAGTCCATTGAAAAAAAAAGAGAAAAAAACAATTGATTTATTCTACTTCCAGTTAAAGTGGAATTTTGAACAATAATTATTATCATCAATAAAATATCTTCCTCTAGATTTCTACATGGTTTCGGAGTCTATCGATTTTTGAGGGCTAAATACACCTTTCGCTGCCCTGTCGGTGGGTTTTCTACTATGTAATACTCACCGGTGGACCATGAGTTTAAGGGAGGGAGATAAGGATTATGAACAATGGGAGTAGGCCATTGAAAAAAAAAAGAGAAAAAAATAATTGATTTATTCTACTTCCAGTTAAAGTGGAATTTTGAACAACAATTATTATCATCAATAAAATATCTCCCTCTAAATTTCTAGAGACTTATCAATAATAAATACTCCCTCCGTCCCTAAAAGATTGTCACATTTTGACTTTTGGTAGTCAACAAAATACGATTTAAAATATAAATATCTATTATTATACATGAGAAAAAATCATAAAAAGTTAATATTACAAAAATATATATTGAGACGAATCTAACAAGGTCCCACAAGACTATATTATTTCTTATCGTTTAATGGGAATTCATGATCAAATTTTATTATGTTTGACTAACAAAAGTCAAAATGTGACAATCTTTTAGGGACGGAGGGAGTACTATATTCAACTAATGGAAGTCCACAAGTCATGATGCTTTAGAGTTTCGGATAACATCAGCACAAACCACAAAAGTTCATATTAACATCAATTGCATGAAGAAACAATCGAAATTAAGTCCCACTTACGAAAAACTTCATCATCTCAAATAATCTAGTTTTTTATATAATTAAAAATGAGATAAGTTTCGAATCAATTCGATAAATAATCTTTTTCTATTGCGTCATTCGATAACGTCAGATTGACTAATTTTGAATTCGAGCGATTGCTTTTTACATTTTGTGAAAGTCTAATATCATAAAAAACACCACAACTACATTCGACCTACTCTATTATTAACACGATAGTTTTAATTTTAATCAAAACTTATAAATATTAATCCAAATCCCGAAAGTTGTTGATATAAATTAAAATCAAACAACAATCTCTTGAGGAAGGATATAGGAATATTTAAAAAAAACACACATGCTAAATAGAATCACTTATAAAAATAGTCAAACAACATAACATTTTCAAAAGATATAAAAAGTATGTACCTCGAAAGACCTTTCTTATTGTTTCCCCTCAAACCTTTTTTTCGTCACTGCAACTATATTATTATATAGTTATAAAAGTAGACAAAGGATATATATATTTATAAGAGTAGACAAGATACAGAATTTTATCTCTATTATTTCGCTTTTTTAATTCGATAGGATAGAATACTATTCTATAATTAAAAGTGTCAAATGTCCACCCCCACTTATATACATATATAGTAGAGCATAATGTTTTCATTTAATATATACTAGAGCATAATTTTTTGGGCAATTTGCATTAAATGTTTTCTATATAATATGAAAATTCTGAACATTAAATTGTGATTGTTTCCAAGACGTGAAAAATGTGATAGATAAATTACCACATAGGGAAAGATAATTCTAGTAATGCAAATAGACCAATATAAATTATCATGAATAAATTCAAGAAATAAAATACTTTTTTACATATACTGCAGTTCTTACAAAAATAGAAATCTATTAAATATAGAATATCCATCAAATTCTTATCCCTATATATATGGGGTTAGTTACGATTTTCTAAAGCTTTTTACTTTCAAATTATCATTAAATATAAAAAGATATTCTACTATATTAATTAATTATGCATTTGAATTGAATATGATTTATTAATAACGTACATATGCATTATGATATGTATGTTAACTGCTCGTTAGAATTAAAACTGAACTTTTGTAATAAGTTCATAACTTTTAATTAATAAGTAGACAACATTATTATGGTTTAGCTGGAGTTATTATTAAACATTTACATCAAATTCATTCTCAATTGTTATTTTTATTTATTTTTTTGATTAACCTATTTTTGGATTAATAGCTCTTTGGCATATATCACTTATCCACCCAAAACTTAAAATGAATACTTGACATATGTTAAGAAAAAATAAAATAAAAATTATTACTCTCTCCGTCCCTAAATGATTGATACATTTTGACTTTTCATGGTCAACAAAACACAATTTCAAACATAAATATCTAATATTCTACATATGAAAAATTATAAGAAGTTGATAGTTCAAAAATATATATTGAGATGAATCTAACAAGATATCATATGACTATATTATCTCTTATTGGTTAATGAGAATTATTGATAAAAGTTTTTAAAGTTTGATCATGCAAATTTAAAATGTACCAATCATTTAGGAACGGAGAGAGTAGTTAGTATAACAACTTATAAAATATTAAATTATAAAATTATAAAAAATAATAAAAATATAATTAATTATTGATTAATAATTATTTAGTATTAAACATAATTAATTAGTGATATTAAATAATATTAATAATAATTAATTATATTAATGATTAAACATAATTAATAAATGACATTAAATAATATTAATAATTAATTAATATTATTAATTAAACGTGATATTAAAATAGTAATAATTATTATTATTAATTTACAATGATAAAAACTTATTGATTAAATGGTAATTAATTGATTCATGACAATAATAACTGCAAAACATAGAGCGTACAAAAATCAAATTTGTGGATGGGTAAATAATCATAACGTATAAGGGCCAACCTATTTTAGGAAATTAATACCTTTATGTGATCTCACTTACATGCTCTTAAGGATTGAATACTTAATGATTGAAAATTCATTAGATTATACTCCTCCGTCCCTAAAAGATTGTCACATTTTGACTTTTGGTGGTCAACAAAACACGATTTAAAACATAAATATCTATTATTCTACATGAGAAAATTTTATAAAAAGTTAATATTTTCAAAAATATATATTGAGACGAATCTAACAAGGTCCCACAACACTATATTATTTCTTATCATTTAATGAGAATGATCAAATTTTATAATGTTTGACTAACAAAAGTCAAAATGTGGCAATCTTTTAGGGATGAAGGGAGTAGTTTATATGCATGACTCCAAAAAATCGGTGGATGGTTAAATATCGTGATTGAACGAAAAGTTAAGGTGGGAAAAAAAATATTATCGAACTTCTTTAGATAATGTAATACTCCAATGTTTTAGCTCTAGAAATTTGTTTATTACTATACATCAAACATAGTCGACTATTGTCAAAACACATAGATCTAGCTTTTCCTTTAGTTTAGTTGTCTAGTACAACAAAAATAAATAAATAATCTAAGATTGAACACAATAATAAAAGAATATAATCGAAAGTTATGTAATACTTTAATGGTATATTTATTACCTATAATTAGTTGAGAAATACAGTTGAGAATTATTACTAGACAAATAAAAAATAAATAATTAAGAATGAACAATATATACAAGTATTAATTATGTTACTTTTAAGTTAATTTAGAGGGAATGACTGTTCTAGTTTATGCACCTTAACATTATTACTGGCCCTCAACTTTTCTCTAAATGCAATATTATAAGGGCACAATGAATTTTGTATTTGTTTTATGATTATTATGATGGTTCTCAAGCTTCTTAAACTTTGGTGTTACAGTTATACTATAAATAGAATATGAGTTTTTTTTTTATAAATAACATTAATACAACAAACGTTTACAAATTAGATATCTATTACAACCAAACCTTATTGGCAGAAATGAACTCCACAGGAGTTCTTGCAAAGACGTATATATAAAAACTTAAACTAAGGACTATAATTAAGCTCCAACCTTCTTTCATTGGATAGTGATATCCGTAATGACAAATGCGGATATCTAGTGGAACCATAAGATGACACAAAACTATTAACAATAACTAATATCAATTCATACTTAAAATCAATTAGTGTTACAAAATTGCTAAAATGTGGAAACCAAACTTGATGAATAAGAGAGGGAGGATAAAAGAAAATGGAAACGTAACATGAGTAGAAGAGAAACTCAAGGTTTCCTTGGTCATTGTCACTAATAAAACTATTTTCAGTGTCGACTATGGATCGAATGGATAATAAGTAAAGAAAGCAAGCAGATGTAGTGTGTTGACATGAGCATAAGAGAAACTCGAGCTTCTCTTGCTCAATGTCAGAGGTGGATATTTTTTCAATGTCGATTAGAAATCGACTGGATATGGAACCCTTAAAACTAAAATTTAAAAGGAGAAGTTCCATCAAAGTTTGAATTTCTATACTATAACAACCGGTGACACTAAGGTAATTATAAGATGAATTAATATGAGTAAAAAAACCTGAAAAACGGATAAGATTACCATTTCTAAGACGCGGTTGTCCGTTACCTTTGTCCTTGAGATCGAAGAGTTGTAGTTTCCAGAACGTCCTCCATTGATCTTCACGGGTATGCCATTCTATCCCTGGATCAAAAGGAAATCCCCCAACTATTGCACCTCTTACAAAATCGAGTTGATATGTTATTTGATGGAGCTCTTGGTATGTATACCGTGAAGATGTCCCTGCGAGTATCGCCAATTGATTTTCAATAGTTTTGTAAAGACAATGTTCATCCGACTGTATTTCATGGAGGCACAACCTGAGAGGCTCAAGCTTCCTTTCCAATTCTCCACTTGCTACCATACGATCATTGGTTTTCTTTAATCCTCCATTCTCTAGTTGCTTCTTCGTGAGCTCTCTTTGACATGTTGCTAAGTTGTGATTCTCTGGAATGTTCAACTTGAGTGACCGTTGCGACACCAACGATAGCATTCTGTTCAGCTGCCTGCTTGTTCAAAGCAGTTCCTTTATTTTGTAGCTGAGAGATGTCTCTCATATGTTTCGAGGGCATCTTCTCATGGGGTTCTTGTTTCTTCTGAGCAACAATAAGTTCAGCCATGTATGTGGAAAGTGCTCCATCGACCTCACTTGTGTTCTTATGTATATGGGCCTCGTCGATACTACCTCAGCTCTCACTAAGTTCTTCAAAGACATTCAATCCCTTTGACATATTTTTATTTTCATTTCCCTTACAACCACAAGTAGGAAGAATCAGATGAAATCCTAAATCCCTTTCTTTGCTGAAACAGACAGAGTTATTGTCTAAAGCAACCTTTTGCTTTTTCAATTTTTTGCTTTTTGCTAACAGGGTAATCAAGATCTGCTAATGGAAAGTGATTATTTATCTCTAAATTCTCCCTTTTACGTTTCACTGATTTTGAAGACCCATCATAGGTAGAACTATTAATAACATCAATATCACAAGGTGATTCAATTGCCATCCTATCAAATAAAACATTCTTATTCCAGAATTATGCAATACTATGATATGAAGAAACGGGTTGAGTACAAGCTGTGAGATGAGGACTTTCAAACGTTTTTTCAACCACAATTCGTTGTTCTTCAAGTGACTTTGAATAGTTTTGACTTCTAATTTTGGTCCAAATTGAAAAGTTGTTTTTCAATTTGTCCTCATCAAAGTGAGTAAGCTTGTTTTGACGTCTAAGATTAACAAAGGTGATGTTTTTTGGGGCTATAACATATTTGAATCTGGATTTTTTTTTTATGATTTTTGATGATTTTGTGAAGATTTTTTGACTTGGGTTAAAGAAAGTTGGGTTTCATTAGGCGGTTGGCTTACTTACTGATGAAGAGATTGAGAGGATATTTAGAGCTGTTTGGTTTCATTTATCTATCCCGCCTTAAGTGCTCTCAACTTAATAGAATATTAGTTATTCCAACAAAGCTTTGATTTGAATCTATATTCGAATTCAAAATTTAACGAATTCCTTAAATTTTGAAGTTGATAAATATTCCTTATGTTAGGGGTGTGCATACCCGTCCAACCCAACTCGAAAATACGAGTTAGTTGGATCGATGGGTCGGATTTGGGTTAACTAATAAAAACCCCAAAATTTGGGTTGGGCTTGAGTTTACATTATTGAAATCCGGAAAAATCCGGCCCAGCCCGAATATATAAATATTAATATAAATCTATATATAATATTATGCTTAACATGTTACACTTATTATATAAATTATTCAAACAAATTCAATAGCTCATATATTTAGATAGTACAATAATTCTACTTTCTAATGTAATGTATTCTATGATTGGTTAAGAAACCAAATTTTTTGCGTTAAAAGATCCATTGGAAGATTCGAGAAGTATGAAGACATTGCTCATTAGTTTCATGAATTTATTAGTTTAGTTTGTAGTCCATTATAGTTATTGTTTTTGTTGGTCTTAACTATATTTTATTTTTATTACTCCCTCCGTCCCTAAAACATTGTCACATTTTCAACACAATTGAAATAATCGAATTAAAACGAAATTACCAACGATATAGAACATAAATGCATCCAAATTCTTGGAAACTCGAATCCCTAAAAGATATTCTAACGGAAAGATATTTATTCTGAATAGAATTCATCCCTCGAGCAAAAATTATTCGGCCGCAAGTAATAATAAGTTAGAAGATGTAATAACCCTTTAAAACACACAAATTAATTACTCCCTCTGTCCCTAAAAGATTGATACATTTTGACTTTCCAGGGAAAAAATTATGCGAAAGCTGATGATGTTCGGCACAATAAAACCGATGATAACCAGATTGTTCATTATTGAAAATTCACTTCAATGTAACAAAATAAGGGAGCCAGTTAATATTGGGAAAACTACAATTATTGTTAACTACGGAAATATTTCGTGGTAAAGACAAGATAGTGTGAGATGCACGTGTTCCCATCTAAGCCTTGTAATATTATGCCCTATATTAATAAATTTAAAAATATAATAATTAAAATAAAATAATATAACTCGTTTGGTATAGCTCCTACTCATTAATAAGCTCGTTAGTCGATCGGATTAAGCCCTTAGCGAGCCAAGCCCACGTGATAACTAGATAATCCAAGCCGTAGCGCACACAAACAAAAACCCTTCTCTTTTCTTCTAAAAGAACCCGACGGCTCCCTCATCCCTTCAACCAAATCGTTTTTTTGTTTCTTCCTCGATTGAGCACGCCATTCATCCCCAAATTTACGTGAGTGGCTAGCCTTTGAACAAGTGTATATTGGAGGTAATATTTTAGAAACTTTCGAACTACATATATCATCCTTCATGTTGGCCGTGTATAATCATAGTAGGCAAGGTGCTTTCATTATTAATTTATTATCTCATAGTGATGAATCTCACCTAATTTATGCTATAGTTGTAATAGAAATATTATGAAGTGTATTAGTTGCATTAAGAAACCAAAATCGTGAGTGATTTATGCTATAGTTGTAATAGAAATATTATGAAGTGTATTAGTTGCATTAAGAAACCAAAATCGTGAGTGATTATGGACGAGCAAATTGCTGAAATGGTCCCCGATAGTATGACCGAGTTGCACTTTGGTCCCCAATAGTTACACGGTTGCATGGTAGTCTCCGAAAGTGGCCAAAAAGTTGCACTTTAGTCCCTACGTCAACTTTTACGCTAACATTTCAGGTTTAGGTGTTAAAACTGGGGTAAAAATGTAATTTTTAAGACGTAAAGTTGATTTTTTGCCCCAATTGATGCCAAAATGAAACTCCACAACACTAGTTGGGGTGAAGAAAAAAGGTAATTTTGGCGGGAGGGGGTTGTGGAGTTTAATTTTGGCACCAATTGGGGCAAAAAAATCAACTTTAAATCTTTAAAATTATATTTTGACCCCATTTTAACTCCTAAACCTGAAATGTTAAAGTAAAACTTGACGTGGGGACTAAAATGCAACTTTTTGGCCACTTTCGGGGACTAACGTGAAACCGTGTAACTATTGGGGACCAAAGTGCAACTCGGTCATACTATCGGGGACCATTTCAGCAATTTTCTCGATTATGGACCGTGTATTATTATGGTATGGAGGTGACCGAATTGCCAAATTATTAATCATATGGTGTTGAATCAAGCTAAAACATGTTAGATTATATTAGAATACTGATTTATGCTAGTAACCGAACCTATAATTCAAGTTGTAAAAAGTTATAGTCGATTGTATGATTGACGATGTGAGGATTTCTAATGTTATTTCATGATTATAACTCGCATAATTATCACTTAAGATGTATCATTAACAAGTTTCATACATCAAATTGATTATAATCGAGGACTATATTTTATAAAAGGTTATACACTAATTAGTGGTGAGTCGGGGTGATATAAGAGCAATAGTTGATAGATTGTATGTTTTATAATAGGTCTCACTACGTGATCGAGTACGCATTGTTGGCTCGGAGTGAGTGCTATTTGTGCAGTTTGCTTGAGGTGAGTTCTTACTCACGTCTGTTTACTTTCCTATATATGTGTTGTGTGTAATTGCATGTATGATGTGTGGAATTAGAAACATGGTATGATTATTGATGATGTTGAATATGGACATGAGATTAGATGTGAACCTAAGGGTTGTTGAATTATATGTGAGTTAGTTGCATGTGTTACGATAGTCTGTTGTCAGGATTCGGCAACGTGGGATAGATTAGGTGCCGGTCAGGGCCGGTCCTAACATTTTGGGGGCTCTGTGCAAAAATAGAAAAATGGGGCCCTCAAAATAAATAATAAAATTTTTGACTTGTTACAATTTTTAAAATAAATGAAATCTAAGTTCATTTACTACGTGAACATTTAAATTTTTTGAGAAAAATCATGAATGTCGCCTTTTATGAATTCATAAGTTGATTTACTTGTTCTTCTTTTTTTCCAAACAAATATTTTCTAGGTATAATATATGAATAAAATACACAATGAAAGCAAATCTTTTTAGTTATATATAAAAAACCCCAAGAATATAAAATTGAAAGAAAATATTTAGTTATATAAAAGATTACATATATGTGAAATATCATTTCACTATTAATAAATGTTAAACTTTATCACATAAATTCGAAATTGATAGAGAATTCTAAAGACGAAAAATATTTCTTAAATAATTTACATAGTGATCAAATAGTATCGTTGTTGAGTTTAAAAAATGTATTAATGACTTCTTTAATTGTCAATAGAAATAGTGGAAACATAGTTGATTATTGAGAATTTGATATCTAAATGAAAAATTGAGTCTTTAATGGTATTAATTATTGATTGAATTATAAATTTATTTAAATGGTGAATTGAAAATAATAACTAGCATTAATGATGAAAGATTATAAATTTATAATGAACATGGATCAATACAATTGGATAATAGACAATGTATGTATATAGAGTTGGGCTTAAAATATAAATAGGTTCAATGATTTTTAAAATTTGGGGGCCCCTTTTAAGAGGGGGCCCTGTGCGGCTGCACCGGGCTTACACACTAACGGGCCGGCCCTGGTGCCGGTCACTGGAGTAATGCGGGTGATGGCGGGATATTGCCATGATAGATTAAGTGCCGGTCACTCTGGAGTGATGCGGGTGATGGCGGGATATTGCCATGATAAATTAGGTGCCGGTCACTGGGGTGATGCGGGTGATGGCGGGATATTGCCATGATAGATCAGGTGCCGGTCCAGGGACGGACGCATAAAATAATATAAGAGGTAGCACAATTATTAAAATGTGGAATCATTAAAAAAAAATCTAAAAGTCAATACAAAAAAGTACGACAAGCATATTAAAAAAATTCAAATTACAATTGACCACAACGTTTTGTCGTGCTTTGAAACCTCTGTATGATAGCTTCATTTGACACAATTGAATATATTGATTATCAAAACGACAACGGTCAGAAGCAACTCAAAATTGATCAAAGCCGAATAAAAAAAATACATTTTATATAACAAATTTACCAATAAATTTCTACAATTAAACTTTTCTTGATCATTCAAAACTACAATTGTGGTACACACAAGAAAGAAAACCTACCCGTAACTAAGGGTTAAGATAGTCTTGGAAGTTGGATTAATAATAAAGAGTTCATGTTGCTATATTATATAATTCAAACTAACATATGTAATATAGTACGTAATGTTTTAGATTATTAAGGGTATAAAAGTTTTACTCTCTCCGTTCTTTCTAGCCATTTGAACATAAATTAAGGAAAATAAAGAGTAGCCAAAAAGCACATTGGAAATGTAAAATGACAATCAATTGAAAACTATATTATTGGTTTGTTAATAACTTCATAAGAAAAAATAATCAAAAAGTACATTGAAAATGTAAATTTATAATAAATTATGCTATGAAGACAAATATTTACAAACAAAAAATAAAGGCTAGAAAGACAAATAAAAAAGAACAAAAAAGTATAACTTTTATACTAGGGGTAAAATAGTAATTTCAGGTGTCAAAAACTAGAGGAGCACGTGCTACCTCGTGCACCCCTCTACATCCGTCCCTGTGCCGGTCACTGGGGTAATGCGGGTGATGGCGAGATATTGCCATGCTAGAGTAGATGCCGGATCTGGTGCATATAGTATACTGCATGTGTTGTTACATGAGGATTTTGGATTATATCACGTATTGCTGTTTGAACTATTGGATTTCCCTTATGTTATTATATTCACTATTCCGTTGTTGAGGTGTTTGTGCTCTTGTCGCTTTCACATCACGTGTGTGGGTTGGTAGCCACTCGTGAGTAGTATTCACCAGCTGTCGAGCTGACCCCTTCGGGGACTTATTCTTTTAGCAGGTTAGTTGTGTTGCAGTGTGTGTTGACCCTGCTTTGGTGAGTAGCGATGGTGACATTAGGATCTCCCTCAGTCATGGATGTGCTTTTATGTTTATCATATCTTTCCTGTGTTATCCTTGGAGTTATGGATTGGATGTACTTTGGATTCTGTCTTTCGTTATGGTTGAGTCATAGGTGGTTATACCCAGATGGATATATTGTCAGTCTTTCAGTAAAACAGATTTTGACTTTCTTTTTATCTATCTTATTTCAATTTATTTCGTTAAAATGTTTGTGTTATCGAATCATCCATCGAGTGGTGACTCTGTTACGGATTTGATAGCGAACCTAACCTCAGAGGGGCCCACCTGAGGCGGGTCGTTACAAGCCTCATGTTCTTTGGTGTGATAATCTTGGCGCTACATATCTCCCGGCTAATCGGGTCTTTCATGTGCACACACATTAAAATTGATTTTCTTTTTGTTGGAAAAAAAGAGGGTCACAAGGAACTTCAAGTCTTCATAAAGCCTCTTGCTACTGCTTGCTTTACATCCATTTGCAACAAGCAAGCTTCGGCTTCCTCCAGATTGCCTTTTGCTTGAGGGGAAGTATTAGATAAGTCGTAAGAGCTTGAAATTAGGATGGTGATTTACATTAATTAGTTGTTATATTAATTAGTTGTCATAGACTCATAGTTATCATTTTGTTAATCACTTGATGTATCCGATTTGTTGTATAACTATTGTAACACCATTGCAGGATGAGGAAAGCATTGTCATTGATAATTACTCTTGTCTTCTAAGTGTGCTTAAGATTCAACACTATTAACTTATGAGTACCCAATATCGATGTCGATGATTTTCTATCAAACTCATAAAATATAAAAATGTTTTAATGATAATTTGAAATAGTTGTTGGAAATAGTGATTGAATACAAAATTTGTAAGCTTCTATTTTAAATGTCGTCGTACATTGTTCAACTAAATGTGAATCGCTCACCTTATAAAGAAGAAGTTATGAAGCATGAGTAATGTTGTTACTAATATTATGCCAAAGCCTCCACGCCTGCAGGAACGAGGCTTGACTGAGACTACTATCAGACTTGACATGGGTTGATATATAATACATTAGTCCGGGAGCGGGGTCTTGGGTGGTCTGGTGGGTGGTCTGGTCTGATTTCGGACTAGCTTTTTGGCATAACAAACAGAGCTTAAAACGTCTGAAACGTTTAGAAGCCAAAAGCCACAGTTTAAATGTCTGAAACGTTTGGAAGCCAACAGTCAACAGTCACACCAGTAATAATTCTCATTATTGCGCAGTAATGAGAAGGCTGCTAGTATGGCCGAATTCATACTATATATACAACATCTTCCTCATCTATTCAGAACACAACAAAAATCGGAAATACAATTCTACAAACAATCTTTTCGTGATAATTTCATACTCGTCCGCAGTTCGCTTGTGGAGTTTCCAGCGCTTGCGAAAGCTCTATTTGCAGACCATCTTATCCTGGGAATCGAACACCTTGAAGTTTCCTAAGCGCCTAAGGGAAGAGGGCGAATTCGGTTTAAGGATATTGTGTTTATCACAAGATTCGGTCTAGATTGTAACTTTATGTTTCGTCTCCTTAATTTATTTGTAAAGTTATCTGTTACTCCTGTATTTTTAGTGTAAGCTCCTTCCCATAGTAATGCATCAATGCATAACCCTATTGTTTAGCTGAGGTTTAATTGTTTTGATGAAATCAAAATTGCATAAAAAGAGCTTATTAAGACTGAGATAATAATATATGGTTAATGTTCTAACGTTTGCTCGCAAATTGAAAACGCTATATTTCTCCAAAATTAAGGGATTTTTTTGAGGAATCAATTGCAAATGTTCCAAGGGAAATAAATTTTATTTTTGGAGGAAGATGGTATAAACTATAAAATAAGCGATGAAAGCTTTGTTTAGACAAAAAAGAGGAGTACACCTCGTGCCCAAACGAATAAACCGTGGCCAAGAGCTCTAACAATATCCCTATGTACCGATCCCGACACATCCTAACAATGAATGGGGAGAGGGACACAGAGGTTGCTACATGGTTCACCCATGCCACCCAACAAAGGGCTATGACTACTGACACTTGCCAAAAGGCTAGAAACGACAGAGCAGTCGTTCGCAAATAAGTAATGAAATCTTTGTTTAGGCAAAAAAGACGAGTACACCTCATGCCCAAAGGAATAAACCATGGCCAATAGCTCGAGCAATATCCCTATGTATCGAATGGGGAACCCACATGCCAACACTGGGAGCGTGCAGATGCGTAAGCACACCCAAGGCGTGCGCTGCCCCGCCACGATCGAAGAGACGGCATTCCAAGAGCATGTCTACAACCCTCGCTTTCGCCACCTCCACAATCCGTGCTGGTCCGCCTCTCTCTTCGCTTTTATTCTGTTACAAATTATTATGTACAAAAAAATTAGCGATGAGATAAGTTTCGAACCAAGTGCGCATTCTCTATGGTACTAGTGATTGTTGTTTAAAAATGAGCACATTCTAAATACTTTTCTTACCCATGCCTAAAATGGACGAACAGTAAAACGGGGTCGTAAAACATCCAAACGACCTTCGAACGCGTTCGTTCTTGCTCCCCGGGGTTCTCTATGGTCCTAGTGATTGTTGTTTAAAAATGAGCACATTCTGAATACCTTTTGTTCCATGTTTAAAATGAGACGATCAGTAAAACGGGTCGTAAAATATCCAAACGACCTTCGAACACGTTCGAGGCCATAGGCTTTCATCTTTCACCGGGCTTAACTTAGTTTGTTCATTTAGATATCAAAGCCCACTTCATTAATAAATACTCCTTCCTTATTTAATCCATATTCCATCAATCAATTTCAATATATATTCCATTGAGAATTTTGGAAGAATGGCATCTATCTCACCATTTTTTTAATATTAACACTCAAGCCTCTTTTATTTAATAAATAGCACTAAGGGGGCAAAATGACTAAATTACCTTCATATTCTCATACACATTTTTTCGGTGAAAGCTCGTCGAATAGTGCCGAGTCTAAGGCTCGTTTAGTGATGAGTCGAGCCAAAAATTCTTGAACTCGGGCTCGGCTCGCGTACAACTCTAGTTGGAGTAGGATAAGTGATTGGGCAACAAACACTATAAACACATACAAATAGTGTTTTTTTCGGTATGAAATTACTACTTTGCCTCCAAGTGAATTCTCTCATCAACTATTCTTCCAAATGGGGGCAGAATGGTCATTTCACACCAAATCACAACGGTTATGGTGTGTATATAATAGATCAGGATTAAGGGCCAACAAACCCAAATTGCAAATATCAGCTCCCAGTATAAAGTTATATTTTTATTTATTTAAATATATAATATCTAGAAAATTAATAAATAAGTTTCAATGTTTGTAAGAAATTTGAAAATTTAAAGTTATTTCTACGAAAAAGTGTTTTCCTAATTATAATAATATTCATTTCTACAATTGTAAAAAATACAAACTTTTGGGATGTTTTGTAGGTAAAGTTTAGAATTTTTAATTAATGATAATAACTATCTATACTCATCTATAACCTTAATCTTTTGAAAATGACTTTGTAAAAAATATATGTTATTTTACACATTAAATTTGAACGCAGTTAAGATGAATGAAATAGAATTGTATAGAAATGTTATGGAGTATTTATTTAATATTAATAAAAATTCGTATATTATAAATACAATAAACATGTTTATCTAAATTGAATTGTACACAAACATTTAGTTACAATTAAGTGCTAATTATCACATTTAAATTTCTAAACTTAATTATTGACTTCGAGAGAGGGAAATCACGGAATTATTACTCTAGAGATACGAAATTAGTTATGACAAGATCCTAGAATGAGTACAAAGTATGAAGACAAATGTTTGGACTAGAGACAAAATGTTGATTTAATTTGGAAAATAGGAAAGGAATAAATGAATAAAGGAAATGGTAATAATAACATTAGGGAAGAATCGGGTTCAATGAATTACATTTCCAAATTTCATGGCCGTAAACAAAATTAAAACAATCATGGTTCAATTTGTTTAATTATTTCCATTCGTGAAAGCATTTGTTCCACTTACAAGAGACTATTGACAATTATAGTACAAATTAGTAATTAATTCACTGCTCCTTATTTTCCTAATTGTTTGTAAACATTTCCATTTTTGTTAATAGTGAATTTATTGAGACTTGGGAATTCCATCTATATATAGTGGTCTTTGCATAGTTCATATTGTAAAATTGTTTAAGTTTGTTCTGAATATATATTCACACATTTCGAAAAATAAATTTAAGATGGCAGTCAACAAAATTCATATCATCCACTTTTTTCTTACTCTCATCGTTCTTTCTATGTTGATGAATTTCAGCTTTTGTAAGTAAAACGCTTTGATTTACCTTCTTTGTAAATACATAAGAAGGAATTTTAATTTATATCAAATACTAACGATATTTGTCTTAATTTTTTTAGGTTTGATTCCTCAAGATTCGAACCCCGTCGAAACAATCAATGCAATTGGCGGCACTAGGACAATGTACGAGTCTAAAGTAGTACTTGGTTGTGCATTCGAGCCATCGAGCAACACATATTGTTGTTCGGAAGACCATGGATGTTTTGCGAATTTGTTGGATTGTCGAAACAATTGTGCGAATAAAAATAGATGTTCGTTCAATCCAACCACCTACACATATATGTGTCAAACGACTCATGGAAACTTTGCAAATTTGTTGGATTGTAATAGAAATTGCCCGTAATAAGAATGGTGCTACGGCTACCTAGTAACATTTTGTTACTTTAAAACTATGAGATCATTTGGAATAATATCGTATTTGGTTACTCTAAATTTTACACTATTTACTTTGAGTGAATACTTACTAGTGTTCATGCATGCCAAATGTTTAATTATTTGTATTATAATCGTTGGCTCAATAGTATAGTAATATTTTATTCGAGTTTCTAGTCGTTACATTAATAAGCGATGAAAGCTTTGTTTAGGTAAAAAAGACGAGTACACCTCGTGCCCAAAGGAATAAACCGTGGCCAAGAGCTCGAGTAGTATCCCTATGTACCGATCCTCACACATCCTAACAATGAATGGGGAGAGGGACACAAAGGTTGCTACGTGGTTCACCCATGCCACCCAAGAAAGGGTTATGCCTATGGGATCAACCAGGTAGCAATCGTAAACGGTGCTCTGACCGCACTTGCCAAAAGGCTAGAGACGACACACCAGTCGTTCGCAAATAAGTAATGAAATCTTTGTTTAGGCAAAAAAGACGAGTATACCTCATGCCCAAAGGAATAAACCGTGGCCAATAGCTCGAGCAATATCCCCATGTACCGAATGGGGAGCCCACATGCCAACATTGGGAGCGTGCAGATGCGTAAGCACACCCAAGGCGTGCGCTGCCCCGCCATGATCGAAGAGACGGCATTCCAAGAGCATGTCTACAACCCTCGCTTTTGCCACCTCCACAATCCGTGCTGGTCCGCTTCTCTCTTCGCTTTTATTCTGTTACAAATTATTATGTACAAAAAAAAAATTAGCGATGAAATAAGTTTCGAACCAAGTGCGCATTCACTATGGTACTAGTGATTGTTGTTTAAAAATGAGTACATTCTAAATACTTTTCTTACCCATGCCTAAAATGGCGAACAATAAAACGGGGTTGTAAAACATTCAAACGACCTTCGAACGCGTTCGTTCTTGCTCCCGGGGGTTCTTTATGGTCCTAGTGATTGTTGTTTAAAAATGAGCACATTCTGAATACCTTTTGTTCCAATGTTTAAAATGAGACGACAGTAAAACGGGTCGTAAAATATCCAAACGACCTTCGAACACGTTCGAGGCCGTAGGCTTTCATCTTTCACCGGGCTTAACTTAGTTTGTTCATTTAGATATCAAAGCCCACTTCATTAATAAATACTCCTTCCTTATTTAATCCATATTCCATCAATCAATTTCAATATATATTCCATTGAGAATTTTGGAAGAATGGCATCTATCTCACCATTTTTTTAATATTAACACTCATGCCTCTTTTATTTAGTAAATGGCACTAAGGAGGGGCAAAATTACTACATTACCCCCATATTCTGATACACATTTTTCGATGAAAGCTCGTCGAACAGAGCCGACTCTAAGGCTCGTTTAGTGATGAACCGAGCCAAAGATTCTTGAACTCGGGCTCGGCTCGCGTACAACTCTAGTTGGAGTAGGATAAGTGATTGGGCAACAAACACTATACACACATACAAATAGTGTTTTTTTTCGGTATGAAATTACTACTTTGCCTCCAAGTGAATTCTCTCATCGACTATTCTTCCAAATGGGGGTAGAATGGTCATTTCACACCAAATCACTACGGTTGTGGTGTGTATATAATGAATCAGGATTAAGGGCCAACAAACCCAAATTGCAAATATGAGCTCCCAGTATAAAGTTATAGTTTTATTTATTTAAATATATAATATCTAGAAAATTAATAAATAAGTTTCAATGTTTGTAAGAAATTTGAAAATTTGAAGTTATTTCTACGAAAAATTGTTTTCGTAATTATAATAATATTCATTTCTACAATTGTAAAAAATACAAACTTTTGGGATGTTTTGTAGGTACAGTTTAGAATTTTTAATTAATGATAATAACTATCTATACTCATCTATAACCTTCATATTTTGAAAATGACTTTGAAAAAATATATGTTATTTTACACATTAACTTTAAATGTAGTTAAGATGAATGAAATAGAATTGTATAGGAAATGTTGTATTTATTTAATATTAATAAAAATTCGTATATTATAAATACGATAAACAAGTTTATCTAAGTTGAATTGTACACAAACATTTAGTTACAATTAAGTGCTAATTATCACATTTAAATTTCTAAACTTAATTATTGACTTCGAGGGAGGGAAATCACGGAATTATTACTCTAGAGATATGAAATTAGTTATGACAAGATCCTAGAATAAGTACAAAGTATGAAGACAAATGTTTGGACTAGAGACAAAACGTTGATTTAATTTGGAAAAATAGGAAACGAATAAATGAATAAAGGAAATGGTAATAATAACATTAGGGAAGAATGGGGTTCAATATATTACATTTTCAAATTTCATAACCGTAAACAAAATTAAAACAATCATGGTTCAATTTGTTTAATTATTTCCATTCGTGAAAGCATTTGTTCCACTTACGAGAGACAATTGACAATTGACTTTTTTCTTACTCTCATCGTTCTTTCTATGTTGATGAATTTCAACTTTTGTAAGTAAAACGCTTTGATTTACCTTCTTTAAGAAGGAATTTTAATTTATATCAAATACTAATGATATTTGTCTTAATTTTTTTAGGTTTGAATCCTCAAGATTCGAACCCCGTCGATACAATCAATGCAATTGGCGGCACTAGGACAATGTACGAGTCCAAAGTAGTACTTGGTTGTGCGTTCGAGCCATCGAGCAACACATATTGTTGTTCGGAAGACCATGGATGTTTTGCGAATTTGTTGGGTTGTCGAAACAATTGTGCGAATAAAAATTGATGTTCGTTCAATCTATCCACCTACACATATATGTGTCAAACGACTCATGAAAACTTTGCGAATTTGTTGGATTGTAATAGAAATTGCCCGTAATAAGAATGGTGCTACGGCTACCTAGTAACATTTTGTTACTTTAAAACTATGAGATCATTTGGAATAATATCGTATTTTGTTACTCTAAATTTTACACTATTTACTTTGAGTGAATACTTACTAATAATGTTCATGCATGCCAAATGTTTAATTATTTGTATTATAATCGTTGGCTCAATAGTATAGTAATATTTTATTCGAGTTTCTAGTCGTTACATTAATAAGCGATGAAAGTTTCTAGTAGGATTGACACATTTTATGATTTCAACATCTACATATTTAACATTTGTAGGTCATTCATGTAGAAGTCTAGTGTCATTACAAAAATATCCACAACTCCTTTAATGGTATATTCAAGTCTCATTTACTTCTCTTTAGGTGCGGATTCGCCAGATACTTTAGTTGTTTAAACTTCAAAGTTAAACAACGGAGACCATTGCGGGGTAATAAACCCCCTTGTTGTTTACAGATTGTCACTAGGAGAAGAAGTCCGAGAGTAAAAGATGAACCAAATGACCTTCTTCAAAAGTGCTCGTTGACTGACAGATAGATAATCGAAAGACTTTGGTTGTTGACCTAAAACATTTACTACTATTTTTTGCTTCAATAAAAGATGTACAACTAAAACAATCAAAATCATTTACATAAGGCTGGCGATATTGCCAGAGCAATTTTGATTTTGCCAGAGCAAAATTTGTGCATGTCCCTATTTTAACCTTTCAAATCAACTATTTCATTTCATCATAAGTATTTACTATTTAATATTTTCTTTCAATTAGAATGAATGTTGGAATCAGGAATAAATAAACACATTCCATATTTTAAATATATGCATCTTTAATACTAGGCATTATTACTACAACTATTTAACATGCATATTGAACAAATATATTTTAAGATTATCTTTTCTTCTTTCATTGCTAACTTTCGTGCATAAAAAGTTACAAATTACTGTGTACACCCCTTTCTTTTCAATCGATATTGAAAGATCTTACACATTATTATCTATTGCCTTTTATTTTCAATTCAAATAAAAAATATTTTGCAAATTATTTCCTTCGGTAACAATAAATTTATAGTTTACCAAGTGAGCAATAATGATGATTTACTAATACTAAAGATGCATGTATTTAAAATATCAAATGTGTTTATTTATTGTTGATTTTCAAAATTAGCTCTAATGGCACGAAAATATTAAATGTTAGTAAATACAAATGATAAAGTTAAATTGTTGACTTGAAAAGTTAAAAACAGAAATATGCTCAAACTTTGCTCTGACAAAATCAAAATAACTCTAGCAATATCGTCAGCCTTTACATAATTATTGATGTATCATTATAATAAGCCTAAATAATTTCACACTATTATTACTCTTGTGTTCCTCTTTATTAGAAATTTACCGTTACACTAGAATAATAGAAACGATCCAAAAAGAAAAATATCCATACAAAAAAAACAAAATAAATACTAAAGAGTATTTCTTTAGTATTTTTCAATTGATGAACATCCAAAAAATATAATTATAATATTTTTTTATAACAACCCCCATTATGATTGTTTCATTCAAATAATAGGACAGGAATCTTTTGACAGAGCATCATGTGCTGCACATGGGCTAACAGCATTATGGGCCCCACGTCTATCCCAAAGACCAGCCCATCATCACCTTTCCATGTATATATTCAGCTCCTTACTCTTTCACATTTCTCATCTTATTTTCTCAATTTATTTTCATAATTTCCATTCTTTAATTCTTTCTTTTATTTAATTTTAGAGAAAATTCATACCCTTTTGGATTCATGGCATCCTCATCAGCCAGGGTTTTGATTTTCTTGATGGCTATTTTTGCCATTTCTCTTAGCATTACTCAAGCTCAAGATATTGCTCCTGCTCCAGCACCTACTAGCGATGGTATGTTCTTCAATTTATTCTGTTTATAACGCATGTGTCCCAAAAAGATTGTCCACTTTGATTTCATTAATGAAAATCACTAAAATGTGTAGCATTAATTCACATAATTAAAATAATATTCCATAATACATATTTATCACTAAATGTTGTCCTCGGGTACTTAGCCGTTAGGCTTCTAGTAGTCATGAGATATTACTTGTTATTCGAGTCATTGTATTATTGTGTATTTCTTAACTAAATGGAATTTCAATGTTTTTTATTTGAAATTAGGAACTTCAATTGATCAAGGAATTGCGTACGTGCTGATGTTGTTGGCTTTGGTTCTCACATATCTCATTCATCCTCTGGCGGAAACTTCCTAGATTCAGTTTTTTATTTGAAGTTAAATAATGTGTTTTGTAATGAAAAAGTTCGTGGCCGCTACTCGTAGAGTATGTAGCGATAAACTGGTTGAGTGCTCACGAGAAAACTTTCCGACTAGAAATTGATTTCTTAATGTACTTTGTGAGCTGGTTCCATGTGTAAAAATTTGTTGATTGGGTTTAACGTTAACTTTTTTGTCATCTTTTTCAAATGTTTCATTTCATTAATGCTACTATATGTTTCATATATCGTTAATATATATAAATTCAAAAATGAATAGATAAAAAAGATTAAAAAAATCACAAAATGCTAGAATATGCTTATATGCCATACTCTCTTTTTAACCTTAATTTATGGCTTCAGTTTAGCTTGGACCCAAAATATGGGTGGACAAAAACGTTTTTTGTCCATAATTATACCAGATACATTATTTAAGTTTATTTTTGTACAAAATCAATATCGACTTTCAGTGTTCCTAAACAATATAATATCCTTCTTCACTAACCATGATTATATATTACATGCTAAAATACTAAATTAAAAGCATGGGAATAAAATACATTAAAAAATGTTCTTGTGTCGTCATTTTCGTTTAAATATTGGACAAAAGAAAAAATTAAGTTCAGAATCATTATTAATTCAAAAGAAATTATGGCCAATTGACTATGTTGCTATAGTTGAGGTGTAACGTTAACTTACAATGATTACACCCAATTTGGCAATTTGCAAACTCAAACTTTCGGAAAAAACAAGAATCAACATTTTTTAATGGTTAGGTTTCCTCAAGGTCTAACTAACACATATTGTGTCACCTTGACCTAGTCCAAAAAGAAATATGACTAGCAAAATAAAATTAAAAGGATGAGACAAAAGAATTGTGCTAATCGTTCCATAAACATAAATTCCACAATTTCGACAGTCTTATTGCGCGCGCTTCCTTTGCGGTGGCAGTCGTTCGGGGGAGGGGTGGGGGGGTGCTATATGTATCTAAGTACCTTCTAGTTTCTATGATCTTCTTTTTGTAGTTAAGAGGATAGTTTACCATTTGTACTGGTAGTCAAAATTGATTAACAATGATGTTCCCTTGTAAGTTATTGTGTTGGAAGATATGTGTATATCTTCAAACTATTGTGCAGCATGACGTCTCTGTTGCACACCATATTTAACGACCTCGTAGAGGGAAACAACGATGCCGACTGAAGGACCAGCTCGAGCCACGCGGGGACCGACTCCTGCAAACAACCCCCTCACACCTCCATCCCTGTCATTTTGATGAGATAGACTTAGCACAAAGGCAATGGAAGAAATTGATGAAATTAGACAAACTAAATACTACCGCACCCATTTACATCAAACAAGTAGTGGTATTTACACAAGAAAAGGAAATGGTACCTCCAGATTTCTAGTAATGTTGTTCTTGTAGTCATCTTCAATTTTCTTTCGGGGTCGTTCTGGGAATCAAAAGAAAGGGCTTAATGAATTAATTTAATCAATTCTTAAGGAAAATTTGAATTCAGAGGTCACTCCAGTGATTTGACAATATATGGAAGTTATGCATCCCATGAAGATGCATTTTTCTCTTATCTATTTGGTGTAAAAAACATTTTCAAGATTCAGAGCCAACCTCTATCTGACGCCGGGTTCTCACAACATCCAAGGGGCACGTTGCTGCAGCTGCAAGGGTTCCTGCAACAAAACCAGCTAAAAAGTTTGCTCCAAGGATAGTGGTTCCATTGGCTTCACTACCTACAATGCCTAAGATTCGCCTTCTCACCTGCAGCAAAGAATTAAGTAAATACTCACTCCATTTCAAATTAATGAATAAAAAGTAATTTGTGGTCAACGTTCGACACGAACTCCTAAGAAGTATAGTGTTTTGAAATGGAGGGAGTATAATATTAAATTCTGAGATTGTATCTGAAGAGGAGGACAGGATGCTCTCTTACAGGTTCGAGAGTTGACCAGCAAATTGCAGAAAAGGGAACATCACGGGCAAGTTGAGCGCCAACCCCAATCCATAAGCTACGATAACCATGTACTGAAAGAATATTAAACCGATAAATCTATTGGGATCATCACAAGAATAACCGTATGCAATCCAATGCACTATACCATACAGATAAACATCTTTGCAAATGAACAATTTCTTATTCCTCAATTAGCAGTATAGTTCGGAACAAAGGGGGGGGTGGGTGCGAATGCCTCAAAAAAACAATGTTCTTAATGGCATACTTCTTCACTGAATACAAAGTGGCCATATGATTTTAACATTGCAAGTAATATATCAGATCTCTTCTGAAGGAAAATATTACTCCCTCCATCCATTTTTAATAGAACCATTTTGACTTTTTGGGTCAAACTTCGAAAGTTTTGATCGTAAATTTTTTTATTAACCGATAAGAAATTATATAGTCATATGAGATCTTGTTAGATTCGTCTCAATATATATTTTTGAAATATCAAGTTCTTATAATTTTTACACATGTAAAATTAAAAATATTTACGTTTTAAATCGTGTCTCGGAGACAGTGAAGAGTAAATGGGTCTATCATTTAGGGATGGAGGGAGTAGTTCTTATCAGATCCTCCAAAATAGTGATCGGATATCTGAAAAACAGTACAACTAGAGTCTAGAACAGAGATACGAATGATAAAGAGAAATGGAAAAAATCATCTCGAAAAATATCATCTCTCACCATAATGAGAAAAGTGTGGTGAACCAAACACCCGCCCTCTATAACCATAAACATTTATTATAAGAAAGCTTAACCAGTAGATGAACTCTACAAGGAAATATTATCCAGACGGTCAGTTTATAACATGCTGAAAGAGGTGATAATCAAGGATCTGTGACAGGCAAATAAACATAATGCCTTCATAGTATTAAAAAAACCAAACCGCATTATCCCACTAAATGGACTCAGCAATGCCTTCGTAGTTTACAAGAGAAAAAACTTGATCAAATCATGCAAGTAGAGAGAGGAACATACAGTTTGTCCCATTGACTGGAGAGATGACCTCAGCCAATGTCTTCCAAACTCCTGGAGGCTTAACCCCATTTACGGTGTTCTTAAATGCCTGAATCATATGAGAACGGAGGCAAAGTCAACGTGTTGATACGCAATGTACCATTAAATCTTCTTTCTAAATGTTCTCAATGTGATTGACCTAATTTGTTATAAACATATGGATCGGACTAAAAAAGTAAGTGAAGCAAAAAACTTCAGAGACAACTAAGAAGAACTACTGCATTAATCTAGATCGTAGGCCCATTGTAAACCAGAGTACCCATGATCATAGACCTATTAATGTGCATCAGACAGCTAAAGACAAAGGTTTAGTGTTGTGCTACGCTTACATATACAGATGAAACGCACACTAACTAAGCTATGAACACAGATGCTATGTCGATATCTGGATAATTTTAGAAAAAAAGATGATTAAAGTTCAGATAAAGATATGAAACACAGTGAATATTACATTTAGTTCTATATACTCTCTAATAAGGGTCATGCAATTAAACTTTCCAGAACAGATAAGGATCTGACATCGAATTTATGAGAAAACTAGATACCTGCATACGAGTTCTAGCAAGTTCCACAGGATAACAAGAAACACAAGCTATTGACCGTGCCAGAGAGCCAGCAACTAAAGGGACATATGGTGTCATGGTTGAAGCATTATGTGAAGTATATTCCTCCATGAGGTTCCGGAAAATGTCATATAAAGGCAAGTACACTCCCACCTGTTTTGTAATACAAAATGAGCGATTAACAAAATTCTCCATGCACATTCGTTTATACTCCATCCAACCCAAAGGAACAGTGACATTTTCATAAACTAATAATTTCTTCCCTTGGCATGGAGAATGTATATCAACAGAAGGAAATTGAATGAACATCTATAAAAGGTAGATACTCACTGATGGGACTGCCAATGCTAAACTTGCATTTGTCCCTCTCCATAATCTCGCAAATCCTTCCTGCAAAGTCGCAACAAAATCATCAAGCTCTTTCCAATAAAGTAAACTAGACATTTAATGTGATAAAACAAAATTTAAACAAAATAAAGATATGCTTGAAAAGAGAAAGAATCAAGAACAAGCAAATAATTATGCTAGCAATCGTTGGGAACCTACTTAATACAAAAATCCGAACATTACTAGGAGAAATAATGAAGCACCAGATCTGGAAGAGCCTAAAATAATTGAACCGGTTGACAAACAACTACAAGCATAGCCACTCCAGAAGGTAAAACAAAACAGACATCAACGAAAATCAGAAGCATGGATCTACTATTGATACTAAAAGAACTATTTGGACCTTATTACAGCTTGAGAGATCTGAAAACATTGTAATGTGCTTAATCCTTTATGTATGCCTACCTAAGCCTTTGCAGTCCCTCAGAATTACTTAACAACAACAATTTAATGCATTACTTACTCAAACTTATATTGGTAGTCCTTCGATAAATCAAGTAAGATTCTTAAGGATGCTCGCACTAAAGTAAGAAACCTGCATATATATGAGCATTTGTTTACAAGGTGATATAGCAAAGCCACCAACCTCCCGTACAACCTTGTAAAACACATCCACAGTGCCTTTATAGCGAAAACATTCAGCTGAGCATGTTCCAGACCCCATAAATGAACGTTTGTAGAAAGGGTGACTCCTCATACCTGGCAGTATCTAAACATGATTAAAGGTCAGAAAGTGTCTGAACTCAGAAGAACGCTTTGTAAAAAAGTGTAGTAGCAGTGGCAGTCAGTATTGATACGTGTCAATCATTTCAAATAAATTCTGATGGAAAACGTAGAATGTCAAGTAAAGCAGATCAATCTTTTAACTGTTTTTTTTCAAAGGTTTGCTTCTGGCAAATAGAGACAGAATCAGAGAATATAACTTATCTTGTTCTCGCTTTTTGCGGTTTAATTTGGGGGTGGAAGGGAGACAGTCCCCTTTTGTGTGTAGTGATAATGGAAGGGGGGAAAGGAAAGGCTCATACTGTTTTTTGTGTCAATCGTGAGATGGGGTCTCATGACTCCCCTTCATCTATTAGAAGGGGACAACAAGACCACCGTTATGTAGGTACCATGATTCCCTTTTATCTCTTCTCCCATTCCAACCAAAATAACAAAATGGTGCATTCCCATCCCCATTAAATTCATCGTTGGTATCCCAATTACCATGGCACTTTTCATTGAAGTACAGTGTATATCAAGCCTAAGAGTAAAAGTAACATGTTTTTTGTAATTTTAAAATATCACAAGGTACAAGAGAACAAGCCTCGAAGCAGATGTAAGATTGTGCTTTTCCCATAATTCATTAATGATATAACATATTTACAAAAGATAACTACATGCAGGAGACATACTGGGTGATCAAAACATGCAGCTCCACATAGGTCCTTATAAGGGACGCCAGCTGCCTGAGCTTGCAACCTGGTCTGAAAGAAAAACACAGTGATCATCTAGATATCTGTAAATTGTTACTCGGTCATCAATAGATAATGTAAACAAGTGTAGTAAAATGAAGCTTTTTTCAATTTCATGGCTTAGATATTTCATACTGGGAATCAAGACAACGTAATGACATCGCGGGTTTCTTATACATACATTGAAGAAATGTGTTAATGAAACGAAGGAACATGACTTGAATCATCCTATACATTCTTGTTTCAATTGCTACATAGCATTCACCATCGACATTGAGCCTGTAATGATGGACATCTGATCCATCCCCTCATACCATCTCCCATATAAACATGAAGACATTGAGCAAAAGTATTACCTTAATCATAATTACTAAATTCACAACAAAGCAACTTTTACAGGTGAGTCGATGTAAACTAAATTACCCTAACTCAACAAGCTAATGTTAATGAATAATGACTATATAATAATCATAATAGCACATAAGCAATATGGCCAAACCACAACTACCACCAATGTAATAACAAGATTAAACAATCATACAGAAAACAAATGCCATAACATGCCCCATCGCCTCTAAATAGGTTCCCACCTGAGCAAGGTAAGGGGGTGGAATATACGAAACCTGGCCCTGGTAATAACAGTTATGTTGTTTCCGCGTTGACCCAACATGAATTGCCACAATTACCACCACATAGAGAACAGGATTCAAACCATCATACAAAAAAACGAATATCATAACCATAATATCCCCCATTGCTTACAAATAGGTTTCCTGACCTAAGCGAGGTAAGGGGTCGGAATATAAGAAACTTCACCCCAATCATAACAGGGATGTTGTTTCCGAGTTGACTTAACATGAACCGCAAATACTATCTAATACTTCATAAAGAAAAGTTTGATCTTACCTACTACAAGCAATAAAAGGGCAGGTGTCTTAGCAACATCATACAAGAAACCAAATAACAGACATTTGTTTTCTCTTTTCTCAATTCAAATAAATTAAAATGGTAGGTAGCTTAGCAACATCATACAAAAAAGAGAACAATATAGATAAAAATATATTTTCTTCCCAATACAAATAAATAAAATGGTAAATACCATAACAACATATTACAAAAGAGAGCAATATAGAAAAAAAAAATTAATCTTTTTCCCAATGAAAAAAAAAATACCTTAGCAACATCAAGTGGGTTAACTAGGATAGCAGAGAGCACAGCTGAGCCAGCTGCAGAAACTGATCTTTCAAGAAAACCCAAACCCACATCTGAAGAAGAACCAGATTCCTTTATTACCATATTATTATAATAATTATTATTATCAATAGGTTCTGAATGAATTGTTTGAGTATTTTCAAATTCAAGTGGTGATTGGGTTCTTGAAGCTGTTGCTGCTCCTACCCATGTTGGTAAACCATGCTTTGTTGATGATGAAGTAATCACCATTTCCAAATAGAATCAAAAAACCAAAATCAAAATCAAAAGCAGAATTAAATTATTCCCTCTTTTGGGATTCTTGATTTTCAAAAGGGGAACTTTTTGGTTAATGCAAATCTGTGAAATGATTCTGTATTATTTTTTATCAAATACGAATAAATACTCCAAAAATTAATTAATTAATTAACAAATAAATTGAGAGTACTAAATTGGTTTGAAACTGTTGGGATTTGGGGGTGGAAGAAGGGCGCCAAGCATATGGAATCGCATGAAACACATACACTTGGCACAATTAGAGGCTTTGATTTGTGTGGTGTGCACAGTTACAAAACCGTGATATATTAGCTTTTTTAGAAGGTGTTCTATTTATGATCTTAAGTAAAGCTATAAATGTCCTAAATTTAATGCGAAAGGATATGCGTATATCTAGAATAAACTCAACATTGCTTTCGCACACTAAAAGCGTTCGCATCAGATTACCTAAAAAAAAATTTAAAAGTAATTTTTTATACTATTTTGTTAAATTGTCATTTTACATAAATTAATCATATTTGTTATTTCACGCAAATCGATGCACAATTTATCAATTCTTCTCTTTTAACCCTCGTCAATAATGTCATGAAAGAAGATGAGCTCAAATAATAAAATATTAAGTCAATCATATGAGCATGTAGAGAAAAATGTGTGGTACTATTAATAATTTTTTATTTTATATGCAAAACTTTCAATACCAAATATTTTGCATTGAAAAAATATTTTTTTCTAAATCATCAATTCCAACGATTATATTGACTAAAAATCTATATATTTTACAAAAAAACTCACTTTTCTTTTTGAAAAGTGATCCTTTTATTAATGAAAGAAATTACAAAAGGACATTTAAGAATTGAAAATGTCTAGGATACAACCCCACCTAATACATAAATTAAATTGTGTGAATGGCATTTTACAAGATCAAAAAAACTCGCTTACATGTTTTTTTTTCTTCTTAGATCATGTAAGGTAAGTTACTTTAACACTTTTTTCTTAATATCATCGATTTTTTTCCCATAAATTAGCAATAAATCATAAATATAATAGTATTATAAATAATTAATACAAAAAATCCTAACCAAAGAGTACAATATGACAAAAAATGACAACTTTGTCTACAATAAGGTTTGAACCCAATACTTCTTGTATAAAAATTCGATAAAAAAATCATTAGACTATTGAACAATCGACTTAATATCATCAAACTTAGTCAAGGTACAATAATTATTATTGTCAAGTTATTATTCTTGGGCTACCCTCGTGTAACGAATTGAAAATTTATATAGACATCAGGATTTTAATCATTTTATGCTATAACAAACTATATATATATATATATATATATATATATATATATATAAAAGAATTTTGATAATTCAATTAGGAGAATCATTGCATACCTCATATAGAAGTTTCTATGAGAAATATGAAAAATACATGCTGCAGATAATGTTTGACTAAATATTGGCTGCTTTATGTTGAAAACATTTCAATTAGGTTCATAACGTGGTACTCTAATATAGAATAATCAATATTGCCATAATAAGTTATTGACATTTAAAAAAAAAAAAAAAAAAAAAAAAAGAGGGTTACCCTTTGATTTTATTAATACGAATAATCCATTACAATCACCATCAGTACAATTCGTAAACTCGTAAATTCAAGGAAAGAGACGACTAGCATCAAACTAGTGAGAGAAATTCTTCTCTCTGACCACTTCCTTGCTAGCAAGATGGCTCGAACCCGAAACCTCCGGTAGAGGTGTCACCATGCTTGTCACTAGAGCAAGATGTCTTGACAAGTTATTGACATTTTGATTGCATGTACATATCTATCATTATATCCCCACCCCCTTCCCAACGCAAATGTTCATGTTTTTTTTGTTGACATTCAATGCAAGGACTCGAATCCAAGCAACTTATCTGAATAGCGAGTAATACTCAGCGGCTACTAGGGTCTAATTCATGAGTCTTTGGTATATTGATTGATTTCAAAAGATGTTGATATGGATACAAAAGACGCTAACCACCACGAACTTAATATGAAATTAAGTCTTGAAACAGAATAGATCAATTATGGATACTTAAACTTGCTCAAGTAACATTACAGTTGTAATGTAACAATAAAAGTTGTCAATGTCCCAAATGAACAGTCGGATGCATGCCTTCGTTCGTCATGAGAACATATTAATGATATACTACATAGTGAAGAACTGAAGATAGGCAAACACAATATTTAGAGAATTTGGGATAAATGGCACCTATGGAAGAAGAAAATTAACTTGGAGCACCTTTTTATAAATCTTAGCAAAATGGCACCAAAGGGGGATGAATTGACAAAAATACCCCCCTTATAAAGTTAATGTTTTATTCAGTTTTTTTTTTCGATTTTTCCTGTTTTTTTTTTCAATTTCTTTTTGATTTTTTTTTGTTTTTTTTGTAATTTTTTTTTTTCAAAATCTTTTCAACTTTTTTTTTCGGTTTCTTTTTTTCAATTTTTTTTCAATTTTTTTTCTTTTCGATTTCTTTTTTCGATTTTTCTTTTTCTTTTCGATTTCCTTTTTCGATTTTTCTTTTTATTTTTCTTTTCGATTTCTTTTTTCGATTTTTGATAGATTTTTTCGATATTTCTTTTTTCGATTGATTTTTTCGATATTTCTTTTTTCGATTTTTTCGATTTCTTTTTCCGATTTTTTCTTTTTCGATTTCTTTTTCTTTTCGATTTTTTTTTTCTTTTTCTTTTTTCGATTTCTTTTTTCAAAAAAAGAAATCGA
The DNA here is from genome assembly GCA_003412495.2 of Echium plantagineum. NCBI lineage: Eukaryota > Viridiplantae > Streptophyta > Magnoliopsida > Boraginales > Boraginaceae > Echium > Echium plantagineum. The sequence continues at coordinate 9,449,802 of CM016567.1, read as the reverse complement.
AAAAAAAACTGAAAAAATCGTAAAAAAGAAATCGAAATCGAAAAAAAAAATCGAAAAAAGAAATATCGAAAAATCGAAAAAAGAAATATCGAAAAAATCAATCGAAAAATCGAAAAAAGAAATCGAAAAGAAAAAGAAAAAGAAAAAAAAAATTGAAAAAAAGAAACCATAAAAAAAGTTGAAAAGATTTTGAAAAAAAAATTACAAAAAAACAAAAAAAAAAATTGAAAAAAAAACCAGGAAAAAATCGAAAAAAAAACTGAAAAAAATATTAAGTTTATAAGGGGGTATTTTTGTCAATTCATCCCTTTTTGTGCCATTTTGCTAAAAATTATAAAAAGGTGCTCCAAGTTAATTTTTTATCTCAAAAGTGCTAGTTTACCCAATTTCTCCAATATTTATACACAACCAAAGGTTACAAGGTTACAACATACTGAGTATTAGCTAGCCGCTAGCCCATGGCATACTTCTGAGTCCAGCTCATAGCTGTTGTCTCGTACTTGGCGCGGTCGGTCTTATACATGTGAGCAATCTCTGGGACCAAGGGGTCGTCAGGGTTTGGATCCGTTAAAAGTGAACAAATGGAGAGCAGCACCTGGGAGAACCAACACAAATAACACAGCTAGTGAGAAATTGTAGCAAGAGCATTGAGCTCAGCATCAAATCAACAATGTTACACATGTAAAAACAAATGTATACTAAATGAAGTTTTAGCAGATGAAAAAACATATGGAGTAATAGTCAGTAAGCTGGTCCTCGTAGGAGATTTTAACTCAAAAAAAGGTCAAGACATTATGACTGCGCTGCTGGGCGCGTACTTGGTCAGGTCGAACAGATTTGACCTTTCTGTGAAAACTGATCTAAGAAATTTTAACAAATAGCAAGTCTAGTAAAAGAAATACAACCTTTGAAATGGTTAGTGCGGGACTCCACTGTTCCTTTAAGATGTCAAGGCATATACTTCCATTGCTGTTTATATTGGGGTGGAAGACTTTTGTCCTGAATGCAACCTGCCAATTCAAGAACAGATAAGAGAAATTGTGCGACTCATCAAGAGGGTTATGGGGATCATACAATGATAATAGGCAATAACTAGTAAGATGCTTATAAACTGAGTAAATTATGTATAGTACCTTCACTGTTATAGACAACATATAAGCACCATCGGGAGAGATATGGCATGGTGCAATAACAAGGTCATTTACAGCCATATAATACATATATTCAAGAATGGAGAATGTAGTATCCAAATAGAGGATATATTGACTAAAAAGGTTTGCTTTTGTACCTTGGGCGGTTTAAATGGATAATCTGGAGGGAAATGAATGGTAACTAGAAACACTCCTCCGGTATAAGGACTATCTGGGGGACCCATAATTGTTGCTTGCCAGTGAAACATGTCCTCAGCAACAGGCCCTGTTACATAAATTTCAACTCATCGAAGTGATGAAAGGGATACAGTAGAGAATCTCGTAGGTAACGGTTTGTTGGCAACAAATTAAAGGAGTCACAATGAAGTACTGTCACTAGCTCAGAACCTCAGTGCTGTGTAAGCTATATTGATCCAAGAAAAGCAACTCACATACAATATAGACATTCATATTTAAGAAACAAAACACAAGTAGAGTTCATATATTTATAATGCGGTACCAAATGTTATACTCCGTATCAACATTGACTGCTAATAGCAAAAGCCAGTTATCAGATCAAGATTATCCAATCACTTAAATGAAATAGATAAATTGTTAGACATGCTTCATGTGCATAAGTTAGTTCTCTGTCATTAATATATTTCTGTAGTAGAGATGACAAGAGTAAAGGAAATAATGGCTAAGTTTACAAGAGTTACACAATAAGATCAACCAAATTCAGCAAAGCTATTGAGAAAAAAAGAGGAGATTAGCTCACATATGGAATTACAGGGCAAAGGTCCTCCTCCATTACTTACACTAAAATGCAAGATACATTGAGGGTAGGTGATCGAAACATGTAATAACCATTATCTGGTCAAACTTGATGGTCAAAATATTTGTATTTCTCTATCATGAAAATATCCAAATCAAGTACAATAGGTTTCCTTTTCTCAACACTTTATCTGGTCAAACTTGATGTTCTCTCTTTATCATATTAAACCAGTGCACTCTACATTTCAAACCTATTGAACATTAATGTGAGATGACTAAAGAACTTCTTGACAAGGTAGACAAGCATATGCTAGTCTACTATATTTGATTGAAACAACTCATGCAAAGGCTTTGACCCTTCGTTTGATGAATTCTGGATGTGGGAAGGTAACGCAGAAAGGGGCTTACTATTTCTAAGTGGGGTATGGAGAATACGTAAAGTTTATGTATTTGATATGAAAGGGGAACGGACAACTCCTCCGTAATCTTTTATGTCAAATGACGTAGAGAACCAAACGAGGCCTTAAGTAATACTCCATAACTTATCGTACTAAAGAGGAACTGGGTTCACAAGCTCCTAGGAGAATCCTACAAACTATCAGTGATTTGTTTCAGGGTGGTACCCGTTGATTCTTAACATGCCATAAGTATCTCAAACCATCCCTTATGCACAGAGAATGATCTCATTCAGATCTACATTTTAATATGTAACTTCAACCCTCGACCACACTTAAAACTACACTTTGTAGCACCAAAAAAACCACATTAATCTAATAATTCATAAACGAAATCCCTGAAATGAAATCTCTCAGGGACACAGGCTATCCTAAATACTAAAAAGGCCCCTCTAACTAACTACACAATGGCTTCATTTCCCTATGGTTTTCGTAGAACTTACATTTATCCAATTGCTTAATAATAAACTTAGTATATCCATCCATATATTCTCCCTTAAACCACACAGTAAGCCTTAAACGACACAATAAGCTAAGCTTCTTATGAACTGCAAAGTAGTAGATAGCATTTGCCCTTTTACTCTTAGTTCAACTCGGAAACAGTCTCTTTGGTATGACAGGGTAAGGTTGCATACTATCTGACCCCCTACCCTCTTTCACGCGTGAGCCTCTTCAAAGTCATTCGTGCATGCTGATGTAGACGATATTCTCCTTAAGCATTGTTTTACACTCGCAAACCGCAACCTACCTACCGAGCTAAAGCGTTGATCAACAATCTCAACTTTAATGCTTATCTACACTAACCCTTCTTACAAAAAACATAAAAACTCATATAAGTTCAAAAAGATTCAATCTTTGAAGATCCAAACAAAACCATGCATTAACAAACACAATAAAAACCCATATCCAAACTACTTAAACATTCAAGAAACATAGATATGAGTCAAATTACCAGCACTGCAAGAAGTAGGAGGATCCTTCTGAAGGTCTTTGAGCTCCTTCAAGATCCTTTTAGATGCCATTTCTTACAAATTCACAGTTCAAATCTGAAATATTCAAATCAAATAAAAAATTGCTCAAGTTTCAATATACAAACACATCTATCAACATAAGTAAGCAATGAAGAGTAGAAAACTCACCTGAAGGAGATTCCAATGGGTGAATATTCTCACAAACTTTGTGCAACAAAAGTAGGGGTCGACTTGCTTATTATTAACGCTATAAATAAAATACGAAAGGTTTTCTTCTTTTTCATAATTGTTGAATGTTTATGTAACATCCCTTTTTTAAATTTGAACTTTAATTAAATTACTAAAATTTGAAAAAAAATCTAGACGGTGGTTACATTAATTGATGATAAAGAGAGAGTAGCACGAAAGTTATAACACACGATGTATTCATGTAAAATGATAGTATGTTATTTGGATGATTAATTGTACACATAGAATAGCATAACAAATTGAGTTAATCGAATAATATAGTGGAAAAGTCTCTTGTCAGTGATTAGAAGGTCCTGGGTTCGAGTGGTCGTACATAGGCGTTGTAGCTCACTAGACGATACAAACACGTTCATCGAGCTTGTTTTTCAATATGATCCGAGTACTAATATAATAATATTACAAATTAGGAATAGAAAATTTGCTAAACAGTAGTACATAATTATCATGTAAAAATATGAGTGGTCATACATAGGCGTTGTAACTCACAAGGCGATACAAACTTGTTCATTGAGCTTTTTTCGTATATGATGCGAGTACTAATACAATAATATTAAAAATTAGAAATATAAAATTTGCTAAATAACACATAATTATCATGAAATTGTGAGATAAAAATATGTCTCCCACAAAAATATAACTCAACATCCTTGTTGGAACTTGGAAGTTTAGTCATATGTCGCAAATGTCATAATGTTACAAGTTAATTGTAATAAAACCATATGGTTATTTCTTAGAAATTTAACATCCTTGCCACATGCGTATTTATCATCCATTATATATTTAATTGGGGAAGAAGATTTTTCTTTTTCTGTAAATTAGTGATAGGGAGTATATATGAATACAATGATTTTATAAATAATGAGTGCAAAAATTCTTAATTAGTAGATAATTAGAGTGAAATAAAAGATAAATTGGCTCAAACAAGGCAACAAGGTATGAGATACAATTAATACATTTTTTTTAATATTTTGTATAATAACCATGGTTCAAAGTTTCTTTTGTGAACATAGTTTCGAAATAATAAAAATAAGAAACGTTTAGGAAACATTATAGAAACATTAAAGAAACGATGTAAAAAGTTTAAACATCAAGATAAATTATATATATGTTAAAAGAAATTGTAACAAATATAAATATTAGTTCATATATAATAAACTAAAAGTTCGAAATAAGATTTTTTACAAAAAAATTAAATTTTATATAGATTATTTACATCATTTAATATTATTTGTAAAAATATCTAAAATTTATATCTAAGCAACGAATAGAAAATTATAACTATCTAATACTTTGAAAGTGTGAACTATATGTTATATATATGTAAATTGCAAAGAAATTATAAAGTAATTATATTAAATCACTAAGTTATATTTTTATTTATTTAGATATATATTTTCTAGAAAATTAATAAATTAGTTTCAATGTTTGTAAGAAATTTGAAAATTTAAAGTTATTTCTACGAAAAATTGTTTTCGTAACTATAATAATATTCGTTTCTACCATTGCAAAAATACAAACTTTTGGGATGTTTTGTAGTTAAAGTTTAGAATTTTTAATCTATGATAATAACTATCTATACTCATCTCTAACCTTCATCTTTTGAAAATGACTTTGTAAAAATTATATGTTATTTTACACATTAATAAACTTAGTTAAGATAAATGAAATAAAATTATATAGAAATATTATATTTATTTAATATTAATAAAAATTCATATATTATAAATACAATTAAAAAGTTTATATAAGTTGAATTGTACACAAACATTTAGTTACAATTAAGTGCTAATTATCACATTTAAATTTCTAAAATTAATTATTGACAAGGGAGGGAAATCAGGGAATTATTACTCTAGATATATGAAATTAGTTATGACAAGATCCGTAGAATAAGTACAAAGGATGCAGACAAATATTTGGACTAGAGACAAAACATAGATTTAATTTGGAAAAATAGGAAAGGAATAAATGAATAAAGGAAATGGTAATAATAACATTAGGGAAGAATCGGGTTCAATAAACTACATTTACAAATTTCATAACAGGAAACAAAATTAAAACAATCATGGTTCAATTTATTTGATTATTTCCATTCATGAAAGCATTTGTTCCGCTTATAAGAGACAATCGACAATTATAGTAAAAGTTAGTAATTAATTCACTCCTCCGTATTTTCCTAATTGTTTCTAAACATTTCAATTCTTGTTAATAGTGAATTTATTGAGTCTTGTGAATTCCATCTATATATATTGGTCTTTGCATAGTTCATATTGTAAAATTGTTTAAGCTTGTTCTAAATATATATTCACACGTAAAATAATTTTAAGATGGCAGTCAACAAAATTCATAGCATTCGCTTTTTTCTTACTTTCATCATTCTTTCTATGGTGGTGAATTTCAGCTTTTGTAAGTAAAACGCTTTGATTTACTTTCTTTGTAAATACATAAGAAGAAATTTTAATTTATATCAAATACTAACGATATTTGTCTTAATCTTCTTAGGTTTGATTCCTCAAGATTCGAACTCCGTCGGAACAATCAATGCAATTGGTGGCACTAGGACAATGTACGAGTCCAAAGTAGTACTTGGTTGTGCGTTCGAGCCATCGAGCAACACATATTGTTGTTCGGAAGACCATGGATGTTTTGCGAATTTGTTGGATTGTCGAAACAATTGTGCGAATAAAAATAGATGTTCGTTCAATCCATCCACCTACACATATATGTGTGAAACGACTCATGAAAACTTTGCAAATTTGTTGGATTGTAATAGAAATTGCCCGTAATAAGAATGGTGTTACGGCTACCTAGTAACACTTTGTTACTTTAAAACTATGAGATCTTTTGGAATAATATCGTATTTTGTTACTCTAAATTTTACACTATTTACTTTGAGTGAATACTTACTAATGTTCATGCATGCCAAATGTTTAATTATTTGTATTATAATCGTTGGTTTAATAGTAGAGTAACATTTGATTCGAGTTTCTAATCATTACATTAATGAAGGAATCTTTATATTCGTCATTTATAGTCCTCGTTGTTAATTTACAAAAAAAAAAAGAACCTATACCACAACGGGAGTACTCAATCATTACTTGATGGGAAAATTCTTAAATTGAGGACCTTGTTTTTTTGGATTGATTCAGAAATTTAAATTAGAGCATCTACTTTTTTTGAAATTGAAAACAAATATAAATAGTATATGATATATACTTAAACTAACTATGGATGATTTTTTTCAATGATTGTCATGATCAATTTCTATTGAACAATATTTCAACAATTTATCAAGAATAAATGGTAAAACAAGTTTTTTTTGGAGGAATTCAATTAAAAAAATTAATTATAAAATAAATTTGTTATGTACTCTCAATGATTAATCAACACATATAATATTAATTCGCATATTTTATGATCAAGTTTAAATTTTGAAATCAATCCGAAAAAAATAAGATCCGGAATTTAAGAAATCTCCGGATGACCCCATGTTGCCCTCTCTAATGGCGATGCCTTTTAATAACTAGAGCACTATTTTCCTTACAAGCTAGTTATTTTTGAAATACGATTCATTTATACTTTTCAGTTATCTTTTTGTGTTTAATTTTTTTATTAGCATGCGTGCCATATGATGAAAGACTTGGGCAAGTATAAATTAGTTCATTCCTCATGGCATTGTGATTTTGATATCCATATTCCAAAAAAATGTAACATGAACGCTTTTTTTTGTTATGTACAGCCCCAGCGAACGGTGGCGCTAACTCTAACTGTCTTAAGGTAGCGAAATTCTTTGTCGCATAAGTAGCAACAATCAACAACGAGAAACAGAATTACATTAACTGAATGATGATAGCTAAACCTAAAGCATTGCCGATCTTGAATTAGAGCGACAACATTTGATGTAAATGATTATCTTTATCGAGCAATGAATTAATTTTTTTTTTCTAAAATAAAAATTTAATTGGAAAATCCCAGAAATCCAAGTCAAGAAACTCAAATGAAATCCCATTTACAAAAGACTAATAAAACATATGAAGAACAGAAGTGAAATTTCCACAAAGATCCTTTGTCTGAGGATCAGCATACCATGAAACAGCAGACCACATTAAAAATCATGGGATTTGCTAGCTTACTATTTTGATGTATTTTGAAAGCCCTACGACGCCTATTTCTAACTTCAGGAACACCCAAAGATTTGAAACACTAGTGGTCCGAGACACGTTTTTACTAACGATCTTAGAATCAACTTAAAAGGGGATCAAACTCGTCACTGTAGAAGCTCGAGGGGACAACGGAGAGCTCCATTCGCCCTGTCCATTCTTCTCCCGGTCTCAATGTGATTGGTTTCTCTATAGCAGCCCCATCAACACAAAGCATCTGTTTGTACTCCTCATCGCCAAAATCGACCATGGCTTTGGATTTCTTGTCCCACGGATTCCAGACAACTGAGCATAGGAACAAAGTAATTAACTAAAATCAGAGTTCAGTATTGAGGTAATGCCAACTTTGTTCTATGTCCGTTAAAGCACCAAGTTCTTGATAATTAGGAACATATTCTGTTTACAGTTCTTACCCACATCAGGCAGCCCTTCCTTTCTCATGACATACGTTCTCTTCCTTTCATGGTCAAGAACAGCAATGCACTTCGGTGAACTGAGATAAACGCGATCAACCTGCAGAAAATGAGAAAGTCTTTGAAGATATGTTCCCATGAAGATATGTTCGGCGGGACTTTACTTCTTATAAGCAAATGATTCCCAAGTTGCAAGCTCACAAGCCTTCTAAGTTCTAATCATTAAAACAAGAGTACAACATTTTAAGTTCACTAGTTAGGAACTTGTGTAGCTCCATTCTGCATTTTCATGTTCTGACGCGAGTAAAAACTATTAACTCACCATGTACTGTGAAAAAATTGCACATCATCAAGACTAAAATAAATCTCTTTTGATAACTATAAAAGGTATAAAAGAAAATACCTCGGATTCAAATGTAATCGCATCTCCCTGCTCAGTGAATCGCTCTCTCTGCAAAAGGTTGTCTAGATAATCAAGTGTTTCTAAACCTTCAATTCGCACCTCACTGCAGACAAAGTTAGCATAATCAGCACCATCTCAAGAAGTCAAACGGATAACATTCATAATTGGACAAAAATATTTACAAAATCAGATAACTGAAGATATGTTATAAAGCCATTAGGTCACAAGTTTTATACATAAACCTACCACTATTTCTCAAGGTTATATCACAAATGTGGCGAAAACCACCATACAAAAAAACAGATATTAACACATACCTTATGTCGGAAACAGACAGGTATGTGTGGTATGCGAAAGAGAAGCTGAAGGGCTTCCCATTGACATTTCTAACGCGAGATATCAAGATAAGATTTCCATCCGACGAAAGAGAGACGCGAAGTCGGAACTCAAAGCTGCACAAAAAGAAACATCAGCAGCCGGGATTATGAATTATAACACACAGCATGCTTATTTTGATTTGTAGAGATGTTCCAAACTGATTCAACAAATAAGAATGGTTTATCACGTCAGCGGTCCTCTATATGTACTATTGTAGTACCACCAGTAGGAACTTCACGAATTGAGTACTTCACTTTTAGGAATTGAATAACTCGTACTTCAGAAAACAGCTACAAATTAAAAAATTCTGTATTCATGTGGTAACTAAATAACAACAAACAAACTACACATTGCAGTTGCCAAAGACTGTGATGACTAAATTGACAAACGACACACTTTAAAGCATACTACAAGTAAGACAAAACTAGTTATAGGAGAAGTGGAGCATGTATGGTACCTGTTAGGCCAACACTTCAGATCTTCTTCTGATGGTTTAAGTAACAAATCAACAGCAGATTTCCCACGAGAATCATTTGGATGCAGAGGTGGTGGATTTTCATCGATTGTCCATACTTTGTTCCTCGCAAATCCATGTTGCTCAAGGGAACCACAGTTCCCAAACTGCAACATAGTTCATATACATATCAATATACAATAACAATTAATTCACCAGTTGTTTTGGCTATTCATATGTAAAGAGAAGTACCTGAGGGAAACAGACAGGAATGCCGCCTCTTATTGCTTTAGGAGACTTAAAGATTGCCTACATTGTAAAACGTTTGGTTGCATTAGCTTCTGTCTCCATCGAATAATATTACCACTCTACCAATAAATGCAATGAACAGAAAACAACTAATTGCACGAATGCAGTAGTTAACTCGTAAAACCAACCACTTTATAGTATAATTGAGGCGATACTATGAACCATTGGTGCTTCTTACTAATTAATAAATAGAATACATCCAATTAGTTCAACCAAATGTATGGTTGAGAATTGATGTACAATGAATGCTTCCGAATAAACAATAAAACTTCCACATTAGCATAAAATGATCATAGTAACCCAGCCATTACTAGTTACTACCCCAGCTAAACAATTGCAGGACCAACAACATAACTCGAGTTCCAAAACAAGAAATAATCATGATATAATAAGAGACTGCTCGCAACAGACACTTTTACAGGATCAACAATTAAATAAAGATCTCACCTTACTGCTGGTAAAAAGTAGCTCCTCGCCTCGGTCATTCCTCCACGAAGTAACCTGCCCACCATGCAAGCTAACCTGAACAATTTGGTAACAAATAAATAAAGAACAAGATTAGCAACAAATCTGTTAAAATCTATATGCTTTAAATTCAGAAAAATAGCATACTAAGCTGAAAATGCAATCAAGAATTCGATAAAAATCCGAAAATGATCCTAACCCGAGCAGATGCACCATAAGGACTCCTAAGAACAACTTGGTCAATCCCATTCCAATCTTTACTAAGCTCAATAGCTACTGTATGATCCCACACTGCTGAAAGATGCCCCATTTTCTCAACTACTCAACTTTTCTCAATCAAGATCTCAATCTACAATCCTAATCCAAACTACCCTTTCTCCAAAAAGAGTCAATTGGGTTAAGAGAATGACTCAAAATAACCAAATCCCTCAAATAGACCTCACATATAAACCACCTCTGAAACCCTCTTGAATACAATTAAAAGATGCCATTTTTATGCAACTTATCAAATATTTACTATATAATAAAATACCCCAGATCCAATTTTCAATTGAATATACAATTTTGAGGGGGTTTTAACCAAATTCTTGAACCTACGCAAAGAAAGACAGAAGACTACAAAAGGCAACACTTGGCAACAGCACAAGAAATGCTTCACCTCCTACCTTAATTCACTCAAAAGCATAGCAACAGCTATTGAACTATTTAAATCAGAAAAAGACAATCAATTGTTGTAGAACATGGACAAACAAACATGTGTAGATGTTTTAAAGTTACTGAACCAAACAATTCTTTAAACAGACTCAAAACTAATGAAAAAAAAAAAAAAACTTCAATAAAATGAGTAGCTAAAAAGGAAAAACAAAAAAAGAAAGATATACTCACTACCCCACTTCAAGAAACAGTATAAATAAGAGATGAAATAAGATTCAGAACAAGCTGGACAAATAATATAAATACATGCACACAATTCAAGTAATTAATACAGAGCTTCAAAAGTCTCATATGAATATGCATGCATTATGCATAGAGTGAAATTGAAGAAAAGATGCAGCGTTTCAAGTATGTTACCGTAGGACTAGCGTGTATAAGTGCCCCTAATTGTTTAGATTAATATCTATTATAACTCGAATTAGCGGGTTTATGGACTAGTCATCTATTAGATTAACGAATACGGGAACATTATTATGCATTAATTTAGTGTGATTAAGGATTAAAGAATTCGAAATAATTGGAGGAGTTTATGGGGGTGTCACATACGGAACATGTTACATGCTACTGCCAGATGGGCAAATCTAAATATGGGATGTACTTTACTTGCTCGGTTGCTGCGTTTCAATGTCGAGTAATTGAATTATTGATGATGTCAATTTCATGATAATAATTCTAATTAGGAATAATATAATTGAATTTTCATTTTTACCTGGTATGTCACGATAATATTGTTATTAAAGCCAATGACGTGTTCCATTATTCATGGTTTAAATACTATCTGATTATACATGTTTTTAAATAACTTTTTCAATCACGTAATGTTTCAAAAAGTGTGTTACGTAATACTTCCATTTTAATGACAGTTAATTTCGACCTTTTTTACAAGTTAACAGGGTAAAACGGTTGAAAGCTCATTTTTTTCAGCTTTGAAAACTTTGGGGACAAAATATTTATGTTTAGACATTTTCAAGATATATATATTAAACAAAATGATAAACTAAAGCAAATTAAAGGACAAGGTTTTTTTTCTGATAAAATTGAAAAGTTATCTCAATAATAAATTTTGGATAATTTTATTGTTGTCAATTTGTTAAAACACAAATCAAAACTTAACATCGGTTAGGAAAGTAACAATTGGTACATTTTTTAAAACATATATGAACGAAAATATTATTATAATATATGTATGATCGAATATGACCTTGATCTTATTAGTTTACACTTTTATTTATGTACATTTGTTAAGATGCACTACCACATCGAAAGTCGATGTCCTCCCGGGTCAATATATAAGATCTTGGGCTACTCCCTCTATTGCCAATTGGTTTTAGAGTGGAACCCCATAGACTCTTATCATGGTATCATGAGCCAGACCCGAATTAATGAGGCACGTGTAACCCGCCGCCAATGTTGTTTCCGGCATATAACGCCGCCAATGTTGTTTCCGGCAAATATTACCGGCGAGGAAAATTCCGCCGACGATCGGGTTACACGTGAGGGGGAGTGTTAAGATGCACTACCACATCGAAAGTCGATGTCCTCCCGGGTCAATATATAAGATCTTGGGCTACTCCCTCTATTGCCAATTGGTTTTAGAGTGGAACCCCATAGACTCTTATCAACATTTGTTAGTTTACTGTGCGAATAATTCACAATCACGGTCTGAATTAGGATCTTGCCTATAAATATCGATATTTTCATTGTATTCATAACAATAACTATAATAAATAAAATATCTCTCTTTATATTCTGATAAAATTCTAGATTAATATAGTAAACAATGAACCTTGTTATTATAACAAAATAATTCATTACAAATGAACTAAGAGTACATGTAGATAGTAGAAGAATTAGACGGATGGTATATCTAATGATCTAACATTTGTTGGATCAATAGGAGAAATGATCAAATACATAACTAATGAATTCCCAAGCCGAAGAGCATTATTAAATAACTAATATAGATATATTCAATAATTCAACTAAAATAATAGTTACAAAAGTTGGAATAGAAATTTAGGTTAAATATCAATACCAGTAAATCATCAATACGGACATATTTTTATTAAAACTTCGTATTCTTATACAGTTATATACGAGTTCGCTTAATAAAATAAATTTAGTTTGATTTGATCTGATTATTTTTATTTAACAAAATTTATATTATCTAACAAATTAATTTTAATTAAAATAAATAGTAATTATTTTGAGATGAGTGATTATGTGAATAAGATGATGCATAATTAGGGAATATTCAAGAAGTGATTTTATTTGGAAAGTTTTGTATTTTTATGAGCGTGGAGATACGTGAGGTACAAAAAGTGTACAAATTAGTCATAGATTTGATAACGACCTCTCCAAGGTTGAAATGATTTTCTTTCAAAATTTGTCTGAATGAATTGAGATTCGAGAGACGTCACTTGACCTTATCTTAAATATATGGTGATTTCATGAGATTTAAATTTGACATCTTGCTAAGTTTTATACTACTAATTTTTAAACTCAATTTTTGCCTAAACAATCTGATTTTGGGTCCTTCTGTTTGTTCACACATGCTTAACTAACATTTTGTCAAATTATATTTACTTATAAATGAATATATTAAAGAAAGTTCGATCCATCTTTGTTATATGTTTCCTTTTTAATCTATTTCCATTATTATATATATTTTATGTTTAATTTTCAATCATAAGGTACTACAAAATTATATTTGCAAATCCTTTTGAATGGAAGATTGATATAAGGAATCCGGTGATCTTTTCTATAGTAAGAAGGCAATTTCTCGTGGCTCTGAACACAAAATAGATATACACAGTAATATTAATTTAATAATCAATATTCTTTATATGCTCGATTGCGTAGTATCTATTTTTATATAAAGTATTAATTTGTTGAACAATACTCCATATTTGAATATTCTTCAAGATGCATAATCCATAATATATTATATTTCCTTCAATGAAGTAATAATTTACACGTACGCAGTGCAATCCCATTGATTACATAATCCTTTAAGCTACGAAGACTAATGTATTAAGAAATAGTAGCTTCCTGTTACCTAAAATATTTTTGTGGGGTAATAAAAGTTGCATCTTACTATTACTTTGTTAATTGGATTTCGCTATTTGTAGAATACGTACTGCTCTACAAGACATGTGCGAGTATACTGACAGACTCAATCAAAAAAATATTGATAGAAAAATCGAATTTATGACCCTTTGATCACAAAATCACCTATTTCACTAACATCACTATGCTGCAACTTATTACTAAAAGGGGTCACATACAAATAGTCAAACTACTTGAGGCCTGAGGGCATAGTTGAGGGAAAACAATTTTGATGTGAAAAATAGTTTTGAAATGATATAACCTAGACAAGATGAATGGTATCGAAAGCCAAATTACATATCATAAAAAATTATCATGAAGCATCGTCGTATACAATATAAAACTATGGGGAAGGGCTTAATAGGATTATTTTAATTGTTTTTTGAGTTAGACATTTTTGTACTCATTAACAAATTTAATTCTCTTTAATTTTATATTTATTACTAACTTGTCCCTAAATGATTGGTACATTATTTTGTAGTCAAATTTTAAAAACTTGATAAAAAAATTTCATTAAACGATAAGAAATAATATAGTCATGTGAGATCTTTGTTAGATTCGTCTTAATATATATATATTTTTAAAATATCAACATTTTCATAATTTTTCAACAAATAGAATAAATGATATTTATATTTTAAATCGTATTTTATTGAACATAAAAATTAACATATATCAATCATTTAGGTAGAGTAATTACAACTTTTATCGTTTTAACGGAAAAATTGGAGCATCGGAGATGTTCTTTGTTTTAAAAATGGTTGGAGGGATCTTAAACACGTGCATTTGGGAGACATGAAATCTGGGAATAAATTGTGTAGTCGAGATTAGTACTACTACTTTGTTTACAATAATCAAATATGAACGTTTGTTGTTGGGTTGAATAAGGCCGTACCACGTGCTCAACTTTAGCAATCATGCTACCCCATTGCTAATCCATTTATTTAAATCTCTAATTGCAACCTCAATCATTAACCATTTCAGCAAATATAAAAGAGGTCAATCATTATAATATTTTTTTTAAAACGAATCAATAACACACAAGTAAAAAAATTCTACACTATTAAAGAGAAAAATTTATATTACAACAAAACAAAAACATCCGTAAATATTTAAACACTTGTCTGATATAGAACCCATAACCTCCAATGATTATAGTACTTAATAGTCACACTCCCCTACATATTTAATACAAAGGGTGGTTCAAACTACTATTTCACATTTTTTACAGACAAATCTATGTCATTTAATAACTATTAATTACTTATTCGTATTATCTTTTATTTTCAGTTAAGGTCAAATATGTTGACAATAAGATTTTCGTTATCTTCTGTGTCTCTTAACTTTGAAAGATAAGTAAAAATTAAAGACAATTACCAGTATTTATTTAATTTGTTCAGTTTCATTTATTTTATTGACTGGTACTTTATTATACTAGATAATTCTCTATTTTAACATCTTATAATTATTAAATTGACCATTATAATTAAAGATAGCACAATAATAGATGTTCATGTTAAAGTACAAACGTCTATTAAAACTTAACTAATATAAAAGTCTATGATGATAGTATAAAACCAGAGAAAATATTTACTAACCCTTCAATTCATTTGTACCATTATCTTTTTACTTTGGATGTATATATGACCGTGACTTTAAACAAAATACGGAGTAATAATTTTTGATATTACTTTTGAAATAATATCATGTGAAGAATTTATGGACTTCTACTCTAAAATCAATTGACAATAGAGAGAATAACCCAAAATCTTATATATTGATCGAGAGGACATCGACATCTCACATGCATCTTTAACATATATATCAATTTTATATTTACTAGTATACTTTGTATTATGCATAAACTCCTTTACATAATGTCTCCTTAATTAACTAATTTTCTAACAAATGTAAATGTTTTAATACATATTTATTATAATATCGTCAACATATTTATTATCATAAAAGTAATTCGATTCTATATCATATTTTCTTTTACTAAATAAGATTGTTAATTAATAATGAAATCTAATCATTATTAAAAGCAAACGTTACATGCATTAGGGTGAAGATGGACCGGTTATGCCGGTTTTTGACGCAAAAAAAAAAACCGATTCGATATTTCGGGTTTTTTAAACTCAAAAACCGAAACCGATCCGAAAACCGAAAAACCGGTTTCGATTTTGATCGGTTTTGGGCCAATTTCTGGGCCAACATAAAATGGGCCTGTTCAGGTTTATTTTTGGTCCAATTTTTTTATGGTTCATCATATTTTAGCCCATTTTTGGCCTAGTTTGTAATAAACAACACACTACACCTAAAAAAATTAGGCATGTTATTGATAAATTTGTAATTAATGCCACCTCTTATGTCTAATATGATTACTTCGACCACATCGTTAGTTTATGTCCAACTATCTCATCTATAATATTGCTTAATTTCTAAATTCAAAAAAAAATGACTGCAATCGGTCACCGACCGGTTTTTTTACAAAAAACCGATCCGATCCGATCCGATCGGTTTTTTTAATTTTAAAAACCGAAACCGATCCGATCGGTTAAAAACCGAGAAAAAAACCGCCGGTTCGGTTCGGTTCGGGACGGTTGGGATAAAAATCCACATCCATTTTCAGCCCTACATTAAACCATCAGAAGAAGATCTGAAGTGTTGGCCTAACAGGTATCATATACAGTGGCGGATCTAGAAGTTTCAAAGTGATTGTTCGAAATTGACATAATTTTCAAAGTGCCTGTTCAAAATACTTAAATATATTCACATAAAAATTTAAATGCTAATTTTTACATTAATTTTTTCTTTAAATATATATAATTTTTTTTTTTTGCAAAAAAAGTGCCTGTTCGAGTGAACGGGCCTGAACAACAACAGGTCCGCCACTGATCATATACATGCTCCATTTCTCCTATAATTAGTTTTGTCTTACTTGTAGTATGCTTTGAAGTGTGTTGTTTTTCAATTTAGTTAATTACAATCATGTAACATCGTCAATACAATTCGTAAACTCGTAAATTTAAAGAAAGAGGCGACTAGCATCAAACTAGTGAGAGAAATCATCTCTCTAACCAATTTCCTTGCTAGCAAGAGGGCTCGAACCCAAAACCTCCACAAGAGGTGTCAGCATGCTTGCCACTGGAGCAAGATGTCTTGACTTATAGAATACGTACTGTTCTACAAGGCATGTGTAACATACTCAATCATAAAAATGTCGATAGAAAAATCGAACACCTCACTCTACATAAAAACTCATGATGACTATGGTGCAACTTATTACTAAAGGGGGTCAAATACAAATAGTCAAACTACTAGAGGGCATAGTTGAAGGAAAACAATTTTGATGTAAAAATAGTTTTTGAAATGATATAACCTAAACAAAATGAATGGTATTGAAAGCCAAATTAGATATCATAAAATTATCATCATGAAGCATCGCATACAAGATAAAACTATGACAAAGGGCTTAATAGGATTATTTTAATTGTTTTTTGAGTTAGACATTTTTGTATTCATTAACAAAGTTAATGCTTATACTCCATTCGTCCCTAAAAATTGCTACATTTTGACTGTCATGGTCAACAAAACATGTATAATTTAAAATGTAAATATTTTTTATTTCACATGCGAAAAAATTATAAGAAATTGATATTTCAAAAATATATATTGAGACGAATCTAACAAGATCTCACATGACTATATTTTATCTTACTGTTTAATGAAAATTCTTGATCAAACTTTTTAAAGTTTGACCACAAAAATCAAACTGTATCATTCTTTTAAGGACAAAGGGAGTATTTATTAATTGTAACTTTTTTTTATCGTTTTAACGGAAAAAATTGGAGCATTGGAGATGTTCTTTGTTTTAAAAATGGTTGGAGGGATCTTAAACACGTGCATTTGGGAGACATGAAATCTGTGAATAAATTGTGTAGTCGAGATCAGTACTACTAATTTGTTTACAATAATCAATCGACCGAAACTAAATGGAACCAACAAAACTTTCAAACTGATCCTTCCCCGAGCTTCCATCAATATCCTGCAAATGCCCAGGTCGATGACGACGATGATGGGGAGGATGATGTGGGGGCGATGATGATGATGATGATGTCGATGAAGAGGAAACCGAGTATGACTTTGATGATTAGTAGGGCTACACTGATATTGTAATCATTATATTTTTCTTTAATGTATTTGGAATATTTTCTTTTTATTAATTTTTATTATTTAGATTAACTATGTTTAATAAAGACTATTTCTAGAATTTGTTAACCTATAATTAACAATTTCATGAATATATTTGGAACAATTTCATTTTACTATTTAAATTAAATATATTTTAAATTAGAAGTTGTTAACTTAAATGAAATTGGAGACTCTTTATAATAAGTAATTAACTAAAATAGGTAACACTTGAAGAATTTATATGCATAGATCTTTATTGAACTTGATAATAAAAGATAGTATATATAGCCATTTCAAATTCGAAAACTATAATTATAATAATATATATCCATTTAAAGTTTGAAACTATAACTCTTGCTTTATTAATATTATTATGTATAATATAAGTATTATTACAAATTAATAATATTAAAAACAATTAACATTAAAATTAATTAATGAAAAAATGTTCAAGTATCGTTCTTAATTTTAAAATTATTAATAAGTATGTGTCTAACCATAATGATACTCCCTCCATCCCTATTTGATAGGGTTATATTCCCAAAATAGCAATCCCTAAATTGGTTTCACTTTCATCATTTCAAATTATAAATTTTGTTAAAATACCAAATTTGCCCTTAATGTAATATCATCCAAAAAGTATTGTTTTCCTTTTTGATAGTTGTGAAAGTAGGTACAGGTCACTGTTGTTTAGGCGCCAATGAATAAAGTTTTTTAAATAATTGGAATTCTTGTTCAAGAAGCCAACTTTTAATAAGGGCAAATATGAAAATTCCTCACATGTAAAGACACCCTACTAAAAAGAAAGAAAAGTCAAATGCCTCCATCAGAAAGGGATGGAGGGAGTAACAAATATTAACAATAATATAATCAATACTACTAATAATATTACTACTAATAATAACAAATATCCACAATATTTCTTTTTTTTTTCTTTAAAAACCCATAAGGTTGTGGACGAACTGGTTGTCCATTTATAAGCTTATGGACAAACTCTTTGTCTCTTTAACTGCCTTACGGACGAACAACAAGCTCAGCCATAACGAAACGGACGGTTGACGATGGACTTCTTTTATACACGTTCTTTGCCTTATTGACGGATATATTATTCATCCGTAAGCCTTGTGGACGAACTCTTTGTTCGTCAGGGTTATAAATGTCCATCCGCTACGATCTTTCACTGTTTCAGAGCATGTATAGTGGCACTGGCGCCCGGCCTTATTCAATAACCCAACAACAAACGTTCATCCGAACACTATTCATGTATAATGGCAGAATTGAGAGTTCGGCCATAAGCTTATGGTCGAATGGATCGTACGTCCGAACACTGTTCATGCCATGCACTTGTCACTTCATCCACATCACGTCACTTCATGCACATGCAGGCTGAGTCACTAATGATTCCCAACACATTTCAGCTTTTGGGAGACGTAAAGCGTGCATAATTGTGAATGAAATATGTCCGGTTATACATATTGGCAAAAAATTATAACTTTCGTTGATAAAAAGTATTTTGGAACAGTGAAACTAATATAATGTCTGACATATAAATAGCATACAAGTAAAACAAATTCGCCTATAAATAACATACGCTGTGAATCATAATTTATCACAGACTTCAAGCTTTTCATTTAAGCCTTCATACATAAAACTCTCATACAATGTCTAATATATATAGTTATGATTCGATATATATTGGCGACTACGAGTTTACATTTGATTTCGAAAATGAAACGGAGTATAATGCAATGGCTCCTGTTCATTACGATACAGTTGGTCCTACAACTGTTGAGACTGGTGATGCTGAATTTCCAAACGTCACCGAGGAATTTAGTAATCCGGAAGGCGGTTTCGGGAGCAGGCAAGAACTTGAGGACCATGTTCGATCTGTGGCAGCACGAAGGAACATTACTTTGGGAGTGAGAAGTTCAAAACCACGGGACGGAACCAAAGGAGCTTCGGTCCTTCTCGTTTGTAGTCAAGCTTTGGAATATAGGATGAACAAAAAGAAATTCACACGTGAAACAAAAACCCAAAAAGCTTTGCGTCCATTTAGGCCAATAAATGCTCCAAAAGGACGGCTCTCTTTGTTAGTACGATAAGTTGTGTCAAAAGATACCATATCCCCAAAATAGTTGTAATCTAACAACATTCTCGCATCAACCCATAATATGTTTGTAATCTCATCCTCAACGTCAGTTTGTAATGCAAAGAAAAAAGATGGATTCTCCAGTAGCTTATTGTTAAAATAGTTGAGTGGGATGTGCCTACTTCTTCATGCCTTAAATCATTTTTTCTTTTTGTTCGTAGCATATTCTTATAATCTTGTTGAATAAAGCCCAGACTTTCTCGACCTCCGGCTTGTCGTCTCATCATCTCAATAGCTAATTTGGGTCTTATTCCAGAATCCATTGCTAGTGTAGCTTCATATGCTTGGGCCTGAGATATTTTCCTTTGAGATGGTAGCATATATGAACATGAAGAATCAACGAAGTCATGATTATGCTTTTCTACAAAATCTATAACTTGATAAGTTTTGTTAGACTTCAAGGAGATTGTCATGTGAGCGCCATAATCTGTTCTTATTTCCTTTCTCCTCTTCTTAATTTGCTTATCACGTTTGTCTGCCTTACGGACTCATTCTTTATAACACACAAATCTTCTACTTATAATTTCCCCGGTCAATTTGCTCTTGTTAGAATATTGATTTCTTATACTAAATCCAACAGATTTTGCATAATTGTTGTACCACTCTTATGCTTGCTTTACTGAATTGAATTCCAAGTTTAACATAGATTGTTTTTCTTGTACAGAAACTTCCTCTGGATCTGACATTATATTGCTTGAAGTAGTGGTTAATAAGACAAACCTGTAAAAAGTATAAAAACAATACTTTAGTATCACAAGTGTGGAGTATATGAAGTTAAATATTTTTGAGATGTAATAATGACTACTTGTACCATGTATCTAAGTATAAAGATTCTTAAAGAGTTGTTTTTATTGTGATAAGTAATAAGATGAACATGAAAATTACTAATTTCTTTCATAAACTTACTTTGTTCTATGTAATTTGAACTAAATGTGGAAAGAAGAAAGGAGCATTTGTGTATCTATAAAAATGATGTAGTTGGAATATGAAATTGATAAAGATGAAGTACTTAGGGAGAATGAAAATTTGGAGGGAAATTAAATTTGGAGGGAAACCAAATAAGAATGCATAATTAAAGAAAATAAAATAAAAATGGTAGTGGGAACGTGAAAACTGGAGGGAACTGTTGGTAAATAACAGGAGAGGAGCCGAACTCCTTTATTTATCAATTTTTTCAAATAAGGCTAGGAAAGCCCCCTTTTACAATTAAGGCAAGAAATGTATCATTTATACTTCAAATACATAAATTATGAACACTTAGTCTTATATTAGTGTTATATTATTGGTATCACTTACTCACATTACAAATTTCAATCATATTTTCACTAAACATAACTAATTAACATAAAAGACAAAAGTCCAGTACTTAAATGAAAAAATAAGCAAAAAACAATGACTAAACTATGTGGTGGTTCGAAAAAAAGAATATGAATTTATAAAAAGTATCAAGTAATCATAATTAACATACGCGAAGCACGTAATCAACTACCAATTTATATGAAAAGTGTTCTAACTTCTAACCAACAACCTTATTTATGCAGTGTACAAATAATTTTAAAATTGCAAATATTAAAAGTCTATAAACTCGGCTTTAAAATTAATTGACAAAAAAAAAAAAAAAAAACATAATTTATATATTAATCCGAAAAGATAGCGATCTCCCTAAAAATTGTCCTAACTATTTATAGTCAGTTGACAACACTAGAGATTCTTCTAGTCCACTAGATGTCATGTTATCCCATGTGTTGTGTGCGACTTTGGAGCACCCCAATAAATATTCTGGACCATTTCAAGCCAAAATTTGGCACCAACTATCTTAAATTCATCTACTACTAGAATTCCTTAAAAACTTATATATGTAACTTGTCATTATCCATTTAATTTTCACGCCATCTTATAAAACTCATCATTAATTTGCAAGAATAATCACTCCAAACTTAAATTATTAGATTCCCCCTATAATTTACGCTTTATGTTTCCTACTTTATATAGCTATACCTCTTTGGGTGGAATAAGAATGTCTGCATGCCATGAAAGTTGAAAAAGCAGAGTAAAAAAACATAGTAAAAGAATAGTTTTTTGAATGGAATAAAGTGAGGAGACAAACAATTTATTTGAAAATTGTTTGTAAGAGAGAGAGAGAGAGAGAGAGAGATGGAAAATCAAGAATCTGTGAGAGTAAAGTTGAAACGTGGGATTTTTGTGGGTAAAAGAGGGGGCAATTCTGGTTCAACACCTGCACCTACTTGGAGGTTTGGGTTGTTTCAAAATGATGGTTGTTTGCTTCAAGAATTCAATTTGCCCTCTAATAATAACACCCTCCTCTCTGCTAGAAAATTGGCTGCAACCCTTTGGGAGATTCAGCAACCCCTCCAGGTGATCAAGATGAACCAGTTTGGAGAAAGAAATAAGCTTCATAGAGATGATATTCGTGTTGGATTGGTAAACAAGTTGGCTGAACCATTTGAGAAGGTAATTGGAAATATTTTGATCACCTGCTATTCGCTATTCTTTGTCGTAATTCTGTGAATTTCCAAGCCCGGGTAAAGGAGGAACGGATGTTCTTCTGTGTTACTTTGTATGACATTGTCGTAAAGAGGGTTACCTTAGTTCTCGACAAACCAGTTGAATGCTTTGTCGAAACTATTTTATGAATACGACACAAAATGAATCAACGTTGGCATTGCCTCGATAATCAATAATAGATGATCTATTGCTAGGTTGGTATTTGTAGGCTTGTGTTAATTGTCCTAATTCTGTAACAGGGTACAGATTCAAACATCAAAAGAAAGGGGATCAAAGAGCAACATCATCAACCTGTTGAAAGAAATGGAGGAAGTTTGAAAGCTTCAACTGTTGCAAGTTATAGCAGCTCAATGGAGGTACCATTGCCTACTTTGATGACATTCACTTAGTAATTAGCATCTTTGCGAAGAAACTTTGAATGTGCTTTGATAGTCAACATATAGGGATGAAGAAAATGATTTGATTTCGAATCTGTTCGATTTATGTTAGTGATAGGAAATTACCCTAGAAGTGTCCCAGACTCCCAGTAAATTATGGTAATGACTCGTTAAAGGTCTGTGGTCCGATTCTCATCATGTCATGGCTCTACGTCGTTTCTCCTCTTGGAAGATGGGAATACAAATGCAAGAATTGATCTCAAAATTTGGTTTCTGCTTTTTTTTTTCCCTTCAGATGGCTCCATATAGGCCTACATTTGTCCCAGACAATGCTCTAAAGTTCAAGACTAAATTTGGAGACCCAAATTTCAATCTTACTACCACTACAGAGCTCATGAGAGTTCTCAACAGAATATGGAGTCTAGAGGAACATCATGTATCAACTAAATCATTAGCGAAAGCACTTAAAAGAGATCTAAATCGCTCTCAAACTCGAATACGTGAATTGCAGCTGGGAAAGAGAAGAGACCAAGACGATCTTGTCCAATCTATACAACAAGAGTTAGAGGATGAAAGAAAACTGAGAAAAGAATCAGAAATGCTTCATCGTAATCTTGGTCGACAACTTTCTGAAGTGAAGTCAGCATATCGCGAGGCTCTCAAGGAGCTCGAAAGGGAGATGAATGCAAGGGTTCTTCTGGAAGAGTTGTGCGATGAATTTGCAAAGGGGATAAAGGAGTATGAACAAGAGGTTAGAGTTCTAAAGCAAAAGAACAAGAATGATGCAGAGAGACACACTAATGATGGACTGAATCTTCATCTTTCTGAAGCGTGGTTGGACGAAAGGATGCAGATGAAGCAATCTGATAATCTTGTGAAACAGAAAACAATTGCTGAGAAGCTGAGTTGTGAAATTGAAACATTGCTTCAGGCTAAGCGCGATTTGAACGTAAAGAGTGTGAAGATAATGCAAGCAGATGAAGCTACCAAGAAAGAAGATTCGTCCAAATTGCAAACTCCGCTTGAAGAAACAAGAAAAGACTACAGGAAACAGCAAATGAATGTCAGAGATTCTAAAGAATCTGTTGAAATAACACCATCGGAAGACCATAGCTCTCGACATATGAAAATAAGCGAGCTTATAGAAAGGGATGCAGAACAAAGAAAGAAGGATGAAGTAGAGGACAAAAACTATTATTTGCAGGCTCTGTTACATAGAACAAACTCACTTCCCACTAAAAGTAAGCAAACGCAGCTTGAGAAAGGGCACGCTGAATTCGCCTTTGATCCCGACAAATTCACCTATTCCCTTAGCCCAGTGGAGAAGTGGTCATCCTCAACTATAACAAAAGTTCCTGAAATTTCCGAGCTTTCAAAAGGATCCCAAAGTGTAAAAGAAAATACTCTGCAGGCCTTACTACTTGAAGCAAGGTTGGAGACGCAAAAAGTTCGTCCAAGAGAAGCTAAAGCCAAAAGGTCTTCCTTGTCCTTGACATGATCAACTTAGATATTATGCAAAGCTTTAGTCATAAATTTTGAGGTAGAATATGTACTAAGATTCTGAAGTTTTTATCGTCTAGGTAAATGATGAATTTGTTGTTCATATATTAACAAGTTATAGACCTGAGGACTGTGGTAAAAAAAAGTTATATTTGATTTGTTTTCCTTAATCACAAAGGAAGATCAAGCTAACACGCAACCACTCAGACTCTCAGATGGCAGTATCTTGTGGCCATTGTACTACGCATAACAAACCAAACAAAGGTAAGTCCTGAGGTTAGGGCGCTTATCGACTCATTTGTACAGAACAATCTCATGCAATGGTCATGGATATCAAGTCAAGTGAAACACATTGAATCTCAAATCTCATTATGAATATACGTGCATTGCAAATAGTCCACTACCCCAATTCTTTCCCTATATACTAACTTTACACTTATTTTGAGTATTAATCTACAATAGATGAGGTGCAGATGAAATGTCTAATATGAATTATGAAACTGAAACAAAGGAGAAAAAAGAAGATCAACCTAGAATCAACAATGGCCAGTGAGGGGGGAGTTGAAATCTGCTACTTAGCTCCCATATCGGCTTCATACTGCATATAGTGGAGTTGTTCCCTATCATCTATGATACCGGACTACTTCTTACTTTCATTGTCTTCTGCTTCACAAAGAATGCCGAAAACATGCTTTTGCTGCGAGCAGGGCGACGGATAATTTGTTGTTGTGGTGGTTTACCAAATGACTGGAATGTAGTCAGCTCTCCTTCCTGGTGGTTTCCCTGCAAGTAGAAGCTTTATCAGAAGCATGCATTCCAATCATGCCGAAAGGCTGTGAATGCTGAGGGAAGAATGAATTGAACTCCAGATCTAACACTAACTAATTTGTTCAGTAACGTGCTACGTGCAAAAAACGATACAGCATCATACAATATCGCATAGCTTTGATACAAATGGACAATTTACTAAATCAGAGAATAAGAAAAATCAATCTTGAAGTAAAGTTTGGTCATACCTCCTTCAAAACACCCAAGGTTTGAATAGCTGCACTTGATGCAGGCCCTGCACGTGGCACTTTAGCATGAGTTGTTGGGTTTTTCGTCCTCGGGCTATCTTCAGGGTCTGTAAGAAGAAACAGAAGATGAAATATCAGAGGGGGAAAGGATAGGGACGAATACTACAAGATAGGTAGGAATCAAGGCGATAGTAATTCTTAAGTGTATTGTTCTGCATACCTAATGTAGTTGTAGGAGTATTACTTTTCAATGTAGTCCTTTCGGGAACACTTTGATCTCCAGGTCTGCAATAAACATGATACAGTAATTAATCTTTCAATGAATTTGCAAGTTGTAGTAACTCTATTTGGTGTTGTGGAGCAAAATGAAGTATTACTATTCCATCGGTCAAGAACAACATAAAGAGCTATATGAACATACCTCAGTAATGCACGTGCAGAACCTCTTAAAGTAGACTTGGTTTCTGATGCTAAATGCCATGAAAGAGCATTAGGACCCGGAGTACCTGTATCAAGACAAGCATCTGCATCATTACAAGAAAAAAGTGGGTACAAGCCTCGTAAAGGAAAAGAGTGGCTACCAGAGGGTAAAATTAGCGGTTTCACTTGAAGCTGCTGAGATGGATCCGTTCTTATATGTGGGCTAAAGTGTACCTTCTTGTTTACGGAATCTATCGGGGGGGCATAACAAGAAAATACAGTCATTAAACAACATATAATTATGGCATTGAATATATTAAGCAAAGAATAGTGAACCTACTTGGCAAAATATAATGTTTATGATGCCTTGGCATAACAGACGCTAACTGCTGTTGCCTCAGACCTTCTTTTTCCATGAACGTTTGGCAAGTTAAGAATTGCTACAAAAGAGAAGAGGTTAAGCCTCACGACAGTAAATTTTCAAATGTAACACATCATGTATAAGCGTACTCACCTGATTTAAACATGTAACTTTTAGATCCATATTTGAGATATCTAGGCTTTGTTGCTCAAGGAGGTCAGTCAACTTGAAAGCAACAGTCCCAAGGTGGTCAACAGCATTCACCAAAGCTCGCACTGTGTAATCTTTAAGATTATTCAATACCCTGATACAGGGGAAGATCTATGACATAAGTAGTTGTATTCAAATTATCATTTATAAACTATAATACTCCTACTTATCTAGCATCTGTTCTGTTAAACTCGAAATGCTAAGCGAAGTTCTTATAAAATTTCTAGCCGAGTAATCCCAGTAACATAGATAAAATTGACCACACAACAGATAATGACTATATATTGAATTCCTCCACCTATATGGTAAACTTTAACTTCTTCACACTCACATCTGTTTCTGTTCACTATGAAGATAAGATTTCTCACAGTACTCTGCAGCAGAATAGAGTTGTGGCCTGAGATTTTTTAGTTCCTGAAAACACCAACAAATGATACATTCACCAACTGAATCAACCATAAACCATAAACCAAAAGACCAATCAAAAAGATATCGAAAACAGCACGAGAAGCAACATATTGAAAATTCAAGAGAAAAAGTGTGCACCACCACCATTTCCAGAAACACATTTCTTAACAAAAGATCACACCCACCCACACACACATCATCATACCAATCCAACCACTGATGTGATACTAGACTATTACTAAGACCGTTGACTTTGTCAGTCAACGTTTAGCCGAATTATGCAATTGATCTAACAAACAATCTAGCAAGATTGAAGCATATCTAACAGCATGTGAAACAAATACACGACATTACACAAAGAAATATAAAACATTTGATAGGTAATAATTTAACTCAATCCAACTATTTTAGACTGTTACAAACATGTTTGATTCAAGTCAACTGCATGAAACATAAAAGTAGATCAAGCTAATCACAATATCTGAATATTTTAGTCTAGTGGCAGGTGACAAGGTGTTACATGACGATGTCTCGGGTTCAGAGTCGTAAAATATGAATATAATAAAAAAAGAACCTGCAAAGCGTTGATGAAAGTCTTGCTCCGCTCCATGGATATCTCATCGAAGGTGGTGGAATTCGCCGGAAGAGGTGGCTCCGCCTCAGCCACCGCCATTTCGTAGTTGGTAGTGGAAGAGAGATGAGAAGTGTGGCTAGACTGGCTGCATGTTACATGTACATATGCTAATGTATTGAGAAATTTGGCAGATTAGCACTTTTTAGAGACTTTTTTTAACTTGGAGCACACCTCCTTTTTTTTTGCATAGCACTAGCACACACAGCCCCAAAATGACTAATTTACCCTTACTGAAAAAATGAAAATTCTTTTCCACACTTTTCTTCTTCTCCTCTTCCCCCATTTTTCTTCTTCTCCTCTTCCCCCATTTTTCTTCTTCTTTCCTCTTCCACCATTTTTCAACATTTTCTTCTTCTTTCATCTCCATCTCCATCTAAGATTTAAAAACTCAATCGAACCCACCCACCCCATTTGTATTATTTGAAAGCTTCTTGGCCGGATTAATAAAAAAGTAAGTTGTACATCTCTTTAATGTCCACTATTTTAGTACAAAGTTTTGTTAATTTGTAGTTTGTTGGTAATTATAAGAAAAAGTTCGGATTTTTGTTATTTTTTTTGGTAAAAATTCGTTTATTTAGCATAAAGTTTACATCTTTAAGAGTTTTAATGTTTATTTGATAAAAGTCTTGATTTTGCATTGTGTATTTGGAAAAAAACGAATTTGTGGTAGTTTTCTTTAACAAGATTGGATTTTTTGGTAGTCTTTTTGTACAAGGTTAGTTTATTTAGTAAAATGTGGTAATTTTAGTAATTTTTTAGAACAAAATTGAGATTTTGAATGTTTATTTGGTTGAATGGTTGTTTTTTTGGTAGTTTTTTAGAAAAAAAAGATAAGATTTTTGTGGTTTTGGTGATGGAGATGGAAGAAGAAGAAAATGTTGAAAAATGGTGGAAGAGGAAAGAAGAAGAAAAATGGTGGAAGAGGAGAAGAAAAAAAAATGGGGGAAGAGGAGAAGAAGAAAAGTGTTGAAAAGAGTTTTCATTTTTTCAGTAAGGGTAAATTAGTCATTTTGAAGCTGTGTGTGCTAGTGTTATGCAAAAAAGAAAGAGGTGTGCTCCAAGTTAAAAAAAGCCTCTAAAAAGTGCTAATCTGCCAAATTTCTCCTAATGTATTTTTATTGTTGATTCTGTCGTGATTATGACTTATGAAAGAGCCTTTTTAAGAATCTTGGAAAGTGAATGGATTTAAATAGTATTTCTCCTACATAAGGGATCACTATATAATAAATTATGGGTTCATTACTAA
Organism: Echium plantagineum; assembly: GCA_003412495.2. Classification (NCBI taxonomy): domain Eukaryota; kingdom Viridiplantae; phylum Streptophyta; class Magnoliopsida; order Boraginales; family Boraginaceae; genus Echium; species Echium plantagineum. The sequence continues at coordinate 9,420,778 of CM016567.1, read as the reverse complement.
CTTCACTTTTACAAAAAGTAGTTTTTTTAAGGATTCGAGAGAGTGTTACATTTTTATATTTCTAGTCGCCCAATCAACTTTCGATTATTGGATGTCATTTCAATATTTTTTTGATGTAACTCTAATTCTTGAAGTTGTTTAATATATTCTTACGCGGACTTCTTCAAATGAAGCTTAGATCTAGTACACGAGGCGTTAGATCTTCAACAACAATTAATTGATGTTTTACGAAGATTATGGTACAACTTTGACCATTAATTACTAGTTATTTTTCATGCTAATAAATAGAAAATATATATAGTTAGATTTGAAATATTTTTTCTTATAATTTTGAAAAATATTATTTAAGAGTAATTGATGATCAATGTTACACCTCACTTTGATACACAATCATTTTACATATATATTTGAATTAAAAAAGTAGATATTAAATATAAAACTCTAAAATCTTTTTACAACTGGTGGGAGTATTAAAGATGTGCTTGGGGGTTGGTAAGTGGTAAGAGGAGAAATTAAATGAGAACGGTGGGAGGAAGAGGTTCTTGTTTTTGTGGTAGTTGACTCCTATTTCAGTGGTCCACCGATTTAGCAATTCTTTTTGGAATTACTACTATATTTTACCTACTGTATATGGTTTGAAAAGTAAACATAAAAATGGAAGCATTATTTTAATTTTCACGTGTTATAATCCGAACACGTATCTTATACACTTTGATTTGAAAATAGACTTATCGTGACTATATGTACATAATTAGTTAATTACTGACTATTCTGGTACCTAAAAAGGTCACCAAACAGAGAAGAGAACCCATAAACGAAAGCAATGGTCCATAATTCCTCAATGGTGCACTAGACAAAAATATGTGCTATTTTATGCTAAAAATTAATTGTGAAAATAAAGGTCTCATGACAGAACAACTACTAAAGTCTAAAATTCACTATTCATCATCAGAAACTGCAGGAACTTTAGTAATCTGAAGTTATCTTGATGAAGAAATGTGGAGAGCATAATTTACGAGCTTCCCTATGATATTTTAACGAAAAACAATTGCGTAACAATCTGATTTGTAAGTGATCGATCCATACTGCCTAGAACACGACTTGTTGAACCGTAAATGACTACTGTTCTAAGTGTTGATTACAGAAGAACGAGGATATTGTACGCATAGAAGAGTAATCAGAAGAGGTCCAATCTGAGCACGCGAAAAAGTAATACAAAACGGTAAGTACAAGCTCCCCACAGCAGGTTTTGTGGGACTTTGGTGAGGTCTCTAGGTTGAAGTGCAGCAGTGGCAAGAGTCTTGAGTGTCGTCACATTTGCATCGAAGAATGATGAACTCCTGTAAGGCAAATTGTGCTTCTTGCAATAATCTTGAATTATAGGAGAGATGTTCCTCAATTGACATCTAGGCATCATCCTAGGGAACAAGTGATGTTCAAGCTGGAATTGCAATCCCCTAAAGACCAATCCATCCAAGACTACGAGATATCAATAGTCCCGACTGTCTGTTTCTCAAACTAGTCATTTCGCTTAGGTAGTCCGACATAGACACTTCCAGCAAAATGGTTCAAAGTAAATTGAACATATTGGAGGCAGTCACAGAGAAACTTGTAAGAACAAACAACGCCCTTTCGTTCCAATTAGGCAGACACGAAACAAGATATGGGAACCAAGTCGGGAAAACAAGAATCCCAATTATGTTCAAAGCTCTGTCAGATACTTCCCTAGTTGAGAACAACAACAAGAATGTCTGAACGTAAAGATCAATCATGGAAAATATCATCACAGGACAAAACGTAGTATGTAAAATGTTGGTAGCCACGAGCAACCGAGACACTTAATCAAAAGTTAGTTTCCTTCCATAAAAGGAAGAAGTCGATGATTTGAAGAAACTAGAAGAGACTGCAAAAAAGGGCAAATGTTGAAGATCAGGGTCATATTAAGCTATTGCATGCTATATGGTGTAGGCATTGTGAGTCCATTTCCACCTGACAATTTCCATTCAAAACCTGAGCAAACTTATATTAACCCTTGGTAGTCATTATAGTATAATGCCCTAATTCATGACCTGAATATGCTGCAAGAATCCAGCACATGCCCAACAAAGCAGCTGACAACATATTACATATGCAGCCTAGAACTTCACTGTATAAACACCATAATAAAGACATCCATACAGCAAAATGAAATGTAATAAATCGAGATGCCTTGTTGAGATGCACATCCCACGTGGGAAGTCAGTCTCCATCCTTCCGGGTCATTATATAAACAATCAAATATTATAATAAACTAAATCTTTTCTAAACAATCAATTATTTTAAACAATCAAATATAGTGGAAAATAATTTTTTTTAAACAATCATTTATTATGAAATGAAGGAAATATCTTTTAGAAAAATTGAAAAATTACATTAGAATTAGTTTTGCACAAATTTCTCCTTTTAACTTTGTCAAAAGCTCAATGACATAAGGAAAATAGCAAGTGAAATATTCTTTAAAACATGTGATTGAAAGATCATTTTGAAAAATATATATACCCGAATAATTAACGGTTTAAACAAGTATGATCGGACGTATCATTAATCATTAAAATTATTCAGTATTTGAATGATGTTACAAAGTCACGCGTTTCCTAAGATCTACTTCGTCATTTTACTCAACCGAGACAAGCACTTGCTCATAATATGTGAGTAATAAAATTGATGCGTGAGAATGTGGGATAACCCCGTTGACAATATCGTCATAAGAAGTACCAATGTACAAAGTCTACTCATTTGATCCCCTTAAGACATGAGACATATCACATATAATTCATTTGATCCCCTTAGGCGTAAACCATACTAGTCACGATGCACAATTGATCCACGTGCATATTAACATTTTGTTCACCAATATAACCCCACGGTTGCCCTAGTGGTTAGGGTGTATGCAGATTGTTCCAATTGGCATGGGTTCGAATCCCACCAGCAGCAGTTTGGGAGTTTTATCCCAGGCTAAGTGTGCAGCGTAGACAGGCCTCCATACACTCTGGTCCTGGGGATCGTACCGTGATTTACTCCCTTTCAAGCTGTGGGTTCGGCGTGAAGGGGCGCTTAATGTGACCGTGATCACATTCTGCTCCAATTTTGTTCACCAACAAATACAGTAATATACATACATTCACTAAAATCTACTGGGCTAATAATTACAAATGCCCAACATTACAATAAATAATACAATTATTCACTAAAAATTAGGATAAAACTAAATTTTGGAAAATAAAAGATGATATATTGAATATGAGTATTGAAAGAAAGCTACTTTTAATTTATATTTATTTATCGCGAAAAATATTTGATTTCTTTCTTTATTTTTTGTATTATTAAATAAAATAGAAAAAATTAAAATGCTAAATAGTTAGTTAATTTGTTAAAAAATCATAGAATATGTTGCTTCACAATGTAACTTGCATTTGTCCATTTTATATATAAGGTAGATATAGTATAAATAAAGATCCACCTAACCAAATTGTAAAGATAGTTGATTATTGATTTTACACTCCAACCATATTGTAAGCGAATCGAGCAACTCGATACTTGTTTGGTAATCCATGTTAAATATTCAATTCGACAACCTGCCCTGAGATCTTAGCGAATCGAACTCGCAGGTATCACTTTATACTCGATATGTGAGGCAGTATATTGAATATTTTACTGAGTTTGAACCCAAAAAATATTTATTTTTTGGAAACTAGTACATTAATTTGGGCAATATATCACAAATGTCTAATAGTGTCAACTAACAAGTAACTCGATGTTTAGTTGGTAATCAAACAAAAAAGCTTGACTTGACACCCTCGAAAGTTAGCGAGCCGAACTTAAATATCAGTTGATACAAGATATCGAAATAATGGGATAAGTATCCAATTTTATAAAGTGCTTATGAGGCTGGGTAACTTGATATTCGCTCAAACTCGACTCCTTAATCGCAGTAAGGGTATTCCTATTTTTTTTTAATGTTTCGATAATGATTAAACCTTAAAATAAGCTACCAAAACATAATAAAAACACTGTTCGTATGAAATTGTAAGTAGTCCCTCCGTCCCAAAATATTGTCCACTTTCAATGCATTTTCCAGATCTACCTCATCAATCTTAAATCTCAAATTAATTAGTTTTGCAATAAATAAAAAATTAAGAAAAATTAAAAAAATATTTTTTTTTGTGTTTGATTGAATTGAGAAGATGTGGAGTTCGGTTGCGAATTTGAAGGAGAATTTGAATAAAATAGCATTGGATGTTCACGATGATGATGATTCAGATGATTCAGATGATGATGAGCTATCTATGAACAATTCAAGCAACGGAAATGGCTATAATTCGAATTTTGCGAGGAGATTTTCAAACACTTCCCTGCATTCTAGGTCGCCGACACCTTCATCTGCTGTTAATGGCTTCGATTCTCCGTACAAGCCCGAAGTACGATGATATTTGTTGTTGATCTTGCATTTTTTACGTTTATGTGTTTGGTTGATTAGTTTCGAATGCTAAATTTAGTGGATAAGCGTGTTAGATTGATTAAGGAGAGCATTGTGTTTGAATTTGATTGATTAGAGGTTTGATATTGTTGTATATAGTTGTTTAGTAATTTTGACTAGTTAACTATAGCATTGTGTTTTTGTGTTCGGTCTGGGGATTTTTGTTGATAAAGGTTTGGTAAGTTTTGATTTTCGTATTTAGTGGGTTAGCATATTCCAAGAATTAAGGAGAAAATTGTTGACTTAATATTTTATGTTTAGGTATATAGTTTCAGTTTCGATTTGCTTCAATATTTTTGTACTCAATGGATTAGCGTTTTTGATCGATTAAGGACATCATTGTGTTTGAATATTGTGTTTATGAGACCCTCATTGTGTTTGAATATTGTGTTTATCTGACATCATTGTGCTTGAATATTGTGTTTATATATTGTGTTTATGTGTCTGGGAGCTTTGAGTGATTAAAGGTTTGATAAGTTCAGATATTTGCATTTAGTGGGTTAGCTTTTCTTTATTATTATTGGTTAAGGAGAGTATTATTAACTTTGAATTTTATGTTTAGGTGTCTGGTTCGGGGATTTTGATTGATAAGAGGTTCCATTAATTTCGATTTTTGTATTTAGTGGATTTTTTTTTTTCTATTGTAAGAGGTTACATTAGTTTGGCTTTTTTATAAGTGGATTAGAAATTTCGATTGATTAAGGACAGAAGTGTTTTATGTTTATGTGTTCGGTTTAGAATAGAGGTGTGATCAGTTTCAAACTTTGAGTTTAGTTGAGTAGACATTTTATTGGTTCCGCAGAGGATCGTTGACTTAGTCCTATGTTTAAGTGTCTGGTTCTGGAGTTTTGACCTATCAGAAGTTTGATTAGTGTAGATGGTTGTATTGAGTGGATTAGCGTTTTAGATTGATCAATGAGAGCACTATGTTTGTGTCTTTATTAGGATTTTGATACGTACAAATGTTGTTGTGGTTAGTATGAGGGTTGATTAATGTACAGTTTGTGTATTTGGTGATATGGACTTTCGATCGATGAAGGCTACTATAGCTGCTTTTTGCCCAGTGATTTTTATAGATTGTCGGTTGATGTTGATGATTTCATGATTCAGTTATTGATTTTGATTTTTATGTGTGTTCGCTGGGGATTCTGATGTGTACAAAGGTTTTGTCGACTGACAAGAGGCCTGATTAGTTCACGATTTACGTATTTAGGGAGTTAACATTTTTGGTTGGTTGAGAATAGGGTTGCATTTATGGTGAAGCATACACTTTGTGAAGAAAAATGAAGTTGAACTATATTGAGATTCTCACTTGCTCTTTACTGTAGTTTGATGAATCCACTTTTGAATATAGAGGATAGAAGTATTTTCAAGTATTGAAATTGCTTTCAGAATATGTCTTACAAATACTTCATAATTACAATACAACTTTTGTCAATGACTTCGTAATTCGCTTACTAATGTTTAACACTATGTTCCTCTCTTTATACATGCTGAAAACGTGCTAGGCATGAGGCACGATAGTCTTTGATTTCATCCAAAATATGCGCACATGTCCAGTGACACTTTCTATCTTGAGCCATGACAATTGCTTGAGTCGAATTTCCTTCAATATCTTGCACAGTTGCGCCCTACTGGTTGCACAATTGCAAATCATCCCTCAATGCGTATAGTCAGCTTGTAGTGACGAGCATTGACATGGAAGCTTCCAGAACTATTGATAGTTTACGTTGGTAGTCCCTCATCACAACCACCACCGCGTTGGCTGCCTTTGCTCAAGCTACCACAGTGTAACTTATAACTTCCTAATAGTTGGCTTGTACCTATACACTACAGTAGCTGCTTTTGGTTCTGACTTGCTGGCTTTCGTTTGAAAGCACCATATGGAGAGACGCTGGCTTTCGTTTGAAAGCACCATATGGAGAGACATCTCCCTCCCAGTTTTTATAGCTCCTATTAGAAATTGAGTAAACTGCTTGTATAACTCTGTTTATCATATTCTGAAACTTGAATTTTAACCCTTGATGCTTGGATTTGTTTTTCTTCCATGCCATATAAAGTCAAAGATGTTATATTCTCTGGCTCTTAAATATACTGTGTTAAAATTGCAAATCTGGAATCTGTTATCTTGAGATGGATGTCTTTGCTAACTGTATTTTTTTTTCTTTCAGATTGAACAATATAAAGCAGAAATTAAGAGACTTCAAGAATCGGAGACTGAAATAAAAGCCTTATCTGTCAATTATGCTGCTTTGTTGAAAGAAAAAGAGGTGTGGCTTCATATATATTTCCTATCTTTTCTCTTATCTATGCATATATGGATTTCTAGAAGTAGAGTATATATTTGTTATTATACATTGAAGAAGTGAGGCCATTTCATATGTATTTCTCCCTTAGGCTTTGTCCTTAAATGATGTTTTCAGTCCGCAGTGTTCTCTCTTTGCCTATTTTGCCATAGGTTATTGTTTGTCTACATCACCATTATAAGTCTTGCATACGGAGAACATCATCGGATGAGTTTGTCCCACGTCGTAGCGTACTGACTTGTGAAATATTGATTTGTGCACCTCCATTATAATCTACTAGTAAAATAAGAAATTAGCATATAATGTTTAGAGTAGTGATGTGTAAATCATGTAACTTTTGAGCATTTTCCACATATCTAGTACAAAGTTAAAAAGAAATTAGCATATAAAATATTTCTGCTAATATCGGCCCATTGGTTGAACATGATATGTGAAAGACATTGTCATGGACCTCAAGCTCCAATTTATAATCAATTATAGCATGAAGCTGCTAACATTATGAACCAGCTTGATAAGTTTGAGTTGAAGAGCAGAAAAATCTTTCTAATTGGAGTGAGGGAGTAAAGAAATTTAGTATAGTCTAGTTCAGATACTTGACAAGGGAATTCTTGAGCTGACTGACCATTTACATTGCAGGATCAAATTTCAAGGTTGAATGAAGAAAATATATCATTTAAACAAAGTGTGCATGCTACAAATGCTGCTTCCAGCCCATCTAGAAACATGCTCAAGGTACATGCCAGTTGTATGTATTACAAACCATGCACAGCTCTAACTACATTTTCTGACAATCTTTTTTTAGTGGTGCAGTTATGATTTAATTATATGTACATTATACACACAATATGCTTCCCTGACTAGTAGATCAACATTCCAGTCTTAATCCGTTTCTATATCAATATGTTATATTACAGTGATTAGAAACTTAACATATATGTAACATCTTGAGTTACTTTTGGTGTATCATCAGGGAAGTCATGATCAATCACCCAACCGTCAAAGTAGAGGTATTACAAAGAACCGTAGCCCAGGTGGACTTTCATCAAATGGAAGCCATCCCAGTCAGGGCAGACTAGGTAATGGGATTCGGAGTAATGATAAGGTAATAGCCCACGTTCTCCTCTGAACTCAACTAAGTAGTCCTTCACTCATTCGGTATGATTTTCAAGGGAATTCGATTGTTTTTACATTTTAAACTCCTTATGGTGACATTTAAAAAATATAAAAGGAAAAAGTGAAAGTGTGGAAATCATGCCAAATACCCTACCCTGTTAGGTAAGACATTTAAGGACTCGCCATTTTTCAGAAGGCGTGAGTCTCCATATTAGATAAAATTCTCAGTTAATGTAATTCGCAAAGCATTTTGTATTGTTTTACTACCTTGTCACTGATATCATAAAATTTACTGTTATCATTACTTCCTGAATTTATATATAGCACCATCTCACTCTTTTATTCGTATTATAAGATTTTGACACAAATCGAAATGCCTTCTAGGACTCTGCAGACTTGGCTGGTATACAAGCGAAATATGAGGCTCAAGTACATGATTTGCAGATGGAACTAGAAAAGGAACGTGAGAAGTCTGTCAGTATGCAACTAAGGTTACATGGTCTGTTCACAATGATTTTCTTTTTCTATTAGAATGTGTTATAATAGTTTTTGGTATAAATATTGTTTGATGCTTGTTGTTTGATTGTAGAGGAGGAGAAACTGTATAAAACAACACACCAAGAGTTGAACTTCACAAAAGAAAATAAGGATGAAGTATGTACTTCCTTTTGTTTTTTTGATGATCATAACATCATCGAAACTTCCTTTCCATCTGTTGTGAGTTGGACATAATTAGATCTAGGGTAATCCTGGTGTGTTGTTGAGTTAAACTTTTGTTATTAAACAATATTGCTTTTTGCAGGATTACTTCTGAGCAAGCTGACTCTTAATTCTTTTTATTTATTTCTTTAATAGACTGAATATCTTCGTATCATTCACTCGATTTCTTACTCAGTTATCCACAGAGATGATGAAGATACGAGACGAATTGAATAACAAGTCAGCAGAAATTAGACGGTTGCAAATGGAATTAGAAAAGTGGGAAAATGAAGGAACAAATGATTCGGCAGGGAGTCTGAAAAGAGTTATTGCCATCCTGCAGAAGGAGAACAATGATTTAAAGGTTTGAATGTTTTACTAAATGTTTCATCCCAAAACTTTATTCTATCTAGCAAATCGCTGGTGTTCACCTGCCTGGATACTTCTTATTCTGGGTCTTGAAGATTGTGAACTTAATTTGGAATTCACCTTTTCTTTCTAGATTGAGAAAAACAATCTAGAGGCAACCTTGAAGACAACTCAGATCTCTCCAGCTACTAAGACGCTGCCTGGGGAATCGGAACCGTCAAAGAGGCTATTAAGTGAGGTTGGTGGCATCCTGTTGTGGAGGGGTCCAATAAAAAATATTGTCTAATTAGCTTGTGTAACACTGTATCTTTTGCCAACTGAAAGCACGAAGCACACATTGATCTGCAGTTTGTGATCTGAAGCAACATTTATTTGTGTATGTGTCTTCAGGAAAAACAACCACCAGAAGACTTCCCTGGCAAGGAACAATTGGAAAAGTCATTGCAGAAACTTGAAAAAGACGTGGCAACAATGCGTTTAGAAAGGGATAAAGCAGTTCAACAACTCAATCGTCTGAAGCAGCATTTACTAGAGAAGGTATTGCCAAGACCTTGAAGTATTTAGCCTATAGTTATGGCATTTGAAGGTGCATCTCTGTCTCCATGAAGGATAAAAAATTTAAAAATAAAATAACAGAAAATTATAATATTTCAGACTCTCCTTTTTTATTTGAATGGCCTGGTAGACTTTTATTCTGTCATATCTTTCAAATTTGACCCTAAATTCGTCTAGTGATATAATTTTACTCCAATTCATTTTAAATCAACATTTTTGTTGTTGCATTGCAAAGGTTTGACCATATACTTTTATTTTTTATACTAATAAATAAAATTCTGATCTTCGTAGAATTTGTATTTAAAAATATTCTCATTTTATCATTTTCTTTTAAATTTTCGTAGTATAATTGAAAAGTTATCCATAGTCAAAGTTTTGCCGAACAAAATGCATATGAAAAATGATTGAAGGGAATAGTAAACTAGGATATCCATGTTAAACTATGTAGACTTAGAGCAATATTTTGACTTCTTTTCAGGTGAGTATAAATTTAGTTTGCGTACAATATATTTAAACTTTGAGATTGTTGACCAAATGAACGTGAACTAAGTCAATGGAGGAAGAAGAAAATTAATAACCACCTACTTTTCAAGGCTTGAAAGTAATATCAAATAGAACACATAAAAACGATGTGATTAAAGTTCATATATAGGAGGTCAGTTTATGCTCATAAAAAGTAAAGGATATATTATTGCTAAAAAAATTTGATTAGCATTGAAGTTTCCTTGACATGTTGTAATTGAATGTCTAGTGGTCTGTATTCATGCAAGAGTCATTTATGTGATTGAAACTGAAGGCAGTGCATTGTTACATGCTTCCAGGAATCTGAAGAATCAGACAAAATGGACCAGGATAGCAAGCTCATCGAAGAGCTTAGACAAGTTAGTGATCATCAAAGAGCTCAGATTTTGAATTTGGAGAGAGCTCTTAAACAGGCTGTTGCAAATTATGAAGAAACTAAAGGTTCGAGCACAAATGAAGTCCAGAAGTCCAAGGAAACCATTAATGAGCTAACAAGAAAATTATCTAGCTGCATGAGTACCATAGAAGCAAAGAATGTTGAAATTCTCAATCTGCAAACTGCCCTTGGGCAGTATTATGCGGAAATTGAAGCTAAGGTAACCCATCAGATTTCCATACTTCTCTCTTTCCTATTACAAACAAAAGCTGCTGCTGAAGTAATATGGTTTTGTGTGATCCTCTGTCTGATTTAGGAACAACTGGGAGAAGAACTTCTTGCTGCTAGGGAAGAATCTGCAAGGCTCTCGGACCTTGTCAAGGTTCAGTCTCTATCTCTCTCTCTATCTCTTTCACACACACGCACAAGAATGGGTATCTGGAGTATTGTTAGTGCATGTGACTGGATATCTTGTCCATGAGTAATTTATATTTTGGGAGACATCCGAATATCTATATCTTTCAGACTGATATGCGGCCATGTGGAGTTTTGAGAAGTTAATGCATACATAAAAGGCTTTTTGGCCGGTTGCCACTTGAACTATCGATTAAGTTTCAGGTTGCCTCCTGAACTATAGGCTCTTTTCTGGAGTGCCCCCTAAACCATTTTTTGTAACTTTAAACAGAAAAATGACTATTCTAGCCCTGAAAATACTCTAAAAAATTTGGGGAACATATTAAAATAATTTACATAATTAAAATAAACCCCCAATCTCCTTCTTATTCGACACGCCTCCCCGAACCCAACCCCTACACCTACCAGTAAACTTTCATCAACATACCTCCCTACCCCGGTACCCCCACACAACCCCCCTACTCCATAACACACCCGTGGAATCTAACCAACCTGCAGTCTAACTAACCATGCAATTTACAGTAATATTGACATAGTTATGGAAATAAATAAACAAATAAGAATTGAAAACGTGTATTTCAGATTGCTTGTCAAATTTTTATTCAGACAGTGATACATTAGATGCTCGAATAAGGCTAGTAATTAAGTTAGTAAAAGAATATTTAGCTATTATTTTAGCTTTCCTTACTTTCGGATTTGATGCATGGCAGATGCATTCTCTGTTGATGCCGACACTGGGGATATTAAAACAATTGATATCAACAATTGAATGGAGTATTAGATCATTGGTTTACTCCACAGCCCATCAAAGATCCTATTACACGTAACTAAAGGGTGTATATACTGCCATTTTTGGGCAAAATGACGTGAAATACCAGGGGTGGGTATCATGGTACAATAGTCATTTTGCTGTTTAAAGTTGGAGCAAATGGCTCAAGAGGCACTCTAGAAAAGAACCGATAGTTTAGGGGGAAACCTGAAAATTAATTGATTGTTCAGGGGGCAACTGACCAAAAAGCCTTCATAAAACTAATATTATTTCGTTTCTACAGAACGCACACCAACAAACAGAAATGGCAAAGCGAGAGAATGAAGAACTATCAGCTAAATTTTCTCAACTGGAGAAGGCTCTTGTTGAGGGAAAAAATAGGGTTAAGAAGCTTGAGGAAGATAACGAAAAATTACGGCGTGCCCTTGAGCAAAGTATGACCCGGTTGAACAGGATGTCCATGGATTCTGATAACAATGTTGACAGGTTAGTTTCTGACATTTTTGCATGCATGAATAGCGTTTATTCGCAGTCTCAATTTTGTCCTGTTCATGCTCAAATTGTATATCACAAACTAAACATGAGTGATATTCTTTGCTGCTCAAGTCTCAACCATAAAGTATGCACTATGGTTCATCCAGTTTTTGCTATTTGCCAAAAAAGACAACTGCTTCTGTGGTTTAGTTTTGATTTATGGCTGTCAGCCTGTCCTTTCCGAATATGGTTCCCAATTTAAATTTCTGGATTTATTTTAATAACCGAAGCTCCGTACGAGAAATTTTATCATGCTTTCAAATGAGGGTGGGATGATTTTCTTAATGCATGGTGCCATTTTTAGGCATATCAAGGTTTGTTTCGTGATGAAACTGGAATGGTAATTGTTGTATTATTCACAGGCGTATTGTGATCAAATTGTTGGTGACCTACTTCCAGAGAAATCACAGCAAGGAGGTATGTTAACAACTAATCTATTAAAGCTCATGTGCACTGTTGTTTACCAGAATATGTTCACTGATCATTGATGAGGTGTGTGCAAAAGCTGATTAGTCTATTTAGCAGATCAACCTTCCATGTCATAATACATTTTTCTATAGCAGTGCTTGCATGAGCTTAAGATTCAGCGATCAACTATCCACGACATATACCTTTCACACGAGTGTTACGGAAAATCTATTGAACTAATTCAATGATGTCATCCTTATTGTGTGCTTCAGGTTCTTGATCTTATTGTCCGCATGCTTGGATTTTCTGATGAAGACAAACAAAGGATAGGTGTCGCACAACAAGGAGCTCGTAAAGGTGTTGTTCGGGGTGTCTTGGGGTTCCCTGGCCGGCTGGTTGGTGGTATGTTGGGTGGTGGTGGTTCTGGTGATTCATCTTCAAATGTTGCTTCTGATAACCAGGTAACTAGATATTTTTAGCTCTTTCATCTGTGCTCATTACATGCCTTATGCTCTGTACCATTCATTCGCTCGAGTTACACCTTTAAAGTTCTTGTGCGTACTTCAAAAGTGTTCTGCGTTGTGCCATCACACCTCGCTCAGTACTTATGATCTAATTTGTGCTTTGTGGTCTGCAACAGAATTTTGCAGATCTGTGGGTGGATTTTCTTCTCAAGGAAACTGAAGAAAGAGAAAGAAGGCAATCTGAACAATCTGAAGCTGCCCCTAAAGAATCCAAGGGAGATCAGAGCAGAGGGAGTCTTGACACCCGAATGTCAACTACATCAATTCCTAATCAAGTGGGCACTTCAAGATCGGGTTCTTTAGATCAGGATCATGGCCCTACATTTTCCCGCACAAGCTTCATGCGGCCTGAACACTCGGATTCAGAATTCTCCACAGTACCTTTAACTTCATCGGAAAGCAGTTCTCAGTTTTCAAGAATGCCAATGAGATACTAACACTTATATATTGTAATTATGTTGAAAGGTACAGATATTTTTTCATCTTCGTTACTGTTGTAATTTACCGTAGCATTCTTTTAATTTATAGTTATCAGTTGTAACACTATATCTACTTAAGATTCAAAGTTATTGGTTTTGAAGGTGGAACTGGACTTTGGAGTTTTATCTAGTATCATACACTCTCTCATACCTTTTTTGTAAGGCACAAAACTTTACACAACAATTGTTTTAAAAGGAACTGAAAATGACCAGATATATTTACTGTGTTTTTTAGAATTTGTTTAATTTCTTGATTCATTCCCTGTTATTGTTCAAATATTTCGTCGTTATTGAGGATTTCTATTTCATATTTTCATCGCATGACTATTTGGAACTTCAACCATTTGATGAAAAAAAGGTGAACTCAAATTTGTTCCTTCAATGATTCAATATTTCAATTGGCATCTTCACATCTACTTAGAATTATTGTAGACAAAATCATTTAAGATAATGCAAATTTGAGAATTTTAACGTTATAACAAGAAAAACTTCAACCAACTGCGAACAGCACAAATACTAATACTATTGGCTATTGCACGTTTCTTGAAACATATTAGTGCATATTTTAAACCTTGATGAGCGTAAAATGCAAAACCAATCCCATCTACATAAAGAGTAACTGGAATTACAAAGGAAACCGAGGTAAATGTCGAACTGATGGCACATAGTTTTGAGCTCAGGAGACCTATGCCCGCTTCTTGTCTTTCAGAGGTCCTCTAGGGATTTGACTAAGAACCTTTGCATCGAAGACTGCATATTGTTTTTTTATCTCCACCATTGCCTTCTCTGCATAAGCATCAATCTTGTCGTCGTACTTCTCATAGAGAACAGGCACCGTGTGTAACAACACAAATACTAGATACATGCAAATGTGAACTCAGTCAATATAGAAACAGATTCACTTTATAAAGGAAATTAGGGAGAACCTTTCATACTTACCCACATAAAACAATGTCAAGAAATTGCAGTAGCTGCCAAGAACCGATAGGATCCATAAACCAGCAATTATCTGATAAGAAAAGACGTTTACACTAACATCACTAATGAAATTTAACAGTTCAGAAGATACAGACGATAATTGTCAAGTAGACAAGATGGGTTATGCAAGATACAGCAATTATCTGATATGTTCGTAAATTGGTAAAATAAACAAGAAAGGCTGGGTTATGCAACAAGAAGAGATGCTCCTATAGACTTACATCTAGGATTGATGACCTATAAAATTTCAGATTAGCAGATGCAGGAGAACTAAGCAACTTAACACTCATGACTCAGCTTACACGTTTCGATGAATTTGCTTGCACAGAGATTTCAACAATAGTTTGAGGCTTGGCTATGCCTTGCTTGTCTAGTTTCAGCTGGTCTAAAAACTCCAAAATATGGAATAACAAGGTGGCTCCATAGGAATACTGATAACATGATACAAATGTGATTTATGTAGTTTGATTATCATTCAACAGTAATATTTTTCTGTATCTGAAATTGATAATGTTTCTCTCTATAAATTACATTTTCTTATGTAGCATTTCCTTTTTCATGTTCCACTCAAATCAATAACATTTTCTTTCTATAAATTATGCATATTAATTGAACCATATAATTGTGTTGTGCCCATCCCACCCCAATAGTTACTACCAATAGGTACAAAACCACTGCACCCTGGCTACCGGCACCCGACATGCACAATTCTTTATTATAATAGGAAGGAAGGCAGATTCATGAGATGACAAAACATCTGATTGCCAACAACCTAAACCGACATTAATAGGGTGCTCGGTGAAAGAGTTGGTCAGCCTTACCAAAACCTACAAGTGGACTGATTCTATGAATACTAGCCAAATTAGCAATAAAATTCAGCAAGGCCAATTAGTGGTTGTCAAGAACATAGGTTACTTACAACGAGAAACTTTTTGAGATCCCTTCCAGATGCAACATCTCGCAATACAGCAAACGCACAATTAATCTGAGACCTCAAGGCGGAAGCAGCTTGCAAAAATGGTTCTTCAGAGAGCTTCACTTCAGGTATACGTGGAGGAGACCTGAAGCAGAAACAATCAACAAGGGCACACAACTCAACAAACTTACAATTTAGTAAGAGCTCATTGACATCACATAAACAAGTGATCTTACTTTTTGATGAAAGTTGATGCACTGGACCACAGAAACAAGCCTGCAAGGGCCAAAATAGCAATGTGACAAACCAAGGTCAGTAAGTGGTACTCCATAAGTTCAAAGAGAACCCATATGGCAGTCGCAACACCAAGTACCCCCGCAGATATCTTCTTGTTTCTCCACAAAAATACATCAGCAGCTGCACAAGTTACACACATTGATGTCATTTCACAAAAACAAAGCATCATCTGTAACCATACATGTTTAATTTTTAATATGCATCTACAAACACACTAAAATACAGAGTATATGGAATCCAATACTGATTAAACTTCAATAAATTGCATTATTCAACCAAAAAGTAATTTCAATTAATAAATCACCACTACAAACAGATCAAATGTCAAAGTTCAAAGTTCAATAGTAACAATCAAAAGATCTGAACTGCGCTAACAATTCCGTATCACTTATTTCTACTTCTTTTTAAACCTAGCTGCCAAGGTTTGAATGCTTGAGTTCTACGCTTAGAAGTGATTGTCTAAGCACTATCAAACTAAAAATAAAAATCCCAACTGATCATATACAATTAATTCATAAAAATTTACAAGAAACCTAAATATTTATTCCCATTTCTAATTATAGCAAATAATACCAGATCCAGATCCTTCCTAATCAAAACCACCATAAACCCTAGATCTACAAACCACAAAAGTCCAAAAAATCAAATCAACATATCTACAACAAAAAATATAGTACTCCCTGCACCTCACAAATCTCATTAATTTATTACGGTTTCATAAAACTTGTTAATGTACCATTGAAATTTCATAAAGTTTGTTCATTTATAGAAAATTCATCAAGTTGCTTAATTTGGACCGTTCAAAATTGACAAAGATTGCTCATTTAACCATTAAAAGTCAAACTGGACAATCTTTTTGGGACAAAGATAGACAAAAAGCTCACGTTTCCCTCCACCAAATACAGAGTGCACAGGCTTCTCACGACCAAACAACCGAAAAATCTTGGCTTTAACAGAAGAAGGCGAAGATGGTTTCTTCAAAATGGGGTTTTCATCAATTTCCGAATCAGGCTTCTTTTCATCATGCCCATGAATCTTCTCAGCTATCTTCTCCATCAAAGATTCCCCTTTATGCTCAGATTTTTCAACACTTTCAGACATTTTCAATTTTGACCAAAAGTCAAATAAGTTGATTTAGATTCAAAAAGATAAAAGCTTGTAAAAATGAACAAAATGGAGATCGATTTGTGAGGTTAGGGTTTATTTTGGGGTTTAGTTATAGCCTTATAAGTGTGTACGAAGTGTGAACAAAGTGGTGTACTACTAAGTTGGTGTTCATTTCGTTCATTATTATTTAAGTTAATTACTCATTCCATCCCTAAAAATTATCACATTTTGAATTTTATTGGTCAAACATAATAAAATTTAATCATGAATTCTCATTAAAGGTTAATAAATAATATAGTCTTGTAGTACCTTGTTAGATTCGTCTCAATATATATTTTTGAAATATCAACTTTTTATAATTTTTTCGCATGAAGAATAATAGATATTTACTTTTTAAATCGTATTTTGTTGACCACCAAAAGTCAAAATGTGACAATCATTTAGACCATCCACAACATGGGATCAATTTATTGGGTTTTATTGGGTGCCACATCGGCTTAACCTTATCTCTCTTCCACATCACTTTGTCATATACTCACCATATTTTTTACTTATTTTTTTTGTGTCCAAATAAAACAAATCTTGGCTCTGTTTATATATATCAAAAAATAAAAAATAATGATATGTTTTTTATGTTTTTATTTTGAGTTGTACTTATATGCTTACAACTATTTTGTGAGCACCATGCTCACAAGGGTTTTATGGTCATTTAAGAAATGTTTTTTTTTTCAAATGGAATGTGAAAAAGTAATACCAAATTTATTGCACTCCAAATTTATTGTCATTTATTAACCAAAATAACACCCAAATCTGGAATCTTAATTATGAGATTTTACAAAATATACTCACAATTTTAAACTTGAATACTTAACACATATAAACAATACAAATTTGATTGATGTACTTGAATTAAATTTTTATTTTCTACTATATATTGGTTTGGTATTGCTTTAAGTCTAGTCAAGACAAATTCAATTGGTATTTAGATATAATGAGAGATACCAAAATACATTTTAAACATGAATAGTAAAGATATATATATATAAATTTTATGTGGTGTTATTGAAGAAATATGCAACACCAATGTATATTATTCAGTTGTGTTATTGAACAAGAACGGAACACCAGTGTGTATTAGTAAATGGTGTCACTAAAAATATATATATCTAAAATGAGATTAATACTAGAATTATTTATTATTGAATAAATATATATATCTAAAATGAGATTAATACTAGAATTATTTATTATTGAATAAATATATCTAAAATGAGATTGATACTAGTAAAGATATATAAATAAATTTTATGTGGTGTTATTGAAGAAATATGCAACACAAATGTATATTATTCAGTGGTGTTATTGAACAAGAACGAAACACCAGTGTGTATTAGTAATGGTGTGACTAAAAATATATGTAAAATGAGCTTAATACTAGAATTGTTTATTATTGAAGAAATATATCTAAAATGCGATTAATACTAGTAAAGATATATAAATAAATTTTATGTGGTGTTATTGAAGAAATATGCAACACCAATGTATATTATTCAGTGGTGTTATTGAACAAGAACGGAACACCAGTGTGTATTAGAAAATGGTGTTACTAAAAATATATCTAAAATGAGATTAATACTAGAATTGTTTATTATTGAAGAAATATATCTAAAATGAGATTAATACTAGTAAAGATATATAAATAAATTTTATATTGTGTTATTGAAGAAATATGCAACACCAATGTATATTATTCAGTGGTGTTATTGCACAAGAACGGAACACCAGTGTGTATTAGTAAATGGTCTCACTAAAAATATATCTAAAATGAGATTAATACTAGAATTATTTATTATTGAAGAAATATATCTAAAATGAGATTAATACTAGAATTATTTATTATTGAAGAAATATATCTAAAATGAGATTAATACTAGTAAAGATATATAAATAAAGTGTATGTGGTGTTATTGAAGAAATATGCAACACCAATGTAT
>CM016567.1:9301802-9401802 GCA_003412495.2 Echium plantagineum | reverse complement strand
TTCAAGTCGAATTTGGCCCAAAATTTTCAATTAGTTACGTAGTTGGCACAAATTTTTTTAACTAATTAGGTATTTGACCCTAATTTTTTGGTTATTTACAATTTGACCCCAAAATTTTCAATCAATTGACCAAAATTTTCAATTAATTTTGGGGTCAAATTATAATTAACCATAAAATTGGGGCCAAATATGTAATTAATTGAAAATTTTGGGTCAAACTCGACTTGAAAAGACTAAAATAACCTTACTAAAGGCGCACATAGGTGCCACGTGAGTTGACCGGCAGTTGACCACCCGAAAAAGTGGTCGACTGACCAAAAGAAACACTTTTTAAAAAGTAGGTGATATCCCCGGCCAAAAACCCTTATTTGAATAAAAAAACAAAGGCGATCCACATGTTTGACCACTTGATATGATTATTCGTTCACATTATAAGCCTACAACTCATAACTAGATCACTCATATCAATCTTTCTACGGAGTAAAATTTATACGGTTGGAAAAATTAAAAATGTAAAAAAAATATTTTATTAGTTTTTTAAAAATTGGTTGAGTCCTTATAATAATATATATTCTCTCTCAAATGATATAAATTTCCACATTACTTATATTGTGCGCGATTATCAATTTTTTTTATCTCTTTCTCTAATTTAAGTGAATAACAAGAAAGTTGTTTAAGTAGACATGTGAAAATGAATTTCAAAAAAAAAATGACGATTAAAAGTGTATTTTAAGAAAACTTATAAAGAGAGTGATGTTAGTACTCTTAGCTTGTGCATCGACCCCCTAAACTTTCCTCTAAATTCAAGTTAGCCGCCACTTTTTTCATTCTTGGGATTTACTTTTTATAAGGATACTTTAGCATCTTCCCTATTATTCACTTCAAACTTAAAAAATAGATAGTTTACATATCTATTTTTTGGTAAACCTCTCGACAACTACTATAAAAATTTACTTGGATGTAGTTCAAGGTATATTTGGACAGCACATTTAAGTATCGTCCTTAGAGGTGCCGCCCGATTGGACGACGATCCCGTGAAGCGTCGTCTAAGTACTTGGCCGGCGATCGTATATAGTCCGCCCCTTACCATTAATTTTTTTTCTAAAAAACCACTTGTCCTTACTTGGATGGTGCTCCCATGAAGCGTTGTCCAAACAAATAACGTAAACAACACTTGAAGAAATACCGTCCAAGTAGGTGATGTACAATAAGCTTTTTATAGTACTCCTAATTCAAGTTACTTTCATTATTTTATGTCGTGTTTCCCTTGACTCTTAATTTTTCATTCGAATTTGCATTGCCTCCTAATTTAATATTTCCAATTTGGTATTTATCAATTTTTATCCTAATTTCATCCTTGTATCCCATCTCACAAATAATGGATATATCAGTTTTGTGAACTTTTCGAACATTTAATGAAAGTTTGCTGTACAAAATAAAACGATTCATCTAAAAATTGAAATTCTCCTTAACTCCTTATAATTTTTGAAGCAAAATATGTGATCAATCAAGTTTTTGTATCTAATTTTCTGCAAAAAAAAAGTTATTCTCTATTGCTATCACCGCCAACTTATTAACTCTTTCCTAGAATATTGAACAATGCATGTAGGACTTCAACAAGTTCACTTTTGAATTCTACATATGCAACAATAATATGAATATATAGCCAACAATATTCTATAATCTATTATCGCATTGAATAACAACTTATTTATTTTAAAAATTAATTAATGTCAATGGATTCCATCTTTCTTTGATGCAATAATTTTCTAAGTTATTTTAACTCCCTACGCAATTAAACTCTATTAGGCTTTGTTTATCCTTTTTAATTCATTTTTCTAATTATCATTATTCATAAGACTCAATTATAATATAATTAATTAGTTAATTTTGTTAATAAGATAATGATGTTAACGAAATTAATACTTAACCAAACAAAACAATCAATTAAAATATGAGTTAATCAATTATGATAGCATAGTCAATTCAATGTAATAAAAACAAACTAAGCCTTAATATCAAATTAACCATTATTTGTAGTTGCATCATGAAAATCAATGGCCTTTTCTTCAAAGACTAATTTTAAGTTGTTTGGTGTATGAACAAAAAACAAAAAATATTTTTATATTCTTGGAATTGCTCAAATCGTGTATTGAGGGAAACAATTGTTTGAGTTACAACGTAGAGTAAATAGTTGACTTTGAATGATTTACTCAACCCATAATGGTGATATGTCGTTAACATTTTCATCAAAAAGACTTTTCTAGGTAAAAATTGAATTAAACATTCATTTCGACAACTATCTCTTTTAAGTTTAACAAGGTCACTTGAAAAAATGTTTCTTTATACTTTAAGAAATAATCAAACAATCTTTTCACTTGTGTAATTACAATATCAATGATCATACTGTTAGAGCATATTTGCCTCTAGATCTGGCCCTTCTACTATCGATATCTTTTCATATAATCCTTGATACTATTATTTTTTCACCTTGTCCCTTCCACGACTCTTCCCCTACCCCCAACGCTCAACCTTATCTCTAGAATTTTTTATAAATTTTTTTCATAAAAAATGTGGGGACCTTATGCGAAAAATCTCTCATAATAATGTCGATCAAACATCGAAAAATACAAGAATGAAGAAGAACACAAAAGTACATCATGATAGAAACTAGAAATAAAGAAAAAAACACATACTATTAACTGGCATGTTCATGTCCCATCGGTTAAATTGGTCCTTATGTGTTTTTTCTTGATGTCGTGATTTGGAATGGAATCTCTTTGTGAGTTTGAGCTAAACCATTGAAAAACACATACTATTAACTAGAATGGTTAAATTTGTTTAGATGTTGCAATATGTCATTGAGGATTGATATAAGTTATGTTTGCAAGAGTGCATGGTCAAGTTATGGAGTGAGAGTGAGCTTGTGAACATAATGTAACGAATGTGATTCCTGATATCAACACTTTCTTTTTAAGAAACGGGCAATATCTGATATGATTTGTATGTTATTACGTTAGCTCGAGATTACCCTACGGATTTTGGTTACAAAAGAAATTGATATGTAAATAAGTGAACATGTATTACCAACATATAAGCAAATCACTCATACAAACTCAACTTTTTTCGTTAATGCTTAATCAAAAACATATACTTCCTTGTCTACCAGACTACCACAAGTCCACTACTATTAACAAACCCCATTTAAGCAAAAACACAAACACCTCATAGGCAACCAAGACTACTCCTCTACAACACAACCATCGCCTTCAAACCCACCACCCAACTCACAAATTCTCCTCCAAAAACCCTCCTCCACCGGCAAAACCGACAACCTCGGCTGCTTAAACATCACAAAACCTTTCAGTTCGTCATCACTCTTCATGACCGCCAAGTCCACCGGCCTCCACATCTCCCCTACAGCCTTCACATCCACCGCCCCCTCTTTACCGTCTTCATCATCAACGTACCATTCCCGCACCACACTAACCACGCCAACCACGCGCCTGAATTTACCACCTGAATGATAAAAGAAACACATGTCGTCGACACGCATAGCCTTCATATACTTTTGGGCTTGCTTGTTCTTGACTCCGTCCCATTTTGATTGTCCAAAATTGGCAGCTTGATCATCCCATGACCACTCCCCTGGCTCTGTTTTCATCAGCCAATATTGCTTTTCTTTGCCCATTTGAGTGTAATAAAATATTAATCAATCCTCAACTGATCAACCCTTTTAATGTCAATGATTTTGTATTTATGGCGGGAATGTTTGGCGCCTTTTCTTGACCTTTGGTTTACTGGGAATTCAATTTAGCACCCCACGAATATGGGAAATTAGGAATTGGCACCCAAGAGCGGGTTGTCGAAGTTGGGCTTTTTTATTGATCTTGTGGTAACACTCTAACGAATAATCTGAACCAAAAAAATATGTTCAAAAATAGCAAATTAATTGTGTTCTAAAAAGTGTAGATAATTACTATGTGAATAACAAATTAGCTTGTTAATTATCGATCGTACTTAAGTAAAGGAGAAAATTGGATGCCTCGTTGTAGTTTGGACTACAATATTAGAGTTAGCTAAATAGGGGGCAACACCATACACACCAAACCAGTGTATTTTGTGTGTATACAATTACGGTTTTGTCCCCCAACTAATTTTTTCATTCACTATCCTTCCAAATAAGGGGTCAAAATTATAATTTCAGAACAAAACTTCACTGTTATTGTGTGTATAATAGATCAGTTAAATTCATCTTGGCCCGTATACTATTTTTATCTTTTCAATTTGTACTTTATCTTTCTAAGTTGTCTTCTGAGTGCTCCTTTTTCGTTTAAAATGAATATTAGGAGAGAAACGAAAAGGGTAATTTAATTGTTATGATTTCATTAAGCTCACATCAATCCAAGTTAACAACGCCCCTCGTTACAAATTTGTTTCTCAATCAATCCTTTTGGGATTTTTTCAATCTAATGTCTCATTTCAAGATTAGCTAACCTCGGCAAAACAAGAAAACATTCCAGCCTTCCCATAACAGCTCAGTCTTCCCCCCCTCTATTTTCACATAAGCAAGCTATCTCTTTACACCCCAGATTGTAGGAGCATTCCCCTTTGCCAGAAAAAGTGCAAGGTGTAGTGAAGATGGTTATATGGGTCTTAAGAAAGTTCTCAAGATTGAATTTGGATGAAGATTCCAATCCATACGAGTTCAGTTCATTGCAGAAATTGGTGAAAGATGATTTTGTGTAAATGAAGTGAGGAAAGGAGGGTGTGTGCTTAACTTATATTAATGTGGGGTTAATGACACCATAACAACTGAATTGCCTAAATTACACTTTTAATTTCCCACCTAATCTTCATTTTAAGCGAAAAAAAGCACTTAGGAACAACTTGAAAAAATCAAAGTATTAGGGGTACATTGAAACATAAAAATAGTATGGGGCAAATTTAAAGAAAGTGCACAACTCATGATTTTGCGGTTGAGGGTGGGTTATGGTGTGAGGAAGAAGATAATAAGGATGAAGTTAATTTGTAATTTATAGTTTCTTATTATTAAAAAGTGCCTCAAAAATTAATAAATGTGTTATTTCAAGTTTGCTCTTATCTTAAAACGAAATTTAATCTAAATTTGACGTTTCATGGGACAAAATTGAAATGATGCATAGTAATAACTTGGGAGCTTTCTGAAAGCTCACTCAAACACCAGTCCCACCCCGCCCCCGCCTTACATCGTAAGTTTCTATGCTTTACCCATTGTGGACAATTGGCGTTTACATCGTAAGCAGTAATCTAACAATTTATTACCAAAATGTAAGAGAAGCTTTATACCACAGGTTTACAACTTTTGCCTAATGTCTGTCAAGGTTATACTTAAGAACCCCTTCTATGTCTAATGGTAATAGACTAATAGTATATACTTTGGATTACTTTCTACTCTGTTACATAAAGAAACTACAAGAAAGTAGAAAATTACACATCACCCCTAAAAAAGGGCGACCCAAAAAAGGAGCTGGAGAAAGTGCCTCCTCCATTAGGAAATAGAGTTAGGAAGCATATTAAGAAGAGGACACAGCCCCAAGCTAATCTGTCATCTCCTAAGGGAGTGATTTCATCCTTGGCAGGGATCTCCTCTCCGCCTCGGAAAAAGGTTGCGAAAAGCCCCCATGCAAGACAGAGAACGCTTCCACTCAATCCACCTATTCCAAGCAACAATGAAGTCGCAAACGATAGCAGAGTTGCTGAGCTTCTACCAAACATAGCTTGCGCTATTCGCCCTCCTTCCAGTCTTCCACATGGCAACAAGTTCAAAGATGTCACCACCATTCCTGCAAAAAGCATTGTGAATAATTAGGCAACGTCACTAAGGTGTTAACAGACCATAGTTTTTGGTTTTTCCTAAGAGGAGCTTAAGAGGACATCATGGAGAACCAACTCTCGAATGCGTTTTAGCTTTTTATTTATTCTAAAGCTCAAATACTCACCCAAAAGTCCAGCAAAAGCAAGTGGATCAACAGGGACTCCTACACCCTCAACCGCATATGGCAGCACATTCCCAAGGTCATCTGTATATGGACCGATTACATATTGGATGAACGAGAGCAGAGGATTATTGTAGAAAAATTGAGGTCTTATATACCTACAGACAAAGAAATATGGTAAGGGAATAGGGTAATAGGTAAATGGGAGTTTCATACTTTGAACTTCAAAAACGTAAGAATGGACATATTGCCAACTTATAGTACTTACAGTGCATTATCACCCCCATTAAAACTGCCATCGGCTACAAATGCGGCAACTGCCAGAACAAGGGATGTGAGGTATGCACTGGCGGTTCGTGCCACAGGAATATCAAAGAGAGCCTTCTTATTTGGAAGCATAGATTCATAGTTATTAATGACACCAAGACATCCTGTCCAGTTGGATGGCACAAGAAAAGATGGACTGAGTTTTACGCCATAATGTGCTGCTGTTACTCTTGTAGCTATCTGCAATATACAAAACATCGTTCATGAGAACTCGGGCAAATACAACTACGCGGGTGCCATTCTTTTGCACTACAATATTGATACACTGGAAGTGTTGGTGATCGGAACTTCCAAATTGACAAGCAAACTATATAAATAAACCAAAACACTCGGATACGAAATGATGTAAACAAGAGAAGAAATCATTTCTGGTCTAGCCTTTGCAAGAAGGAGCAAGAGAAATACCTCTGAGACAGCTAATATGGTCAAGAAGCCACCAAAGAGAGGTGCCACATTTGCAAGGTAATCATCAACAGTTGCATCAGGCTTGAGGAACAAACCACTTGTTAAAGCTATCGTCCCGAACGTAGTCACACATAAAGCTACTGCACTAAAATAACCCCAAGGGGTGCTCAATTTGGTGGATTCAAACTGGAGGTCCATCTCAGCTTTTGGTTGCACCACACAAGCCTAGCAAACCATTGAATGGAAATGGCAATTAACAAGGTATATTACTATACTATAGAACCATGAAAATGGCTTTGATCCTTAAAATTCACAAGCAAAAACTCATATAAGTTACCTGTTTAGTAATATCACTATTTTTTTCTTCCATGAACCAGACTACAACATCTCTCCCAGCAGCTTCTGATAACTTGCTCTCCAATTTTGGGATGGCTTCTTCAATTGGCTTCCTCAAGTTTCCAATGAATATTCCTCCATCACCAAACCTCCTCACATCCGTTGCAAAGAATGTATCAAAACCAAAGCAACTCTTCAACTGATATTCACAACAAGAACAAAACATAGGAACCACTATGCTTCAAAATTTGACACGAAAAAAAGGTAATTCCTTACTGAGAATTGATGGAAAAGATTGACACGGAAAAACGAAAATAAAATAAGATGGTACCTTATTAAGATCAAGAGCCTTGAATGCTTCTTCAGCTTTTTCTAACCTCTCTTTCTCTTTAGACAAATTGCTTCTAGCCAAACTGGTAATGAATCTAACAAGAGGATTGTTACTAGTTTCTCTATCAAGTTCCTTCAATTTCCTATCAGCCCTTTTCTTTTCTAGCTTTATAGCAGCCTCAATTGAAGGATTTCCCATAAACTTCTTGAACTCTTCATCTTCCTTCCAATCCAGTTCTTGCTGATCATTTTCATTTTCAAAATTCTTGTTCTCAGAATTTTGAGTCTCCTCACTCAATTCACCATCAAAATGGACATCTTCTTTCACTGTATTATCCTCCTTTTTAAGCTCTTCTAAAGCAACAGAAACAAAAGAGTTTTGATCATCTTCCTTCTCAGCTTTAACATAAAACTTGGATTTTTTTGCATTCACTTCATGTGAAAAGGAAGATGAAACATGGGTATGTTTGCAAAATGAGTTCTTGGCAAGGATTGATGAAAATGAAGAGTTAAATGCTAGTAAATGATATTTATTGTTCTTGTTGAGTAAGCTTGAAGATGGTGATGAAGTTGAGCATGATGTAGTACAGAGTGTGGCCATTGGTAGATGTCAAAATGATGTAATGAAAAAAACAAGAACATTTTGGGAGTAAAATAAGGGTGCCTAGAAACATTTGTCTGGAAAGTTTGAGAACTTAGAATGTCCCATCATATTGCTGATTTGTGAAATTTGGAACTTGAAAATTTGTAATTATGGATTGGATTTGGTAGTTTATTACACTTGGAAAATTGATTGAGACACATTGGCATTTGGCAGTTTGGGAAGAGAACTCGAGAAGCCTCCCCTCAAGCCTCAACATAACAAAATCAGGAATTATTAACGTACCAAAGTATAAAAGTGATAGAGTAGGTGTATTCGTGATAACAATATCACGAATTTTATTCTCGATATTAGTATTTTCTTGGCTGAACATGTGATGTCGAATTTGTCTAGTGGAAATTTACACGCGGTTATGTTCAACACAAAATATAGCATTAATATTAGTCTAGTCTCTAAGATAGGTATAAAAAAATTTATATAAACATCAATATTTGTGATTTTATTTGAACATGCTTTAAGTGTTTTAAACGAGCAAATTGATGAAATAGTCTTCAATAATGTCAGCAAGTTGCATTTTAGTACCTAATAGTATCACATTGCTCAGTATTTCCCCAAAAGTGACAAAAAAAAAATACGAATTAATCATCATGTTAACTATTCCATTAAGTTTTAGCAATAACTTGGGATGAGAGGTTAAATTTGAGGCAAAACATGATCTTTTTCAGACTTAAACACATTTTTATGTTAAAAATTAATAAAGTTTTGCACTTCAGCTTCCTAAAAAAGTTTCATTTGCCACCAAAAATGAATCTAAATTTAAAAGAAAAATTATTTTTTGTCCCAAATTGAACTTCTCATCGTGTGTTGGTGTTAAAATTAACGGAATGATTAACCTGGGGACTAATAATCTTCAACTTTTTTACCACTTTCGAGGACTAAACTGCAACGGTACCACTATAGGGATTAAACTGCAACCTGATAACATTATCGTGAACTATTTTAAACACTCAATCTAAAATCTATGTTGATCCCGATCAATCACTTCCAAACAGCTAGAACACATAAGTAAAAAGTTCATTTTGAAAGAAATATATTACACATTAGGTTTTAAGAACATAAGCAACAATAAATTTGTTTTAAATCTAAGGACAAAAGGTATCAACCATCACTCGTGTTTCACTGAATTCACCATTCACTTACTCATGTTTCATATGGTCTCATTCATTCAGTCATCTTTCAAAAACGGTTCCAAGTGGTTATTCCGTCAATTTTTCTGTCAATCAAGGGTTAGTCAACTCCTTTTTCTCCCGTTCACTTTTTGAAGGGCAAAATAGTCATTTCACATATATTGTTTCTTAAAAACAAAAAACAAAAAAGTAGTAAAATTATAATTATGCCCCTTATTTATAAGTGTAGTAGTTAAGGAAGTTTTAAGGAGGGGCAAAATAGTCATTTCAAAATTTTATATATAAAAAATAGATGTGAAATGACTAGTTTGCCATTAAAAAGTCAATGGTAACCGAAATAGTTGACTAACTAATTGGAACCGATTTTGAACAATGAGTGAGTCAATGAAACTATATAAAACATAGTGAGTGAATGGTGAAAATAGCAAAACACAGGTGATGGTTGATGTCTTTTATGTTGGCTAAAAAGAAAGTATATTGTTTAAAACTAAATCTATTTAACCGTAATACATATATATTCGACCTAAAGCTACATTTATATTTTTAAAAAGTAAATCATGTAAATAGAATTTATTATTTGAATTTGGAGTTGTCGATTTGCTCGTTGTGTAGCTTAATGCCTCAATGTTGGTGTAGCTTCCGTATCTAATCAAAGCATCTGACCTAAAATTGAGTAGCATAGCTTATGTATTCTAATACAAGCATTTGACCTAAAATTATTATCAATAAAAGAAGCTAAGGAAATTTGAACTCGTAGACATCATATTAAAAAGTACACTTAGTTTTTTGATAAAGGCTTATTTTCATTTTGCACCCTCTATTATCGAAGAAATTTTAAAGTGCATCCTAATACTTTGTTAAGCCTCAATTTGCACCCTATACTTCATTTTTTTTCATTTTGCCCCCTAAAATGCCTAAATTATATGAATTTTCATTTTAAAAGAAGGGCAAAATCGAGATATTACATATATGCAACTTTTGGGATCCTTTTGAAAATATTAAACTTATAAATTTTAAAATTAACCCCACCTTTCATCTTCTTCATCAAACATCACCCTCCCTCCCCCTCCCACACTTCACCCTTCATCTTCTTCATCCAACATCCTAAACATAAACCCTCACCATAAAATGCATAAACTTTTTAGCCTAACACTCATCAAACCAACAAAAGATCCAATTTTTAACCTAAATTATTAAACCAATTTTCAATTGTTCGAGGTTTATAGTACGAAATACTGGATGAGAACACCAAAGAAAGCAACCTGAGTTACTAGGATAAGAAAAACAACAAATAAGCATGTGTTGAAGGTCACCACTACAAAATAATGCAACGGGAAACATGCGAAACACCAAACAAAGCTAAAATAAAACATCTTAACTAGAATTAGAAATCTCATAATCCCTGTTTCCTTCTGGTAGTTTTCACTTCAAATCGATTTAAATTAGGTGGTTCAGATTCTCACTTGGCCATCATGACCTTGATGAACTCCTCATATTTGATTTGGCCATCACCATCCACATCAGCTTCACGGATCATCTCATCAACCTCCTCATCTGTCAACTTATTTCCAAAGTTGGTCATGACATGGCGAAGCTCGGCAGTAGAGATAAACTCATTTTGGTCCTTGTCAAAAACACGGAATGCTTCCTTAAGCTCTTCCTCTGGTCGCGAGGTTGTAGGGCGGGAGGGGGGGGGAGGGGGTGGTCACGATTTTTAGGGGGGTTGTGGTGGTGGCTTTTGAGGTTTTACTGGTGATGGTGGAAGTGGTGAGTTTGGGTAAGGAAGGTAGGGGTAGATGTGAGGAAAAAGAAGAGAATGAGGTTAATTTTTAATTTTGATATTATCAAAAAGTGCCCAACAATCTAATAAACCTATTATTCCAAGTTTGTCCTTGTTTTTACATTAGTTTAGCGTCTAAATTGGCATTTTAGGGGGCAACATGAAAAAAAATGAAATATAGGGTGCAAATTGAGGCTTAGCAAAGTATTAGGAAGCATTTTGAAATTTCGTCAATAGTAGATGGTGCAAAATAAAAATAAGCCTTGAATAAACTATAGCTACTTTTGTTTAATTATATATTCATGTCATATACATACCTATTTTTTCAAATGTCTGGACTAGAATATGTTATTTCGTAAAATCATGAGAATGAAACGGTAAATTAAAAATAAAGGAAGACAAAAAATATATATACTTGAGGCATTCTTCCAAATTTTTCATTGAATGTACATTTAAGTGGGCTATACTGGTTGGTGTTCTTTAAGAAATGGACCGTTTATTATTATTTGGCTTAGTCCAGATTTGGCTTGCAGACCTCACAAGCTGGCCCACGGTTTATACGCTAATGAGCTCAAATTTATATACTTTTGGACCGCGGTTTGAACGCGTTAATAAAACACGAAAACTCGTTAATAAAATGCGGAAACGCGTAAATAAAACGTAGTACAACTGACCGCTTATTACCCTAGTATTAGGGCTGTGCACGGTTCGCTTCGGTTTTGGACAAAAAAAAGAACCGAACCGACATAATCGGTTCTACGGCAGATGGAACTGAAATCAATTCGGTTCCAAACGGTTTGGTTCATATCGGTTCTTGGTCGGTTCCGGTTCGGTTTCGGTTCTGGGCCAGTTATGGGCCTCATGTTTTGGACTTCAATTTGAGCCCACAATTGGCCTTGAAATTTTGGTTTCGTTCGATCCTAGCTATTATTATTATTTTTGGACTCAAATCTAAGTGTGATAAATTTTGCTTATATTAAAGTAACTCATAAATAAGTTTCAAGAATATATCTACTCTATATAAGTTTAACGAGCTCATTTTAAAACTAATTTTGAAATTCGTATACACATTTGTCACATGGTACCACTTTATATATATATATATATATGTTTCCACATATTATTAGCTCAAAACATATTCACTTATCTATGATTATATCATACTATTAATGAACAATATTAAATCCTCTCGCCAATTATCTTTTACTAAGCTTAATTTTTTCTACATAAATTTAGTCATCGGTTCGGTTCGGTTTTTTATCGGTTCTCCCATAAGCCGAACCGCATCGGTTCGGTTCCCTCGAAGGAGGAACCGAAATCGGTTCGGTTCCCTCGAAGGAGGAACCGAAATCGGTTCGGTTCCGATCGGTTCCAAAAAAATCGGTTCTCTTCGGTTCGGTTCCGGTTCGGTTCGGCTCGGTTCCGGTTTTCCTGCACACCCCTACCTAGTATGACTTTGTATACTTTGAATCACTAATGTTGAGTATTATGTATACTTTGGGCCACTCAAGTGTTTTTTGTACACCCCGTGAATTTTTTACATCTTAAAGATTTTTACTTGGGGTATTTTTGTCTATCTCCAATAAATACATCGTTTCAGTTGTGTGCTCATTATCTTCAATTAAACTCATCCCTTTCATCATGGAATCATTAGTTTAGTTGAAGATAACGATCACACAGTTGAAATGGATGAACTTTAGTTGACCTTGATGACAAGTTATTGGAGATGGACAAAAATACCCCTAGTAAAAATGTTTAAAGTGTCAAAAATTCGTGGGTTGTACTAAAAACGCGTGAGTGACCCAAAATATATATAATACTCAACATTAGTGATCGAAAGTATACAAAGTCATACTAGAGTGAATCGACTGGATTGTTTTATTAGACATAATATTGATGATATCTAATATTATTGAATTGGTGTAGTTATAAATATATTTTATTATACATTCTTAATCATTCAATAATCTAAATGATCGTCTAAATCAACCCATCAAATCGTTAAACCACTCAAACCCAACCATATAGTTTAACATTGAAAAAAATGATTTGACTTTTCAAAAACCGCCTGTGTCAGATTACTTTGAGGCAAAAACCGTCAAATCAAATCATACCGTGTACCCAACTCATCACGTTATATAAGATAAGACAAATTAGTAAATATAATATTAAGAACCATATCTAAAATTCAATAACCATAACATATATGCAAGTTAAGACTCCCGTATATTAAAGGAGTATAAAATCCACTTTGGAAACAAATATTTTCATGAGGAACACCTCATAAGACAATTGACTTGAAAACTCACAATGAATCGACACCTTTATAATTGTTTGGTGCCGTTTGAACAAAAAATATGGTTGATCATATATAGTTACAGGTTGAATTGCAAGAGTAAAAATTGAGTTAATTAAGTAAATAAAAATAAAAGTATGAACATTATTAAAACCAAACTCTAATTGTACAATGTATAAGAAAAATACATAACTTCCCTTAATTAAAAAAAAAAGACAACTTAATTTAAATATATCAATCTATATATTCTATAAATCGTTAAGACAGCTTGCAAAGTAAGAAAAAACTCCCCTAAATAAGTGAATCTCATTATTAATAATAATAAAATTCATATCTAAAATATATCATTTATGGTGTTTTCATGACCAAATTATTCATGGTTTTCGCGCTGAAGTTCTCTTATGATGATTATTTTATGACTTAACCAAAAAAAAAAAACTTTCAACTTTAAAATTGTAAGACTATGATTGTAATAATTCTAATACATTCCAAAATTGGGATATTATTTGGTGCAACTAGATAATAGGTGGCATATATATTTAGAAAGAAATAACGTTAATCCTATTGTAATATTCATTGAACTATAAAATTATAATCACGGTGAATAATCATGATTTTAAATAAACAATTGCGATGGTTCATGTCATTGGAATAGATTCAATGCATTGGTCGTGCTAAAACCCTATATATATACATGACTTGATTAAGCAAGTATCAACCAAGCAAATTGCATTCTTTCATCTTTATCAACCTTTTCGAATTTTGCTATTTCTTTCTTTTACTTGATTGTAACACCATGGAAAGGAAAGGGAAAGGTAGAAAAAAAATAGCCATGAAAAAAATCGAGAATGAAAATCACTTACAAGTGACATTCTCTAAACGACGTTCTGGTGTTTTCAAGAAAGCTAGCGAACTTTGTATCCTTTGTGATGCACAAGTTGCTATAATTGTTTTCTCTCCCGGAAACAAAGTTTACTCTTTCGGTCATCCCTCCGTTGGCGCCATGATCAATAAGTATCTCGCCAACAACAACATCGATAAGAATTTTGCTGATTTCATGTTAGGTGCTAGCCAGAGTTTAGCCCTTCAAGAGCTTAACATGAGTGTCACCAATGTGGAAAGCGACCTAGCCATGGTGAAGGACAAAGGTAAACAACTCAAGCATATGAAGCAATCAAACGAAGGTCTCTATTGGTGGGATGTTCCTAAAGAACAACTTACCCTGGAACAACTTTTACTTCTCAAGAAAATGAAGGAAAAACTTTACAACCATGTCCAAATTGAGAAGCAGAAGCTCAGTTGTTTTGAAGCTACTAATTATGTGAGTGAAGCCATTAATGTTGCTCCTACTCCCATTGATACTTTTGATGGAACGGGACGTTTTCACACTCATCAACACATGTTACCGTTCGTACCAAGGGTACCTAGACCCTTTGCTGGTAGCTCTGTTATGCCTTATGACCATAGGATGGTTAATGATTTTCATGGTCTCCCTAACTCTCACACTCAATGTAGACAAACAATTTGGGACAACCATCCAACTCTTGAGGCTAGAGCTAATGTTATTCATCCAAACATCCCATTTGCGCCTAGTGTTGTTGATAGAGCTGGCCCAAGTGGAGCAAGCTCTTCCTATGGGTCTAATGAGGGCTATAACATATATTATTAAGTTGCTTTACTGGTCTACAAGTATAAGGGTGCCTACATAGGTTGCCAAGAAGTACAAGATATGGTTACATTTATGTTTTATGCTTTCTAATTTCAACGTTATTTCCTCAATGTATGTCTTTTTTGTACTGGAGTTATATGGTACAAGTTTTTTCAATATCAAAATTTCAAAGTTGTTTCAATGCAAAAGTTCAAAACTGGTATCTAACAGGTTAAGTGGTGATATGGAAACTATTGTTTTAGCAGGGATCGAATACAGTTTGAATGTGTTGTGTTCATTTTATGGAAAGTTCGTTGGCATCGTGCAAAGATGATAACTTCGGCACCAATACTTTTATCACTCAAACTCAGGTTGACAAGTAATGCTGCTACTAATGTTTCCCCATGAAGAAGAGGGCTGAACCAGCTTTTAGTATGAAAGCATTACTAACAAAACTACTAATAAGACGTTACATTAGCCATGCCAAACTCATTATTTTAAGAGCTTAGATGGAAAGGGACAGATATACGATTGTAAGGAAATCGAAGATATGCAACTATGAAGAGTAAAGAATGGCAATTAATAAATGCCCTGCTTCAACAACGCTAACAACATTATTATATCTTTCTGGATAAATGTCAATTAATACAATTCACCTAATCTATCTGGCAAGCAACAGATTGGAATTGTTTGAAGAGTTCATAATCTAACGTCTACGAAACACACGCAATGAATAAATTAAAATTAATTTCTATCACACAACCAAATAATAAAAACGAAAATAATTCAGGTAGAAGTGATTCAAAATTTATATACATAAAAATAGATGTGATATGACTAGTTTGCCATTAAAAAAGTCAACAGTAACCGAAATAGTTGACTAACTAATTGGAACCGGTTTTGTATAATGAGTGAGTCAATGGAACTATATAAAACATGAGTGAGTGAATGGTGAAAATAAGAAAACAAGGTGATGGTTGATGTCTTTTGCCCTAAATTCAAAGTATGTTGGCTAAAAAGAAAGTACATTGTTTAAAAGTAAATATATTTAACCGTAATACATATATATTCGATCTAAAGCTACATTTATATTTTTTTAAAGTAAATCATGTAAATAGAACTTTTTGTTTGAATTTGGAGTTGTCGATTTGCTTGTTGTCTAGCTTAACGCCTCAATGTTGGTGTAGCTTCCGTATCTAATCCAAGCATTTGACTTAAAATTTAGTAGCATAGCTTACATATTCTAATCCAGGCATTTGACATAAAATTATTATAAATAAAAAGAAGCTAAGGAAATTTGAACTCGTATACATCATGTTAAAAAGTACACTTAGTTTTTAATAAACTGTACCTACTTTTGTTTAACTAGTATTATGTTACGTGCGTTGCACGTGATAAATTTTTGAATAAATTATTAACGATATATACTACATATATCAAAATTTATATGGATGTGTAACTTTTCACATTAATCGAGTTCAATGTCAGTTCATGTGCAATTTGTAACTTCCTCGAAGAAAACATCAAAAAAGGGAAATTATTGTAACGCCCAGCCCCCCGAACCGGGCCGGAACGTTAGCTGATTTGATGGGCTGGCCTCACAAACCACCACGGGTCTCTCCAGCACGTTTTGTCCTCACTCACGTGCTCACCGGGACACTTCCCAGTGGGTCACCCATCCTAGAATTACCACAGGTCAAGCACGCTTAACTTTGGAGTTCTTCTGAGTTGGGCTACCGAAAATAAGATGCATCTTGATGGTATGAGTAGGACCAATCAAATTATATCGAACATATCACATCACCCACTCTGGGCCGGGTATTACAATTATACCATTGCACATGATTGATTTATAGTAATCAACAAATACAAGTGTACAACCATTATAATTTATAAATATTTTACCAAATAATAATGAATTTAAAAAGGACATTTACTTATGCATAAAGTAATATAATATTGATATACTTAAGAGTATTATAGTATTGATATAATTAATTAAAGATATCCATATATGGATAATTGATATACTATATACCAATAAAAATATCTCACATACTACATGCACTCACATATACGTTAAAGCTTATTATTAAAATTCTTCATATGTAGATAATTCATAGATAACGATTTAATAAAAGAGAATGAAAATTATCTCACATGATAAACACTTCAAATGTTATAGTTTTTCATCACTAATAGATAACTGAGAAATACTATGAAATATTATTACCATTATTGGGTCATCGTTGTAGTAAATATATAAAGTTAAGCAAAAATATCTAAATTTAAAAATATAATAAAGAAATCATTTACATAAGAACCTCTCTTTTAAAAGTGAGTTTGTTACTAACTAAAATAATTAATACTTTTTCAACTATATCTATCTATTTGTAGTATATATAGATGATGATTTTAAATCAAATAATATTATCCATAAAAGATTAAAAAAATTTACATTTTTTGGATTAACTCATATTTGTTACTAAGAATACGCATATGATAGTTCACCATTATATTAATATACTACTTAGTGTATTTTCTACGTATTACTAAATAACTACATTATATTAATATATGTGATGATGCATATGTGCAATATATAAAAATAGTAATTGACTATAATTTCAACGAGCCATACAAAAGTACATACCAAAGATTTTGCAATTCATCTTTGAAAGAAGATTATGAGATTATGAGACACAGTAAGACGAAGTTACATAACATGTTTTGGGCCTTAGATAGTATCAGGACTATAAGAACTTCATCTAATCGACTGTTATTATTTCTTCAAATATCTATACATGAGGAAATATAAGTCATTCGCTAACGCGTCTCTTAGATAGTTCTCTTGTAAAACAGTTATCTTGATGTTTTATTCGTATAAAAAAGATAGTTAATCAAATGATGAAATCAATATAATTGTTCTTCTTATTTTTTGTTTTAAATTGATCTTCTATAATGAAAAGAACTATGACATTGATATAAAAAGAATGTAAAAAATCAATTTGAAGTCATCAATATGATTTTTAATACTAAAATAATACAAACATTATTACACTAAAATATAAGGGCTTTAATACATTCACATATAGTTGAATCTATAGTTGAAACTAATATTTTAATAATAACTTTAATATAATTGTTTTTTATATATAAATTAGCGATGAGAGTATGAGTGCGGTGGTATTACACTTAACTATTACAATAAATTTTATAAAATTAAAGTACATATGAGCTAAATTGTCAACAAGGTTTGAAATTATAAATAAACCGAAGACCTCCTTTTTCAATAATAACTTTAATACAACTTGATGACTACTTTTCCTAAAACAAATAACGAATAAAATATATATTAATCATGAAATTGTAAGGATTAAAATTCAAATAAAATTAGATATGTAATGGTAATAATTTTTTAAACTAATTGTAAGATTTATATAGTTTGATGAGTACTTTTGCTAAAGTAAACTATGAATCCAACTTTTTTTACAATTTACATAGTTGACATTCATATGTCAGTCATATATTATACAAAATTGAATATATTGCATATAAGTCATATAAATACATACAAATACATATTTTAGCCTTATTTGAGTATCAATCATATGATTGAAAAATCTTATAAAGTGAATTAAATAATTTGCAATGAAAAGTTGTATATGTTGATTCTAAAAGAAACTAAAGGGTCATATATAATTTCGCACATTAACCCAAACATTTACTCCCTCCATCGCTAAATGATAGACCCATCTACTTTTTTACGGTCTTCAAGACACTACTTAAAACATAAATATTTTTAATTTTACAAGTGTAAAAATTATAAGAACTTGATATTTCAAAAATATATATTGAGACGAATCTAACAAGATCTCATATGACTATATTATTTCTTATCGAGTAATAAAAGTTTGCGGTCAAAACTTTCGAAGTTTGACCCAAAGTCAAAATGGCTCTATTAAAAAGGGATGGTGGGAGTAATTTATATTAACTAATATGAATTTAATTTATATTTTAGTAATAACAATTTTAATTTTTTAATTTGACTTTTGATCCTTATAATTTCATCATATATATGTATGTATATATATCGTTTTAATATATAATAAAAGAGCACTCTTACAAAATTTAAAATAATATTATATGTAGATTGAGCTTACGATAACATTAAAGAAATATTTTCATAATATTCTTATTGAGTATTATATATCAATAGAAGACATATTATTATTTTATGCATAAATAAATTTATATAGAAAGAATATAAAAGTCATCAGTTAATTTTACATATCTCATCCAAGTTTAATAATTAAATAATATTATATGAATGTATTTTTTGTTTTATATATAGATATATTAACCTTAGTATATTGATCATATTTCTAGTTTTTATTATGAATGAACTAACGATAATTCATAAAAGTAAGTAAAGAACTATAATATAAAGGAAATCTTACATTGAGAAGTCTCAACAACAAACCAATATTCCTGATGATTGTTCAATTGTACATTGTATGTCCAAACCTGTAGATGAAAGATAAAAACGATGTTAGTTGATAAACAACAGAGAATTTGTGCAAATATGATTTTTTTTCTTAATCATCGATGTTAATGAAAATGAAAAAGTGAACTGCTCGAACAAAAAAAATGAATTTACTTTAGATGAAAGACAAGAAAAAATGATAATAGATTGAAGGATATAAAAGAATGTTAAAAGTAAGGTAACTCCAAGATATAGTGTTAAAACACATTTATTGAGTGTCATTATTTCTCAAAAACATTATTTATTCTCATTATTTTTTTAAATTAGATTTTTAATTGACATTATTATCAACTATATAGTGTAGTTTTAAAAGTTAAATGTTATCTTTAGTAATTGGTGTATCTTTTGAATATCTTTCTACTAATTTTAACTTCTAACTTTTGTTATAGTCGAATTTGAACTCTTATAAATATTTAATAATTTTTTCAACTTTTATGTCTAAATATTGCTTTTTGATCTCATAATATGCATATTGTCATTTTTCATCTCTCAATATCAATTGATATTTTGTAATTAAATCATGTAAAAGAAATAGTTCTCCAAATTATCATCTTTAGAGCTAAATATTATTTTGATAAATATGAATATTTTTACCTGTTTTTTAGACTCTCGTGGAATATTAAAAACTATTTGAGCATTTAGGTTATGTCATTAATAAAATTTAATGGAGAGCATTATACTCTTGATGATGTGATTCTTATTGGCTTTGGAAATTCTCTATCTTGTTATTATCACAAGGATTGTTGAAAAT
Source organism: Echium plantagineum (assembly GCA_003412495.2). Lineage (NCBI taxonomy): Eukaryota > Viridiplantae > Streptophyta > Magnoliopsida > Boraginales > Boraginaceae > Echium > Echium plantagineum. Next base: position 9,381,617 of record CM016567.1, on the reverse strand, counting down.
ATAGTATTTGAATGTGCTATAAAATTGAAATTGTATTAGTTTAATTTGATTATATATGCTTAGTTTTATTTTGATATAATTATTATTAGAGAAAGTTGAATTGACTCATCAAAGTCATGATCCTAAAATTACACTAAATAATACATTTAATTATATTTATTGTATAGGAAATGATAACACTAATAATGGTAGTGATGCACCTTCTCTGAGTTATTTGCATTCGAATGAAATAATGTAGTTGTGGCCAATAATTAGTGGATACAATTGGTTGAGATGAATTTTTCATTTTTCAAATAATAATTAATATTACTTCATAATGTACCCATCCCTTCAGCATCTCATTAAAAGATACATATAATTGAAAAATTAAATTAATAGTAATATATGAATGGGAAGGGGTAAAATAATCTTGACAAAATGTGGAAGAAACACCTAAGGGTGTTGGCTCTTTTATAAGTATTATAGATTATAGATTATATAGTCATGTCATATACATACCTATTTTTTCAAATGTCTTCACTAGAATATGTAATTTAATAAAATCATGAAATGAGACACTAAAATAAAAATAAAAATAAAGGAAGACAAAAAATATATATATATTTGAGGGATTCTTCCAAATTTTTCATGGAAAGTATATTTAAGTGGGCCATACTGGTTGGAGTTTTTTTAAGAAATGGACCGTTTATAATTACGTGGCTTAGTCCAGACTTGGCCCGCATACCTCATAAGTTGGCCCAGGGTTTAGACGATAATGAGTCCAAATCCGTATACTTTTGGACTGTGGTTTGAACGTGTTAATAAAACACGGAAACTCGTTAATAAAACGAAAAAACGCGTAAATTAAACGCAGGACAACCGACCAGTTATTACTCTAGTATGACTATGTATACTTTCAATCACTAATGCTGAGTATTATGTATACTTTTTTTTGTTTGTAAATTAACGATGATGTGATTTCGAACTCAGGACCTTCTGGTCACTATCAAGAGCCTTTTCCACTAGGCTATTCGATTAACTCAGTTATTATGTATACTTTGGGTCACTCAAGCGTTTTTTATGTACACCAGAGAATTTTTGACAGATTAAACATCTTTACTTGGGGTATTTTTGTCCATCTCCAATAAATTTGTCACTAAAATCAACTAAAACACATCATTTCAGTTGTGTGCTCATTATCTTCAATTAAACTCATCCCTTTCAACATGGAATCATGAGTTTAGTTGAAGATAACGATCACACAGTTGAAATGAATGAGTTTTAGTTGAGCTTTATGACAAATTATTGGAGATGGACAAAAATACCCCTAGTAAAAATGTTTAAAGTGTCAAAAATTTGGGGTTGTACATAAAAAACGAGTGAGTGACCCAAAGTATACATAATACTCAACATTTGTGATCAAAAGTATACAAAGTCATACTAGAAGGAATCGACTGGATTGTTTTATTAGCAAACGTTAATGATCAATGAAGCCATTTGCTCTATACATAATCATTCAAGACATTAGATGATCGTCCAGAACAAAGCATCAAATCATCAAACCACTCATATCGATATTACTATGTAAACGTTGAAAAGGTCGACTTTGATTTGGAATTTTAAAAAACTGTATCTCGTTTGAGACAAAAATCGCCTAAACTAAACCATGTGTTCTTGATTCGTCGTTATATATTAATGACTAATTAGTAAATAAGTAGCATATAATTGGATATAATATTGATGATATCTAAAATTCAATAACCACTTTTTTAACATAATATTATTGAGTTAGTGCAGTTATGAATATAGTTTATTATACATTCTTAATCATTCAGGAATTTAAATGATCGTCTAAAACCCATCAAATCGTCAAATCACTCTAACCCTGCCATATAATTTAACACTGAAAAAACTGTTTTGACTTTTCAAAAATCGCAATTGTCAGATCACTTTGAGGCAAAAACCGTCAAATCAAATCATACTGTGTACCCAACTCATCACGTTATATATGATAAGAGAAATTAGTCATATAATATTAAAAACCATATCTAAAGTTCAATAACCATAACATATATGCAAGTTAAGATTCCCGTATATTAAAAGAGTATAGAATCCACTTATGGAAACAAATATTTTCATGAGGAACACCTGATAAGACAATTAACTTGAAAACTCACAATGACTGGACACCTTTATAATTGTTTGGTGCCGTTTAAACACAAAATATGGTTGATGATATTAAACCCATTACATAATACTATATATTGTGAAAATCTTAGATGCTTACTTAGTTAGCGTTAGCATATGCTTACTATTAATATAGACCATTGGATGGTCATTAAATTGGTTCACTTTCATCCTGCGGTTAAAAATGGGGAAGGGCAGGATGGGAATTTTTTTTTGTTTAATTAGTTGTGGACTCGCCTTTGGGACACACGCGCCCTACAAAAACGGATTCAGTTACAAAAATTTGTTTAATCAGTTCTACACATATTTTCGTTTTTCGTATTGGTTTTGATTTGCTTGAAGACTGTGAAATATAGTGCTCTGATGTATATACCTAATGGTCCATTCTCAATGGGATATGCATAAGTAAATATTATACCTGATCGACTAGTCATGTGGGATATCAAGTTATGTAACGCGTCAGTTCAATGTTGTATTTATCTTTTCTCTATCGCACATTTAAAATTGTAACGTTAGTGAAAATATGAGTTTTGTGGTAGAGACATATGATGCCTATGGATTGGAACATTTAACTTCTAATTTTTTAGCATAGAATGTCATATTCTCATGGGATATGAATAAGTGATTTTTTATACCTATCCATACCTAACCGCGGGATAAAAAATTCATCATTTTATACCATTAACTGTTGTGTCATTGCATATACCATATCCAACATGTTTTCATGGTTGAGATACAATGTGCCGATGAATTGAACTTTAAGTGACTATTGATCTGTGTTCTTAACTGGTCATGCAGTTGTTTGAATACATTGAAGTAATTTATAATGTTAGGCGGTCGTAGTATTTTAAATATTCCGGTTTGATCTATATACCTCAATGTCATTTCCATTGGGATATAACCAGGGGCATATTATCCCAGGGCATATTACTTACTGGATATGAACTTGTATGTTTTATTCCTCCCAATGTGAATGTTGTAAATGCTGTAAAACAACAATGAATCATTTTAGTAAAATGTTGTAAATCTTTATCCTTGAATGTTGTTCACTCTGGGATTATTAACATAATAAATTATACCTTCAAGTAACAATGGTATTTTAACTTCCAAACAACATAAAATTTAATTTTAACAACACCCACCAACAAAAGTCCTACTAAAATCTACACAATCTTAGCAAAATAGCAGCCTGATAAATCCCTCACTAGAAATTTCAATTGTATAATTTGTACAAAATACTAGACTTCTACTAAAATCAAAATTACTATTGAAACCTCTACAATTTCAAATATTATTGTGTGTTAACATGAATGAAACACGATATAAACCCCACAAAGAAGCCTTTGAATTCGAGATTTACACAAGAATGAAACACAATATATAACCCACAACAGTGTATTATCAAATTAAATCAAGTTAACAAACAAGACAATGCAATCTGATGAATTCTCCGGATTGAAAGGTTTTTGTGGGATTCCGAAATTGTGTAAAGAATTTCGATGATATGTGGAAGGGTTTTCATATAACAAATCAACATTTTTTGTGGGATTTGGAAGAAGCTTTGAAATTATTATAGGGATTTTAGCAACAATTAGCAGTTAATGGATAATGGGGGTGGGTTTTAATGATGGGTGGGTTGTGTGGAAGAGGGTATGGGATTTTTATGTGTGGGTTGTTTTTACTAAATTGACCCTGTGTGAGCATATGCTCATAACTCCCTAGTTAGCATCTAAATATTACTCGAAAGTATGAAATTATTAAAACCAAACTCTAATTGTACAATACGTATAAGAGAAAGACATAACTTACCTTGGTTAAAAAAAAGAAGACATAACTTAGCATAAATATATCAATATATATTCTATAAATCGTTAAGACACCTTGCGAAGTAAAAAAAACTCCCCAAAATAATTGAATCTCCTTATTAATGATAATAAAATTCATATTTAAAATATATCATTTATGGTGTTTTCATGAACAAATTATTAATTGTTTTCGCGCTGAATTTCTCTTATGATAATTATTTAAGGGTTAATGGCAGGGATAATCACCTATGTTTGTCAAATGTTTCCAGTCGATCATCTATGATTTAAAACGTTCCAGTCGATCACATATGTTTTAAATTGATTTCCACTTGGTCACTCCGTTAAAACTTCCGTCTAACTTCAGTTATGTTGGTCACGTGGTTGTCACATGACAATTAAGGAAGGGTATTTTAGTCAATCATCCTAACCCCCTCCTCCCTCACAATTGGCTGAAACTTTCTTGTTGGGAAATTAGAGAATGATTTTCCATTTGTTATCCTTAAAATACATTTAGTAAATGACCAAAATACTCTTAGTACAAGTCACGTGGTAGTCACATGCAAAACTTAACAGTGGAGTTACAGATCGGGTGATCGACTGGAACGTTTTAAAACATAAGTGATCGAATGGAACAGTTTAAATCATAGGTGATCGACTAGAAACATTTGACAAACATAGGTGATCATCTCTGCCATTAACCCATTATTTAATGACTTAACAAAAAAAGACTTTCAACTTTTAAATTGTAAGACCATGATTGCAATAATTCTAATACATTCCAACCATTCGGATAATATTTGGTGCAACTAGATAATTGCTGCCATATATTTAGAAAGAAATAATGTTAACCCTATTGCAATATTCATTAAATATAAAATTATAATCACGATGAACAATAGTGATTTTAGATAAACAATTGCGATGGTTCACGTCATTGGAATAGATTCAATTTGGCCATGCTAAAACCCCATATATATGACTTGATTAAGCAAGTATCAACCAAGCAAATTGCATTCTTTCATCTTTATCAACCTCTTCGAATTGTGCTATTTTTTTCTTTTACTTGATTGTAAAAAGGAAAGGGAATGGTAGCAAAAAAATATCATGAAAAAAATTGAGAACGAGTCACTTACAAGTGACATTCTCCAAACGACATTCCGGTGTTTTCAAGAAAGCTAGCGAACTTTGCATCATTTGTGATGCGCAAGTTGTTATAATTGTTTTCTCTCCCGGAAAACAAAGTTTACTCTTTCGGTCATCCCTCCGTTGGCGTCATGATCAATAAGTATTTCGCCAACAACAACATTGATAAGAATTTTTCCGATTTCATGTTAGGTGCTAGCAAGAGTTTAGCCCTTCAAGAGCTTAACATGAGTGTCACCAATGTGGAAAACGACCTAGCCATGGTGAAGGACAAAGATAAACAACTCAAGTATATAAAGCAATCATACGAAGGTCTCTATTGGTGGGATGTTCCTAAAGAACAACTTACCCTAATACAACTTTTACTACTCAAGAAAATGAAGGAAAAACTTTACAACCATGTCCAAATTGAGAAGCATAAGCTCAGTTGTTTTGAAGCTACTAATTATGTGAGTGAAGCCATTAACGTTGCTCCTACTCCCGTTGATCATTTTGATGGAACGGGACATGTCCGTACTCATCAACACATGTTACTGTTCGATCCAAGGGTACCTAGACCCTTTACTGGTAGCTCTGCTATGCTATATGTGTTGGAATTATGAGATGTTTGACACGTCATAATTAGTGCCCATTGAACAATTTGATTGTTCGAAGTGATTACTTATTTAAGGTTACGTTCATACGTATATTATTTGTTTGACAATAATATACGAGCTGGGAATGAATTCGAAATACATTAGGGGTCTTGATGGTTTTACTAGGACCCGCTCATGATTTATATGATAGTAAAATACTTGTCGATATTTTATTAACATATGGCTAATGTTATTTCGATCCTAGAAGGTCACACACAAACAATGCGCTTGATTTTCAATACGATTGAAACTTCCGGGTTAAAAGTGTAAACGTCAAAGAATAAAGGGGAGGAAATTCCAAAGTGGAATTTCCACCCCATTAACCGTCCAAAAATGATGCATAAGAATGCATTTGACTTTTTGAATTCAAATGCACTAATGCTAGTCTTGAATGGGAGCTTGAAAAAGGGGGAGGTTACATATGGATGTTAATGTGATTAACACCATATTAAGACCACATTTGATGACAATGTTTTTTCATCCTTTTTGCACACTTTGTAAGACAAGAAAAAAAAGCAAAAAAATACTCCCTCCTTCCTCTAGTTTTTGGCCGAAAATATACACACAAACCAAGAGAAGAAATCGTTTTTTCTCTTGGTTCATTCTTGACATATACGCTTCAAGCTCTAGTTGCTTCAAGGGAGGAATCAATCACGCATTGGTGTGGACTAACTAGAGAGAGGAACGGACGTTGCTCTTCCGCTACGCACTCGATCACGCTTCAAGAGGTATACTCGAAACTCGTAGTTAAATGTGAATTTAGAACTTTGTATTCGATCGTTTATACGTTTTTGTATAATTTGATATGCAAAACATGTATAAAATCCCAACAGTGGCATCATGAGCCCGGTACATATGTTCTAATTCACTTTAAATGTCTTGAAATTTGATTTCATGAATTATAATATCATATGTGTATGTTTTGATATCATCAATTGAGGTTGTTGTGCATTATGTGTATTGTGCAATTATGTAATTGTTAAGGCCTGTAAATATTTTTCTAAAATTCTGTAAAAATATGTTTCGAACAGTAGACAAAATTTCGAGACCACTGTAATTTTTCTGGAATTGTTTCGATTTTTTAAGTGCTCGAAATAAATGTTTGAAACAGCCATATGTTCATCCGAACGGATTTGATATACCTTTCGTTTGAACAGTTTTAAGTGCTGTATATATTTTTATAGAATTCTGGAAAAATATTATTCAAACAGTACATTGAATTTTGAGTTCACTGTAATTTTTCTGGAATTGTTTCGATTTGTTAAGTGCTCGAAATAAATGTTTGAAACAGCCATATGTTCATTCGAACGGATTTGATATACCCTTCGTTTGAACAGTTTTAAAGGCTGTATATATTTTTATAAAATTCTGGAAAAATATAAATAAAATATTAGAGTCAATTTCGAGTTTACTGAAATTTTTCTGGAATTTTTTGGATTTCTTAAGTGCTCGAAATTGACATTTGAACAGTCATATGTTCACCCGAACGGATTTGATATACCATTCGGTTGAACAGTATTTTAACGGCTGTATATATTTTTCTAAAATTCTGAAAAAATATAAATCAAATACTAGAATGATTTTCGAGTCTACTGTAATTTTTCTGGATTTATTTGGATTTATTAAGTGCTCGAAAATGATTTTTGAATAGCCATGTGTTCATCCGAAAAGTTCAGAACACTATTCGGATGAACAGTGTTTTTCGGATGAACAGTGATTCCGATTTCACTGTTCACGAAACACTGTTCACGACTGTTCACATAATTAAAATGGTCCTAAAATTGTTTTGGATTTTGTTTTATTAATTATTGTGAATATTTTGGCTATTCTAGTATTTTGACTTTTGATTGTCAGAAGAAAATTAATTAAATTATTATAACTTGTATGATAATTTGATTAGATTTTAATGTTACAATATTTTAATTAATAGCACTAATATGATTAGTTGTTAATTTTATTTATATTGGTTATAAATAATATTAAATGCTTATTAATTAAAATTAAAGGCCTTAATTAATTATGTAAAACCTATGAGTTATTGATTTGGTTGTTACATTTGATGTACAATTTATTACATATATGTGTTATAATTGTGTGTACCTTATTTGACATCCTTACATGTTTTAATTGACTTAATTCATGTATTATATATATTTTGATATATTGGATGTTTTATTTTCATTGTGAATGAATGTTGGGATAAGTGATATGATCTGGTTTTTGAAATACAGTCTGCGTACTGTCTTTTATATGACGACTTGTGTCAAAAAGAAATATAGCCTGCGTGCTATTTTATGACGACTTGTGTCACTTTTATTTTATTATTTATTACATTGACCTGCGTGTCAATTATTTATCACCACGTGTGATTGTAATCAATAGAAGACGAAGCCACCGAAGGAACTGAAGGAGGACTGAAGACTTAGTTTAGAATTAAGTCTAGTTTTCTTTTCGGTTTTTAGATCATATCACTAATCCCATTTATTTGCGTTATAATTCTTAATTTTCATGCTCATATGATATATATTCTTGCTTGAGTGAATGTATATATGCATGTATGATCATGATTATATATTTATAACTAATCCTACCTTAAGTCAAGTAATTTGCCATACCTGACCCTAAAGTCGGAATAAGACATACGTATGCATGGACCTGCCAGATTGGCAGACATGACATGTCCTATGACTTGATCCCGATGGAATAATCGAATGATTTCCGATTCAGAATCGGGCTTCGATTGTTCATTCTGACTTTCGTCAGTAGGCTCAGGTTACTTGAACAGTGATTCCCATAATCAGATTTGGGCCTGTTGGCAAAAGTTGTCACCAATGCAATCTTGTAAGATTTTTGGTGACACCGAGAATTATGCCCGGCATAAATGGTGATCATTCACCTACTCACATGATTGGTAGTCGAAATGTTGCGTGCTGCCGTTCGATTATTAATTATCTGAGTTCTCGGATACATTGTGTATTTTAGTAGGATTATGAACACATTGTATGAGTTCAAATATTTTGATATTTTGAATTATCACTATGACATGCTTATCTGAGTTATTTATTCGCCTTTTACCGCTGTAGTTATCATGTCTACGAACGATAAAAACTCTAAGTCTCTCCGCTCCGCTTTGGAGAAATGCAAACTTAATGGTGCTAATTTCCATGACTGGGCTCGCAACTTGAGAATTATTCTCAAGTCTGAGAGAACAGATTATGTGCTCACCACCAAACTTCCTGAGGTCGTTCCCACCGACGAGAATGAGTATTATGTCTATGAACAGCACATGAATGATGCTACAGATGTCCAGTGCTCAATGTTGGCCAACATGGAATCGAATCTTCAGATTCAATTCGAAGAGGTCAACGCTTACGATATGTACCGCCAGCTGGAAAATTTGTTCCAGCGGGAGGCACGCAATGAGAGATACGATACTGTTTGTGCTCTTGTTGACTGTAAGCTAGGCAATGGACAGCCAGCAAGTCCCCATGTCATCAAGATGATAGGGCTGGTCGAAAGACTGGCCTCATTGGGGGCACCCGTCTCTAAGGAGATGTCTGTGGATATCATTCTTAGGTCGCTGCCTGATTCCTTCAGTGGTTTTGTGTTGAACTTTAACATGCACCAATATGACAAGACGTTGTCTGAGCTGCATGGTATGATCAACAATGCTGAACAAAACATTAAGAAGGCAAAAGGCACTTCTTCCTCTGTTCTGACCATTCAGAACAAGAAACAGTTCAAGAGGAAGAAAGGTGCCAAAGGCAAGACTAAGGTTGCCCCCCGTGCAACAGCTCCTACTCAAAAGGCATCCAAGAAGGATGCCAAAAGGGAAGACAAGTGTCATTATTGCGGAATAATTGGCCATTGGAAGAGAAACTGCAAGAAGTACCTGGCAGACAAGAAGAGTGGTTTGACCACTACTACTCCGCCAACAGGTATTCATGTTATAACTGATTTACCTTCTGATTCTAATTCTTGGGTGTTAGACACTGGATGTGGTACTCATATTTGTCGAAATATGCAGCACCTGCAGAATAGAAGGAAGCTCACAAGGGATGAAGTGGACCTACGAGTAGGCAATGGTGCAAAAGTTGTAGCTCTTGCTGTAGGAACACTGTCTTTAAATTTACCATCTGGATATTGTATTGTTTTGAATAATGTATTCTATGTTCCTACTTTATGTAGGAACATTATATCAATTTCCTTATTAAATTTGGATGGTTTTTCCGTTACTATTGATAAAAGTGGTTGTTTTATCTCTAAAAATGGAAATGTTTATTGTACTGCATCCCTGCAGAGTGGTCTCTATATCTTGGAAACAAGTGTAGAAACTTATAACATCAGTATGAAAAGGAACAAGCCCAATGACTTGAACCCGACATACTTATGGCATTGCAGACTCGGTCATATAAGTGACAAACGCATTAAAGAGCTCCATGACAATGGAATTCTTACGTCATCTGGTTTTGAATCTTATGACAAATGCGAGTCATGTCTTTTAGGAAAGATGACCAAGTCACCTTTCACTGGTACGAGTGAAAGGGCAAGTGATTTATTGGGAATCATACATACTGATATATGTGGCCCAATGAACACGCCCGCTAGAGGAGGTTTTCCATACTTCATTACCTTCACCGATGACTTCAGCAGATATGGTTACGTATATCTGTTGAAACATAAGAGTGAAGCCTTTGAAAAGTTCAAAGAATTTCAGAAAGAAGTAGAAAACCAACTCGGCAGGACAATCAAGATTCTTCGCTCCGACAGGGGAGGAGAATACTTGAGCCATGACTTCTTGCAACACCTAAGAGAATGTGGTATTGTATCACAACTCACACCTGCTGGTACACCACAACACAATGGTGTCTCCGAAAGGAGAAATCGAACCTTATTAGATATGGTTCGATCAATGATGAGCACATCAGAACTCCCAACTAGTTTTGGGGTTATGCATTGGAAACTGCCGCTTCCACACTAAACAAATGTCCAACCAAATCAGCACCTAAGACCCCACATGAGATGTGGTTTGGGACTCTTCCCAAACTAGGGTACTTGAGGATTTGGGGATCCGAGGCCTATGTTAAGAAAGTTAACAAAGATAAGCTTGGACCTAAATCCGACAAGTGTTACTTCATTGGTTATCCTAAGGAAACCAAGGGATATTACTTTTATCTCAAACCCGAAAATAAGATTTTCGTGGCTCGTAATGGAACTTTCCTTGAGAAAGAATACATTACAAAGAGATATAAGAGTAATGAGACTCTTGAAATTGTTCAAGAGGGTGATGTAGCAGGTACTAGTACCTTAGCTGAATCACCTCAGGAGGTGGACCCTTCTTATGAAGAAGAGGTTCAACTCGATCCACGGGAAACCGTAGACGAGCCTGCTGATACTCAAAACATCCCTCGGAGATCCGAAAGGTCCCGTCAGGAACCCGATAGATGGTATGGGGAATTTTTCCTGATTGAAAGCGGGGAACCCTCAACTTATGAGGAAGCCATGAAACAACCTGATGCTGATGAATGGCTCCTAGCCATGCAATCCGAGATGGAATCAATGTACCATAATAAAGTATGGACATTGATTGATTTGCCGAGGGGTGATAGACCCATCGAATGCAAATGGGTATTTAAACGAAAGCTTGATAAAGATGGAAATGTCCATGTTTATAAGGCTCGACTTGTGGCTAAAGGTTTCAAACAGATTCATGGTATCGACTATGATGAAACTTTTTCTCCAGTCGTTAAGTTTAAATCCATTCGGATTATCTTAGCCATTGCCGCATACTACGATTATGAAATTTGGCAAATGGATGTGAAGACAGCTTTCCTTAACGGGAAACTAGAAGAGGATGTGTACATGACACAACCTCCTGGATTCACAAGCTCGAAAGAGCCTAAGAAAGTATGCAAACTTCAAAGATCTATTTATGGTCTGAAGCAAGCATCTAGGAGTTGGAATCTTCGCTTCAATGAATCAATCAAAGAGTTTGGATTCATTCGATGTGAAGAAGATTCTTGTGTATACAAGAAGGTTAGTGGGAGCAACATTGCATTTGTCGTGCTATATGTAGACGACATTCTTCTCATAGGAAACGACATACCCATGCTTGAATCAGTCAAGGCATGGTTGTGCAAATGTTTCTCTATGAAAGACCTAGGAGAGGCTCAGTACATTCTTGGAATTAAGATCCATAGGGAACGATCTAAGAGACTCATTGGACTGAGTCAAAACACTTATATTGATAAGGTATTACTTAGATTCCATATGGAAAATTCCAAGAAAGGTAATCTCCCTATGAGACATGGCATTTCTATTAGTCGTGCTGACAGTCCCACAGACAGCATCGAAATAGAGAAGATGAACAAGATCCCTTATGCCTCAGCCATAGGATCTATCATGTATGCCATGCTTTGTACACGACCTGACGTTTCTTACGCTTTGAGTGTAACAAGTCGTTATCAATCGTGTCCAGGACAAGAGCACTGGAAGGCCGTAAAGGCCGTTCTTAAGTATTTGAGAAATACTAAAGACATGTGTCTTGTCTATGGGGGAGATAAAGAGTTACAGGTTGTAGGCTACACCGATGCGAGCTTTCAAACCGACAAAGATGATTCTAGATCTCAGTCTGGTTATGTGTTTTGCATCAATGGTGGCGCAGTGTCTTGGTGCAGTAGCAAGCAAGGCACTGTGGCTGATTCTACGACAGAGGCAGAATATGTTGCAGCATCTGAAGCTGCAAAGGAAGCATGCTGGATCAAGAAGTTTGTGAGTGAGCTTGGTGTTGTACCTAGCATTGACGAGCCAGTAGTGTTATACTGTGATAACACTGGTGCAATTGCTCAAGCCAAGGAACCAAGATCACATCACCGCTCCAAGCATGTGCTCAGAAAGTATCACATCATTCGTGACATCACGGAACGAGGCGATGTGAGTGTATGCAAGATACATACAGACGATAACCTGGCCGACCCATTGACCAAACCTTTGCCTCAGAGCAAACATGACAAGCACGTATCTGGTGCAGGACTTAGATATATGCTTGAATGGCGTTAGGTTTAGTGGGAGTTGTATTGTCTGTATTTTGTCATAGTTTAGTCCTGATAAGATTATGTTGAATAATTGATTCAAATATATGTATGTTTATTTTCAGTTTTACTGTCTTTCATACATATATCTTTATTTTGATTCCATTGTTATCCATGGCTTCTAGAGAGGTCTTTGGGGTTGAGGATCCCAAATGAGAAACCCTCTACTAAGCCTAGAAGCAAGGGGATAACTTATCTCTGATCAAATGTTCACTGATTGGAATCGAACATTGTAATGATCAGCATGCACATGATTGTCTTGGTCACGTTTCTTAGACAAGAAAGGGAGTAAGTGTACTCTAGTCATGTACATGGGTATATATCTTGGAACTAGTCCAAGCTATGATACTGGATTCGACCGCCATGAGAACTTAGAAGATGACATATCTGTGTCCTAAGTGTTTCTCATCGAACTTATGTTAAATGGTGATTCTTAGACCTGTATGGCAGGAATGCGTTAGCATGAGACTTGCGTGTCTTGACTATGTAAATCGTCTCCTGTAGAAGGGAGGCTATAAAGGCATATGTTGGGCATACTTGGAACATGTTGGTACATTGGTTGTACATCAGAGGGGATTCGCACAAATCGGTTATGTCGATTGATTCATAAAATCTCGGTAGATTAATGGTGATTAAGATGGCCATCTCCAGTAGCAGTACTGGGTATCACATTAATTCTATGTATCCGAGACAGTACAGGTGCAAGAGTATGGTGACACATATCTTACCATAGCTTGACTGTGAGAATCGCGATGCGAAAGAATCACTTCACAAGTAATCGTCCAAGGGCAAGTGGGAGTGTTGGAATTATGAGATGTTTGACACGTCATAATTAGTGCCCATTGAACAATTTGATTGTTCGAAGTGATTACTTATTTAAGGTTAAGTTCATACGTATATTATTTGTTTGACAATAATATACGAGCTGGGAATGAATTCGAAATACATTAGGGGTCTTGATGGTTTTACTAGGACCCGCTCATGATTTATATGATAGTAAAATACTTGTCGATATTTTATTAACATATGGCTAATGTTATTTCGATCCTAGAAGGTCACACACAAACAATGCGCTTGATTTTCAATACGATTGAAACTTCCGGGTTAAAAGTGTAAACGTCAAAGAATAAAGGGGAGGAAATTCCAAAGTGGAATTTCCACCCCATTAACCGTCCAAAAATGATGCATAAGAATGCATTTGACTTTTTGAATTCAAATGCACTAATGCTAGTCTTGAATGGGAGCTTGAAAAAGGGGGAGGTTACATATGGATGTTAATGTGATTAACACCATATTAAGACCACATTTGATGACAATGTTTTTTCATCCTTTTTGCACACTTTGTAAGACAAGAAAAAAAAGCAAAAAAATACTCCCTCCTTCCTCTAGTTTTTGGCCGAAAATATACACACAAACCAAGAGAAGAAATCGTTTTTTCTCTTGGTTCATTCTTGACATATACGCTTCAAGCTCTAGTTGCTTCAAGGGAGGAATCAATCACGCATTGGTGTGGACTAACTAGAGAGAGGAACGGACGTTGCTCTTCCGCTACGCACTCGATCACGCTTCAAGAGGTATACTCGAAACTCGTAGTTAAATGTGAATTTAGAACTTTGTATTCGATCGTTTATACGTTTTTGTATAATTTGATATGCAAAACATGTATAAAATCCCAACAATATGACCATATGATGGTTAATGATTTTCATGGCTTCCCTAGCTCTCACGCTCAAAATGGACAAACAATTTGGGACAACCATCCATCTCTTGAGGCTAAAGCTAATGCTATTCATCCAAACATCCTATTTGCCCCTAGTGTTGCTGGCAGAGCTGGCCCAAGAGGAAGCTCTTCCTGTGGGTCTAATGTGGGCTATAACATATACTTTTAAGTTGCTACATAGGTTGCCAAGAAGTAGAAGATACGGTCAGGGGCGGATCTAGCGTTTTCGAAGCGGTGGTTCAAAATATACACTAAATTTTTTTTAGCGTATTTCGTACTAAAATGTTTACAACAAATTATCCGTTATAGTACAAAATTTTTTTTAAGTGAATAAATATTAATTTAAAATTTGTCTTTCAAAAGCTTAGTAAAATTAAAATTTATCATTCAAGATTTTTTTTAATGTGAATCAAAATTAAAATTTATACTGATAAATTATCGGTTATATTTCAAGATTTTTTTAAAGTGAATAAATATTAATTTAAAATTTATCTTTCAAGATCTTTTTAATGTGAATCAAAATTAAAATTTATATTGATAAATTATGAATGATTGTAAATTGATAATTCCATACAAAAAATTATCTCCCATATATATAATTTTTTGTAATAAGTAATGATATATTTATGATAAAAGTGGTCTATAAAAATACTAATCCGAAGCCTCTTGGGTGTGCATTAGTATAAGTTTGGGGTGTTTTATTAAAGGAAGAAAAGGTTTAGGGGTAAAAAAGAGAATGGAAGAAAACTAAAGTAATTAAAGCCCTTCTTCCTCCTCCCTGTCCCTCCAGTCAAAACAAATAACCAGAGAAGCCCCCATCTCACGCCTCCTCAACTTCAATATCCTTTCCTTCTCGTCAAAATCAAAATCCCCCACCTCACGCCTCCTCTTCTTCTCCAACCGCCATATTACAACTTCCTAACTGTGAAGCCCTAGATCAGATCTTCCTAGGTACAAAAAATATATATTTTTTTGTTTTTTTTTTACAAAAATAGTGGTGGTTCAAATGAACCACCTTGAACAGAGTGAGGTCCGCCCCTGGATACGGTTACATTTATGTTTTGTGCTTTCTTATTTCAATGTTATTTCTTCAATGTATGTCTTTTTATTGTACCGGAATTATATGGTAAAAGTTGTTTCAATATCAAAAGTTCAAAGTTGTTTCAATATCAAAAGTTCAAAACTGGTACTTAGCCGGTTAAGTGGTGATATGGAACTTTTGTTTTAGCAGGGATCGAATACATTTTGAATGTGTTGTGTTCATTTTTATGGAAAGTTCGTTGGCAACGTGCAAAGATGATAACTTCGGCACCAAACTGAGGTTGACACATAATACCGCTACTAATGTTGCCCCAAGAAGAAGATGGGCGAACCAGCTTCTACTATGAATGCATTACTAACAAAACTATTGGGGAGTAGATATTACTAATAAGACGTTAAACTAGCCATGCCATACTCATTATTTAATGAGCTTAGATGGCAAGGGACATTATTATATCTTTCTAGATAAATGTCAATTAATACAATACACCTAATCTATCTGGTAACAGACTAGAATTGTTTGAATAATTCATAATCTAACGTCTACGAAATACACGCAATGAATAAATTAAAATTAATATATATCACACAACCAGATAAAAACGAAAATAAGTCAGTATTGGGTTCCTCGCTTAAGAAATTCGAGACTACAAACCATGCATGGATGTATGGGGTTGAAGAGCTTTTGATCGACGTGGAAGTTTCCTAATCAAAGTCAAGTTCTAGATTATAGATAAGGTGTTGTAATAGGATTAGGATTGTAATCCTAGTAAGATTAGAACAAACAATTGTCTAT
The DNA here is from genome assembly GCA_003412495.2 of Echium plantagineum. Classification (NCBI taxonomy): domain Eukaryota; kingdom Viridiplantae; phylum Streptophyta; class Magnoliopsida; order Boraginales; family Boraginaceae; genus Echium; species Echium plantagineum. The sequence continues at coordinate 9,365,220 of CM016567.1, read as the reverse complement.
AAATAGGTGCACCACTTGAGTTGTTTCGGAATGAACTTTGTCGATTAGTATTATACAAGAGTAAGCTTTAGTTGGTTAGTTGGTAGCTTGTAAATCTTCAATTAAAGATCATTAATAAAGCTTTTTTTAGTGACGGAGGTGAATCCGTAACCACACCCGAATTTGCATTGTTCTATTGTTATTAAGCACGATTATCTTAGAGTTATTATATAGATGAGGGTATTTGATTTATGGTCCGTTTGGATTGGGGTGAATCAGGGGAGGATAATTTTAAAAAATTCTCCCAGGGGAAGAGAATCAGGGGGAATCAGGGAGAATATATTTTATTGTTGTTTGGGTACCATGATTTTGAGCTAGGGGAATCAGGGATAATATATTTTAATGTTTAATATTGTATTCTCCTTGATTCCCCTTGGATTTGGAGGATAGAGATTTGGAGGGGAATGAGGGGTAATGGGGTGAATCAAGGGGAATAGTTTCTCCTAGGGTAGAAAATTATTAGGTTGCCAAACACAAAAAAAAACTAAATTCTCCCTGATTCCCCTTGATTCACCCCAATCCAAACAGACCATTAGAGATTTGATTGAATCGATCAATTCGGCTAATTCAAGTACATAATCGGTTGTGAAATCTTGGGCTAAACTCAACAGTCAGCTAGCAGTGAAGAAAAAGAAACGGGAAACAGATGACAAAGAAGCAAAGCCATTACAGATTAGATATACAGCTTACCTTCAACAACCTTAACTTGCCGTTAAGTCTTCTCTTGCAGAGTTGAAAGACTTTCTTCTGTAAAAAATATTTTCACCCAGACCAAGAACCACTATTAACCTCAACTTTCAAGTCAAACTTGGATAACTGACGGTAAAAAGTTCGAGGTCAATTAAAATTAATTTACTATGGACTCACGATATCTTCTTATTCTGCAGCGACATCTTCAGTATAACTTCCTTCAATCTTTATATCTGGAAGAGTTTCCAAATCCGTACGGACATCCTTTTCATTTATTCGTCTCACCTCATCATCTTGTGGATTCTCAGTGAGACCGCTTTTTTTTATTGAAGAGTTTTCCTCTGCTTTGGAGGTCACATTGTACTTCATTTCTGAGTTAGAGGACTCTGTAACACCATGTGTTTGCGACCCCTCAAGGTTTGGATCTGTGCTCTTGGACTCCAAGGAGACTGTTACATTAAGACCTTGTAGATCACTATTCACAGGAAAAGTTGAGTTGTCTTTCAAATTTGGATCACTAATCTCTAACTTGGAGCTCTCACTTGATTTTTTATGCTCTTCAACAAATTTTTGATCCTCATTATTTTCTGATACTGTCCCACTATCGTTCAGCTTGGAAAAATCTTGAACCCTGCCACTTTCATCTGGTAAACTGCTGCGAGTTGTGGACGTTTCTGTCATGCTAGAATTGGAGATGATAGTCTTACTTTGTTCATTAGTTGTTTTACCCAAATGATATTTATTAGTAGTTGCACCACCTTCCACATTCACTGATGCACTTTGACCTGCATCTACTCCATCGTTTTGCTTTAAGTTATACTGAGGTTCTAAATTATCTGCATCACCTTGTTCATTTGACTTCCTCAAGACCAGTGTATCGTCTCCAGTGGATGTTGTTTGGGTGTCCACGGTCACCGCGCTAGAAGCATCATCCGCCTTATAATTCTCATCTCGTGCTTCGTGTCTTCTCGCTATACCTCCTCCACTAGTGTGTTCCTCCGAAGCATTACCAGTATATAATTTACCATTATTATCTTCAGATTCTCTATCCTTGAGTTCATGTTTACCATCATCCTCCTGCTCTTTCTCCTCATCTATGGATTCCTCTTCTCGATCATTCTCCATGTCAGATTTCTCTTGGTCATGGTCATGAACATCTTCCTCCTCACCTTCCTTTTCATTCCCCATGTCAGATTTCTCTTGATCATGACCATCGAGCTCTTCCTCCTCACCTTCCTTTTCATTCCCCATGTTAGATTTCTCTTGATCATGGCCATCGAGCTCTTCCTCCTCTCCTCCCTTTTCATTCTCCATGTCAGATTGCTCTTGATCATGGCCATCGAGCTCTCCCTCCTCACCTCCCTTCTCATCCCCCATGTCAGATTTCTCTTGATCATGGCCATCAAGCTCTACCTCCTCACCTCCCTTTTCATTCCCCATGTCAGATTTCTCTTGCTCATGGGCATCAAGCTCTTCCTCCGCACCTTGTTTTTCTTCATCATTTTTATCATCCACTTCAGTTTTGTTTTCTTCCCCTTCGTCTTCATGCTTATTCTCTTCTTCGACCAAGGTTTCTTCTTCTAATTCCTCATCTTCTGCTTCTTCACCATGCTTGTCACTTTCAACAAGTGTGCCTTCCTTTAGAGGATGAAGATCTTTTCTTCCAAGTTTAACAACTTCATCTTTCCTCGATGAATCAAGTAAATTTTTCCCATCATTTTCATCAAATTCCTTCTTTCTATCATGAGAGTGCTTGACTTGGTAAATTAGCCAAAAACACACAGCAAGCAACAAACAAATTTGGAGGACATGTTTAACCTTGATCCCTTGAGATCTCTGGTTTCTGCTAGGCAACTGCTTGTACATGGTGAGACTTATAAGTACAGGCACTTAATAATATAAACCTGTCCACAGAGGTGAGTATATCAAATTTAGTTTGTTGAAGAGTGAAGGTACTACTTGACTGAAAATAAGATAATACTCCCTTCTTTTCATATCCTTTGGCACTTATTGAGCATTTTACAAAACGTAACGTGTTCGACTTTCAAGTTAAAAATATGACAATCATGGCTTATCTAGCATTGTTTGGTCCAAACATGACATAGGTTTTGGATCTAATAAAGACAAGCAACTTGTTCCTCATGGTTGAGAGGATATTATCTGCAAAGGAACAGCCAAAATCTCAAAAAAGCCACCATAAGCGCAACCTAAAACGTTGGTGTTAAAAGCCTTTCAAGTTTGAATTTCATCTTCAATGTCCCATCTACTAGACCAGTACCTAAGGCAGTTTATGGCGCGTCCTTGACTAAAGAATCCATCATTTTACTTACCCATTCTTTTTGGAATCATTTACTATTGAAAGCGAATTTGTCCAATTCGAACTTTCTATTCCCTATATTTATTCAGCTCTTCAGGATAAATTAATTGAACATATACTAATTTTATACAAAGTAAGATCAGTCCTCTCAAGTTGAAGACGGTGAGAATCGGATCAACGAGCTTATATCGGTTAGATCAGCCACCGCTTTCGGCTTTCATTATCCTGTTCACAACTTAACATAATGTGACTACGCACCACCATCATAATTCGTTAAAAGAAAACAAAAGAGCCCCACCGTTTAAGAACTAAAGAAGTAGAAATAAATGCTTGATTTTGCAAAAGGCACAAGTTTATAACAATAATTTTGCATCAAAAAGTTGTAATATGAATTAATTTTAGCAGAACAACTAAATCAATTAATAATTTTTTACTGAACTTTTTTTGTAATGTTCAAACTAAAGCATATCATTACACTCTAAAGTAACAACAAATTCAGCACATGAAAAGAAAGAACCCTTAAAGATTAATTCACTACATAACTTCCATTGACAACAAAATCAAGAAACCAAACAAAAACAACCATTTCTAAAAATAACTAAAACCCATAACTGAATAGGCCAACATATTATGCAAAACATACTCAAACACATACAAAAGACTAGAAAAATCGAATCTTTATTTAGTCAAACTTAAACTGAAAGCTAAATGTTCAATATACAAAGTTGAAGAAAATAAGCAGAAATGGTAGAAAATTAGAGAGCAAACCTTAGAAAAAAGCAGGAAGTTGAACAATGAGAAGATCTTGGAACAAGTTAGATGATGTTGTTTTAATTGGTCAAAATGTTTTCCTGTAATAATCAAAGAATAATAGTACTATTTGGAGTCAGTGTTGTTTTCTCAGCCACTGTGTTTCGGACTGTTGTTTTCTTTTCTTAACAAGGAATTTAGGATAACTAAAAGTCCAAAACCCCCTTTAATTACTTTCGAGTTTCGATATCTACTTTCAAATATCTTTGTTTCGATAATTATATATCATACATTAAATAATTATACTATAATTGCTCATAATCTCTTTATTATGAATACATCATATACTAAAAACGAAATTTATATAATGAATCTCGTAAATAAGAATATCGAACATTTTAACAAAAAAAAAAAAAAAAAAGTGATAATAAAGTTTAGTACTTGGCTAAATATTGGGTGCAGTGTGTGTACGTGGCTTGTCGTACCACCAACTAGCTGTTTTACTATCATTCAATCGTTTTATATGATTGGTAAGGACTACTTAATCATGTTATTTGAATGGGATTGAAAGAGGATAATCATGCAATTTTAAATATTATTCAAGAGGACCAACTGTATTCCAACTACTTCCATGATTATCTCAATCTTCATTTTTCAATCAGAAATGAAAGACGGTTCTAATTTAAAAAAAAGGTTGAACCGCAATTTTAACAACCCTGTTGTCACCTGTTTTTTGAGTCGTGAGGAATCATTCCTTGTCTTTTCGAATCGCAAGAAAAGACTATGTTTACTAAAAATACTCATTTTTTAGATTACTTGAGAGCACATAATTATTAATTTAGTTCAAGAATCTTGAACGACACTTCAATATGATTACGTGATAGTAACATATTATAATTATGGGATAAACTCTTTATTTTTTCGATTAAGGGGGGATTATCACCCTACTAGAAACTCTCTCCATTCATTTTTACTTATCTTCGTCCGTTTATTTTCACTTATTGTTGTAGTCATTTACATGTAGCTTAAGAAGAAGAAAAAAATAGTTAAAAGTTCTATTGAAGACTCAACCCCCCTACCCCAAAATACAAGGCAGACAGCGAAAATGGAAATAGAAGATAAAAAAGATAAATATGGGACAATTTGAAGATGAGCAATAAAATAAAATGAAATCTCAAATCCTATCTTTAATAGTATTCAAGTGTGCTATAAACAAATCATTCCAAGTATCAGTAACTCCTGGTAAACACCAGTGCATGCAATCATCATGCTTCTTCCCACCTGATTTACATGGATGGGCATCTGCTCTGAGTTCGCTCATGTGGGTTATATCTAATACCTGAAATCTGGAGCCTCGTAGAAACTTCTCTAAATGTTCATTCACAAGCCGAGCCTCCACGTTCGTTCCGTTATTTGAAACCGAGAAAAGTTGTTCTGCCTGAACAAAAAATCAGAAGCCAATAGTTTATTTTCCTGTTATAAATAGTGATGAATCAAACCGCTACTACAGTTGCAAAAGAAGTCTAATAATAAAAAACTATGGAGAAACTAACTCCAAGGGATGACAATGGCTGGGCACGCTGACATGAGCCGCCCTGGTCCCAGTCTCCTCCTTCAAAATGTCGAGGGGATTGTGTTCGAAAATATAGAATTGAGTTTCCTCGCGTTCTTTCCTCCACAAATGTTATCTGAAACAATATGTATGCTAGTTCAAGCTATAATAATATTTGCTATGATTTCATCGAGGAAAAAAGGGCTAACAAAAAGGCAGCTAAGACCAATAAATAACAGAGAATTTCACCATCCAATGAGCTAAGTATGAAACTGTAATAACATTGGCCAGTTTTCCACTGTTCTATCATCCTACATATAACTCTGAAACAAAAAGAAATTCCATACCATGTGCTTCAAAGCCATATCAAGGCCAGCCTCGGGATGAACTGGAGGGATCACAGGAAAGCCGTTTTGAAAGAATAACATGGGTGATTTAACAGGATCAAACTTTGCAGGAGCCCACCACCTAACATTAAGGAAACCAGATATATGGGTGATGAGCCACATTGACAGTTAAATAGGTATAACTGTGTCAACATCCCACAGAGTTCTCGAGTAGGTAATGACATACAATGTACGTATATTGGAGCAAGGAGCAACAAATTGACTCAATTGCTGACATTATAAGGGTGCAATAGGTGCATCTCCATCCCATGAAATGCCTTTAACAACTTTGGTGCTTATATTTTTACGTATTCATCTTTGTAAATATGGCAACCAAGTATGATGAATGTATCCCACTTTTTAATCTGTACTAAGATTTTGTGCAAGGAGTTACCAGTGACCCGTGTTAAATATGAGAATATCGTGAAACTTTAGCGCTTCAGCCCATGTGCCATCCGGTACATCAACATCAACCCGGTACCCATCCTTATATCCAAGGGATTCTAATGTGCCACCTTTAGAATTAGCTGACCACCTACGCATTAGAAGCAAGCATATAAGCGACACCAATACTAACTTTTCCAAGCATCTACGCTCAGCCATCAGTCCATCACGGCTAAGTCTTCTATGAAAAGTAGGTCACATATATATTTGTTACATATCATATTGAACAACTTATCAGATTCGGCTTACCTACCATATCGAACCAATAAATTTGTTCGATGATATGATATTGTCAGGTTGTAATCCAGAAAGGTGAATCCACGATCAGAACCAACAGGGTGCCACTTCTTCACGTTTTTATTTACACTTCTTAAAGTACAGAAAAGTGACACAAACATATTGCGGTTCAAGGAGTCACCGATGAATCCTGCACTGCAGATAAATTGTAAATCCTACAAGCAAGACTCCATACCACATTGACAACAACAAAACAAAACAATTGAAAATATATACTATCCACAAACCGAAAATTATGAAGTTTAAAGTACGGCAAAATGAGCAAGCTTTGCTAACAATTGCCAAGTTCATATTCTTAGAATGAGACTCTCATTTTCGGGCTTAATCAGTTCAACAAATCACCCTGTCTGGATTCAATAGAGCATATAATTGCTCAAAGAAAGTAAATTCAGTAGGATTGGATGAAACTTTAGCACACCTGAATCAATAAATCAGTTACCTACCAAATATAAAAAGTAAGAAATCCACCATAAATCCAATGCATCACAGGATTATCCCAAGTCATATGCATACTTGCATAACTTTGCATTATCAATGTAAGATAGGTCTAACTGAAAATAGCAATATGAAACTACAGAAACAGCAATACAGCAAGAAAAACATTACATTTTTCAAAAGCAAATTTTAATGCATATTTAACTTAGTTAGTCACTTAATTGTATAGTCCTTCAAATAAACTGCAAAGAATCATTGTTCAATATATATTAGAGATAAATACAGTTCTATACTCTCTCATCCTAAAAGGATTGTTCATTTTGATCTCCAATTGTCAAAATTAACAATCTTTAGACACGCATAACATTGATTTGACTTAATATCATAAAGATTGAAGTAGATTCCATTGAAAATACTATCTTTTCACATAATTTCACCAAATACTATATAACACACATACAAGCACTTGATTAAAAAAAAAATTAGAAAACCCAACAGCAAGAACTCAAAAAGGACAATCTTTTTGGAACAGAGGGAGTAATAGCTAACGATTACCTATCTAAGTGTCCCCGAAAGCATTGAAGGAATCTAAGAACGTCGATCTGAGGAAGATCACAAGCATAAAATTAACAATTTTAAGAACAATACATTAAAAATACTACTATCTTTTTTAATATTCTCACCAAATATTAACCAAGACACATAAAAACCTGTTTTCAAACTTTTGGCAAAACCCAACATTCAAAACTCGAAAATGGATAATCTTTTGGGACACAGGGAATAATTGTTATCCCTGAGGTTCATACTTAAACCAATTGACCATTTGGTTGGCCAAGATCTTACAGATACGCCTGGAAGTTATCAATCAACCAATGTGGATTGTGTTCTCGATATCCTCCCCATACGCATATTCGGGGTTTACACGTGGGCTTAACAAGGGCGGTGTTACATGATACCATGTTAATAATCCACGAATCCCATACGAAAACTAATAGGTTGTATATGGATAAATCTAGTATGTTATTGATACACGCGTAACAGTGCAAGTTATTCATCAACCAATGTGTGACTATGTGATTCATACAATAGCTGACAATTACCTATAGTAGTGTCCCTGAGCGTTGAAGGAATCCAACAGCATAAATCGAGGAAGATCCAAGCATAAGCATTTATAACTTCAATAATATATTCCACTAGAATTACTTCTGTTTTGCTATATTTTTCACCAAATAGTAGACAAAACACTTGCTTTCAACAATTACGAAAAACCAACATCCGAAACTCAAAAATGGACAATCTTTTTGGGACAGATTGAATAACAACTCAAAGTTACCTATATTAGCATCCCTAAAACGCTGAAGAAAGCCAAGAGCATCAAACTGAGGAAGATCACAACCATATGGTTTCCACCGCCACTTAACAATCTCATAAGCATTAGATTTATTACTTCCAATGCAATTCCACCCCTTGAATATCTCCTTGCAAGTCTGGTTGTACCTTGGTGATCTCACCGCTGGATCGTAGATCCAACGGCCATGAGAGTAGTTGCATTTAGAAGAAGATGAGTAGTGTGCTGTGATGGGGTTGTACTTTGAGGTGGTGGTGAAGAGGGGGAGGAGGAGGAAGAGGGAGGTGAGGGTGAGGAGGGAGAGGAGGAGACGGGAGGAGGATGAAGCTTGTTTCTTGATGTCTCTGGTTGCCATGGATCACTGTTTTTCTCCTTCCACGTAGATGTTATACGGAGTCCGGTATAGCTGGTCGCATAGATGATAGGCTCTATACTATCGGTTTATTTTTTAGGCTTATTCTCATTTTGCCCCCTATACTATCGTTTTCGTTTCAGATTGCCCCCTGTACTATTAATCGTTTCAGATTGCCCCCTAAACCCCTTTTTTCCAGTTTTAAAAGATAGAATGACTATAATACCCCTGTCACTATTGCAAAATATAGGGGGCAATATTAACATATTTTTAATAATTAAAATTAAACCTCAACTCCTTCTTCTTCAACACACCCCACCCCTACCCCCAACCCCCACTCCGATAATTGAGTGGATAATTAATGATCTTTATCGGGTAATATTTTGATCCTGCAGTTCCTGGATAATCAATGGTGTTGCAAGTCCATGGACAATCAACTCTATGATGTGAGGTAGCTAGTTGGCATAATCTATGAAGGCTCATAAGCTTGAGGAAACTGAAGACCCACACTTGTAGGCTGTAGCAGATTTTCTCATTATCTTTTTTTATTCATCGCACCAATCAACTGCAATGTTATATGAAAATATGAGTTCCCTTAATTTTGGTAATGGACATTGTGGAGGAGGAAGGTATAAGCTTTGGCAAGTTTGAGCTTTAGTTGAATAAAGGTGACATCTTTAACATTATTGTACTTTCTGAATTCATGGTTGATGAAATCGACAAAATGGGGTTTTGTGTTTTTCATTTCTAACGCGTCTCTTCACAGCCTTTAGAAGGTGTCTCTACGCACCCAATCCCTTCGCTGCCGTTTTCCAATGGGTACCTATATGGGTTCGGTTATGGGAGGGGAGAATTATTTTTAGAGAATTCCAAATTGTTGTTATGCTGGATGTATTCTTTGTTAGCTACAGAGTTCGTGCAATTTAGCTCGTATTGCTTCACTATAGAAAAGTGAACTACTTTTATTTTGTTGATGGAGGCTTTTACTAGTTTCCCAATCATAAGGCCCTTTAGAGGTTGCAAATGGAACAACCATCTACGTCCTAATTTGTATGTTTGCTTTTTGTCTGTATTTCAGTTACCTGCGATGATTGTGGCCACAAGAAAGCAGTTTTTTTCCAAGTGCAAATCCGAGCTGCTGACGAACCATCGACAACATTTTATAGGTGCAATAAGTGTGGGAAAACATGGAGGGAAGGATCTTCTTTCTGGGGGTGGGGGTGGGGGTGGTGGTGGGGTGTGTTGAAGAAGAAGGAGATGGGATTTACTTTTAATTATTTAAAATATGTTAATATTGCCCCCTATACTTTGTAATAGTGACGGGGTACTATAGTCATTTTATCTTTTAAAACTGGGAAAAAGGGGTTCAGGGGGCAATCTGAAATGATTAATAGTACAGGGGGCAATCTGGAACGAAAACGATACTATAGGGGGCAAAATGAGAATAACCTATTTTTTATGCGGTCTTTGAACTTTCGATTCTTTTCAGCTTGCCTCGATTGCGTTTTTTTTTAATTTTGAAGGACAAAATGACTATTCAGGGGTAAATGGATAAAAAATTTACTCCTTCCGTCCCTAAAAGATTATCACATTTTGACTTTTGTTGGTCAAATATTATAAAATTTGAACATGAGCTTTTTGAAATATCAACTTTTTATAATTTTTTCGCATGTAAAATATAAAAATATTTACGTTTTAAATTTTATTTTGTTGACCATAAAAAGTCAAAATATGACAATCATTTTGGGATGGGATAGTATATGTTATGGATTTAAGTAATTATCCATTTGTTTGGAGTATCAAATGGGGTATCTTTTAATTCGAACTCGAAGCGGATTTGATTCGAAATTTTTTGAATTGGAAAATGATAGTTCAATTACCACATTAATTTACATATAAAAAAGGTACAAAAACTTACAAATAAGTTGTGTTTTAACCGGTTTTTGGTGTATGTACTTTATCAACTCAAATAATTACGTCGTTGTTTTATATATGAAGCAACTTTTTTAGAACACGGTTTGGGTAGTACGTTGTCTAGTCTGTTGGTCGAGATGAAGGAGAGAGGAGGGGGAGGGACTTTATTTCTTTAAAAGAGTCCCAATATATTTTATATATTATAAATTAATCTCAAATGTCTATTATATGTTAAATCCCTATTTTGACCTTCATTAAAACTTAAAAATTTGTCAGATTTAACAAGAAATCCCAAAACGATCAATTCGGATACTTCAGAGAATAAGTAGACCGATTTAAAACTTCGGTGGACAAACTGACCAGTTCATAAAGTTCAATGAGTCGGAAAAATCTAAGCCAATAAAAATAATCAAATAATTTGGGATAAAAGGAGTAATAAAAATCGAATATCAAATTACTCGTCTCGTTCCCCTAGCCATCCAAAAATAAAAAACACACATCATGATCCCAAAATTCTACCCCACCCCAAGATAACGACGTAAACTGACCACTACAAATACCAAAAAACTTCCCCATCATTTTTCTCCAACAAAATCACAACACAAAACCATTTAAGTGGTAATAAAGTTCCCCCTTTTTGCATTACAAGATCTCGTAGTTAGTTAGTTAGCTGGTAATAATTATTTAAGCTTAAAAAGACTACTTTAATAAAGGTGCTACTAATACTAATAAAATTCTTGAGGTTGGTCATGATTAATAGAGCTTAAAAGTTGGAACTTTTTAGTGTTCTAATGGTTGTGGAGGTAGAATGGTGTGTATCAAATTTCCACCATATCATATAACAATCTTTGGTGCCCCCATGTTTTCTTTCCTGCATATTAATGTGGATAAGAGATTATTGTAGTTAATTATTTGGTAATGGTTGTTGAAGCTTAAGAAGATTCTTGGTATTAATACTGAGAAGATTCTTGAAGTTGGTTAGTTGGTAATGATTGTTTAAGCTTAAAATTTGAAACTTTTTAGTGTTAATGGCGGTGGAGGTTGAATGTTGTGGAACAAATTTCTTCATACACATTCTGGTAATAGTAGTTTTAGTTGTATTTGCTGGACTGATGTCTGGGCTCACTTTGGGTCTCATGTCTCTAAGCCTTGTTGATCTTGAAGTTTTGGCCAAGTCTGGCACCCCTAAGGACCGTCGTCGTGCTGGTACTGATCTCTTCATTTCACCTTTGCGGTCATTGTACTTATGTTTGTTTGTGATTATAGTTTTAATCAACTTTATATCGATAGTTTAGTTGAAGTATCGATAATCTAGTTATGTAATTTTGAAATTGACTTGAGAGGATTATTGTTGATTTGATAAGTTTGGAGCTGAGTAGTTGGGAAGATTGGGATTTCCAATTGTTTGATAGGATATTGAGCTAAAATTATCCACCTCACCGTTTTGAAAGTCACAATTTTACTAATATTGATTATAAGGTCTATTTCCATTTCCTATGGAGTCAAAGATTTCATATTCTTTACTCTTCGGAGTCTTCAATCTAATGGAAGAAATCAATGGCTCATTTCAATAACTACGCTTCTTATTTTCTGTGGAGTCAAAGATCTGAACTTCACTGTTAGCTCAACTGGGAAACAGCCACGTTGTTTATACAGGGGAGAGGTGGGAGCCTCTTAAGAGGCACTAAGGCATGTTGGTGTAATGATTATAGGCTGCCCAGTATACATATCTAGTTTTTTTTCTTCTGTTCTAGGCTCGAGGGGTATCTGCCACATATTTCAAATAATTGTTTGTGTCAATTTCCGACAATGTTATAAATGTCAGGTCGATTATCAAGTAATTCAAATAGTCCTTAATGATTTCAATTCATTCCTATGTAATATATACAAGGAAGTCTAGGCAAAAAGTAATATCTGTGGAATGTTTTAACTGGCTGGAGTTTCTAAATGTTGATCAAAGTTCAAGTGTGCTTATATTAGTTTGTTTTTTCTGCTAGTACTTGATTTCTGCTCTACTAGGAGTTTCTGACCAATCTATTTTGCAATTTGTATATCCCAACAGAGAAAATATTGCCAGTTGTTAAAAACCAACATTTATTGCTTTGCACACTACTTATTTGCAATGCTGCGGCAATGGAGGTACCATTTATTGACGTTATATGTTTACTAGCTCTTTGAAGAAGGTTATTTTTCGGATAAAGATGAGCTTTAGCATTTTCTCCTTTTAGGCTCTTCCTATCTTTCTTGATGACCTGGTTAAAACTTGGGTTGCTATCGTAATATCAGTTACACTGCTTCTTCTGTTTGGTGAGGTAAGACATTTGTTGATTTACTTAATTTCGTAAACTTCTAAGCTAGGGGTAATAGGAAACACAAAAATAAATATGATTCTTTTGTATGCCTCAGATCATTCCACAATCTGTTTGCTCTAGGTATGGACTGGCTATTGGTGCGACTGTTTCTCCAGTAGTCCGTGTCCTTGTTTGGATCTGTTTCCCTGTTGCATACCCAATTAGCAAGGTACGCCGTACACCAACTAAGTTTCTCTTTGACTTTGCTTGTGCAGATATCATTTTCTTCAAAATTATCAAGCTTTATATTCTTCTATTATAGGTTTTGGACTATCTGTTGGGTCAAGGACATAGAACTTTGTTTCGGCGCGCTGAGCTGAAAATGTTAGTAAACCTGCATGGTAATGAGGTATGCAAATTAGAGATTCATCGTATTATATACTGAAGCTTATAATGTTTATAGCTCTTTCTTTTTGACATTTTTCACTTAATGTATGTCTCAACATTTTATCTACTGGAATCGGCTAATATTCTGAATAATTAGCTACTATCATGTAGAAAACAAAAACTTTGTTGCAGGATATGAGTGCAAAGTAGAAGATAATTTCGTTTCCTTCACTGAGGCTCTAAAAGCAATATCTCCATTATTTTTTATACATCTTTTACTACTCGTAAATGGGAGAATGCCTGTTGGTTGTGACAGGCTGGTAAAGGTGGAGTGCTCACACATGATGAGACTACAATTATTTCTGGAGCACTTGAGCTCTCTGGGAAAACAACTGGTGATGCTATGACTCCCATTTCTGAGACTTTTGCTATCGACATCAATGCGAAGCTCAATAGGTCTTTCATGACGGGGAAACTTATGATAATTTACGACTTAAAATCTCTTCAATATCTATTTTTTATATATTTTTCTTTTCACTTCGATCACAGGGATTTAATGAATATAATTCAAGAGAAAGGGCATAGCAGAATACCAGTATACTACGAACAACCCCAGAACATAATAGGACTTATTCTGGTACTGATTCATGTTTCTGTTAGAGTTTGATTTTTTTTAATCCAGTAGAGGGGGGTAAAACATTTATTTTGCATGAGTTTCTTCAACTAAAACAATTATTTTCCGTGAGTTTCTTCAACTAAAACTGAACTTAGTTGGTTGGAACTATTTGCATTAGATGCATCGTTTTGTCTTTTATTACTTGGTGGAATAATATCTTAGTTACATGCAGCGGTCATTTTGATGTCTTGAGTACAAGTATGTTTAGTTTTATATTTACTTGCAGTGAGTAACTTCTCTTCACGTGTCTCATTTTGTTCCAAGCTCTTGAGCAATGTTATTTTTATCATTTCCTGGCAGGCAAAGAACTTGTTAACTATTCATCTGGAAGATGAAATTCCTGTGAAAACTGTTACTATACGCAGAATCCCAAGGTATAGTCCATCACTCGCTGATTCCATCTTTCTTTTTCTTTATAACAGAAAGTGCTCGGTGAAAAGTGACTTAGTTTCCATGTCCGATAGATTCAAGGATTTATAGACTTACCTCTTGGATATATAATGGAAGGGTAATGCTATATATAGTACTCTTATATATAGTACTTCGTTAAATTTACAAAAATGCCCTTGAAAAATAGGTAGAATCAAGATTTTTCATGCTCATTTCACAACCCCTTCTCTCTAACTCTTCTCTCTGAACCTTATCTCTCTGTTTATCACCATAACACCGAACTTGAAAATTTGCCTTCGCGGTTCCATCATTCCACATTTATACTCATCGGACAATTGCAGACTTGATGTATACTCATTAAATTTACTTCTTTTCGACATACCACAGAACATGTTATAACCTTTTAATTTTTTCTAAAAAAACATATTAATAATAATCTATGTATGTAAACTGTAATAAAATTAATTTAAAGGTGGTTATAAATTTTTGGGAATAAAGAAAGATAAAATAAATATGATACACAAAAGTGGAAGAAATACTCGTATTAGAAACTCATAACGAATCTTATGATTTTGTGATGAAAATCCAACATATTGCAGATCGAAGAAACGGCGACAAAATCATATATCAATAACAAAATCATATAGTACCAAATGAAGGTATTTGGATTGAATATATGCAAATTGCAGTTACTATTGAATGGAAACAAGCAACAAATTGGATGGTTGAGAAGAAAACAGCAATTTGCAGAGAGTTAATTTTGATACATGAGAGGGAAAATGGGGGAAGGAAGATGCCAAATGAATTCGAAATTTTGGTTCAGTATAATTTAAAAGGGCATTTTAGTAATTTCATATGAGTACTCTACATAAATGTACTATACCTAGCATTTACGATTGTAATTTTACTCTTCACACCGTGTGTTATTCCAGTTGTTATGACAATAGGTTTAACAGATATATGACAAATATTTAAATCACACACCAGAAATGGTAACCCAGTTCAGTGCCAATGCACCTACCTCTGGGGGGCAGCCTGCCCAAGGGAAAACTCCACTATATAAAAGGTTGCTTACAAGGAGGGACTTACTAGTATGCCCACATACTCTCTCTCGCCCTAACTATGCCTTTTAATATAGGCTTCCCTATACGTCTATAAGATGGTTTTTCAAACTTACAACACCTCACTGTTGCTATAAAATAGCAACTGTACAATCAGTATAGAAGCTAGATAATGCTTCTATACAAAGACGCCCAGAACACTAATACAAACCTTCGCTTAAAAGCTCTTGGGTATGTATATGAATACAATCGAATAAAAGTATATGACAAGTGTGAAACACTGTCTCTATATATACTAGGCTGTGGCTCCTCAAATGATTAATTCAGTCAATCGTCAATGAATGCTTGATTGACAAAGATTCGCCTATTAAATGCTTAATTGCTTGATTTTGTCCGCAAAGGATCCGCCTATTAAATGCTTGATTGCTTGACTTTGTCCGCACCTTGATTGACTAAGATCTTCCCATTTAATGCTTAATTGCTTGCCTTTGTCCGCACCTTGATTGACCAAGATCTTCCCATTTAATTACGAATTAACTTGGCCTTTGGTGATAGTCCGCATTATTAACTTCTTCATTAATCCCTTACGGATCTTCTTAGAGGAGCTGACTTTTGATTAATCTTTTCCAATGCATGTTTGAATATAGCCTTATTAAATGCATTGTTGTTAACACTTGGCTTAGTGAAAAACTTCATCCAACACGTACATGCTATGTACCATTATTGTTGTTAACACATGGTCTAGCTATGTACCAACAAGCTCCCCCTTTGGGTAAGTTTTTCATGACAAGTACCTCCTGTTGGTTTGTAGGGTAGGATGATCCAAGCTTAGTGATTAATCAACAGTCTTCTTGCGAGATATCAACTCCACTGATTAGATAGTGAGCACAATAGATATTCATGTTCAAGATACATGAAACATAGAAACACACACACATAAAGTGTTCAACACAAACAACATAACAATAAAAGATAGAGGTTTTAGTGTTCCCAATTTACTCCCCCTATTTGGCATAAAAACATAACCAAAGCCAAAATAGAGGGTCTTCATCACATTCTTTACTCCTCATCTGACTGTTCATCAACTGGTTCATTGTCAGCAACATTGGTAGCAACATTTGGTCTACCAGTCCTCTCCAACTCCTTGATCTTCCTGTCCACATTTGCAAGCTGCTGCTTCTTGGCCTGGATTTCTTCTGTTAGTCTTTACTTATCAGCCAAGTAGACAGCCATGAGAATCTGTGCTGTGGGATCATTGGAGGTGAAGGGTGGTGGTTGATCAACCTTCTCCACTGGAATATCAGCGCTGTGAGTATGCAGCAGCTTGTCACTGATGATGACTGCCTTGGATTCAGTTCCAGGTCCATCCTCTTCACTCAGCAAATCAGGCCTCTGCTCCAACAGTATGCCACAGATCAAGTTGGTGAACCCAATTGGCTTGTTCTTTGCAAAAGACAGGGCATGGTCCACAATTTGATCAAATATGACCTGGCCAAAGTTGAGTTGTCCAGTACCCAACACAAACAGTTGCTTTCCCATGAATTCACTGATATTTGTGCTGTTTGTTGATGGGACCAAGCTGCATATGGCTGCCTTGTGAAGGATGGAGTACTTAAGGCTCAAGGCAGATGCTGGCAGATGTAAGCCCTTTGATGGCCATTGAGTTACTCCCCCTGCTGTGATTTCAGTCACAATGTCATTCAATCTCAACAGCTGGCCAGTTTCTCCCTTGTCTTCTCTTTTCAGAAATTCATTTATAACAGTGGGACTGAAGACAAACTCATAGTCTCTGAGATGGACTCTGTAGAACATTTCATGAGTAGGATCCCTGATCTCAACAGTCATAGCACTGATAAATTCCTTTACCAGTTTAGCCCAGTGCTTCCTTCTCACCAGCATACATGTTATACCACTTGCTTCTAACACTTTCATGTAAGTGCAGTTGTTCAAAGTGGTGTCAGATAGATGCTTTTCT
The DNA here is from genome assembly GCA_003412495.2 of Echium plantagineum. Taxonomy (NCBI): domain Eukaryota; kingdom Viridiplantae; phylum Streptophyta; class Magnoliopsida; order Boraginales; family Boraginaceae; genus Echium; species Echium plantagineum. The sequence continues at coordinate 9,347,916 of CM016567.1, read as the reverse complement.
GGCCAGATGATCCTTGCACACACAAATTTCCATTTTGTTCTCTGGTCAGCACTTCCAAAGTCCACACCATCACAGGGAGCATCAGCAACATGTGCCACTCTTCTCTTATTGATTCTCCCCCTGCTTACATCAAACTGAGATTTCCCCTTTTCCAGACTCCTCATCACTTGAATCAACTAATTTCCTTTTCTTGGATGAGGCAGGGGTATCAGTTTTCCCTTTATCAGATCCTTTTCCCTTAGCAGTGGGCTTAGGGTCTGAAGCAGCAGCCTTACCAGATGTTGAGGCAGATGGTTTGGCATGAGGGGTTTCCTTCTTTTTGCTTGAGATAGGTTCCTTCCCCTTAGCAGTTTGCTTCTTTTTCTTAGCCTTATCAGCCCTCTTTTCTATCTCATCAAGAGTATCATTCAACTCATCTAAATCAGAGGGTTCTGCTCCCTTCATACTAGACCTGGTTCTTCTTCTAACCACACCAGGTTTAGAGGACACAGCCTCCACATCATCACCTTTCTCTACATTCACATTCTGTTCAACCTCGACATTTGTTTCAACAGTTGGAGGCACATCATCAACCCTGGTTTTTCCTTTAGAGGACATTCCAGGTTCCTTATCAACTCTCTTAACTCGAACAGGTTTCCCCTTTTTCATCAAAATTCTTTTCTTCCTAGTGAAGACCTGTTGGGTTTTAAGAGTCTCCAACACACTAGCCATAGTGGCATCCTCAGAGTTCACACCCAAATTATCCCCAACATTTTTATCAGATTTTTCTAAATTCTCAGAATCAATAGGGATAGATCTAGTTGGTTGCTTATTAGAACTACTTGAAACAGGTATAGATGAACATGCATCAACATTAGGGTTCATGGGCATACCGTCATCTTTTCAAGTTAGTCGCAAGATTGGTTCTTTTACAGGCACCTTTTTCTTTGCTTTTTCAGCCTTTTCTGCTTCTGCCCGTTTCTTTTTCTCAGCCTCTTCCATAGCAACCCTTACAGCCTCTGCTTCTTCCCTTCTGATTGCCCTGAGAGCCTCGGCTTCTTCTTCCCTGGCAGCCCTAATCTCATCCTCGGGTGTGACCATTTGCAGCGGAACAGCTTCGAAGAAGGTTTTTGCACAAAAAGGAGTGGAAGGTCGTCTTTTTGGTGCCATTGCAATTGCTAGGGCTGTTGGTTTCTTCTGATCAGAAAGATTTTGATTTTGGAAGAGATGAAATTAGGAAGGAAGTTGTTTTTTTGGTAATAAGGGTGAATGGTGTTTGAGAATCCAACCGCCTTCCTTTTTGAATCATAAAGCTGTCCAATAACTGACACGCAATTAATTCCTTCAAAATAAAACCGCCAATTTTGTAACTTTTGTACCCTCGTGGTCTCCGTACCAGTTGTTATAACAAATGACCACTAACAGTTATAACAACTTTTGATCTTGAGATTATTCCTCCATGACACACAACCCAAGGGCTGTTCTTAGATACTCAAATTGATTTGTATCTAGCCCTTTGGTAAATATGTCAGCTAATTGTTTGTCAGTAGCAATATGCTCTAAGTGCACAATCTTTTCTTCAACCAATTCTCTAATAAAATGATGCCTTATATCAATGTGCTTTGTCCTGCTATGTTGCACTGGATTTTTGGAGATGCTTATAGCACTCATGTTGTCACAATAGAGAGTCATGGTGTCCTGGTCAATTCCATACTCTTTTAACATTTGTTTCATCCATAGCAATTGTGTACAACTACTTCCAGCAGATATATACTCAGCTTCAGCTGTGGACAAGGACACTGAGTTCTGTTTCTTGCTGAACCAAGAGATTAGGTTATTTCCCATAAAGAAACAGCCTCCTGAGGTGCTTTTCCTATCCTCAAGATTTCCTGCCCAGTCAGCATCACAATAACCAATCAGGCTATTTCCAGTGTCATTTGTATAGAACAGTCCATACATGTAGGTCCCTTTGACATACTTGATGATCCTTTTAACCAAGGACAAGTGACTTTCTTTAGGATCTGATTGATATCTAGCACAGACTCCTACAGATTGAGTGATGTCAGGCCTACTGGCAGTGAGGTACAACAAGCTACCAATCATACTCCTATACAAACTTGAGTCAACACTTTTCCCTTTTTCATCCTTGGTGACTTTTATGTGAGTAGCCATAGGAGACCTTTTCTCTTTAGCAGAGTCCATTCCAAACTTTGAAATGATATTCTTGGCATAGTTTGCTTGGTTCAGGTCTATACCTTCTTTCTTTTGATAGATTTGAAACCCAAGAAAGTGTTTCAGTTCTCCTACCATGCTCATTTCAAATTCTGACTCCATTTGTTGAATGAACTGTTGTACCAACTGGTTTGACATTCCTCCAAAGATGATGTCATCAACATATATTTGTGCCACAAGTAGCTTTCCTTTCTCTCTATGTATGAACAGTGTATTGTCAGCTCCTCCTCTAGTATACCCTTGTTTCAAAAGATACTCAGTGAGTCTCTCATACCAGGCACGTGGGGCTTGCTTTAACCCATACAAGGCTTTCTTCAACTTGTACACATAGTCAGGATTGTTAGGACACACAAATCCTTTGGGTTGCTCAACATACACTTCTTCTTGAACAACTCCATTTAGAAATGCTGTTTTTACATCCATTTGATACAATTTAATCTTTAAATGGCAAGCAACAGCAAGCATGAGTCTAATAGCTTCAAGTCTGGCTACAGGGGCAAATGTTTCTTCAAAGTCAAGCCCTTCAACCTGAGTATACCCTTGGGCAACAAGTCTTGCCTTGTTTCTAACAATGTTGCCTTGTTCATCTTTCTTGTTTTTGTAAATCCATTTTGTTCCTATAACATTCAACCCAGGAGTTCTAGGGACCAATTTCCATACCTCTTGTCTTTCAAACTGGGCTAACTCTTCTTGCATAGCTAGTATCCAGTGTTCATCTAGAAGAGCTGCTTTTATGTTTTGTGGTTCATTCTTGGACATAAAGCATGTTTCACCTAACATTCCAGCCATCTTCTTATAATCCACTCTATCCTTCTTTCTCGTGATTCTTCCTTCATTAATGACCCCAATAATTGCTTCCTTTGGGTGATACCTTTGGATACGAGCAGGAGGTTCAACACTGGCTGATTCAGTATCTTCAGTATCATCTGAGACTGAGGAATTATCTTCTTCAGTATCTTCTGAGAAAGATCCTCTTTCTTTATTAGGTGTATCCCTGGTTTCAATAGGTATGGCATCAACCACTTCATCTTGTATTGCTTCATCCATTATCTTCACATTTATGGATTCCATAATAGTGTTGGTTCGAATATTAAATACTCGAAAAGCTTTACTATTTGAGGAGTATCCAAGGAAGATGCCTTTCTCTCCTTTTGCATCAAACTTCTGCCTATGTTCTCGGTCAGTCAGTATGTAACATTCACTGCCAAAAATATGAAAATATTGTACATTCGGCTTTCTCCCCCTCCATATTTCATATTGTGTTTGCAGTGTGCCTGGCCGAAGGGTGATGCGATTGTGAATATGACAAGCAGTGTTGATAGCTTCAGCCCAAAATTTCAAAGGAACATTCTTCGCATGTAGTAATACTCTTGCCATTTCTTGAAGAGTTCGATTTTTCCTTTCCACAATACCATTTTGTTGTGGAGTGATTGGAGCAGAAAATTCATGGTGAATTCCTTGAGAGGTACAATAGTCATCGAATTTGCTGTTCTTGAATTCTTTACCATGATCGCTCCTGATGCGAATGATCTTGACCTCTTGTTCATTTTGAACCTGGGTTGCCAGCTTGTAGAATGCATCAAAACATTCAGATTTTTCACGTAGAAACACCACCCATGTGTATCTGGAATAGTCATCGACTAACACATAGGCATATCTTTTTCTTCCAATACTTTCCACCTGCATGGGTCCCATCAGATCCATATGCATCAGTTCAAGTAGTCGATCAGACACCACTTGTTGTAACTGTTGGTGAGACACTTTCACTTGCTTGCCAACTTGACATTCAGAACATTGAATTGTTTGAATGTTTAGCTTAGGGAGTCCTCTGACCAGTTCCTTTTGAACTAGTTTCTGGAGGTTTCTATAGTGAGTGTGCCCCAATTTTTTGTGCCATAGCTCTGCTTCGTGAGTAGTATGACAACTTAAGGCCTTCTGTGTTGGCCATTGATAACAATTGTCACTGGATCTTTCAGCTTTCATAAGCAGATGGTTATCTATGTCTCTTACTTCACAAGCACTCTTGCTAAATTGTACATCCATGCCATCATCGCACAGCTGGCTGATACTGATGAGGTTGGCTGTTAGACCTTTTACTAGCAACACATTGCTTAACTGTGGTAGGCCGGGGACATCTAGTACACCTTTTCCTACAATTGTTCCTTTGGCCCCTCCACCAAATGTGACATGAGATTGCTTCACTGGCTTTATTTTTGATAGATAACTACTGTTACCAGTCATGTGTCGAGAGCAACCGCTATCAAAATACCAACCTTCCCAAGCTGTAGCTTTCAGAGAAGTAAGGACAACATTTCCAATAGTCTGTTTCTTGGGAACCCACATAGTTTTTATTTTGGGTTTCCAAGTCTTTTTGGTATCCTGTCTATACCTGTTTCTTCCCTTACCATACAATTTGTAGCAATAAGGAGCTATATGTCCCTTTTTCCCACAGTGATAACATCTCCACTTGGGTTTAGAGTTTCTCTGGTTGTGATGATATCTTTGATCTTCCCAATAACCTATCCCACTGGTACTCTTATGGGGTCTTCCTTTTTCCAGTATTTCATCGAGAAGATTTGTGCTTGAGTTCATCATCTTAATACCTCTTTCCATAGTCTGGACCTGCCCATCGAGGACTCCAATCTTATCTTTAAGATACTTGTTTTCTTGAAGCAATTCCTTATTCCTTTCATCACTTTTGCCTTTCTCTGTTGTGATAGCAAGATAGGCCTCAGTTAGTTTAGTCCAGCTATGAAACAGTTTCTCATAGTCAGCCACCAGTTCTTCATGAGTGATTTCAGCCTCTTCATCGCTGTCGTTCCCGTTGTTATCAACAACCGGTTTCTCCTGGTCAGGTACATTTGCTATTGTGATGAAAGCAATTACCTCATCATCATCCTCTTCATCATCTGAGTCATCAGAGAAGGTGGTGCAATAGTTCTTGTGTTGCCTTCTCAAAAATGTAGGACATTCTGATTGAATGTGTCCAAAACCTTCACATGCTCGACATTGGATGCTTTTTCCTTTGTTCCCATTTTTGTATGTCGAGCTACTTCCCTTTGAGAATTTGTTCTCACCTCCTTTGGAGAACTTATCTTCTCGTTTTTCTCGGGACCCTTGGTATTCTTGAGAATCATTCCCTTTCTTGTTGATACGTTTAAACGTTTTATTAAAATTTTTGACCAGCATTCCAATCTGCTCAGTAAGGCCAGGGCTTTTCTCCATTGAGGACTCTGGTTTTGAGATAACATTCTTACAATCAATCTTGAGAGCTAGACTCTTGTTCCCTTCATTTTCAATGTTGAGCTCCTTCTCATAGGTATCCAAATTCCCAAGGAGAACATCTAGCCGATACGTGGTCAAGTCTTGAGCTTCCCCTATTGCCAGAACTTTTCCAGCAAATCTAGCTGGCAGAGATCTAAGTACTTTTCTGACCATCTTTTCCATACTTATTGGCTCTCCAAGTGAGGCGCACTCAGTGGCAATTTTGGTCACCCGAAACCCATATTCCTTGATGGTTTCATCGTCTTTCATTTTCATGGATTCCCATGTTGATGCCAATTGTTGTAGACGAGCTATCTTTACTTGGGTTGTTCCTTCATAGGTATTCTGTAGAATGTCCCATGCGTTTTTGGCTACTGTTTCCATGGTAATCAGCTCGTAAACATTCTCGTCAACACATGAACCTAATGCATTCATGGCTCGATTATTTGCCAGTGCCAGATCCGATTCGTGATCGGTCCATTCCTCTTCGTCTTTCAGCACAATTTGACCATTAACTATCTTGGTGGGTGGTTCCCATCCTTTTACAACCACCATCCATGTCTTTTTCTCAAGTGACTTGAGAAAGATTGTCATCTTGTTTTTCCAAAAAGTATAGTTACTACCATTTAGATCTGGTGGTCTGAGTGATTGATTCGAGTGTGTCATCTCGTTATGTGAACAGTATGGATCTTTGTGAACTCTGTATATCGAGCTTTGGCTCTGATACCAATTGTAATTTTACTCTTCACACCGTGTGTTATTCCAGTTGTTATGACAATAGGTTTAACAGATATATGACAAATATTTAAATCACACACCAGAAATGGTAACCCAGTTCAGTGCCAATGCACCTACCTCTGGGGGGCAGCCTGCCCAAGGGAAAACTCCACTATATAAAAGGTTGCTTACAAGGAGGGACTTACTAGTATGCCCACATACTCTCTCTCGCCCTAACTATGCCTTTTAATATAGGCTTCCCTATACGTCTATAAGATGGTTTTTCAAACTTACAACACCTCACTGTTGCTATAAAATAGCAACTGTACAATCAGTATAGAAGCTAGATAATGCTTCTATACAAAGACGCCTAGAACACTAATACAAACCTTCGCTTAAAAGCTCTTGGGTATGTATATGAATACAATCGAATAAAAGTATATGACAAGTGTGAAACACTGTCTCTATATATACTAGGCTGTGGCTCCTCAAATGATTAATTCAGTCAATCGTCAATGAATGCTTGATTGACAAAGATTCGCCTATTAAATGCTTAATTGTTTGATTTTGTCCGCAAAGGATCCGCCTATTAAATGCTTGATTGCTTGACTTTGTCCGCACCTTGATTGACCAAGATCTTCCCATTTAATGCTTAATTGCTTGCCTTTGTCCGCACCTTGATTGACCAAGATCTTCCCATTTAATTACGAATTAACTTGGCCTTTGGTGATAGTCCGCATTATTAACTTCTTCATTAATCCCTTACGGATCTTCTTAGAGGAGCTGACTTTTGATTAATCTTTTCCAATGCATGTTTGAATATAGCCTTATTAAATGCATTGTTGTTAACACTTGGCTTAGTGAAAAACTTCATCCAACACGTACATGCTATGTACCATTATTGTTGTTAACACATGGTCTAGCTATGTACCAACAACGATAATGGAATAAATCAAAATGGCCCATTACACATTTGCACTACCTTTGCTCTTTAGTTACCGTCACAATAATATTTTATAACGTCATGTTTGTCTCATTAGAAAACCAATTATTGCTTCATGACACACTTCAACATTCTCTTACATTTCATGTCATATTTGAAAACACATCAATGCTTCATGAAGCACTTCAACTGTCCACATACCTTTTCCTGCTTCCCTCCTTTCATCATCTCCCTTTGACTGGCTTGTGGGTGGCTGCTGAGGAAGAATGAGTTACGCTGTCAGATAATATCCTAATTCTTACTGATAATGTGTCATTGCCAACTGCTTTCTGGATATACCATTTCCTGATATGGCATTTGAAAAGATGATAGGATCTTCGAAACTAATGTACAGACAATGTTTGTTAGAGTATGTGCTTTCCTCCTGATGTTGCTATAAAATCTGATACTTGCTCACTTCTAGGGTACCAGACACTATGCCGTTATATGACATATTAAATGAGTTTCAGAAAGGTCATAGCCACATGGCAGTTGTTATTCGGCAGGGCAATGAAGTGGTGAAACAGAATGGGGACAAGAGCCCCAGTGAGAGTAAGATCAATCATCTTTATGCTCTAGCTCAACATTTTACTTGAAAGATGTTATTTCCAAACATAACTCTCCTCCCCTTCGTTAGATGCTGTTAAGGATGTCAGGCTGGACATTGATGGAGAAAAGCCCACCCCAGAAAAGAGTTTGAAGACTAAACTATCCCTACATAAGTGGAAGAGCTTCCGTAACAGTGGAAATAATTCCTTTAAGAACAGATCTAAGAGCAAGACAGGTGCAAGTGAAATGTATACTGATATCCTGCAGATAGATGGGAAACCTCTTCCAAAGGTTCCGGAAGAGGAAGAAGCTGTTGGATTAATAACTATGGAGGACGTTATTGAAGAGCTATTGCAGGTAAATTAAAAAAAAGTGATTCCAAAGTCTAATTGACCTATCATTGGCATTTGGTTGTTCCACATTCAATTTCCGAATGTTCTCTTGTAGGAAGAGATCTTTGATGAGACAGATCACCATTTTGAAGACTCGTGACACTTCTGTTATGATCTAGAATGCGCCCAGTACTTCGTCTGTTTTCTGGTTCATAAGATATGAAGTTTGGAGACACAATGTGTATCAAGTCTAGACTACGAGAGTACGAGGATAATATTGTGTCTAGATCATAGTTGCTGACTATCAGATTAACAAAATAGATGCAGACAAAAGACATTGTACATAAACCGTTCTAAAATTGATCCTTGATACTTTTTGTACATTCTATATTTTACATTTTTACTTAGCTTTGGTATTGCTTCTGCTGTAATACTTTTTTCACATTTTTCATTTTTGTTAGCTCGTGTCCCAGGCTCGTGAACATCTGATTTTACTCTTAAGTTCAAGATTGAGTCGTCGGTTTGGCTAACCTGTGTTATCAGTGCCAACTGGAATGAAGGAGAAAATTTTACGAGGGAGTCAAAATTGATTTATTGATGAATTATGGGTTTGGTGTAACCTTCTTCCTTGACGTTTGAGTAATCGAACATTTTGAAATTCATCCCTTCCAGCAAAATCATCACATATTTTTCAATGTGTATTGTCACATTTCTTTCAAAAACATGTATTTTTGTTTATACAGATCATTACCTTACATATCTATATCTGTTCAGCAAGTCATAAGTTTATCAATACAGTTTATTCATCACTAGAGAACGAACGCATCTCTTCTTGGAACCCCTTCTATCTACTTTCTTGTTTTGGAGTTGTTTGATCAATTCAATTATCATCACAATCAACAAGATTCCAAAGCATAATAGATATTGTAATCTGGTTGTATTGTATATTTGACAAATAAGTTTTTAAGCTCTGGCAAAGAACCTTCTGATCCTCTTGATTTGTTTTGCAGCATCAAGCATATCAGGTCTGCAATATCCTTTATCATGAGCACAAATCAAAGCTAGATTGAGAAATACCCTTAATTGCTCTTCTTGCTCTTTGCTTTCCAGCTCTTGTAGTATCTTCGGATCGATAATCCCCGTGACCTCATTATTCCGAATGAAATGATTCACATAATGGGCAATATGTACAGGGTTGTCGTCAGCATCTCTGCATATAGATTCCTTCCCTGTTAAGAGGACAAGAAGTAATACGCCGTAGCTGTATACATCGACTTTTTGAGTAACAATGCCTGTGACACTGTACTCAAGGTCCATGTACCCTGATATCCCAATAACATCATCCTTTACCTGCAACTTCCCTGGTGGAAGAGCTATAGACCATGAGAAATCGAAAAGCTTAGCCACACCGTGTTGATCTATTATGATGTTACTCGTGTTCAGTATTCTGTAGATTATCGGTGTGGCAAAATTAGTATGAAGATAAGCCATCACATTGCCTATTTCACTGGCTATCTTTAGTCGGTTTCTCCATGGCAACCGCGGTTCTGCCTCATCGAAGAGGATGTTCTTGAGCCGTCGGGTTCCAGCATACTCGTACACCACTGCTGGATATTCATATTCCAGACAGCACCCAGAAATCCTGAGGACATTTTTATGGTGGCTCATTCTTGAAGTTGTCACAATGTCTTTGATTGCTCCAGCATGGACGTCATATACTATATCAGATGGAGAAGCAGTAAATTTGTAGAACATCCTAACTGAGACATCTCGTTCTTGAAACGAACCACAGAAAAGCGAGCTGATTCGGGCACCGTAAATGACGTTTGAGAAGTTGTTTGTAGCCTTTTCAAGCTCAACTGATGTGAACATACGAAGTGGAATGCCATATGAACCATTAGTTGAAGCCAGGAATGCTTTTAGTAGAGCACTTCCATTTTGCAATAACATTGCAGAAGCTCCTTTGTCGCGCCTATTCGTTCGAGATGTCAAGGGGAATTTCCTTCTCTGATCCATGGAATGAAGCCTAATGCAATTCAAATATACAGGCAATTAGAAATGGTGATATGTAAGGGAGAAATGAGATCAGAATCTTTAGATCTCCTACAGAAAGGATGAGGAAAATAGCAGAATATTGACTTTTCAGCATCATGGTGTGAATTAGGTAGGGTCACCTCGTTGATTTCGTGAATATTGGTCACTGATTTTGACTACCTAATAGCAAATCAAACAAATATCTTACCGGACAGACTGGAACATCACTTTCTACTTAATAATTTTCCGTGTATTATGAAATCCGCTCGACTAAATACTGATTAAAGTTTTACAAAAACTCCATAACCTAATTTATTTGTTTGAAAATTAGTACATCTCATAGATTATTTATAGTTATATTACCGTAGTGTCACGACCACAACTAGTAACGCAACCACAGTCCGATACTCGATCTGATGTCGTTTTAAGATCAATTGAGTTGGAATTGTGTACGTCTCGTTTGACACCCGAAACAATTAACTAATTAGCTGACTCAATAAAATGACAATCGGGTACACGCTCCATCTGGAGTTCTTAGAACCATTACTTCTGTTTAACGGACAATAGCTCGGTGGACATGTTTATTTGAACAAGCATGGGTCCGTTTCAAGGGGGCTTATTCAATTTGAGGAATGAGGACTTGAGGAGTGGATTATGGATAGTGGACACGAAACTATCATATGCTGAGGTCTGAGGATATGCCATCGTTGGCTATTCATGAGCCATGGCCCAGGGGTACCAGCATTAATGATGAATTTGACATTTTATCGATCTTTTTAAAATTGGTAAACATTTGACAATTTCTTTTTAATAAAAGGTTGATTCCTCAACTTTAACGGTCCGATCGTTCCCTGCCCTGGAAAGTCGTGAGAAGGTAAATCGTGGTATGTGCGTCAGATGATCAAGGGACTTAAGGTTGTCCGTTACTATTTTCACAACAGACTCTGTCTCATAGAATACCCGAACGCACTCGAGATTTTGGAGTACTATCTATATATAACAGGAAGGTAACGTCATGGTGAATGCATGATGATCTAGCAAGTTTCTAGAATTGTCAATTATAACACCATACATGCATGATGGTAGCAAGAAGATAATAATGTGCACGAAGATAATAATAATGTGCAATAGTGCATGTATGCATGATGAATTGATGATCTAGCAAGAATTCTAGAATTGCATGTATTGTGTGTTCATGAAATGCCATGAGCAAATAAACATATATACCATATACACGATGAGTTTGATTACAAACCAACATGGCATTCTTTTTCGAGTGTAGCACAACAATAACTATACAAACTTCACAAATCATGTGGGATTGGAAGTTTCTAATTATATATTGACCACTGTTTGCTATTTCAACTTATTTAATAATAATGATAATACTAATAATAGCAGTGTCATTTTCTCACATGTTGATCAAACACCATCTATACAGTAAATCAATATATATGTCTTGGCAAAAAGTCATCTAGTTTGGGATAATAAGTAGTATTACGACTTATCTTTTATACAATACGTAGATTTGGATTTTCTATGAGACATAATTTGTTGTCGAAATGGATAATATGTAATCTCATGACTCCTGCCATTTGACACACATTTCACAATTTACCTCCTCATGACTTCTCAAGACAAGATACGAGTTACGACGGAACTATTGGTTCACCCTTTTTAGTAAAACTTCCTTAGTAAGTCAACATATCGTAGATGCTTCTAAACGGTTGTTTTCTACGTTACACATTCATAATCATTACAATAATATTCAACTGATTTATTTAATTTGCTTATATATGCGTTATCATTGATGAGTCCAAATCTTCTCATATCAGCCGTGATATAATTTTTTATGTCTAATGTAGTTGACTGACATTAAAGACGGTAAAATTAAAATAAGAGCCTGTACAAATAATTAATAATGTGAACTAACATGGAACGTGTTAATCTTGTATGCTTATTTAATTAAGCATATATTCCCCAAACATATTGGTTGTTGAAGTTTATCCATATATTATTAAATGATGGATAGTTTGATCCAAAATATATATTAATAGTATTTATGTTTTCCTAATGTAAATTAGCAATGAAAATGTAAATACAAATAATATTATAAATAAAAAATATTGAATTTACTAACTAATAATAGATAACTAGAGTAGGTGCTAATTAATGATAGTTAAAATGAAATATATATTAGACAAATTGTTTTCAACGAGAACTGAACCCAAGACCTCTTCCTAGGAAATTTGGCTCAGATATCACCAGATTATTGAGCCGTCGAATATAAACTCATGTTTAGACTATTGACACATATTGTTGATCGAGTGTGTAATATTGCAAACAGATTGATCAAATTATAAGTTCATTAAGGACGCAATTGTCAAAATAGTCCCACTAAGTAGGTCACTTGCACTTTAGTCTTAATAAGTGGCACCTATAGTTTGGAAATGGCGTTAGCCATGGCGATATGGCGTGGCATGGCGGAGAAAAATCGCCACAGCGTGCCTTGTGGCGGTCGTCTATACGTGGCAATCGTATGGCATCCACCATTTACTATTAGCATATGACAATATATGTTGTCATATTAGTGTGTATATGTTGTCATATTAGTCAAATGTAATTACTATTACGTAATTAGTATATGACAACATATGTTGCCATATTAGCGTGTATATGTTGTCATATTAGTCAAATGTAATTATTATTATGTAATTACTATTAGGCGTTACATAGAAACGTAGGTATATATATATATGTTGTTGTAAACATTAGAGACACAACTTCAATACAATCTAAAATTCCTGATTCTGGAATTTCTTACATGGTATCAGAGCCCTAGTAGCCTAGGTTTCCTCCTTAGCAAATCCTATCATCCCCTTCATTCAAATTCACGTTTTTTTCTTCCCAAATTTATTCACCATGAATGATAATGAAGGCAGACTCGATTCTTCCTCTCCTTTATATCTCGGCTCTGGCGACAAACCGGGAAATCTTATCACCCATGTTATTCTCCAGCGAGATAACTATTCCAATTGGTCACGTACCCTCATTACCTCTCTCAAGGCTCGTCGAAAGTTCGCTTTTGTTGATGGCACCATCGCAAAATAGTAATTACATAATAATAATTACATTTGACTAATATGACAACATATACACGCTAATATGACAACATATGTTGTCATATACTAATTACGTAATAGTAACTACATTTGACTAATATGACAACATATACACCTAATATGACAACCTATATTGTCATATACACACGCTAATATTTACCCTATTAGACTGTGGCGTGGCCGATAGCCATGACTAGCCACTTAGTTTATTGCTGAAAAGTTAGTTTTTGTTTTATTTATTTTTCATAACTTGTTTTGGATTTTTATATAGCCTATTTTAATTTCATCATTTTCTATTTACAATAATAATGTAATGTTATTATTAATATAATCCCAAATTTCCATGAGTGTGCAAAAAGAATATAGTAGTAAATTTCAATAAAACAATATTTTCAACAAATATTGTAAAAAAATAAAATAGAAACAAAAATATCAACGAAATCCCGCCGGTGAGTATTACATAGTAGAAAACCCACAGGCAGGGCAGTGGAATGTGTATTTATGCCTCAAGAATCGATAGGCTTGGATACCATGTAGAAATATATAGGGAGATATATTATTGAAAATACTTGTTGTTCTTACAATATGTAGATCACCTATATTTATAGGTGAATATAACCTAACCCTAACCCTAATGTACTTTACGAGTTTATGGGCTAGGGTTGCCCATTAGCCTAACAAATTTGCATATTGGTTAAAGAGAATAAGAAGTAGTCAAAAAGTACATTGAAAATGTAAAATGATAATAAATTGAACCTATATATTTGGTTGGTTGCTAACTTCATAAGAAAAAGTAATAAAAAAGTACATTGAAAATGTAAATTTACAATTGATTATGCTAGAAAGACAATTATTTAGAAAATAAAAAATTAAAGCCAGAAAGACAAAAAAAAAAAGAATGGAGAGAGTATTTTATTTTATTCCTCCTCTATCATATATAATATTGTTAGTATTTTAGTGATAGAGAGTGTAAAATAGGGAATTTAATTTTATAGAGTATCAAACATAAAAGGTAATGCTTAAACAAGATAAAATGATATAAATAATTGATTTTAGGAATATTTTATAGGAAATTCGTGGTGTATGCTCTTAGAGCATTAGTAGTAGTCACTTTAAAACACCCCGCCTAGCTCTAAAATAGGGTAGAAATCAATAAAAATGAAGCTTTTCTAGCAGTGGCGGATGTATGTTGTTTTGAGCCCGTTCACTCGAACAACCATTTTTTTACAGAAAAAAGATTATATATATTCTTAAAAATAAATTAATATAAAAATTAATGTTTGCGTTTAAGTTGTAATATTTTGAGTGTTTCGAACACCCATTTCATAATGTATGACATTTTGAACATCCAATTTAAAATACTCAGATCCGCCACTCTTTTCTAGTCACCTTATCTTAAGATGACCCACTTTAAATTTAGAGGTTCCTGTAAAAGTTGGAATTCATTCAAGCTCCAATACCATTTTCATATTACACTTTTTTCAATATTTCTTTTTTATTTGTACTTCCAACACTATATTTTTATACTTTTAGTAATATAGGGTAGAAAATAGGGAGTTTGCTATTAGTTCGAAAGCTAAAGTACAACACTTAAAATGATAAAGTTGATATTGGGAGTAGATTTTAAGGACTTTAATAAGGCTACTAGCGTGAATGCTCTTAGAGCATGTACATCAGCTCCCCTATAAGTTATAATAGAGGTTGAAATTACTAAAGCTGGTACTTTTTCAGCTCCTCTAAAATAGTTTGGCTCCCTATAAATTATTCACTCACCCTCGAATTTGTACCTCCTCTGTTTTGATAGTTATAATTATTATGGTTCAATTAATTGTGAATAATAAGGGATCTATTGAAGAACAACTAGTCCCAAAATTAAAAAAGTGGCAACTTAGAATGAATTATAGAGGAAATTTAGGGGAGCTAATGTACGCATTTACATTAACTGCCTTAAATGATCTATTCGCTACAGGGAATGAAGATTTTTATAAATACAATCAAGAAGTTCATTTTCAGATTTCCAATATTAAGTGAGATCCACAGTTACACTCTTCTATTTCATGGTGTATAAATTAAGACTCTCTTCACGTACCCCATTCTCCTTTATTACATTGATTTTTATCCTTTCACATTCAAATTTTATTATTATTTTTTATTTTCAAGTAAAATTATACTAATCAATAATTTATAGAAGTTGAGTTAGGTTAATGAAGCTTTAAGGATACTCAGTTGAACCGGCTCAATTTGAGAGGTCTAGAGGATCAGACTTTAGATGGTTATGGGGTGGAGTACCCTTCAATGCTTTCTATAGACACCCATTTGTACGATGAGTTACGATCCTAAATGGCTTTTATATTTTTGTACCATTTTCTCATATAGATAAAAAAAATTGCTATGTTACAAAAGAAAAGAAAAAAAGAAGTGATGTAACCTAATTTCCATCCTGGATCCCGTCTGGCCCAACCGTGGGGAGGGTGCGTCCAAGAAAGGAGAGACTAGAAGGAGATGGACAGGTCCATGGTATATTTGAGTTAAGGCCCGTTCCAGGGCCCAGGGGCCTCAGATGATGACACTTGGCATCATCTTACCATCTTGAGAGTAATCTTTTCTCTCTCTTCTATTAGTATAAATACTACTATTCATTCCTATAAAAAGGTATTGATAGCTAGAGCATTTAAGACTATATTAACTAAGGCACTCCTTATCCCTTTACTGACTTAGGCATCGGAGTGTCTGTGGCCGGCAACGGTCACACTTTCAGGTGTAGCAGCATACACGAAGGACGGACCCTGGCACCGAAGGCGCGTCTCAACCCTCGGCGCACCATTTCCACCCGAAGGTTCCAGGTTCCAGTTAGTGTTAACAGTTCAGTTGGACCCTCGCCCTTACTGGACCACCCCGAAGGCGAGGCCCAGATAAACGAGAGTCCATCAAGAAGAAGTAATATTATTGAATTTCCAAACGAATAATAATAGTGAAGAAACTATAATAAAGAAATTTATTAATAAGTGAAAACTTAATAACAGCATTAATTGCATAAGTCAACGACCCTCACAGAAAAGCCAATATAAGCTATGGAAGGGGTCTAGAGGGTATCTAGCTCTCTATATAATATTTCGTGTAATTGTTCTACAACAAATAGATGAAATCATAACATATCCTACCTATGAACTTGACTTTATTACAAAATTAAAATTGGTAAATTAAACTACCTTTTAAACGAACCCCTCAAAGCAAACGAAGCTTCAAAGGATGAATGTAATACAAATTAATTATGGCTAATCACTTATTATCTATTTGTCTTCTATGAACTAACACATAATTGTTGTCAGGAATTGGAATGAATTAATCAACATTGCTAGATGAAGCTCTTCAAGCCAGAGCGTAAATTCTTCATGAATTCGTTCACAGTCATGGAGAAATCCGCGTTCATCTGTAGATCACATCGAAATGAAAACGTATTAACAAACTCGTACCATGTTAGAAAAAGTTGAGACCCTCAATCTAAGGGCCCTGACAATACTACTCCTTATGTTCGATAGCTCGCACCATGTTATGAACTACTCTTGTACACCTTATCTTATTATATAATATGTCGCTTTTAGCCTTACCATATTGGAAATAAAATATTTTTTCGTGAGGTGTGAGACAGTGAGAGACATAAGCTTTAGTTTAATCAATGTTGTAATGGTAATTGTAGTTGATTCACTTAATGCATGTCTAGTAAACTAATAAGAGAAATATGAACTATTATTGGCGCAAAATAATATATTTTAAAAGTTCGTTACCACTATTAGGTACTAAACTGAGACGGTTGTTACTGTGTGACATCGTCAAAATATTCACATATAAATTAAGGAAAAATAAACGAAAAGATGCATACCCGAGCTATAACAGTAATGTGAACGGCAGAGGAGAAGGTCAAGAAACTAGAATTGATGACTGAAATATGAAGCTTTTCAATCTCAGTAACAACTTTTTCAAGAACACCTTTCTTCTTCTCACAATGAATTCGAACAAGAACATCTTTGTCCGAGAATCTGGCTTCGATTTCCGGCAATGAATCTTCAAAAGGACCACTCGTTAGGGAGTTTTCATCACAAGAACTAGTATTACTATCTGCATATAACTCATGCCTCTTCACAACAATCACAGACTCTTTAGATTTTTTCCTGGCTTGCTCCTCAAGTTCCTTCACTTTTTCTTTGAGTTGTTTCAAGTATTTTATTCCATCCCCAAGAACAGATGCCTTATCCATCTGCAATTAGTAATTAACATAATGTATCATGATCTCGACTAATAATAATATCGAACCATAATGGCCTAAATTGTTGCCAAGGGTCGATTATATGAATAATTTCACGATTAATCAATGTGGGATGGTGAATTATGAACTTGGTATGAATATTAAGTATTATGAAAGTGAAACTAGGAGACACGACAATAATGACATGCCCTAATGGCTATAAAGAAGTTACCTCCGCCTAATTAAGTGGGGTCGGATGATAATTAAGACACATCCTACCCCTAAGAACGGAGAAACTGTTTCGAAATAAACCCAGGAGTTGAGACCGAGATATAAAAATAAAAAATTGAAGCACGAAATTTGTACCTTTTTTAGGTTAGGGATCAAGGCAGAGAGAGCTATGAACCTCTGGCTAAGTTTTTCTCTCCTTCTCCTCTCAGCCAATATATGATCTTGAACTTGTGGAAGCCTAGGGGCATTTGGGGTATTAACCCTTTTTGGTCCTTGGCTAATCTTGAACCCACCATAATTATTATTGTTGCTCTCATAATCTCCAAAAGAACATTCTTGAGAAATCACATGATGATCATCACTATGAAAACTCATATTACTAATATTATTGTTATTATTAGAGGGCATAGTAGTAATTATCTCTTGTTCAGGCTTCACAACTATTCCTCCAAATTGATTGTTATTAATTCCATAATAATTTGAAGATGGAAATTGTTGATGATCAGTCTCACATGATGAACTGAAACTGTTTGTTCTCATAGTTTTAATTGCCCTTTGATCAATAACATCAATTTCAGTCAACTCTTCACTTGGAGACCTTTTGTTATTACTGAACTCAATCTTTGTTTCTTGAAGTGATTCAAAAAATTCATCACCAAAAGCACTAAGCTCATCAAAAGGATTCATTGACCATTGATTAAAATTACTTGGATCTTCAACTCCCTGAACATTAAATAGAAAAAATTTAGAATGCATGTAACAGTTTCACACATTATACTAATTGTCAAAAAAAAAATTACGTACCAAATCGATGAAACTTCTCGAGATCTCCATATTGATAATCTGAATAAGAAAAAACTAATCAATTAATCATACACAATAAAAACTTATCGAATAATAACAAATTTTGTGACATAGACGCTTACGACAGTTTTTTATGCCTAGCGGTAATAATAATTCCTCGAAGATTAATAATAATATAAATATGTGACTTATCAAAGGAACTAAAAAGATGGCATCAAAACTAAAAAGCTTCACTTGGAGTAAAGCTAGGTCGATTATCCTAGTCTCCTAGATGAAGAAATGAGAAAACTCACCGTCCAATATTTTGCGAGTCAAAGTTGATGTTTTCAGACAAATTTGTATTCTGTTTTTAGTTTATGGTACTACTTGCTAATTATGGGTCGCTTTATATAACATTGACATAATTTTGTCTTTTTCTACATATGTCTTCGGCCTTATTGCTGATGTGGATTCGGAACGAATTACTTTAATGTTTTTCTTTTAATTGTAGTTGGGTTGTACAACTAGTTTCTATTTTATTTTTTGGCAGGCGGACAATTATTGATTATATAAATTATTATTTTAATTTTATTTGAGCGCGATGCAATAAATAATATATCTAGAAGATCTAATTTAATAACATAGATATTATTGGGTTAAAGATATTACGTAATATGTTTTCTATCTTTGTTCGTTTTTGTACGCAAGTTATTTTAGGCCCTACTACCAATTAAGGCCTTGAACTTGAAGTGGAAACACTTAAAAGAAACTTGGAATTGTTACTCACTTAACTTGTGTTGAACATGTAATTTGACTAATTAATTTTTATTATCTATGAAAAAACTTGTATCACAATTTGATGGTTATAACTTTTGACTATATGCTTAGTATCTCCACAAATTTAATATGTTGTTGACATATAAAAATAGAAATGTGGAAGTAATGTTCAACTTTTTTATGATTACTATGTTTTGATCTTCAAAGAGTGATTTCCTATATACTATTGTCATTTTTTGGGTAAGTGATAAATATAAAGGGATAATTTATTCATGATAATTGAATATATATAATAGAGATGACTTAAAAAAATAGTCAAATAAATTAAACTTAATACAATTGGATTTAGACCCATATTACATTTGATCTAATAACCTAATATATATCGAACCAAATGATAAATTCAATTTAAACTGTTTGATTTGGATTTTACTTTGTAGAAATCTCACGGGTAGAACAACAAAAAGTTTTTATTTTTTAAACGAATCTTAGGCTCGATAGCATGATAAAATATGAAAGGATATTTTATTGAAAATAATTATTCCCCTGAATACATAGAGATGACTTATAAATGCAAATACTAAACTTAACTCTAATATAATTATGAGTCAATATATATGTACATAGACACATTTATGTACGTACTCATTCATTTATTCAGACGAGGATCAAGTTTATTTTCATGTCAAAATATACAAGACACATATTCGGATAAGCTAATAACGAAGACATAAAAACGCTTTGAGCATTTTACTAGCCATCACATGGAAATACTTTGAGCATTTTAGTAGCAAATGCACGTAAAGTAGCTTAGATTGAGCATTGTCTCGAAAATATATATGCACAATATCTATTTTGTTGAGTAAATAACAATATTTATCACCAAATTATAATAACAAGAAGAACGAGTAAGAAGTATTGATAGATGGTGATTACTGATGGGGGATAGTGGGCTAGTGGCTAGATGCAATTAATTGTCTAGCCTTACAATGCAATAACTAGATTAATAAATTCCGGCGGCCAAAACAAAAAATAATAATTTGGTTAACAATAAATCCAAGAAAACGTGAGGAGAAATATGAGTATCTCCCCAACCAACTAATATGGTCCATATTTTGCGGACTTCTGATAGAATAATATTGACGCCACGCCAACTAACCACTATTGCAAATATTTTGGAACATTTAGAGCAACATGACTAATAATAGTATACTCCCTAATATATGTGACGAGTCTTTCCTGATTTTCCTCAATTATTATTTCAAGCATTAGTTCATTATATATAAATTAACGATGAATTTATGAATGTAATAATATTACAAAAAAAATTATTAACTAATTGATAATTAGAATTAAAATGTGGAGTAAATTGCTAAAATGGTCTCCGATAGTATGACCGAGTTGTACTTTAGTCCCCAATAGTTACACGGTTGCACGTTAGTCCCCGAAAGTGGCAAAAACGTTGCACTTTAGTCCCCACGTCAAGTTTTCCGTTATCATTTCAGGTTTGAGCGTTAAAATTGGGGTAAAAATATAATTTTTAAGATTTAAAGTCGATTTTTTGCCCCAATTGGTGCCAAAATGAAACTCCACAACCCCCTCCCGCTAAAACTCCCTTTCTTCCTCACCTCAATTAGGGTTGTGGAGTTTCATTTTAGGGGCAAAAAATCAACTTTAAGTCTTAAAAATTATATTTTTACCCCAATTTTAACGTCTAAACATGAAATGTTAACGGAAAACTTGACGTGGGGACTAAAGTGCAACTTTTTTGGCACTTTCGAGGACTAATGTGCAACCGTGTAACTATTGGGGACCAAAATGCAACTCGGTCATACTATCGGGGACCATTTCAACAATTTGCTCGAAAATGTGAGACAAATCGTCTTAATCTTACGTGAATTGAACTAAAACATCCTAGCTAGAAGCTTAGAACATATGTTGTTAGATTATTAAGTAATCGGCATTTCATTATTTATTTGGTTAATTATATTAAAGTTCAGATCAGATGCTATATTGCTATATTATCATATAGATAGGCACAAATAGGAACTCGAGATTTCATATACGTGCATACACAGATTCAAATGACCACTTATACGTGATCCCTAATTTAAGTACATCAGAACATATTGGATAATGTTTATTAGGGTATGGAGATTATGGAATCTTTATGTGATCCGTAATGATTTGCTGGCTTACTATTGTATTATTGCTCGAGGATACGTAGAAAATGGTCGGAAATTGTTCAACTTCTAGTGTAGTAATGCATATGTATAACTAATATGAAGAATTAAAGGAATAATTGAAGTAATTTTTTCAATTTATGGAATATATTTCAGTAGTTGATAGATTAAGGGTGACATTGTAACTACATCGGCAACGAGTGAGGTACGGGTTACTATTCGACCGAGTTGAACCTTCACCGAACCTGGTAATTATCCGGGACTATCTAGCCAGGTGGCAAACATGTTACCCGAACCTGCTCGGAGTGCGGAGCCTTAAGAACCCAGCTTGTCCTTACTGTGTGTTCGAGTGGAGTTTTACCTGAATCCGGTAACCTTTATTTTCATTTAAACAAGTATTTTTACTCAATCCTAGTTTTTTTTGAACATGGACTATATTAAATTGGATATTTATTTGGGGTAAGTCAATTAATTATGGTTAAAATCTATAATATATAAATATAATATTTTTTATTTATTTTTAATGAGTAATATGTCTAGAGGTCCTAGTTTCCTAGATTTAATCGATAATTTATTGAGTAAAAAAACTTACTCGAATATATATCCTCGATAAAGAATATGAACGGCACTTGTTCCTACAATGATGTTTAAAGAATGAAAAATTCATGCTTTCATGTCATATGTAACATTACTTCTTTTAAGATAATAATGAAATTTTATAAGTTGATTATTCAAGATGAATTCTATAAATATTTTTTTACTATTTTATAATAAACAAAAAAAGTTAACAAAACAAATCTAAACAAATTACAGTCTCAATTATATATTAAATCCAGTAACTATAGCTAGGTTAGAGCTAGAAGAATAGCTAGATATACTATGAAGTAGTTCATGGATTGTAGTCCATATATACAAAGTTTAATATGACGTATGGCCCTCAATAGATAAATTACTAAAATTTACGTTCTTACAATCTTAATTTCGTTCTAGATATTGTCTACATGTTTTAAACATGGGAAATTAGTATCTCTCCTTATGTATAAAAAATACATATACGAACCTCAATTCTGTAGGTTTACTGTTTGATTGCAACTTGAATCAATCATTAGTAGTAAGTTGGACAATTAATTAATAAGGTTAATAAAACGTGTTTTATCCAATTCAATAATACGATTAATAACCGACCATTATCTAGCAACCATACGTCATACAATGTTAAGCTGTACTTTTATGGATTCAAATTGTTAGAACTTGAGAGTGGAGAATGGATAGTTATTTGAACTGCTAATAGGTCTAATTGGATTATTTATCGAGATAAAAGAATTGACAATTATTTAAGGATGACTTATAATTGAATTCATCGAGTATGTATTGTTTTACTGATATATTTTAGACTGACGTAATAGCAACCAAATCATGAAGATCAGATAAGGAACATATTACTGTTTTTGATTTACGCACACGGCACACGTTGAATCACAAATTTAACTTAAAGTTAGTAATTGAGTCTCAAACAAGTAGATACCCAAGAAACGTGGGACAGATCAGGGATTGGGCCCAGATGTAAGAGCCCATTCTGATCCACTAATAACAGGGCTACCGTCTGCTAATGATCCAATGGACTGGATTCATAGATCATCCAACGGATCCGGTCTCTAGTATGCTGTTAGTGTGGCTTATGATAACTCTCAATCTCTATAATGAAATTTAAGTTAAATTATCACATGCATGAGACAATTTAGTGGTAATACATATTTTTTTTTTACAGGGAAGATCACAATAGTTCTCAATCCTCGTAGTGAAATTTGAATTATTAATCTCATGAATCGAGGACTTCGAGTACAACTGCTAGATAATTTGATTATCTCTGTTACACATATTTCATTTAAAGGTTTCAATATTTGGAGGAACAAACTTGAGGGAAATACTATTGACACAATGACGTTCATTTGTTGGTGTGCGGAACCCTTCACCTTTAAAAACATGACCAAGATGTCCACCACATTTTGTACAAGTTATCTCCGTTCGGATACCATCTCGATCAGGCTGAAATCAAAGAAGAATCGAATGAATCAGGAGTCACGTATGTTAAGAGTCACAAATTTCAAGAACAAGCTAACCGAAATTGAGTGCTCACTCTCCGGTTTATAGCCCCAGGAATACCCTCATAGAACGATGGCCATCCACAAGGTGATTTGAATTTGGTGGTTGACCGGTAGAGAGAAGCTCCACAACCAGCACATTTGTAAGTACCTGTTTCGAAAAACTTGTCATACTCTCCGGTGCCTGGATCCCTAATGAGCATGTGTGATGTTAAGGATCAACGACGGTCCATGGATAAATAAAGTTTATGACCTTTTTAATGCACGATATTATAATCAACCAATGTGGAACTGAGTTCTCCATATACAGTAATCTCATTCCGGTAAGTGAAATATTGAACACATATGTAAACGTAACTCAAATGAGTAGATTAGACAATGATGCATAAATGCTAGTCCCAGGGTGAAACACATTCACATTGATGTTCTGAACCTAAAAGACTAGGACAAATAACTTTGTTATAAACCCTGTATAATATTGATTGTCTCAAATGGCAAAATCAATTCCAAATCAAGGACATTATGTGATTGCCAAAAAAGCTAAACATGGAAGATGGTACTCTAGATTAATGCGATTATGATATTCTCACGTCGAATCTAAAAACAGAACGTACTCTGTGCCTTTCTGGCGAAGAATGTGGAATTGCTCAGGAGACAGAATCGCACGCCACTCTTGCTCCGACCTCTGGACCGGCCCCCCACGTCCCGCCTTAGCCATAACACAGAAGGACTTTCTGTGTGTTGTATCATAAATGATCAACCTGAATAAAGCATTTGAGCAACTGTTTGTTTCGATGACTTTGGTTGAACTTGAAAATGAAGATTGGGTTTTGAAGTGAATTTTGGACAGTGGCTTTGATGAGATTCTTGGTGAAGAAGAAACAAGTGAATGTTTAAGGACATGGATACTCATTTTCCGGCTTCGATGCCGCTCAGTGGTCACCGAACTAAACTGGACCTTCTAATTTCTTTTCTTATCCGACATCCTTTTTCTTTGGAGGAAAAATGCCGCTAAAAAGTAAAACCCGTTATTTTATGAAAATATTAATGGCTTAATTTCAGCTGGGCACCTGAACTTTTTCAGTGTTCCCAAATAGGCACCTGGTGATATTTTTATCCCAGTAGGCACTTGGACCCAAAAATTGGCACCTAAACTTTCATTTTTCACAATTTTTTAAATTTCTCAAATTTTTAACATTTAAAAATTTCTTAACCCCAAGGGCAAGTTAGTCATATTGAAAATATGAGTTTTTGGAGGAAAAAATTCGAGAAGAGTTCAGGTGCCATTTTGAAAAAAAATATTTTAACACCAAAATTGGAGAAAAAGTTCACGTGCGAGACAAAATATCATTTATCCTTTTTTTTTTTATCAAAATCAAAACTCAACTTTGAACCACAATACCTCTTACCACTCTTACTAGATCCATCATTCTTAGTCTCACAAGATCCAGTAGACCCCGAAAGCTCCTCTTTGAACCACAATACCCCTTACCACATTACCACAATAATTGTAACATAATAAACAAACACCAATAAAGTTAAACAGGTTGTATCCGAAATCATAAATGTAGATGAATGAAAGTTATGCAGGTTGGCCTATCTAAATTTTTATTTCCTTTTGATGATATTATATATTGGTATAATTTTCATTACATCATTAGAAAAACTTTTATAAAATCATAAAGGTAGTAGATTAGGTGAAAATAAATTATTAGCATTAAATTTAATGTTTTACAACAAAGTGTTGGTACAATTTAAATCTTACAAGATTATTTATGAATCGTTACAATAGAGATCGACTTTCTGCGTAGACTGATTAAATTTTGTATAATTCTTTTTACGAGTCACTAAATCTAGTGATTTCTTTCTCCATTTGCTTTGAAAATCCTATGGTAACAATTAACATCTCGTACTTTCTATTTACGAGCCACTAAACTTTTTATTGTATCAAGTAGAATTACCGTAAATCCGTAATCATGTTACAAAATTGTTGTTTGTAGAGATAAAGGCTTGAGAGACATTGATCATGCAACTAATCCCCGAAAGGGCCCAATTGGCCCATGTAAAGTTTTAGTACACTAAAACGTCTATAAATTAATAATGTTGGGATCGATAAAATTTATTAATTTAAACAGTTATTATTTTATCTATAAATTAATAATTTATTAATTAAAAGAGTTTTTGCATAAATATATGTAGAGTTTAATGACATGAAGAGTTTAATGATATTACTACTACCATTGAGAACAATGTTGATGATGAAGATGATATCGTGTCTTTGGAACCTGTTACCCGAAAGGAATTAAGCACTTTTGGCGTCCAGAACTCTTCACAAATTTATGGTACAATTCGAAAACACAACACATAAACTAATGGATGCAATAAGAAAAATTAGGGATGAATTCTTATATGATTTGAACTTTAAAGAAAAAATAATATATTACAGAGTCATATTTTAAATAAATTGTAATTATATTATTTCAATTTCTAAGAATTATTAATTTATAATGTTCGTGGGACCTTATATTATAAATGAATTTTAAAAAAAGTATTATCTTATTATTTTATCGATTTCGTTAATTTTTTTAACTAGTCTAAGTCGGATCCGGACAAATTTATTATTATAGAGAGATTATTAATTTATAGAATATTAATTTATAGACGTTTTAGAGTAGTAAGTTTTAGTTTCTCTATATGTTTTGTAGCATTTGACATTTTCACTTTATTATGAATTATATATGAGTGTTCAATAACATTATATCCAATATCAATTTTGCCAAAAAATTTGATTGAGGTAAGAATATATTTTTTTTTCACCCATAAAAAATGAGAACTCACTAAAGAATGTTCTTTTTATTTTAATTAGTGCGATCGATCCATCAATTGTGTTTTAATTGGGCAGAATTTAGATTTTCACATTTGAAAATTTTATAAAGGAAAGTAATTAATTTGATGCGAGATATATTAAATGACTAGTCATATTGATAAGGCAAAACTTTCGCACATTCATAGCAATAGTTCATGAAATACATAATTCACTATCCAAATTAATATTTGATTTTAGATATAAATCAGCTAATTAACATTTCAAAAGAATTTTTTAATGTTGCAAATTATCATTGCAATTAAATGATAATTGGTCTAGTAAAATTAAGAAGCCTAATAATAACTTGATGGGTTAAGAAGGTGTTTTATGAACTTTTTCTTTAAATCTGTCTGGAAGAGGGAGGGTTATTTCTTTTATTATTTTTTAAGAAGTTCTGAAAAAATTAACTCAAACTTTTATCGATTATAAAATATGACCTAAGAACGTTGAAATTTTTTTGAAGACACTAATACTGTAATATTATGGCCTAATTTAATTAATTTAAAATATAATAATTAAACTCGTACATTTTGGTTCATGACTGATTATTTAGCTCGTTGATCGATCGAATCCAGCACTTAGTGAACCAAGCCCATGAGATCACTATATAAGCCCATGCAAGAGTTAGAAACCCCTTTTTTTTTAATTATTCCTCTTCACACACAAGCCGACACATCTTCTTCTTTCGGTTCCAAAATTTATCATTTCTTTTCATTTGGTTTCTTCCCCTTAAATGTTGGATCAAATCAAACCTCTCTTCATTAATCTTGATCGTTAAGTTAATTCCTTCACTTTAAGGTATGATTCATCTATGGTTTTGCAATTGAAATTAATATGGGGCGCATGACTTTTATATATTGAATCATCATATTTAATTGTTGTTTTATATAATAATATGTATAATTATTATCTAAAATATGTTGTGTGATGTTTGGAAGACAATATTTCACGTAAAATCGAATCTTGGAACCTATTTTGAAGTTACCACAACTAGCCTTTATGATATAAATACACTATGTGGATTTTATGATTTAAGTATAACCGTAGATGATTAGAATTAGGATAATCGATGAATTTAAGCTTGAATATGAATCGGAACAGCCCTTGTAAGGACCTTGTAGCTTGCGACTTTGATGATTATTTGGCATATGGGTCGACTTTTATGATGGTTGTGACATTAGGCTGTTTTGTGATTTAAATAGTGTTGTAGATGATTAGGATGTTGACAATTAATTGAATTAAGCATGATTTGAATCGAGGGCATCACATAATTGACTTAAAAAGTGTTCGACTCTTAGGCTAGAATGTACATTAGGGTTTGAATTGCGATTATATGGAAGTATTGGGGCTTAGTTGTAATTAGGGTGAAGTTTCGGACTAAATTGAGCATGTTTTGAACTAGGACTTAATGTTGACCGTGGAGTGTTTGAATGAGATGAATTGAGGATGTATGATAATTATTTATGATAAGGAATTATTATTTCATGTTATGATGTGTTAGAATGGTTTAAGTATGGATTATAAGAAAGTTAGGGGTTAAAAAATGCAAGAATAAGCAAGTATAGGGGTGTTTGACATTTAGGATATGAGTCTAAGTTGGATTGTTGATTGTTGATTGTTGACGGTTGAAAATATGTATATTTAAGGTGATTTTATGATGACATTAAAAGGTGGATTTTAAGATATAGTAAATGTGATTTGATGATTATAGTAAATGTAATTTTATGATGATAGGAAATATGACTTTATGGTGATGGTAAATGTGAAGTTATGATGATATTAAAAGTGATTTTTATGTGAAGATGTAATAAATAAGGGTCTAGGTTGAGTTCAGAATAATTTTAGGGTCAAAGTGTAATTTGGGAAAACTTAGGAAGGTTTGACTTTAGTTGACTTGAGTTGACCTTGACTATTATTTCTGGAGATAATGATTAAGGACCTGTTTGTTAAAACTGAATGTCTGAATCCAAAGTCTGAAGTCTAACAACAAGTGACTAAAAACTGAATGTCTGAATCTGAATGATAACTGAATCTGAATAATGAAATAAAAAGACTTAATTTAAGTCGAATTGACAAAATTGCCCCATAGCATACTTCATTCATATATATAAATTACTAAACAAGTCATTTGTATAAATATTATAATCTAAATTATAAATAGTGTAAATATAATAATATGATTCAATAAATATTAAAATTTTATACAAAATAATTAATGTCATTCAATAAATTATAAAATTATAAAGAAGATAATTAATGTAGGTAAATAAATATTAAATATTTAATTAAAAGTTATGATATCTAAAACCAAAACCAAGAGGCAATAAAACCAATGTGTGCCATCGTCTCACATAAATAGTTATTACGAAATCATTTAGGTTACCTTTAATAAGCCTCCGACCAATGTGTACACCCACACCCCAATGAAAAACATACTATAACGCATTGAAAAAAGAACTTGGCAAAAGCCAACAAGCAATCTTCCAATGTGTATATCCAGTGCAAGCAATCTCTACAATGTGTATGGCAAAACCCTTCTCATATGACCCTTTTCATCCACCTAAGAACAGAAAAAGTCTGTGACATTATTCAGAATTCCAAATATATAACTTCCTCTTTGTAGCTTTAAGAACTCACATTGTTGAGTCTTTAACAATAAAAGTACAGATGGGTATCTCAATTCTGTACTGAACAGAGGAGGTCAATTTTTACGGAGCGAAATTGTATCGAACCTCGAAAGATCCATTCCAAACAAGTTCAACAAGAGCACAATTTTCTGGGAACATAATTATTCAAAACCTAAGAGGACAATCTCTAACGAAATACAAGCGGACAATTTTTTAGGGACAAGATTATTTAAAAATCGAAGAGGACAAACCTCGGATGATATTTTCCTCCGGGACAAGTTTAACGAGAGGACAATTTCCTCTGGAGAGGATCGTTTCAAAACTGAAGGGGACCATCATTACTGGAGGAAATTGCTTTAACAGACAATCTTCTTCTTCTTCTTCTTAAAGTGATGCTATGGGGATTTGAACCTTGGTTGCCAAGGACAATGTGTAAGTACTAACCATTATGCAAACATGATTACTTATTAGTTTTTAAGGGTATTTATGTCAAAACACATTTCTTTGCTCTAATAAGCCCCCAATTTAACTCTTATTCAATATTCACCCATAATTGAAGTCCAATTAACACATTTAACTCTTATTCGCCTCTTTTTGAAAAAAGAGATGGGGTCGATGTATTAATTTGACGAGTTAAATTGGGGGCTTATGAGAAGAAACGAATGTGTTTGGACGGAAATACCCTTCAAAAAACTGACGGAGTTACCCGATGGCCAAAATAGAATTTTCAACACTTTCAAATTGTGCACTTCACTTTTTCATATTGGTAAAAAAATGTGTATTTTAATCCCTCTTTCCGTCAAAATTTAGTGTCTACATCAACGAGGAACTAGAATTCACGTTTATGCCAATTTGAGGGACCATTTGCTAAACAGTACATTTATAGAAACAAACTGCAACTTTCACATATTATATGGGTTCGGATCATTACGATAGTCTCTTAAATTTTTAATTAGTAGTAGAACGTACAAATTAGTAAATTTGAAGACATCTTTTTCTTCTAACGTGTAATTTTACTTATTAAATCTTTATGTAATTGTAATAAGAAAATTGGTGTCGATGTTTTGGGCCTGAAGATCTTGCGGGAGGTTCAAGCTGTGAAGGGGTGCAAAGGGGTGGTGGTAGAAATGAAGCCTACCACCATTGCATATAGTTGGTACAAACACGGTCCCTTAATTAGCGTCTCTATTAATTATCAACGGTTAAAACTCCGGTTTTTCGTTTAATTTTGTGCGTTTCGGAATTGGTAATGATGTACACAACTCATTCATGCACATGTTATACTTGTACCGAAATAATGATAAGAGTGTTGCTGAGATCTATCAACATATAAGTATTAAATCTAATTTTCGTCTACATTTCTATCATACAACTAAAGAAAAACTTCATTCGTTCTTGAATCAACTTTTCAATATATGAGAAGACACGTAGATTAAAAATGAGTCATTTGATTCAAGAACGAATGAACTTCTTCTTTGGTCGTAAAATAGAAATGTAGACGGAAGTTAGATTTAATATTTACATGTTGATAGATCTCATTAACACTCTTCTCGTTGTTTCTGTACAAGTATAACATGTGCACAAATGAGTTGTATACATCACTACCAACTCTGAAACGCTCCTACAAAATTAAACGAAAAACAAAAGTTTTAACCGTTGATAATTAACGAACCAAAAGGGGTGGGAATGGGCCGCCAGTTTGCTAATTTTGCTGACACAAGTGGTCACAGTTGTTCTAGGAGGGGGGGGGGGTCGTGTTTCTATTTAAGGCATGGGGGACGGGTGGGAGCATACCACGAGTTCGCTGATTTTGCTGAGGCAAGGGTGTCGTGTTTCTTTTTATAGGATGGGGTTTATTTCAAGATTGTGAGCGGTGGGTTGTGGCTATTTTCAGTCGTGTAGGGTTGTGCAGAGAGGGAGTAAGTGGTAATTGGGGGCGCCGCCAAGTGGGGGTGCATGGTAGATAGCTGGTGAGTTGCACGTACGAAAGTAGTTGTAGTGGTGGTGGTGGTTGAAGATGAGACTACTTTAAGTTTATAGGTGTGATAGATGGTAATGGACAAAATAGTCTTTTTAAGTGGCCAAAAGTACCATTTAAGCAAATAAATTGGCATAGGTCCTTTAAGTTCATAAAAGGTCCAAATGTGCCACATTGCCAAATTTCTCTAGTAAATCTAGTTATATGTTAAATATATCTTTTGTTAAATGATTCAAAATATGACATAATCCCCAAAATTTTGAATTACATGATTATCACATATATGTAAAATAAAATGTAATTGACACACCTTATAGCCTTATGATGTAATTAAAATGAGTCTGTTTGGACCAAAAGTGATGCTGACCTCGAGAACTTGTCTTAAGGAATGAAGACGAGTTTCTTTCTCTTGACCTATAAATTTCTTTATGTGTTATTACTTTCGTTTTTAGATTGAATCCTTTTGATGGAGAAATGAGTCTATTTATACATAGAGAAAAAACCTTCTTCATCTCAAAATAATTGTCATATTAAACGTCCATCAAGGTTAATTAGTATGTAACGTTCGTAACGGATTTGCAACATAAATATCCTATTAAAGACCAACATATGAGTATACTATTAATATAATAATACTTAACTAATAATATTCTTACATTCTCCCACTTGGTCTTTAAGATGATTATTTATTATTTTCGTACTAAGAACATAAAGCGCGCGTGATATGCAAATCACTCGTTTATTTCGTTACCATAAGTGTCTTGACTAATCCAGTTACAAATGAGAGTCATGTCAACATTGATAACTTTGATAGGTAAGACCGTAAATGAGAGCAACATAATGGTCACGTTATGTGTTCAAGTGAAGACATTGTCTGTTATCATTATTCTGAACATAAGGTATACATATTAGAAAACAGACATGAAAGATGTTAACATGTATTAAGAGCTCAATAACTGTTATCCATGAGTATAATAACAATTTTATTAGTTTAACATCTTGCTTGAGTAATAGGTAATTTAGGTTCATGTGTTTTGAACCTTGCGTTAGCCTATTATTCTTAATGGTTTGTGAATAAGAAACCAAGTCTTTAACCCTTCAGATTTTATTAGATAAAATAATAATCATTAAAAATAACATACATTTTCTTGTAATTTTCAATGTCATTATGAAAATAAATGTACTTCAATAACATTTTGAATGGTAATTGTGCCATGATAGTGGTAGTGATAATTTATGGATTATCCTCATTGTTAATGTGTTCATCAATAGGATTATCATCATTATCTAGTACTCCCACTGATTTTACCATTCATATATAATCTAGCATTACCGATGATTTCGTTAAGATAACCAATCATGTGACCACTAACTGCCTTAAATCCAACAATTCTAGCTTAAAATAACACGTATAATAATTTGAACAACATAATTCTGAGACTTCTGTGGATAGTCACCTAAAATTATATGTGATGTTATTTGATGTTATTATATTTAAATTATAGTTAAGAGAATAATTGAATAAATTTTTTAATAATTGTTCAATTAGATAAATTTAGTTTGTCCCTGGACAAAATTAATTTACATATTTGAGCAATATGAATTATTCACATGATGTTATGTCAATATGTAATATAATTAGACCTTTGATTTTTACACTTCAAATATTATAACCACACTCCACTTTATCACTTCTTATAGATTTTCATAGAGTAAATTGAAGGGGATAATTGAGAAAATGGAGTGTAATAATGAATATTTGGAGCGTAAAAATCAAAGCCCTATAACTAACCCACTAAAGTGAAGTTAAATTATAAGCATGCACCTCCATAAAAATATTTTATGTATGTTTTAAATAATAAAAACAACTAAATTGCATGTTATCATAATATATTGACAAATAACTAATATTTTTCTTTAGCTGATGTAACTTATTAGTTGAGATAAAATATTAATTTACTCATTAGCCTAGTCATTGTGGTGACTAATAAGCACCTATAATAATCACAAAATTTTGCATAACTTAATAATATGAGATAAAATATCTATGGCGTTTTTTCATCTAGGCCCCTGAACTAATTAATAAATCCCAAATCAGCCATTGTCACATTTTTTTTCCCAAATAGGCCCCTCAACTCCAAAAATGGCACCTGAACTTTCATTTTTTTCATTTTTGCTGACTTTTTTAGATTTTTGATTTTTTAAAATCCTTAACCCAAGTGCAAGTTAGTCATATTGAAAATATGAGTTTTTGGAGGGAAATATTCGAGAAAAGTTCAGGTGCCATTCCGGAAAAAAAACATTTAAGCCCCAAAATTGAAGAAAAAGTTCAGGTGCCAGACAAATTTTTTTTCACATTCTCGTATTTGAAACTCGAATTCAATTTTATACTCGAGTTGTATTCAATATTCAGATTCGATTTTTTAGATTAGAAATATATTGAAATTTTTAAAAGATAAATATAATTATTAATAATAACTTAAATTTTTTTTAAAAAACCCCTCCAATAACTTAATTGTTTTTAAAAAACCCCCCCTACCCCCCACCCCCCTCCTCCCTCCCCCCACCTGCGAACCACACCCCCCCACCCCCCCCCCCCACACCTGCGAACCAGCCCCCCCTCCTCCCTCCCTCCCTCCACCTGCGAACCAGCAGCCCCCCCTCCCCCCCCCCCACATCTGTGAACCAGCAGCCCCCCCACCCACACCTGCGAACCAGCCCCCCTCCTCCCTCCCCCCACCTGCGAACCAGCAGCCCCACCCCCCTCCCCCGCGACCTACAGGGTGCCAACCCCACCCCCCTCCCCCGCGACCTGCACAGGGTGCAACAACAACCCCACCCCCTCCCCCGCGACCTGCACAGGGTGCAACAACAACCCCACCCCCCTTTCCCGCGACCTGCATTCTTGAAAAAATTCGTTTTTTATTTGGGTTGGAAAAAGATTGGATTTTTGTTATTTTGTTGAAGAAAAGATTCGATTTTTGTTGGGTTTGAGGGAATAAAATGTTGACAAAGTTTGAAAGGAAGAGTAATAGAGTGAAATGGTTGAGTTTTCATAGCAAAAGGCCATGGATCTTGGCTTCACTTCATAGATGGCCATGGAAGAAGAAGAACAATTGTGAGGAAATCGGTAGAGAAGTGAAGGAAGAAGAAGAAAGGTGGGGTGGGTGTGGGGGTGGGGGTGGGGGTGGGGGTAGGGTTAAAGGTTGAAGATGAAGTTTTTAATAGGTTGAGTTAAATATTTAAGATTGGGTTAGTTTATAATTAGGTTGAGTTAGTTTTAGATGTGATTAGACTAATTTGCCATCTATCTAAAATTTAAAATCAGAGAAATTAAAAAAAAAAGTCCAGGTGCCATTTTTTGGGTCCAAGGGCCTTTTTGGGAAAAAAAGGTGACAAGGGCTTATTTGGGATTTATTAATTAGTTCAGGGGCCTAGATGAAAAAAAGCCAATATCTAATTACACATTTAACTAGGTCACTGTGGTGACTAATTAGTTTTCTTAACAATAGATATAAACGATTTTCTCAAATGTGAAAAATAAATTTAATGTAATTCACATATTTCATATTCATAATATATGGTTTCATAAAATTATGAGTTACTATATGAATTGAATAAATTTCTTAATGGTGTACAAATTGATGAATATAATTTGTCTGTAGACTAAGTTAATCCAAACAATTGACCAACATAAATTATTAACATAAAAATGAATGTATATAGATATGGTATTTGAATAAATTTCGTAATGGTGTTCAAATGAATGGATATTATTTGTCTGTGGACGAAATTAACCCAAACATTTGGCCAATTTATTCACATAAATTTTTCATAGAGGCTAAGAACTATAATTCGTAAGTGTGGAAAAATATAATGCCCCAAAGCTTGGTCTTAAGAGTAAGTTAGTGTGATCCAACTCATTTAATGATTATCAAAGTATAACAATCGAAAGCATCAATATATAAAAAATGAATAACATTAATTGTGAATGATAATAATCACAACAATAAATCCAATATACGGAGTATTTAACTTTATATCTCTTATTTCATAATAATTTTAAGATGTTTACACATTTTTTTTACATTATATATCAAATCCATGATATTTATTCATAAAAGAAATATTATGACACAATAGATATGTGCATAAGATAAAATATTATACATCAAAGGTTTATCTTAATTCATAAGTACAATATGCGAAAAACATTATTATAGTGGAAACATAAGACACTTGCATTCATTATTATAATATAAATCCACTATGTATATGGTACTAGTATATTCATATAATGCATAATGTATTTTAACATAATGAATAGACTTGAGACAACCCGTATGCCTTTTTCAATTTCTCGATAAAGAGAAAATATGGCCAACATAAATGTGGAAAATAAATATAATATAAGAACTTTAATAATGGGTTATGGTAACGTCAATAATGTTAATACCTCTCCATTATGGTATTAACTATTACTTATTACATGCACTTAATTATTGTTATAAAATAATCAATAAAATTATTATGTCAACTATTATGGTATTTAAGAAATACTTACAATTTTAGACATGTTTATCATTTATATACTAACGAAATTATGGACCATTGATTTGCCTACTGAATTATTAACAACTTCATATAATGATAGAACATAGTACTCAAATGCTCCGGAAATGAAAATACTAGTCTCAATAATGTAAAAGTTATTCAAACAGTTTCTTGAATTCGTAAATAAATGTGTTTCATGATAATTCGATCTATTAGAATGTATAAAAATTTTAATTGAACAATTTAGCAAACGTAACCATTATAGCTAAATATTGTAAATCTTCAGAGGTCATTGTAAGTGCATTGGAGTAACACATCTCATGGAATAAACTTTGTGACCGGAGGTAAGGTAAATATCTTTAATTTGAAAATCAAGAAAACTTCATATTTATTGAGCTAAAATGAAATATCAAAAAATGTAATAAGTACTGTTAGCCATTAATTTTCCACCATTATAAATTATTCATAAAATGCCCCCTAAAAACAAAATTTTCATGAGGCAGTACGTGATAGATCAACATAAGAAGAAATATATATATATAATCTCCAATCATACACTGTATCATCGCATGAAACAAGAAGTATCACAATTATTATGCCAAAAGTAGCAATAATATAAAACATAACAATTTTTCATTTTATTTTAACAGTACAAGCATGCATTTGAAATCCTAAATCTGATACCACAAGTTAAATGATTCAAACATGGCATAATTTCCAAAATCTTGAATTACATGATTATCACATATATATGTAAAATAAAATGTAATTGACACACCTTATAGCCTTAAGACGTAATTAATATGAGTCGTTTTGGAGCAAAAGTGATGCTGACTTCAAGAACTTGTATTAAGAAATGGAGAAGAGTTTCTTTCTCTTGACCTATAAATTTCTTTATGTGTTATTACTTTTATTTTTAGATTGAATCTTTTTGATGGAGAAAGGAGTATTTATAGGTAGAGAAAGGACCTTCTTTAATTCATCTCAAAATAATTGTCATATTAACCGTCCATCAAGGTTAATTACTATGTAACGTTTGTAAGTTCGTAACGAATTTGCAACATAAATATCCTATTAAAGACCAACATAATGAGTATATTATTAATATAATAATACTTAAATAATAATATTCTTACATCTTTTACATTAAAATAATAATAATTGATATTTTTGTGTTGCTTTTAATTACGTGTATATTATTTGGGGTGTCCAAAATTTTAGTGAGGAGCAAGCTCTTTCAAAGTCATTAAGATATGTTAATTAACGTTAAACTTTATTATAAATTTCATTGATAAAAATTTGGTTCCATTATTTTTGTTTCATTTTATAAATCAGCTACGAATTGAGTTTTAAAGCAGAATTTTTTAGTCATTTGGAACAACATTTTCCACTAAGCTATTCGATTAACTCAAAATCTGGTTCCATTATTGATCATAAAAATATCTACCTTCATCTCTAATAATGCAGGTGGTTATACTATATAGTTAAGGAACACCAATATTTGGTAGAGGAATTCAAAAGGTTTATGCCTGCTCATGCAATCCCCACGTCAGGCTAGGGTGTGACACATGAGTTGTTTGCTCAAGTGCCTCCATTTTGGACAATTTGGGGAAGGTGATATGAAGCCAACCTGTAGAAGTTACAATTTTATTCGATTGTGTAATTTATACATTATTTCTTCTTATTAATAAGTCCAATTCAAAATCAAAGACATCCTATTATGCAATAAGTTTTGCAACCTCTTATCTCATAATAAAATTCTTCATTTTTGTTTTGACGAGTTAAAAATGTTATACAACTTTTTTGTGAAATTTATATTTAAATATATTATTTTTGACATATATTTAACATTATAATTAGGGTTAATGCCATGAAAGATCACTGAACTTTGTTAAATCAAAATTATTTGTTATGTACAACACCAAATTTTATTAATTTTGATGTTTGAGAAAATAACTTTGAGTACAATATAGGGAAAAAATTCACTTCGAAAGCTACTTTTGCCAAGCAATTTTATATATTAAATTAGAGCATAAAAATGAGATTCTAATTAAAACTGAAAACAAATATAAGTAATATACTCATTTAAAGTAACAAGAGACAAACATTTCTTTTGTTACTAAAATTAAATTAAAACGTAGAAAATGAGAAATAATTTAAAAATTGAAAGCAAATATAATAATATATGCACTAAAACTAACTAGAAATAATATTTATCTAAATGAATCAACTTTTGCACCAATGAAATTTTATTAACTTATTAAGAAAAATCAACAAATTGTTTGAGAAATTCAATACAAGATTGAAAACTATATTAAATTTAAGGCACATGTAGCAAAAAATATTATCTACAATATTTTTGACATTATATATATAATATAGGGTTAATGGCATGAAAGATCACTCAAAGATACTAATATTTCCTAGTCGATCACCCTATTATTAAATGGACCACCTTCGATCACTGAACTGCATTTTTTTGGGCAAACTTGGTCACTGGGCCGTTTTGAAAGATTTTGGGTGCATTTTGTAAGTTTTTAGCAAGGGTAATTTTGTCCGTTCATATTTATAGACATTTAATCCTCGTTTTTTAAACTTTTTTAAATTTTTTTTTTAAACTTTTTTTTAAATTTTTATTTTATTTTTTTTCAGTTTTTTTTTAATTTTTTTTTAAAAAATTTTTGATTTTTTTTTAGTTTTTTTTTTAAATTTTAATTTTTAAAAATTTAAAAAAAGTTCAAAAAAAATAAAAATAAAAAATTTTAAAAAATAAAAAAAATTTAAAAAAAGTTTTAAAAAAAACTAAAAAAAAAATTAAAAAAAAAATTAAAAAAAATTTTTAAAAAAAAATTTAAAAAAAGTTTTAAAAACGAGGATTAAATGTCTATAAATATGAACGGACAAAATTACCCTTGCTAAAAACTTACAAAATGCACCCAAAATCTTTCAAAACGGCCCATTGACCAAGTTTGCCCAAAAAAATGCAGTTCAGTGATCGAAGATGGTCCATTTAATAATAGGGTGATCGACTAGGAAATATTAGTATCTTTGAGTGATCTTTCATGCCATTAACCCTATAATATAATATAAAATAATTATTATATTGATTAGATGAACAAATCAACATCACTTATACAATTTTAATATATATAATGTAAAAATTTATTACAATCTCTTATACTATAATGGACAAAATAGTCTTTTTAAGTGGCCAAAAATATCATTTAATTAAGCAAATAAATTGGCATAGGTCGTTTAAGTTCATAAAAAGGTCCAAATGTGCCACTTGACAAATTTCTCTCGTAAATCTAGTTATATGTTAATTATATCTTTTACATGAATAATAATAATAATAATAATAATAATAATAATAATAATTGAGACTTTTTGTTGCTTCTGTCTGTAGTTTATTTATTGTTTCCAGAATTTTAGTGAGGAGCAAGCCCATTAAAAGTATTGGGAAATGATAATTAACTTTAAAGTTCATTATAGATTGTATTGATAAAAATTTGGTTCCGTTATCTTTTTGTTTCATTTTATAAATCAGTTTCGAGTTTTGTTTACAACCTGAACCTTTTAGTCATTAGGAAGTACATTTTTCACTAAGCTATTCGATTAACTCAAAATATTGTTTCAATATTGATCATAAAAATGTCTACCTTCATCAATAATAATGCAGGTTGTTATACTATTCAAGTGAAAGTGTAATCTGCTAATAGTAGGATGATTGTTATACCAGTTGTTATTGATTACTGGTTTGTCAACGTGTGAGCAGAATAGGTATTTAACACCAAAAACGTGATTACCCAGTTCAGTGCAATAACACCTACGTCTTGGGGGCAACAGGAAAAAATCACTATATGAAAAGAAAGTTACAAGAAGGGGCTTATTAGTATGTCCACATACTCAACTGCCCTAACTATGTTTTTCTATAGTACCCCTCTTCTTCTTTATGTCATTATCCCAATGATTGACTATTACTCAAAGATTGAGATTTTAAGAACACCTCATTGTTGTTATATCAAACACGGCACAACTACTGTACAAGTAATGTAGAAGCTATTAGAACAAAATGCTTCTACTAGAAATGGAGATCTAGTATTTAAAACCGGTAACCGGACCGGTTACAACGGTTCCGGTTCTAAATTGCTATCCCAAACAGGTTTCGGTCCGATTCCGGATGGACAGGAATTGGGACCGGTCTGGTCCCGATTTGGATGAAAATCGGTCCGAACCGGACCGGTAACAGCACTATTGGCAGCAATACTTGGTTCACCAGTTTGTTCTAACTGTAGTTTTTTGGCCTGGATTTTCTCTGTGAGCCTCTGCTTGTCAGCACTGAAGACCGCCATCAGGATTTGGGCAATAGGCTCTGAAGATGTAAAGCTAGGTCGTTGATCTACTTTCTTGACAAAGATATCTGCCTTATGAGTCTGCATGAGCTTTTCACTAATGATCAGAGGTTTAGAGTTCATTTCAGGTCCATCATCTTCATTAAGCATATCAAGGTGTTGAGACAACAATATTTCACATATAAGATTTGTGAATCTAATTGGCTTGTTTTTGGCAAAGAAAACTGCATGATCAATTATTTGATCAAATATAGCTTATCCAAAGTTCAGAGTTCTCGCGCCCATGACATACAGTTTCTTTCTCATGAATTCATTCACATTAGTTCTATTTGTGGAAGAAACAAAGCTGCTCATTGCTACTTTGTGGAGGATAGAATATTTCAGACTGAGAGCAGATGCTTGCAGTTGAAGCCCTTTGGCTGGCCACTATGAGATAATTCCAGCAGTGAGTTCTTTGACAATGTTATTTAGTCTCAAAGCTTGTCCTATTTTCCTCTTGTCTTCTCTGCCCACAAATCTATTTATAATCACAAGACCAAACACACACTTATAGTGCCTTACTTGTACCCTTTGAAACATAGGATGAAGTGGGATATCACCCTGATATCTGCTAGCAGAGAGCTAAAAAACTCCTTAACCAGTCTAACTCAGTGTCTCCTCCTTTCCAAGAAGCATGTGATACCACCTTTCTCCAGAACCTCCATATAAATATTCTTGTTCAGAGTGCTATCGAACAGGTGCTTCTCAGGCCAAATGATCCTAGCATACAAATTTTTACTCCCTTTTCTGATCAAGGCTTCCAAAGTCTACCCCTTCACTGGAGGCCTCTTCAACCTGTGCTATTCTTCTCTTATTTATTCTCCCCCTACATTCATCCACCCTGAGCTTATTCTTAAACTTTACTCTGTCTTCTTTATCACTAGAGTCTGAGTCCACTAATTTTCTCTTCTTGTTGATAATGATGCACTAACTTTTGGTCTAATAGGGATTTTACCCTTCTTTATTAGTATAAGTTTGAGAACTTCTTTCCCCTTTTTGCTTGACCAAGAGTCATCAACAACTGTATTTTGCCCAGACTTCAGAGCTCTCTTAATTCTACACATAGTGGCTTTAAACTTGGAGGCTTTTCTCTCAATTCCCTCAAGATCAACAATCTCTTTCTCAATTCCCTTTTCTTTCATGGCCTTTAGATTGACTCTAGTATGTCTTCTCCTTGTTCCTTCCTTAGAGGAGAATTACAATATATTCATTATCATCCTTGGATTTGTTTTCGTCAATTTTCTCACCCCCAGAACTACTCTTGGGAGGTACTACAGAGAATGACTCGAAAATCCTAACAGGTTTATCAGGTTCATTCTTCATCAACACTCTTTTCTTTCTAGAGTAGATTTTCTTAGGTTCTGCAGGTCCTTTTTCTAGTACCCTCTGAGGGTTTCTCAGACATACCAGACGGTCTAATAAACCCAACCTCCCTCAAACCACCTTTTTCCCTTAGGCTAGTACTAGAGTTTATTACATGGGACTTCACTACCCAAGTTCTCAGAGGGAGGTACGTTACCGTGATTGAGTTCAAAGTCCTTGTCTTTCTAAGCCAAAGCCAGTATTTCTCCTTCACGAACCACCCTTGCTTCGTCTTCTCGAGGTGGTGAGACCATTTCCAGCAGAATTGCATGTATAAGGGATGTTGTCCCAATATTCTCAGTAAATCAGAGGTTATGAATAGATGAGACATGTTTGTTTTGTTTGAAGATGGAACGACTGTTGAAGGTTTTGGTTTGTAAAGTGAGAAGGAGTTTGTAAGAAAGATTTTTGAGTGGTAATGATGGAAAAAAGACGTGTATAATTAACATAGGTAAAAATCGCCTGTTTTTAGTCCATTTTTCTATAAAGTTTCCAATTTTTTCTGACATGGAACAAAAGGATATTGCCCATTCATGTAGTGCAACCGTTAGTAGATTTCTTTACAAAAATTTCTCGAATTACGTTTCTTTGTTCTAACACTAAGAGAAACAAATAAATAACAAATAAATAAATAAAATCAAACCTCTTTCTCCAACTGTTATAGCAATTGGTTGTTTTTAAGTTATAACAATCCCTTACTTGCTAATCCTTCATAACACAAAGTCCAAGGGATGTTATTAGGTACTCAAATTGATTAACATCCAGTCCCTTGGTGAAAATATATGTAAGTTGTTTATCTTTTACAACTTTGTCTTCAACCAATTCTCCAATAAAGTGGTGCCTTATGTCAATGTGCTTTGTCCTGATGTATTGTACAAAATTTTTAGAAATGCTTATGGCACTTAAGTTGTCACAGTAAAGTGTCATGACATTTTGGCTAATTCCATATTGTTTTAGCATTTGTTTCATCCATAGAATTTGAGTACATCCACTTCCAGCTGCTATGTATTCTGCCTCTGCTGAATCAGGACATTAAATTGTTTCCCAAAAAGAAACAGCCTCTGGAAGTACTCTTTTGATCTTCAGCATTTTCACCCCAATCAGCATCACAATAGCCCACTAGATTACTTCCAGTGTCAGATGTATAGAACAGTCCATACTTGAAAGTACCCTTGACATACTTGATTATTTTCTTTACGAGATAGAGATGACTTTCCTTGGGGTTGGATTGGTACCTAGAACATACCCCAAATGATTGAGCAATGTCGGGTCTACTAGATATTAAGTATAGTAGACTGTCTATCATGCTCCTATACAGGCTTGGGTCAACACTTTTTCCATCTTCATCTTTTGTAACCTTCACATGAGTGGTCATCGGAGATCTATTTTCTTTTGTTGTGTCTAACCCAAACCTTTTGACAAAATTTTTAGCATAGTTAGCTTAGTTCAAAAATATTCCATCTTCCTTTTAATGTATTCGAAATCCAAGAAAATTTTTGAGTTCTCCAACCAGGCTCATCTCAAATTCTGCTTGCATTTGTTGAACGAACAGTTTGACCAACTGGTCTGTCATTCCTCCAAATATTATGTCATCAACATAAATTTGAGCTACCAACAGATTTACTTTCTGTTTGTTGATGAACAAGGTATTGTTTGCTCCCCCTTTGTATATCCTCGCTTCAGAAGGTACTCTATCAATAGTTCGTACCATGCTCTAGGTGATTTTTTAACCCGTAGAGAACTTTTCTCAATTTGTAAACATGCTCTGGCTGATTTGGACAGACAAGCCCTTTGGTTGTTCAACGTAAACTTCTTCTTGTACTACCCCATTTAAGAAGGTTGTTTTAACATCCATTTGATAGAGTTTGAACTTTAAATGACATGCAACAGCGAGAAGGAGGCGTATGGCTTCAAGCCTAGCAACAGAAGCAAATGTTTCTTCATAATCTAGGCCTTCAACTTGAGTGTACCCTTGGGCCACTAGTCTAGCTTTGTTTCCGACTATATTTCCTTGCTCATCCTTTTTTATTTTTGTATATCCATTTTGTACCAATGATGTTTTGATTCGAAGGTCGTGGTACAAGTTCCTAGACTTCATGTCTTTCAAATTGAGCTAGTTCTTCCTGCATGGCCATGATCCAGTGTTCATCCAGTAAAGCTGCTTCGATATTTTGAGGCTCACCTTTTGACATAAAATAGGTTTCTCCCAGTAACACAACTAGCTTTCGATAATCAATTTTGTCCTCCTTCCATGTGGATACCCCTTCATCCATGCTACTAATAACTGTGTGTTTGGATGATGTTTCTGAATTCGTGCAGGAGGTTCAATGTCCCCTCTGTTGTTTTCAGGTTCCTTTGTGAGACCATTCTTTTGAGGTTTTCGATTATCAATGTCAGTTGGTATGTCATCTAGGATTGCTTATGTAGAGACAGGTGTTTCATCAATGACTTTGATATTATAGATTCCGTGATTGTGTTAGTGAGTTGATTGAATACCCTTAGAGCCCTGCTGTTTTTGGAATATCCCAGAAATATTCTTTTGTCTCCTTTTGCATCAAACTTCTACCTCTGTTTTCTATCAATAAAGACATAGCATTCACTCCAAAAAATATGGAAATATTGAACATTTGGTTTTCTCCCCTTCCATATTTCATATTGAGTCTTTATTGCTCCTGGTCTGAGAGTGATTCGGTTATGGATGTGACATGCAGTATTCACAACTTCTGCCTAGAACTTGATGAGGACCTTCCTGGAGTGTAGCATGACTCCGGCCATTTCTTGCAAGGTTCGATTCTTTCGTTCTACTACTCCATTTTCTTGAGTAGTAAATGGGGCTGAGTATTCATGTTGGATACCTTGAGTAGTACAGTATTCCGAGAATTATCTGTTTTCAAACACTTTCACGTGATCACTTCGAATCCGAATGATCTTGGCTTCCTTTTCATTTTGAATTTGATTGGCCAGTTTATAGAATGCATTAAAGCAGTCTAATTGTTTGATGGTGATCAAGTTTGTTATCAATCCTTCAACAAGTAATACATCGTTCAGCCTTGGTAGACCCGGGACATTAAGTTCCCCTTTTGCAACAATAACCCCTTTGGCTCCCCCTCTTAAAGTGACATGTGATTGTTTGACAGTTTTCATTTCAGCAAGATATGCAATGTTCCCTGTCATATGTCGGAAGCAACCACTAGTCGAAGTACCATCCTTCCCAGGCGGTGGCTTTAAGGAATGTCAGAACAACATGACCAATTGTCTGACCTTTTGGTCTCCAGACCTCTTTGGTCTATTATTTATATTGACTTCTTCCTTTTCCGTATAGTTTATAATAGTAGGGTAGTATGTGCCCTTTCTTACCACAGTGATAACACCTCCACCTAGATTTCCCTAATCTCTTCTCATGAGTCTGATATTGGGATTCGTGATACCCAATGTCATTGATATCTTTAGGCGATCTCCTATTTTTCAGGATTTCTTCCAGCACATTTGTACTTGAGTTCATCATCCTGATGCCTTTTTCCATAGTCATAATTTTTCCTTCCAACACCCCAACCTTTTCTTTGAGAGCCAGATTTTCTTGGATCAGATCTTTGTTCACTTCCATCAACTTCTCTTTCTCATTTTTTGTGGTGAGTGAGATAAATTGGCCCTACTGTGGAAGATTTTT
This sequence comes from Echium plantagineum, assembly GCA_003412495.2. NCBI lineage: Eukaryota > Viridiplantae > Streptophyta > Magnoliopsida > Boraginales > Boraginaceae > Echium > Echium plantagineum. Next base: position 9,302,941 of record CM016567.1, on the reverse strand, counting down.
TCATAATCAGCATCTAGCTCTTCATGTGTGATTTTTGTCTCGTCATTCCTGTTGTTTGGACAATCAATTTGGACAATTGGATTATCTTTATCAGCAGTGTGATTGTCAATGGTGATGAAAACAATGACATCCTCTTCAGAGTCATCAGATAAGGTGGTACAGTAGTTCTTGGCTTGCCTTTTCAGATATGTAGGACATTCAGCTTGTATGTATCCATATCCTTCACATTCTCTGTATTGAATTCATTTTCCTCTATTTTGAGTTTAAAATTTTGAACTCCCTCCTCTGTTGAACTTGTCTTCTCCACTTGTTGAATTTGTCAGACCTTATGTCCTTCCCTCCTTTAGTATCATCATTCTTTTTGTTTATGCGCTTTAGGGTTCTGTTAAAGTTTTTTACAAGAAACTCAATTGTTTCAGCCATTTCTTGGTTTTTGTCTTCATTGTAATCACTTTTGAGAGCTACACTTTTTTCCTCTTTTTCTTGATTTAGTTCTCTTTCATATATAAGTTCTTAGGTTCCCAGTGAGAATATCCAAGCGATAGGTGGTCAGATCCTGAGCTTCCGTAATAGCAGTAGCCTTAGCACTAAACAGAGAAGGCAGAATCCTTAGTATTTTTCTGACTATCTTCTCATTGCTGATAGGTTCACCTACAGAAGCACATTAGTTGCGATACTCTGAACACGATATCCGTACTCCTAGATCGTGTCATCTTCTTTCATCTTCATAGCTTCCCATGTAGAAGAGAGTTGCTGGAGCCTGGCAATCTTCACTTGATTTGTTCCTTCGTATGTATTCTGAAGTATTATCCAAGCATTTTTTGCAATAGTTTCCATGGTGATCAATTCAAACACATTCTCATCAACACATGAGTACAGAGCATCCATAGCCTTGTCGTTGGCTAAGGCAAGGTCTGATTCAGCATCAGTCCACTCTTTTTCATCCTTGAGTATCTCCTGACTATCTAGAATTTTTGTTGGAGGAGTCCAACCTTTCACGACTGACATCCAAGTTTTTTTATCAATGAGTTTTAAGTAGATTGTCATTTTATTCTTCTAGAACCCATAATTGTTACCATTGAGGTCAAGGGGTCGAAGAGATTGAGATGAGTTAGCCATCGTAGATTTACACAGATCGA
>CM016567.1:9201702-9301702 GCA_003412495.2 Echium plantagineum | reverse complement strand
ATCTCTCCCTATCAAAATGGATTTATCCATGGTAGAAATTCTCATGATAATATCATCATGGCACAAGAACTAACCCACTCTATCAGAACATCTCAAAGGAAAAAACATGGTGTCGCTGCCATCAAAATTGATATGAGCAAAGCCTTTGATCGAGTTAGTTGGGACTTCATCCTTTCTCTCCTTCTCAAACTCAACTTCCCACAGCACTGGATCCAGCTGATTAAACAATGCATTACAACGGTCAAATATTCCCTTCTAATCAATGGTCAGCCTAGTGATCTCTTTTCTCCAAATTGTGGTCTTCGACAGGGGGACCCACTTTCACCTATCCTTTTTGCTATCTGCACGGAAGCTCTCTCATCCTCCCTTTCCCACCTCCAGAACACTAACTCTATCAAAGGAGTTTCTATTGCAAAAGATGGGCCTAAAGTTTCCCACCTTCTTTTTGCGGATGACTGTTACTTTTTCCTTCACCTGGACAATAAGTCAACAACTGAATTCTCAAAGGCTCTCAATCAGTTTTGCTCGGACTCAGGTCAGGTCATCAATTTCAACAAATCCATCATCACCTTCAGCCCAAAAACTCCACAACCAATAAAAAATGCCACTTTATCACTCTTAGGAATCAATGTCTCTGATTCATTTGGCAGCTATCTCGGCATTCCTCTTGACATCACCACTGACAGAAAGCAAATTTTCTTGAGCATTATTGATAAAATCAAACGAAAAATTTCATCTTGGAATTGTAAGTTCCTCAACTTCCCAGGAAGAGTCACCCTTATCAAATCTGTTCTCCAGTCCATTCTTGTCTATCCAATGGGTATCTACAAATTTCCGCTTCACACACTTCGGGAAATTGACAAACTTCTTGCCAACTTCCTTTGGAATGGGTCTCAAGGGAAAAGAATTCATTGGATCAATTGGGACTTTCTACACTTTGATAAGTCAAATGGTGGTCTTGGATTCAAACACCTTCATCACTTTAACCTCTCACTCCTTGCCAAGAATGGTTGGCGATTGCTCACGCAACCAAACCTTCCTATGACTAAATTGCTCAAATCCAAGTACTTTCCCAAAACTGCCATACCAACGACCACTTCCAAATCTTCTTCTTCTTGGACTTGGAAGAGCCTAGCCTCAGGAATCTCTTCCATTCACAAATTTTCTAATTGGAAGCTTGGAAATGGATCCTTAATAAATCTTTGGAATGAATCTTGGATTCCATTCAAGAATAATAAGGATAGTTACCATCCTTCTCTTGCCTCCTTGAATATCCTTCCCCCACCCAACTGTCATCTAAACCTAGTCTCTGATCTTATCACCGAGGACAATCAGTGGAACGTCGATATTCTCAATCACCTATTTCCCTCACCAATGGTCGTTGACATTCTCAATATCACCCCCTCTCAAAATCATGACACAAAAATTTGGTGCAAGAATCATTTTAGATCCAAAGATCTTTACAACAATCTCAATTCTAACCAACATGACATGACCCCTAGGCCTTCAAATCATCATCTTATCCCAAACAAAACTTGGAAAATGTTATACAAGATTCCTTTCCCTGAAAAAATTCACACTTTCCTTTGGAGATTGCTTCTAAATAGACTTCCCACCTTGGACCTCATCTCTAATAAAACCAAGAAACAAATTTCTTTAGTCTGCCCCCTCTGCAAACTAAGTCAAGAAAGCCTCCAACACATCTTCACCGAATGTCCTTTTTCTACTTCTCTTTTCTCCCACTTTAACATTTACATTTCACCTTCCGACCCCATTAGCCTTACGGTTTCCCGTTGGCTAATGCGTAAATGGACTCATATTAACATAAAAGATATTTTTAAGTTTGGAAGTATTCTTTGGGTTATCTGGCTTACTAGGAATGATAGTGTTTTCAACGAGATCAATCCTATTAATTCCAAAAGCATTTTACTTGTCAATTCCCTTTTTAAGGATTGGCTTAAAGGTTTTGCCTTCAAGAGAGGCCATCACCCTATAAAAAAGAAGTTACATTCAGGGTCTGAGACTAGAAGACCAGCAAATATCTCCTATGGAGATCACATCACCCTTTCTAACAACCCCTGTACAAGGAGTTGTAACAGAAGGGACAACAAGATATTGCTAGGTGTCTCCTCGAGTAAAGATCCATTCTGGTTCATTATATCAACCAGTTATGGTAAGCACAACTTCATCAAAGGAGCCAAAGTGATTAAGGACTGCACTACCAACAAGAATGAGCTCAACCTGCAGAATATTTGTACCGGGATTCTCACTGCCATCATTATCGCCTCAAGAATTGACAATCACACCATTTTTATTGTTACTGATAGCTTCATTTCGCAGGTTTGGTTTAGATACTTTCATTCCATTCACCAGGATGGAGATTTGAAGCTTCTGCTCAGTAATGAATCAAAGAAATGCTGCAATATTCTTTGGATGCCGACAAATGTGGGTTGCCCCCAAGATCTTCAAGATTTTGTTATTAATGATTTCAATATTGTTAGTCCTTTAAACAGTGTTACTAATTTGGTTCCTTCTTGTATTGGCGTTTTTAGCCATAACAATTGTTAATCTTTGACATGAATCATTTATCAAAAAAAAAAAAAAAAATCGAATTTGAATATCGAATACAACTCGAGTATAAAATTGAATTCGAGTTTCAAATACGAGAATGTAAAAAAAAATTTGTCTGGCACCTGAACTTTTTCTTCAATTTTGGCGCTTAAATGTTTTTTTTCCGGAATGGCACCTGAACTTTTCTCGAATATTTCCCTCCAAAAACTCATATTTTCAATATGACTAACTTGCACTTGGGTTAAGGATTTTAAAAAATCAAAAATCTAAAAAAGTCAGCAAAAATGGAAAAAATGAAAGTTCATGTGCCATTTTTGGAGTTGAGGGGCCTATTTGGGAAAAAATGTGACAATGGCTGATTTGGGATTTATTAATTAGTTCAGGGGCCTAGATGAAAAAAAGCCATAGATATTTTATCTCATATTATTAAGTTATGCAAAATTTTGTGATTATTATAGGTGCTTATTAGTCACCACAATGACCAGGCTAATGAGTAAATTAATATTTTATCTCAACTAATAAGTTACATCAGCTAAAGAAAAATATTAGTTATTTGTCAATATATTATGATAACATGCAATTTAGTTGTTTTTATTATTTAAAACATACATAAAATATTTTTATGGAGGTGCATGCTTATAATTTAACTTCACTCTAGTGGGTTAGTTATAGGGCTTTGATTTTTACGCTCCAAATATTCATTATTACACTCCATTTTCTCAATTATCCCCTTCAATTTACTCTATAAAAATATATAAAAAGTGATAAAGTGGAGTGTGGTTATAATATTTGAAGTGTAAAAATCAAAGGTCTAATTATATTACATATTGACATAACATCATGTGAATAATTCATATTGCTCAAATATGTAAATTAATTTTGTCCACAGACAAACTAAATTTATCTAATTGAACAATTATTAAAAAATTTATTCAATTATTATCTTAACTATAATTTAAATATAATAACATCAAATAACATCACATATAATTTTAGGTGACTATCCACAGAAGTCTCAGAATTATGTTGTTCAAATTATTATACGTGTTATTTCAAGCTAGAATTGTTGGATTTAAGGCAGTTAGTGGTCACATGATTGGTTATCTTAACGAAATCATCGGTAATGCTAGATTATATATGAATGGTAAAATCAGTGGGAGTACTAGATAATGATGATAATCCTATTGATGAACACATTCACAATGAGGATAATCCATAAATTATCACTACCACTATCATGAATTCATGGCACGATTACCATTCAGAATGTTATTGAAGTACATTTATTTTCATAATGACATTGAAAATTACAAGAAAATGTATGTTATTTCTAATGATTATTATTTTATCTAATAAAATCTGAAGGGTTAAAGACTTAGTTTCTTATTCACAAACCATTAAGAATAATAGGCTAACGCAAGGTTCAAAACACATGAACCTAAATTACCTATTACTCAAGCAAGATGTTAAACTAATAAAATTGTTATTATACGCATGGATAACAGTTATTGAGCTCTTAATACATGTTAACATCTTTCATGTCTGTTTTCAAATATGTATACCTTATGTTCAGAATAATGATAACAGACAATGTCTTCACTTGAACACATAACGTGACCATTATGTTGCTCTCATTTACGGTCTTACCTATCAAAGTTATCAATGTTGACATGACTCTCATTTGTAACTGGATTAGTCAAGACACTTATGGTAACGAAATAAACGAGTGATTTGCATATCACGCGCGCTTTATGTTCTTAGTACGAAAATAATAAATAATCATCTTAAAGACCAAGTGGGAGAATGTAAGAATATTATTAGTTAAGTATTATTATATTAATAGTATACTCATATGTTGGTCTTTAATAGGATATTTATGTTGCAAATCTGTTACGAACGTTACATACTAATTAACCTTGATGGACGTTTAAAAATGACAATTATTTTGAGATGAAGAAGGTTTTTTCTCTACGTATAAATAGACTCATTTCTCCATCAAAAGGATTCAATCTAAAAACGAAAGTAATAACACATAAAGAAATTTATAGGTCAAGAGAAAGAAACTCGTCTTCATTCCTTAAGACAAATTCTCGAGGTCAGCATCACTTTTGGTCCAAACAGACTCATTTTAATTACATCATAAGGCTATAAGGTGTGTCAATTACATTTTATTTTACATATATGTGATAATCATGTAATTCAAAATTTTGGGGATTATGTCATATTTTGAATCATTTAACAAAAGATATATTTAACATATAACTAGATTTACTAGAGAAATTTGGCAATGTGGCACATTTGGACCTTTTATGAACTTAAAGGACCTATGCCAATTTATTTGCTTAAATGGTACTTTTGGCCACTTAAAAAGACTATTTTGTCCATTACCACCTATCACGCCTATAAACTTAAAGTAGTCTCATCTTCAACCACCACCACCACTACAACTACTTTCGTACGTGCAACTCACCAGCTATCTACCATGCACCCCCACTTGGCGGCGCCCCCAATTACCACTTACTCCCTCTCTGCACAACCCTACACGACTGAAAATAGCCACAACCCACCGCTCACAATCTTGAAATAAACCCCATCCTATAAAAAGAAACACGACACCCTTGCCTCAGCAAAATCAGCGAACTCGTGGTCTGCTCCCACCCGTCCCCCATGGCTTAAATAGAAACACGACCCCCCCCCCCCCTCCTAGAACAACTGTGACCACTTGTGTCAGCAAACTGGCGGCCCATTCCCACCCCTTTTGGTTCGTTAATTATCAACGGTTAAAACTTTTGTTTTTCGTTTAATTTTGTAGGAGCGTTTCAGAGTTGGTAGTAATGTATACAACTCATTCGTGCACATGTTATACTTGTACAGAAACAACGAGAAGAGTGTTAATGAGATCTATCAACATGTAAATATTAAATCTAACTTCCGTCTACATTTCTATTTTACGACCAAAGAAGAAGTTCATTCGTTCTTGAATCAAATGACTCATTTTTAATCTACGTGTCTTCTCATATATTGAAAAGTTGATTCAAGAACGAATGAAGTTTTTCTTTAGTTGTATGATAGAAATGTAGACGAAAATTAGATTTAATACTTATATGTTGATAGATCTCAGCAACACTCTTATCGTTATTTCGGTACAAGTATAACATGTGCATGAATGAGTTGTGTACATCATTACCAATTCCGAAACGCACAAATTAAACGAAAAACCGGAGTTTTAACCGTTGATAATTAATAGAGACGTTAATTAAGGGACCGTGTTTGTACCAACTATATGCAGTGGTGGTAGGCTTCATTTCTACCACCACCCCTTTGCACCCCTTCACAGCTTGAACCTCCCGCAAGATCTTCACGCCCAAAACATCGACACCAATTTTCTTATTACAATTACATAAAGATTTAATAAGTAAAATTACACGTTAGAAGAAAAAGATGTCCTCAAATTTACTAATTTGTTCGTTCTACTACTAATTAAAAATTTAAGAGACTATCGTAATGATCCGAACCCATATAATATATGTGAAAGTTGCAGTTTGTTTCCATAAATGTACTGTTTAGCAAATGGTCCCTCAAATTGGCATAAACGTGAATTTTAGTTCCTCGTTGATGTAGACACTAAATTTTGACGGAAAGAGGGATTAAAATACACATTTTTTACCAATATGAAAAAGTGAAGTGCACAATTTGAAAGTGTTGAAAATTCTATTTTGGCCATCGGGTAACTCCGTCAGTTTTTTGAAGGGTATTTCCGTCCAAACACATTCGTTTCTTCTCATAAGCCCCCAATTTAACTCGTCAAATTAATACATCGACCCCATCTCTTTTTTCAAAAAGAGGCGAATAAGAGTTAAATGTGTTAATTGGACTTCAATTATGGGTGAATATTGAATAAGAGTTAAATTGGGGGCTTATTAGAGCAAAGAAATGTGTTTTGACATAAATACCCTTAAAAACTAACAAGTAATCAAGTTTGCATAATGGTTAGTACTTACACATTGTCCTTGGCAACCAAAGTTCAAATCCCCATAGCATCACTTTAAGAAGAAGAAGAGGAAGAAGATTGTCTGTTAAAGCAGTTTCCTCCAGTAATGATGGTCCCCTTCAGTTTTGAAACGATCCTCTCCAGAGGAAATTGTCCTCTCGTTAAACTTGTCCCGGAGGAAAATATCATCCGAGGTTTGTCCTCTTCGACTTTTAAATAATCTTGTCCCTAAAAAATTGTCCGCTTATATTTCGTTAAAGATTGTCCTCTTAGGTTTTGAATAATTATGTTCCCAGAAAATTGTGCTCTTGTTGAACTTGTTTGGAATGGATCGTTCGAGGTTCGATACAATTTCGTTCCGTAAAAATTGACCTCCTCGGTTCAGTACAGAATTGAGATACCCATCTGTACATTTATTGTTAAAGAGTCAACAATGTGAGTTCTTAAAGCTACAAAGAGGAAGTTATATATTTGGAATTCTGAATGTCACAGACTTTTTCTGTTCTTAGGTGGATGAAAAGGGTCATATGAGAAGGGTTTTGCCATACACATTGTAGAGATTGCTTGCAGTGGATATACACATTGGAAGATTGCTTGTTGGCTTTTGCCAAGTTCTTTTTTCAATGCGTTATAGTATGTCTTTTCATTGGGGTGTGGGTGTACACATTGGTCGGAGGCTTATTAAAGGTAACCTAAATGATTTCGTAATAACTATTTATGTGAGACGATGGTACACATTGGTTTTATTGCCTCTTGGTTTTGGTTTTATATATCATAACTTTTAATTAAATATTTAATATTTATTTACCTACATTAATTATCTTTTTTATAATTTTATAATTTATTGAATGACATTAATTATTTTGTGTAAAATTTTAATATTTATTGAATCATATTATTATATTTACACTATTTATAATTTAGATTATAATATTTATACAAATGACTTGTTTAGTAATTTATATATATGAATGAAGTATGCTATGAGGCAATTTTATCAATTCGACTTAAATTAAGTCTTTTTATGTGAATTGTTATCGAACACTTAAATATTTCATTATTCAGATTCAGTTATCATTCAGATTCATACATTCAGTTTTTAGTCACTTGTTGTTAGACTTAAGACTGCGGATTCAGACATTCAGTTTTAACAAACATGCCCTTAATCATTATCTCCAGAAATAATAGTCAAGGTCAACTCAAGTCAACTAAAGTCAAACCTTCCTAAGTTTTCCCAAATTACACTTTGACCCTAAAATTATTCTGAACTCAACCTAGACCCTTATTTATTACATCTTCACATAAAATCACTTTTAATATCATCATAACATCACATTTACCATCACCATAAAGTCATATTTCCTATCATCATAAACTTACATTTACTATAATCATCAAATCACATTTACTATATCTTAAAATCCACCTTTTAATGTCATCATAAAGTCACCTTAAATATACCTATTTTCAACCCTCAACAATCAACAATCCAACTTAGAGTCCGATCCTAAATGTCAAACACCCCTATACTTGCTTATTCTTGCATTTTTTAACCCTTAACTTTCTTATAATTCATACTTAAACCATTCTAACACATCATAACATGAAATAATAATTCCTTATCATAAATAATTATCATACATCCTCAACTCATCTCATTCAAACACTCCACGGTCAACATTAAGTCCTAGTTCAAAACATGCTCAATTTAGTCCGAAACTTCACCCTAATTACAACTAAGCCCCAATACTTCCATATAATTGCAATTCAAACCCTACCGTACATTCTAGCCTAAGAGTCGAACACTTTTTAAGCCAATTAAGTGATGCCCTCGATTCAAATCATGCTTAATTCCATCAATTGTCAACATCCTAATCATCTACAACACTATTTAAATCACAAAACAACCTAATGTCACAACCATCATAAAAGTCGACCCATATGCCAAATAATCATCAAAGTCGCAAGCTACAAGGTCCTGACAAGGGCTGTTCCGATTCATATTCAAGCTTAAATTCATCGATTATCCTAATTCTAATCATCTACTGTCATACTTAAATCATAAAATCCACATAGTGTATTTATATCATAAAGGCTAGTTATGGTAACTTCAAAATGGGTTCCAAGATTCGATTTTACGTGAAATATTGTCTTCCAAACATCACACAACATATTTTAGATAATAATTATACATATTATTATATAAAACAACAATTAAATATGATGATTCAATATATAAAAGTAACGATCAAGATTAATGAAGAGAGGTTTGATTCGATCCAACATTTGGAACCGAAAGAAGAAGATGTCGTCGGCTTGTGTGTGAAGGAGGAATAATTAAAAAAAAAAAGGGTTTCTAACTCTTGCATGGGCTTATATAGTGATCTGATGGGCTCGGTTCACTACGGGCCGGATTCGATCGATCAACGAGGTAAATAATCAGTCATGAACCAAAACGTACGAGTTTAATTATTATATTTTAAATTGATTAAATTAGGCCATAATATTACAGTATTAGTGTCTTCAAAAAAAAATTCAACATTATTAGGTCATATTTTATAATCGATAAAAGTTTGAGTTAATTTTTTTAGAATTTCTTAAAAAATAATAAAAGAAATAGCCCTCCCTCTTCCAGACAGATTTAAAGAAAAAGTTCATAATATATTATAGAGTCATATAATTACAATTTATTTAAAATATGACTCTATAATATATTATTTTTTCTTTAAAGTTCAAATCACATAAGAATTCATCTCTAATTTTTCTTATTGCATCCATTAGTTTATGTGTTGTGTTTTTGAATTGTATCATAAATTTGTGAAGAGTTCTGGACGCCAAAAGTGCTTAATTCCTTTCGGGTAACAGGTTCCGAAGACACGATATCATCTTCATCTTCATCATCAACATTGTTCTCAATGATAGTAGTAATATCATTAAACTCTTCATGTCATTAAACTTACATATACTTATGCAAAAACTCTTTTAATTAATAAATTATTAATTTATAAATAAAATAATAACTCTCTAAATTAATAAATTTGATCGATCCCAACATTATTAATTTATAGACTTTTTACTGTACTAAAACTTTACATGGGCCAATTGGGCCCTTTCGGGGATTAGGTGCATGATCAATGTCTCTCAAGCCTTTATATCTACAAACAACAATTTTGTAACATGATTACGGTAATTCTACTTGATACAATAAAAAGTTTGAAGAGATCAAAAGAGGAACAAGAGATGTTAATTGTTACCATATGATTTTCAAAGTAAATGGAGAAAGAAATCACTAGATTTAGTGACTCGTAAAAAGAATTATACAAAATTTAATCAGTATATGCAGAAAGTCGATCTCTATTGTAACGATTCATAAATAATCTTGTAAGATTTAAAGTGTACTAACACTTTGTTGTAAAACATTAAATTTAATGCTAATAATTTATTTTCACCTAATCTACTACCTTTATGATTTTATAAAAGTTTTTCTAATGATGTAATGAAAATTATACCAATATATAATATCATCAAAAGGAAATAAAAATTTAGATAGGCCAACCTGCATAACTTTCATTCATCTACATTTATGATTTCGGATACAACCTGTTTAACTTTATTGGTGTTTGTTTATGTTACAATTATTGTGGTAAGGGGTATTGTGGTTCAAAGAGGAGCTTTCTTGTGAGACTAAGGGCATGTTTGTTAAATCCATTAAGTACTTAAAATTAATTAATTAAGTACTTATTTCATTAAGTCTGTTTGTTAACAAAAAAAATTAAGTACTTAATAAATTCAGATCTGAATGAAATCCTTAACAAAAATTTAAGTCAAAATTTGCTACTTATTTTTCTCCTCTTAATGATTGAATCCCACAATTCTCTCAAAAAATCAATTTACCCGAAAATTCTTTCAAACGGATTAATAATATTTTTCTTTTTCTCTATTCAATTTATTTTTGATGTTATATATTTTCAATGTAATTCTCTATTTTAATTATGATAATGTTATCTTATGGTTTAAACTGAATTTTTAGTTTATTTTTTTGCATCTTTTTGTTACTATTATTGTTAAAATATTATTTTCATATTGATTTGGGTACAATTTTGCTTATTAGTTGCGATTTTGATTGTTGATAATGATTTATGTTGCCAATGGTGAACAGTCCAACTATTATACATCTTGATATAATGTGTGTATGAAGAAGTGATGATGAGGCAGTCGATACATATATATGACTAATAATCATAATTTTTTGTTTGTTACGCCATGTTTATGTTATATTTTACTTTTTGGATTTTAGATATTATAACTTTTAATTAAATATTTAATATTTATTTACCTACATTAATTATCTTCTTTATAATTTTATAATTTATTGAATGATATTAATTATTTTGTATAAAGTTTTAATATTTATTGAACCATATTTTTATATTTATAGTTTTTATAATTTAGATTATAATATTTATACAAAATATTTGTTTAGTTATTTATATATATGAATGAAGTATGCTATGGGGCAATTTTGTCAATTCGACTTAAATTAAGTCTTTTTCTGTGAACTGTTATCAAACACTTAAATATTTCATTATTCAGATTCAGTTATCATTCAGATTCAGACATTCAGTTTTCAGTCACTTGTTGTCAGACTTCAGACTTCAGATTCAGACATTCAGTTTTAACAAACAGGCCCTAAGAATGATGGATCTAGTAAGAGTGGTAAGAGGTATTGTGGTTCAAAGTTGAGTTTTGATTTTGATAAAAAAAAAGGATAAATGATATTTTGTCTCGCACGTGAACTTTTTCTCCAATTTTGGCGTTAAAATATTTTTTTCTAAAATGGCACCTGAACTCTACTCGAATTTTTTCCTCCAAAAACTCATATTTTCAATATGACTAACTTGCCCTTGGGGTTAAGAAATTTTTAAATGTTAAAAATTTGAGAAATTCAAAAAATTGTGAAAAATGAAAGTTTAGGTGCCAATTTTTGGGTCGAAGTGCCTACTGTGATAAAAATGTCACCAGGTGCCTATTTGAGAAAACTGAAAAAGTTCAGGTGCCCAGCTGAAATTAAGCCATTAATATTTTCATAAAATAACCGGTTTTACTTTTTAGCGGCATTTTTCCTCCAAAGAAAAAGGATGTCGGATAAGAAAAGGAATTAGAAGGTCCAGTTTAGTTCGGCGACCACTGAGCGGCATCGAAGTCGGAAAATGAGTATCCATGTCCTTAAACATTCACTTGTTTCTTCTTCACCAAGAATCTCATCAAAGCCACTGTCCAAAATTCACTTCAAAACCCAATCTTCATTTTCAAGTTCAATCAAAGTCATCGAAACAAACAGTTGCTCAAATGCTTTATTCAGGTTGATCATTTATGATACAACACACAGAAAGTCCTTCGGTGTTATAGCTAAGGCGGGACGTGGGGGGTCGGTCCAGAGGTCGGAGGAAGAGTGGCGTGCGATTCTGTCTCCTGAGCAATTCCACATTCTTCGCCAGAAAGGCACAGAGTATGTTCTGTTTTTAGATTCGACGTGAGAATATCATAATCGCATTAATCTAGAGTACCATCTTCCATGTTTAGCTCTGTTGGCAATCACATAATGTCCTTGATTTGGAATTGATTTTGCCATTTTGAGACAATCAATATTATACAGGGTTTATAACAAAGTTATTTGTCCTAGTCTTTTAGGTTCAGAACATCAATGTGAATGTGTTTCACCCTGGGACTAGCATTTATGCATCATTGTCTAATCTACTCATTTGAGTTTCGTTTACATATGTGTTCAATATTTCATTAACCATAATGAGATTACTGTATATTGAGAACTCAGTTCCACATTGGTTGATTATAATATCGTGCATTAAAAAGGTCATAAACTTTATTTATCCATGGACCATCGTTGATTCTTAACATCACACATGCTCATTAGGGATCCAGGCACCGGAGAGTATGACAAGTTCTTCGAAACAGGTACTTACAAATGTGCTGGTTGTGGAGCTTTTCTCTACCGGTCAACCACCAAATTCAAATCACCTTGTGGATGGCCATCGTTCTATGAGGGTATTCCTGGGGCTATAAACCGGAGAGTGAGCACTCAATTTCGGTTAGCTTGTTCTTGAAATTTGTGACTCTTAACATTCGTGACTCTTGGTTCATTCGATTCTTCTTTGGTTTCAGCCTGATCGAGATGGTATCCGAACGGAGATAACTTGTTCAAAATGTGGTGGACATCTTGGTCATGTTTTTAAAGGTGAAGGGTTCCGCACACCAACAAATGAACGTCATTGTGTCAATAGTATTTCCCTCAAGTTTGTTCCTCCAAATATTGAAACCTTTAAATGAAATATGTGTAGAAGATAATCAAATTATCTAACAGTTGTACTCGAAGTCCTCGATTCATGAGGTTAATAATTCAAATTTCACTACGAGGATTGAGAACTATTATGATCTTCCCTGTAAAGAAAAATATGTATTACCACTAAATTGTCTCATGCAAGTGATCATTTAACTTAAATTTCATTATAGAGATTGAGAGTTATCATAAGCCACACTAACAACATATTTAGAGACCGGATCTGTTGGATGATCCACGAATCCAGTCCACTGGATCATTAGCAGACGGTAGCCCTGTTATTAGTGGGTCATAATGGGCTCTTACATCTGGGCCCAATCCCTGATCTGTCCCACGTTTCTAGGGTGTCTACTCGTTTGAGACTCAATTACTAACTTTAAGTTAAATTTGTGATTTCAACGCGTGTGCGTAAATATAAAACAGTAATATGTCGCTTACCTGATCTTCATGATGTGGTTGCTATTACGTAAGTCTAAAATATATCAGTAAAACAATATATACTCGATGCATTCAATTATAAGTCCTCCTTAAATATTTGTCAATTTTTTTTTATGCCGGTAAATAATCCAATAGACCTATTAGCAGTTCAAATAACTATCCATTCTCCACTCCCAAGTTCGAACAATCCCTCAATTTTAGCATCAATTTATTTGAACCCATAAAAGTACAGCTTAACATTGTATGACGTATGAATGATTGCTAGATAATGGTCGGTTATTAATCGTATTATTGAATTGGATAAAACACGTTTTATTAACCTTAATAATTAATTGTTGAAACAGTATGAAGAATAAAATTGTGAAGTGCAGCTTGAGGTACAAGTCGATGAAGCAGAAGGTACAAGTTCCTGAAGCAGCGAAGAAAATAAAGAGATGTGGAGCGGGTTCGATCCCTGGTGGATTGAAATAAAAGAAATAGCGTGTCGAATGAGAATGCGACACGTGTAGTTTCCGTTGCAACTAACTGATTCCAAATATCAGTTAGGGTTCTTGTTAGTTAGTTAGTTAATCGATTTAATCGATTTAGGCTCTTCTTATCCACTTGATTATAGATTAATTCCTTGTATATATATGTTCTCTATGTACATCTGAATTCACATTGAATAATATCAGAGCTCAATTTACAATATTCATTCTACTTTCATCTCTATCTTCCGCTTATTCAAACTTAGTCGAATTTCGATTCTTTATTGATTGTTTGAGGAATCTGAATATAATCAGATTCTTAGATGGTATCAGAGCTACATGCTTAATCGTTCTACGTTGATAACGTATGCAAGAAGAGTGAGAAAGATGACACAGAATGGTCAAGAAGGAAGCTCCATTAATGGAGTCGATCTTGAAGGCTCAAGGTACAAGATGGATAGTCCTCTGTATCTTCATGGGTCTGATCACTCCAGTTTGGTGCTCGTGAAGGAGTTGCTTACTGAATATAATTACCAGACGTGGAGCAGATCAATGATTACTGCTTTGCAAGCTAGAGGAAAGATGAGTTTCATCAATGGTGGTTATGTAACACCAGATGAAGATCATGTTGATCATGAACAGTGGCTGAAAGTTAATGCTACCTTAGTTTCTTGGATTAGGAATGGTTTATCTAATGAACTGGCAAATGGTTTTGCTTATGCTACAGATGCTTACAGTCTATGGGAGGAGCTTAAACAGCAGTATGGTAGCTGTGTAGGTCCTAGATTGTATGAAATAATGAGGTCCATTTATTCTACTAAGCAAGGAAAAGATACAGTCACAATGTTCTACAACAAGATCAAGAGTTTGTGGGAAGAATTGACATGTATTAAGCCTGGAATGAAACCAGGAGACTATCAAATGGAGAAGATGATGTCCTTTCTGATGGGATTGAATGAAGAGTATGAATCCCAAAGGAGCAGTATCTTGTTGATGGATCCATTGCCAGTATTTTCTAAGGCTTATGGAATGATCAACAATGTAGAAAAGCAGAGGAGATTAAAGATCATGGAAGCTGGAGAAACTTTGTCTATGCAAGTTTCTGCTAGGTATGTTCCACCTAGAAATGCTGGACAAGGTTTCAAGAATCAGCAGAATATGGCTCCAAGAAATTCTGGTTTTGGAAAGGAAGACAAAAGTCAGTTTCACTGTGATTTTTGTGGCAAAAGAGGACATCTTAAGAAAGATTGTTTCAAATTGAAAGGTTTCCCTGACTGGTGGCCAAGTAACAAGGATCAAAGACTTAACCAAAGGGTTAATTCAGTTCAAGAAATATCTAATCCACTGGGCTGCAATGATGGGAATATGCAACAGGCTTCTGATATGCAGTCAGTCCTCAAGCTCATACATCAGGAGATAGGCAAAGTATTCAAAGGAAAAGATGATGGTTCAGATAATATGCAAGAAGCTAATATGGTGAATCATCAGATTGAAGATGTCAATGAGTTTGATCACATGGCAGGTACTAGCAGAGGTTTGTGTACCTCCAAATTTAAACTATTTCAACATGGTAGGTATTGGATTATTGACAGTGGGGCAACTGCACATATGTGCCATGATATTAAACAGTTTCAGTCTATGTATAAACTTAAACAGCCTATCACTGTTAGTCTTCCAGATCATCATGTTAAATTAGTTGAATTTGCTGGTAATGTTCAGATTTCTGAAGGTTTAGTACTGAAAAGTTGTTTGTATATTCCATCTTTTAAATACAATCTGTTGTCAGTACATAAGTTGCTGAGTACTAACAATGTGGTTGTGAATTTCTTTACTGATAAGTGTGTCTTGCAGGATTCTGATTCCTCCAAGATTCTTGGAGTTGCACCAGTGGAACAAGGGCTTTACATGTTTAAAATTTCTTCTGTCCAGAATCATGATAATGTTGTAAATACTGTTGTTACTTCTGTCCAATCTAGCATCATTAAGTCCAATTTGTGGCATTTTAGATTAGGCCATTTATCACAAGAAGTGCTTAATCATTGTAAAACTGTACATAATGATACTAGTGTTTGTGATTTCTGTCCTGTATGTCCTTTGGCTAAACAACAAAGATTGGTTTTCCCTGAGAAGTTGCAGCATTCTGTTATTCCTTTTGGTTTATTGCACATTGATGTTTGGGGTCCTTATAAGGATGCAACTAGACAAGGAACTAGATATTTTCTAACTGTGGTTGATGATTACAGTAGGTGTACTTGGACAGTTTTAATGCAAAATAAATCTCAAGCTCTTAGTAATGTTCAAGCTTTGGTTAAGTTGATAAAAAGGCAGTATGATAAGGATGTTAAGATCATTAGGACTGATAATGGTAGTGAGTTTTTGAATGGAGAGTTTATGGCTTTTATCCAGCAAGAAGGGATAGTACATCAGAAAACTTGTCCTTATACTCCACAGCAGAATGGAGTTGTAGAAAGAAAGCATCAGCATTTACTTCAAGTTGCTAGGTCATTGATGTTTCAATCTTTTTTGCCTAAGCAGTATTGGGGAGATGCTATTCTTACAGCTTCATATATTATAAACAGGTTGCCTTCTAAAGTTCTGCAATGGAAAAGTCCCTATGAAATGTTGCATAAGTGTATTCCTGATTTATCACATGTCAAAGTGTTTGGTTGCTTGTGCTATGCTACAAATGTGTTGCCTCATAAGCTGAAATTTGATCCAAGAGCAAATATGTGTGTGTTTCTAGGTTATCCTGTTGATCAAAAAGGTTATAAGTTGTTGAATCTGACTACACTGGATGTTTTTGTTTCCAGAGATGTTAAATTTTTTGAGTCTTTATTTCCTTTTGATCCACATTTTGTGTTTCCTTCCTATGTCCATGATAACACTGTTGAGTTTTCAGATGTTGTCTCAAAACCAGTCAACATTAAGTCAGCTAGTAAACTATCAGAAACCAGAAGTAGGAAACCTCCTGGTTGGTTACAAGATTATGTGACAAATGCAGATGGTTTGCTGTGCTATTCTGATGCATATGTTGCATTTCTTGCTAACATTGACCAAGAAAAGGAGCCTTTCCTCTACAAGCATGCTAAGGACAAACCACAGTGGATTAAGGCTATGGATGAAGAGATACAAGCATTGGAGACAAACCACACATGGGAAATTGTTGATTTGCCATCTGATCATAAACCAATTGGTTCCAAATGGGTGTATAAGATTAAAAGAAAGCCAGATGGAACTGTGGATAGGTATAAAGCCAGGCTGGTTGCAAAAGGTTTCAATCAAATAGAAGGCATAGATTTTTTTGACAGTTTCTCACCTGTAGCAAAGTTAGTCACTGTGAGAATGGTGCTGGCTTTGGCAGCTGCAAGATCATGGCCACTTCATCAATTAGATATTAACAATGCCTTTTTGCATGGCTTCTTGGATGAGGACATATATATGGCACTTCGAGATGGATATAAGTCACATTTGAAGCCAAAAGTATGCAAACTGACAAGGTCTTTGTATGGTTTAAAGCAGGCATCAAGGCAGTGGAATGTGGAGTTTACTAAAAAGATAGTAGCATATGGATTCATTCAATCATATAATGATTCATGCTTGTTCATTTTACATCAAGGATCCTTGTTGTTAATTCTGGTAGTGTATGTAGATGATATTATGATAACTGGTACTTCAGAACAGGCTATCTTGGAGGTTAAGAAGTATTTGCACAAGGAATTCACTATCAAGGATTTAGGTCAGGCCAGATTCTTTCTTGGCATAGAGATATCAAGAACAAAGAATGGAATGCATCTCACTCAACAGAAGTATATCAGAGATATATTGACAGATTTAAAGATGCAGGATTGTAGAGTGGCTTCTACTCCTCTGCCACATGATTGGGATGCTTATGATGCTACTCTTACACAAACAGCTGATCCTTCTGCCTATAGGAGATTAGTGGGGAGATTATTGTATCTCAATTTCACTAGGCCTGATATCACATTCAGTGTACATCATTTGAGCCAGTTTATGCAGTCACCAAATGATCATCAATGGAAGGCAGCATTACATGTTGTGAGATATTTGAAAGGGACTATTAATTATGGTCTGTTTTATGCTGCTCAACCCACATCTGTGCAACTAACTTCTTTCTGTGATAGTGACTGGGCTAAGTGTCCTCTGACAAGGAAGTCAGTAACTGGATATTGTGTGTTGTTTGGCACTTCATTGATCTCTTGGAAGTCTAAGAAACAGCCAACAGTGGCTAGATCATCAGCTGAAGCAGAGTATAGGAGTTCTGCAGTTTTGGCTTGTGAATTGCAGTGGCTGAGCTATTTGTTCAAGGATATGCAAGTTCCTTTGCAGCTTCCAATTCAGGTCTCATGTGATAACAAAGCTGCTATTTCTATGGTTGAGAATCCAGTGTTCCATGAACGAACTAAACACATAGAAATAGACTGTCATTACATAAGAGATTTGTTTAAGAAAGGTTTTCTTAAACCAGTATATGTGTCTACTAAATATCAGTTGGCTGATGTTATGACAAAGGCTTTGCCAAATACAGTGAGCACACCATTACTTTCCAAGATGAGCTTCTTACCAGCATCATCTTGAGGGGGGGGTGAAACAGTATGAAGAATAAAATTGTGAAGTGCAGCTTGAGGTACAAGTCGATGAAGCAGAAGGTACAAGTTCCTGAAGCAGCGAAGAAAATAAAGAGATGTGGAGCGGGTTCGATCCCTGGTGGATTGAAATAAAAGAAATAGCGTGTCGAATGAGAATGCGACACGTGTAGTTTCCGTTGCAACTAACTGATTCCAAATATCAGTTAGGGTTCTTGTTAGTTAGTTAGTTAATCGATTTAATCGATTTAGGCTCTTCTTATCCACTTGATTATAGATTAATTCCTTGTATATATATGTTCTCTATGTACATCTGAATTCACATTGAATAATATCAGAGCTCAATTTACAATATTCATTCTACTTTCATCTCTATCTTCCGCTTATTCAAACTTAGTCGAATTTCGATTCTTTATTGATTGTTTGAGGAATCTGAATATAATCAGATTCTTATGTCCAACTTACTACTAATGATTGATTCAAGTTGCAATCAAACAGTAAACCTACAGAATTGAGGTTCGTATATGTATTTTTTTTATATAAGGAGAGATACTAATTTCCCATGTTTATAACATGTAGACAATATCTAGAACGAAATTAAGATTGTTAGAACGTAAATTTTAGTAATTTATCTATTGAGGGCCATACGTCATATTAAACTTTGTATGGACTACAATCCATGAACTACTTCATAGTATATGTAGCTATTCTTCTAGCTCTAACCTAGCTATAGTTACTGGATTTAATATATAATTGAGACTCTAATTTGTTTAGATTTGTTTTCTTAACTTTTTTTTTGTTTATTATAAAATAGTAAAAAAATATTTATAGAATTCATCTTGAATAATCAACTTATAAAATTTCATTATTATCTTAATAGAAGTAATGTTACATATGACATGAAACCATGAATTTTTCATTCTCTACACATCATTGTTGGAACAAGTGCCGTTCATATATATTCTTTATCGAGGATATATATTCGAGAAATTTTTTTTACTCAATAAATTATCGATTAAATCTAGGAAACTAGGACCTCTAGACATATTACTCATTAAAAATAATAAAAAATATTATATTTATATATTGTAGATTTTAACCATAATTAATTGACTTACCCCAAATAAATATCCAGTCTAATATAGTCCATGTTCAAAAAAAAAAATAGGATTGAGTAAACATATATACTTGTTTAAATTGAAAATAAAGGTTACCGGATTCGGGTAAAACTCGACTCGAAAACCCGATAAGGACAAGCTGGGTTCTCAAGGCTCCGCACCTCGAACAAGTTCGGGTAACATGTTTGCCACCTGGCTAGATAGTCCCGAATAAGTACCCGATTCAGTAAAGATCCAACTCGGTCGAATAGTAACCCGTACCTCACTCGCTGCCGCTGTAGTTATAATGTCACCCTTAATCTATCAACTATTGAAATATATTCCATAAATTGAAAAAATTACGTCAATAATTCCTTTAATTCTTCATACTAATCATACATATGCATTACTACACTAGAAGTTGAACTTTCCGACCATTTTCTTCGTATACTATAGCAATAATACAATAGTAAGCCAGCAAATCATTTCGGATCACATAAAGATTCCATAATCTCCATACCCTAATAAACATTATCCAATATGTTCTGATGTACATAAATTAGGGATCACGTATAAGTGGTCAAGTGAATCTGTGTATGCACGTATATGAAATCTCGAGTTCCTATTTGTGCCTATCTAAATAATACTACGACCGTCTTTAAGAGATTGTCACATTTTGACTTTTGTTGGTCAAATATAATAAAATTTGATAATAAATTCTCATTAAACAATAAGAAAAAATATAGCCTTGTGAGACCTTGTTATATTGTCTCAATATATAGTTTTGAAATAATATCAACTTTTTTGAATTTTTTCGCATGTAGAATAATAAATATTTACGTTTTAAATCATGTTTTGTTGATCACCAAAAGTCAAAATATGACAATCATTTAGGGACGGAGGGAGTAATATACTCTATCAATTTTATTTTATCAAACTTTAATATAATTAACCAAATAAATAATGGAATGCCGATTACTAATAAATAATCTAATGACATATGATCTAAGCTTCTAACTAGAATATTTTGATTCAATTCACGCACGTCTGAGACAATTTAATTTATTTCATATTTTTATTCTAACTATCAATTAATTGGTAATTTCTTTTATAATACTATTGTATTCACAAATTTATCGTTAATTTACATATATATATAATGAACTAATTCTTCTTAATAATTGAGGAAAATCAGGAAAGACTCATCACAGATATTAGGGAGTATTTATTATTAGTCTTGTTGGTCTAAATTTTCCAAAATATTTGCAGTGGTTAGTTGGCGTCAATATTATTCTATCAGAAGTCCGCAAAATATGGACCATATTAGTTGGTTGGGGAAATACTCATATTTCCCCTCACGTTTTCTTGGATTTATTGCTCACCAAATTATTATTTTTGTTTTGGCCGCCGGAATTTATTAATCTAGTTATTGCATTGTAAGCCTAGACAATTAATTGTATCTAGCCACTAGCCCACTATCCCCCATCAGTAATCACCATCCATCAATAGTTCTTACTCGTTCTTTTTATAAATGATACGTTCATTTAAGGCGTCCCCGCGTGGCTAGTCCATCGCCCAACAGAAGAGGTAAATCCGAGATGTGCCTTTAACGGCTCGTTACTCCACCTTAAGAGTGCCCAGAGAGGCTGGGTAACCACCCACAAGCAAATCCTCCCTTGAACAAATGCAATTACTCATGCACCTGTCGTGGATGGAACCCACACACTTGTGGAGAAGCACACTCTTATAGTGAAGTTCATTACTCGATCTTCTTGTTATTATAATTTGGTGATAAATATTGTTATTTACTCAACAATAGATATTGTGCATATATATTTTCGAGACAATGCTCAATCTAAACTACTTTACGTGCATTTGCTACTAAAATGCTCAAAGTACCTCCATGTGATGGCTAGTAAAATGCTCAGAGCGCTTTTATGCCTTTCGTTATTAACTTATTCGAACATGTGTCTTGTATATTTTGATATGAAAATAGACTTAACTCTCGTATGAATAAATGAATGAGTACGCGCATAAATGCATCCATATACGTATTGACTCATAATTATATTAGAGTTAAGTTTAGTATTTGCATTTATAAGTCATCTCTATGTATTCAGAAGAACAATTATTTTCAATGAAATATCCTTTCATATTTTATTATGCTATCGAGCCTAAGATTCTTATCAGAAATATAAAGTTTTTGTTGTCATGCCAGTGAGATTTCTACAAAGTAAATTCCAAATCGAACAGTTCAACTTGAACTTTATCATTTAGTTCAATATATATTATTTAGCTCAAATTTAATATGGGCCTAATCCAATTGTATTAAGTTTAATTTATTTGACTATTTTTATAAGTCATCTCTATTATATATATATTCAAAACAATAATTATCATGAATAAATTATCTGTTTATATTTATCACTTACCCAATAAATAATGATAACAATATATAGGAAATCACTCTTTTAAGATCAAATCATAATAATCACAAAAAAATTGAACATTACTTCCACATTTCTATTTTTATATGTCAACAACATATTAAATTTGTGGAGATGCCAAGTATATAGTCAAAAGTTATAACCATCAAATTGTGATACAAGTTTTTTCATAGATAATAAAAATTAATTAGTCAAATTACATGTTCAACACAAGTTAAGTGAGTAACAATAATTCCAAGTTTCTTTCAAGTGTTTCCACTTCAAGTTCAAGGCCTTAATTGGTAGTAGGGCCTAAAATGACTTGCGTACAAAAACGAACAAAGATAGAAAACATATTACTATGTTATTAAATTAGATCTTCTAGATATATTATTTATTGCATCGCGCTCAAATAAAATAATAATAATTTATATATCAATAATTGTCCGCCTGTCAAAAAATAAAATAGAAACTAGTTGTACAACCCAACTACTATTAAAAGAAAAAACATTAAAGTAATTCGTTCTGAATCCACATCAGCAATAAGGCCGAGGACATATGTAGAAAAAGACAAAATTATGTCAATGTTATATAAAGCGACCCATAATTAGCAAGTAGTACCATAAACCAAAAACAGAATACAAATTTGTCTGAAAACATCAACTTTGACTCGCAAAATTTTGGACGGTGAGTTTTCTCATTTCTTCATCTAGGAGACTAGGATAATCGACCTAGCTTTACTCCAAGTGAAGCTTTTTAGTTTTTATGCTATCTTTTTAGTTCTTTGATAATAAGTCACATATTTATATTATTAGTCCTCGAGGAATTATTATCGCTAGGCATAAAAAACGGTTGTAAGCGTTTATATATGTCACAAAATTTGTTATTATTCGATAAGTTTTTATTGTGTATGATTAATTGATTAGTTTTTTAATTTCTTATTCAGATTATCAATATGGAGATCTCGAGAAGTTTCATCGATTTGGTACGTAAATTTTTTTGACAATTAGTATAATGTGTGAAACTGTTACATGCATTCTAAATTTTTTTCTATTTAATGTTCAGGGAGTTGAAGATCCAAGTTATTTTAATCAATGGTCAATGAATCCTTTTGATGAGCTTAGTGCTTTTGGTGATGAATTTTTTGAATCATTTCAAGAAACAAAGATTGAGATCAGTAACAACAAAAGGTCTCCAAGTGAAGAGTTGACTGAAATTGATGTTATTGATCAAAGGGCAATGAAAACCATGAGAACAAACAGTTTCAGTTCATCATGTGAGACTGATCATCAACAATTTCCAACTTCAAATTATTATGGAATTAATAATAATCAATTTGGAGGAATAGTTGTGAAGCCTGAACAAGAGATAATTACTACTATGCCCTCTAATAATAATAATAATAATAATATTAGTAATGTGAGTTTTCATAGTGATGATCATCATGTGATTTCTCAAGAATGTTCTTTTGGAGATTATGAGAGCAACAATAATAATTATGGTGGGTTCAAGATTAGCCAAGGACCAAAAAGGGTTAATACCCCAAATGCCCCTAGGCTTCCACAAGTTCAAGATCATATATTGGCTGAGAGGAGAAGGAGAGAAAAACTTAGCCAGAGGTTCATAGCTCTCTCTGCCTTGATCCCTAACCTAAAAAAGGTACAAATTTCGTGCTTCAATTTTTTATTTTTATCTCTCGGTTTCAACTCTTGGGTTCATTTCGAAACAGTTTCTCCGTTGTTAGGGGTTGGATGTGACTTAATTACCTTCCAACCCCACTTAGGCCGATATAATAACTTCTTCATAGCCATTAGGACATGTCGTTATTGTCGTGTCCCCTAGTTTCACTTTCATAGTACTTAATATTATTACCAAGTTCATAATTCACCATCCCACATTGGTTAATCGTGAAATTATTCATATAATCGACCCCTGGCAACAATTTAGGCCACTATGATTCGATATTATTATTATTAGTCGAGATCATGATACATGTTAATTACTAATTACAGATGGATAAGGCATCTGTTCTTGGGGATGGGATAAAATACTTGAAACAACTCAAAGAAAAAGTGAAGGAACTTGAGGAGCAAGCCAGGAAAAAATCTAAAGAGTCTGTGATTGTTGTGAAGAGGCATGAGTTATATGCAGATAGTAATACTAGTTCTTGTGATGAAAACTCCCTAACTAGTGGTCCTTTTGAAGATTCATTGCCGGAAATCGAAGCCAGATTCTCGGACAAAGATGTTCTTGTTCGAATTCATTGTGAGAAGAAGAAAGGTGTTCTTGAAAAAGTTGTTACTGAGATTGAAAAGCTTCATATTTCAGTCATCAATTCTAGTTTCTTGACCTTCTCCTCAGCCGTTCACATTACTGTTATAGCGCGGGTATGCATCTTTTCGTTTATTTTTCCTTAATTTATATGTAAATATTTGGACGATGTCACAAAGTAACAACTGTTTCAATTTAGTACCTAATAGTGATAACGAACTTTCAAAATATATTATTTTACGCCAATAATAGTTCATATTTCTCTTATTAGTTTACTAGACATGCGTTAAGTGAATCAACTACAATTACCATTACAACATTGATTAAACTAAAGCTTATGTCTCTCTCACTGTCTCACACCTCACGAAAAAATATTTTATTTCCAATATGGTAAGGCTAAAAGCGACATATATATTATGTAATAAGATAAGGTATACAAGAGTAGTTCATAACATGGTGCGAGCTATCGAACATAAGGAGTAGTATTATCAGGGCCCTTAGATTGAGGGTCTCAACTTTTTCTAACATGGTACGAGTTTGTTAATACGGTTTCATTTCGATGTGATCTACAGATGAACGCGGATTTCTCCATGAGTGTGAACGAATTCATGAAGAATTTACGCTCTGGCTTGAAGAGCTTCATCTAGCAATGTTGATTAATTCATTCCAATTCCTGACAACAATTATGTGTTAGTTCATAGAAGACAAATAGATAATAAGTGATTAGCCATAATTAATTTGTATTACATTCATCCCTTGAAGCTTCGTTTGCTTTGAGGGGTTCGTTTAGAAGGTAGTTTAATTTACCAATTTTAATTTTGTAATAAAGTCAAGTTCATAGGTAGGATATGTTATGATTTCATCTATTTGTTGTAGAACAATTACACGAAATATTATATAGAGAGCTAGATACCCTCTAGACCCCTTCCATAGCTTATATTGGCTTTTCTGTGAGGGTCGTTGACTTATGCAATTAATGCTGTTATTAAGTTTTCACTTATTAATAAATTTCTTTATTATAGTTTCTTCACTATTATTATTCGTTTGGAATTGAATAATATTAGTTCTTCTTTTCTTTCTTTTCTTTTGTAACATAGCAATTTTTTTTATCTATATGAGAAAATGGTACAAAAATATAAAAGCCATTTAGGATCGTACAAATGGGTGTCTATAGAAAGCATTGAAGGGTACTCCACCACATAACCATCTAAAGTCTGATCCTCTATATCTAGACCTCTCAAATTGAGCCGGTTCAACTGAGTATCCTTAAAGCTTCATTAACCTAACTCAACTTCTATAAATTATTGATTAGTATAATTTTACTTGAAAATAAAAAATAATAATAAAATTTGAATGTGAAAGGATAAAAATCAATGTAATAGAGGAGAATGGGGTACGTGAAGAGAGTCTTAATTTATACACCATAAAATAGAAGAATGTAACTGTGGATCTCACTTAATATTGGAAATCTGAAAATGAACTTTTTGATTGTATTTATAAAAATCTTCATTCCCTGTAGCGAAGAGATCATTTAAGGCAGTTAATGTAAATGCGTACATTAGCTCCCCTAAATTTTCCTCTATAATTCATTCTAAGTTGCCACTTTTTTAATTTTGGGACTAGTTGTTTTTCAATAGATCCCCTATTATTCACAATTAATTTTTTTTTGGTAATAAGCGATGAATTTCATTAAAGAAATGAAAAAAAATAATAATTACAAACCTATACAACTATGGACCAGAGTCCAGCTGATGATAAAATAACCAACAAAATCTCAAATAAATTCTTAAATCCAACATGGATTAAGAGTTCGGCCCAATCCTATCATCAGTTAAAGTCTCAGGTAGAAAACCCTGGACTATAGCTACTACACCTTAACTTCATTAAACCTAACACCACTACCAATTAAGCATAAACTTTCTAGCAGTCGTGAAAGTCGAAAATGGCGAGCTGCTTGTTCAGATTCTTGGAGGCTGGATGGATTTAAGGATATTAGGGGCTGAATCGAAGGTTTCCAGGTAAAAGGTTCCAAAACATACAATTTCTTTTGGAGTTCTTATATTTTCACCTTGAATCTTTCGATTCCTTTGATGCCATGTGTCCCACAAGCATATAATCCATCTCTTAAATAAATCAGGAGGAAGCTTTTTCCTGTACCTTTCAAATAGATCCTGAAAGTTGGTATAATTTGTTGTGTCTCTGCTAATGCCTAGATGAAAACACACTTCCTTTGTAAAAATGCAATTATTAAGCACATGAAGTATGTCTCCGTTTTGACTATCACAAAAGCAACACATTTCTGAAATCTGTATTTTCCTTTTGACCAGATTTGTTGTTGTTGGTAATTTATCTCTGATTGCCCCATGTAAAAAATGTCTGATTTTCGGTGGAATTTTTAGTTGCCATAAGTTCTTGTAGAAGCTTGTATTCTGGATATTGCTTGATATATGCTGAGCTTGATTGCTTCGATTATGTCGCATGAACTCGTATGCGCCCTTAACTGTGAATTTGCCATCTTTACTCTGTGTCCACTTCGGTACATCCGAAGTACTTAGATCTGGAATTGGCATGGAGTATAGCCTCTGAATCTACAGTATAAAATATGCTTCTAATCAGTGAAACTTTCCATACCTCCATATCTGTGTCAATTAGATCTTTGACTCTTAACTGACTCATATCTGGATTTGTTGGTGTGATAATTTTCCTGATATCTCCCTGAACAACCCAACTGTGCTCCCAAATGGGAATTGACTCCCCATTGCCCATTATCCAACTGATGCCTTGTTTTAATGTGTCCCTTACAGATAAGATACTGCGCCAGGTGTAGCTGGGGTTAACACCAAGTTGTGCCGACCAGTAGTCTCCTGCCGGGAAATATCGAGCCTTATAGACCTTTGCCAGTGGACTTTCTGGGTTCGTGATGAGTCGCCAGGCTTGTTTACATAACAAAGCCGTGTTGAAATCCTCGGCATCTCTGAAACCCAAACCACCCATATCCTTTGGATCACAAAGTGAAGACCAAGAAGACCAATGTATTTTCCTTTTATTGTTGTCCGATCCCCACCAAAAGTTAGCTAGAATAGAATTTATTTTCGCACATGTATTTTTTGGTAGCCTAAAACATTGCATTATGTAAGTGGGGACGGACTGTAACACTGAAGTAAGAAACACCTCTTTACCTGCTTTCGATAATAGTCTTGGCTTCCAACTTGTCACCTTGGTTTTCACTCTATTAATGACAGATTGGAATACCTCTTTTTTAGAAGAGCCAATGGTGGTAGGTAGGCCAAGATAGTTACCGTGCGAGGTAGCTTCCGGCATTCCTAGAATGTCGCAGATTGCATTCCTGGTAGCTTGTTCCACATTCGGGCTAAATAGGACATTGGATTTCTGGACACTCACAAGCTGTCCAGACCAATGCTCATATTTATTCAAAATATGCTTGATTATTGTTGCCTCATTTGTAGTAGCCTTCCCTAGTAATAAGGTATCATCTGCAAACATCAGATGGGACAAAGGAGTTGCTCCTGGTCCTAGAGAAATCCCTGATAAGTGACCAAGCTGAACTGCCTCATTGATTAGTGCAATCAAACCTTCTGCACAAATAATGAAGAGATAAGGTGACAAAGGGTCTCCTTGTCTTAAGCCCCGTCCGGGTTTGATATATCCCACTTGTTCCCCATTGATTAATAGGGAATAGGTAACAGATTCCACGTAGGTCATAATCATAGAAATCCACTTTGGGCTGAAACTCAAGACCTTCATCATGGCCTTGAGGAAAGACCATTCTATTCTATCATAAGCTTTAACCATATCCAGTTTGGTAGACATAAGCCCTCGCTTACCCGTCTTACGGTTCTTGATAATGTGGTGTGCTTCAAAAGCCATCAAGATGTTGTCCGTAATAAGTCTATTCGGGACAAAAGCACTTTGTGTACTCGAAATGACTTTGGGCAAATAATCTTTTAGCCTCATTGCAATGCATTTGGCAATAATCTTTGCCGAGGTGTTGCAAAGTGCAATTGGCCTGAATTGAGACATATTCACTGGCCTTTCCACCTTAGGAATCAAAGAGATAAAGGTAAAATTGAATTTCCTAAGAAATTTACCATAATTGAGAAAATTTAGTACCATTCCTGTGAGATCCGAACCAACAGTAGGCCAATAATGTTGGAAAAACTTTGCAGACATACCATCTGGGCCTGGAGCCTTAGCTCCCTTCATTGACAAGGTACATTTACGTACCTCTTCCTCCGTGAAATTAGCATCCAGTTTGGCTATATCCTCTCGAGAAAAAGGGGTCACCCCCAACTCCGATAGCCTAAAAGAGTCTGCTCCCGTTTGTGAAGTAAACAATTTCACGTAGAAATTCTCAGCCAAATTATGTAAGCCCTCCCTTGTCATAACCCATTGCCCTGTATCATCCTGCAGTGATGTGATAGCTTTACTTTTGCCACGCTGAGCAGAGATGGCATGAAAAAAGGCAGTATTCCTGTCTCCTTTAACCCTCCAGAAAACTTTAGAACGTTGACACCAGTAGATGTCATCCAGTTCTTGCAGTTTATCTATTTCTTTAGCAAGGACTATAGCTTCTCTCTTGGAGCTATCTGTGATAGTGCCTTGCTGAAGAAAATCAAGTTGTTGTTGTTTATCTCTGATAGAATTCTTCACATTTCCTAGGCTGGTCCGTTTCCAGTCTAGTAAGTTAAGTCTAGACTGACGGATACCATTCAGAAGCCTTAGACTCGGATCTGTATCAGTGACCGAATCCCATGCCTTTTGAATTACTTCCGAACTTTCTTTATACAGGCACCAGCCTTCCTCAAACCTGAATATAGCTTTGTGTTTGCCTTGCCAATGAACTTGTTCCCCCACGGACAGAATAAGGGGGAGGTGATCCGATGTATAAGTCGAACCATGAAGTAAGGAGAAGTTAGGAAATAAATCCTTCCAGCTATTCGTAGCCAAACCCCTATCTAGCCGTGCCCTTGTTGAATTAGGAGAAATAAAGTTGTTGCACCAGGTATACGGAAAACCAGAATATCCAATATCAAAAAGCCCACAGTCACGAACTACTTGGCGGAAATTTTCCATTTGCCAATTAGGTCGTTGACGACGGTGGGATACATTTTCAGAATTGCATAAAATTTCATTAAAATCCCCTATGAATAAAGTGGGAAGAACAGAAGAAGAACTTAAAAAACGCATAAGGTCCCATGAAAACTTCCTATTACATACTTCGTGATGACCATAGAACCCTATCAATCTCCAAGAGCAGCCGTCCTTAGATATTGTTGACTCGATGTGATGAGTAGAGTAAGAAATAACTTGTACTTCCATGTCTCTTGGCCAAAGCAAAGCTAAGCCTCCTTTGCGCCCTCGAGCATCAACAGTAAAAGCATTCGGCCTCTTAATCTTGTGTTTGATGTGATTCCACTCGTGAGTATGTAACTTAGTTTCCATAAGAAAAACCAAACCAGTTTTATTGTTGCTAATTAGACTGGCAAGTGACCTAACTGCTCGGGGTTGGTTAAGACCCCGGCAGTTCCAAGCTAGTAGATTCATGGCTCTCGGCTGGACTGCCCCGCAGTCTCAGCCGTTGTGTCTTGAGAGAAGGTATCCAATCCATCAGTAGAAAGAGATACATTCTTGATTGGGGAGGCCTTAATCATGTCTCCATTATTAAGCACATGATTAGAGAAGTTATTGTTATCATTTAAGGAGGAGCAAATATTCAGACCAGGAGTCTTTGCGTCAATAATAGAGCATTGAATGCCCTTCTCATTAGATGTATCGCCAGTCAAATACTCATTAAGGTCAATGAATGCCTTACAAAGAATT
Source organism: Echium plantagineum (assembly GCA_003412495.2). Taxonomy (NCBI): domain Eukaryota; kingdom Viridiplantae; phylum Streptophyta; class Magnoliopsida; order Boraginales; family Boraginaceae; genus Echium; species Echium plantagineum. The sequence goes on along the minus strand of CM016567.1, from coordinate 9,271,641 downwards.
GACTTAATTGGCTCCTTAAATTTGTAGCCATCATTAGCTTTAATTATGGTCAAGCTGTCATTAGCATCAATGCTAGGACCATCAATTCCTTTAAATTTCAAAGAATTCAATTCCCCTTTATTACTCTCATTAGCATTAATGACCGATTCAAATCCAGGAGGAAATTTAGGGGATTCCAGATCTAACGCTATTTCTTTTTCTCTCTCCAAAAGTGTGGTGGGATCGTCCGGCAGCTGCCATCTCTCCTCCAGCCCCTGGATTGTGGCAATGTATACACGATGCTCCACCCAAGATCTCTCCCGATACGATCTCTCCCGATACTGTGTCTCCATGTTATCAGATGTAGAGACAAGTAAGGGACAATAAAACCACTTGAAGCAAGAATACTGTTTTAAATATTTGAGTGGTGGATGGTGAAGAACAGACAGGAAGAGAGCTCTGTATAGAGCTATCAAAATTAGCCAATTACGGTGGCACAAGATCTGCCCAGAATATTGGAAGATCAATTGCATTGACTCAAACGCCAAATAAAAATGGCCAAAATTGGGGAGAAGAAACAATGGTAATACCATGTATGGATTATGAAATCCATAGGTTCCCACCAAATCAATTTGATCCGAAATAACAGCCTCCAATTGTGTGTATATCATAAGGTAAAAATGAAAAATCAATAGATTTGAAAGAGAAAATAACACTAGTGTGAAAACCTAGCGAGAAAATGACTCTAGAGATAAACTAGAGAGAAACTAGAGAGAAAATGACTCTAGAGAAGGACGGAGATAGTACCTTTTTTTAGATTAGCATTTCTCCCATCTTACCTATTATTCACAATTAATTGAACCATAATAATTATAACTATCAAAACAGAGGAGGTACAAATTCGAGGGCGAGTGAATAATTTATAGGGAGCCAAACTATTTTAGGGGAGCTGAAAAAGTACCAGCTTTAGTAATTTCAACCCCTATTATAACTTATAGGGGAGCTGATGTACATGCTCTAAGAGCATTCACGCTAGTAGCCTTATTAAAGTCCTTAAAATCTACTCCCAATATCAACTTTATCATTTTAAGTGTTGTATTTTAGCTTTCGAACTAATAGCAAACTTCCTATTTTCTACCCTATATATTACTAAAAGTATAAAAATATAGTGTTGGAAGTACAAATAAAAAAGAAATATTGAAAAAAGTGTAATATGAAAATGGTATTGGAGCTTGAATGAATTCCAACTTTTACAGGAACCCTCTAAATTTAAAGTGGGTCATCTCAAGATAAGGTGACTAGAAAACAGTGGCGGATCTGAGTATTTTAAATTGGATGTTCAAAATGTCATACATTTTGAAATGGGTGTTCGAAACACTCAAAATATTACAACTTAAACGCAAATATTAATTTATATATTAATTTATTTTTAAGAATATATATAATCTTTTTTTTGTAAAAAAATGGTTGTTCGAGTGAACGGGCTCAAAACAACATACATCCGCCACTGCTAGAAAAGCTTCATTTTTATTGATTTCTACCCTATTTTAAAGCTAGGCGGGGTGTTTTAAGGTGACTACTACTAATGCTCTAAGAGCATACACCACGAATTTCCTATAAAATATTCCTAAAATCAATTCTTTATATCATTTTATCTTGTTTAAGCATTACCTTTTATGTTTGATGCTCTATAAAATTAAATTCCCTATTTTACACTCTCTATCACTAAAATACTAACAATATTATATATGATAAAGGAGGAATAAAATAAAATACTCTCTCCATTCTATTTTTTTTGTCTTTTTGGCCTTAATTTTTTATTTTCTAAATAATTATCTTTCTAACATAATCAATTGTAAATTTACATTTTCAATGTACTTTTTTATTACTTTTTCTTATGAAGTTAGCAACCAACCAAATATATAGGTTCAATTTATTATCATTTTACATTTTCAATGTACTTTTTGACTACTTCTTATTCTCTTTAACCAATATGCAAATTTGTTAGGCTAATGGGCAACCCTAGCCCATATACTCGTAAAGTACATTAGGGTTAGGGTTAGGCTATATTCACCTATAAATATAGGTGATCTACATATTGTAAGAACAACAAGTATTTTCAATAATATATCTCCGTATATATTTCTACATGGTATCCGAGCCTATCGATTCTTGTGGCATAAATACACATTCCACTGCCCTGCCTGTGGATTTTCTACTATGTAATACTCACCGGCGGGATTTCGTTGATATTTTTTTTCTATTTTAGTTTTTTACAATATTGGTTGAAAATATTGTTTTATTGAAATTTACTACTATATTCTTGTTGCACACTCATGGAAATTTAGAATTATATTAATAATAATATTACATTATTATTGTAAATATAAAATGATGAAATTAAAATAGGCTATATAAAAATCCAAAATAAGTTATGAAAAATAAATAAAACAAAAACTAACTTTTCAGCAATAAACTAAGTGGCTAGTCATGGCTATCGGCCACGCCACAGTCTAATAGGGTAAATATTAGCGTGTATATATGACAATATATGTTGTCATATTAGGTGTATATGTTGTCATATTAGTCAAATGTAATTACTATTACGTAATTAGTATATGACAACATATGTTGTCATATTAGCGTGCATATGTTGTCATATTAGTCAAATGTAATTATTATTATGTAATTACTATTTTGCGATGGTGCCATCAACAAAAGCGAACTTTCGACGAGCCTTGAGAGAGGTAGTGAGAGTACGTGACCAATTGGAATAGTTATCTCCCTGGAGAATAACATGGGTGATAAGATTTCCCGGTTTGTCGCCAGAGCCGAGATATAAAGGAGAGGAAGAATCGAGTCTGCCTTTATTATCATTCATGGTGAATAAATTTGGAAAGAAAAAAAACGTGAATTTGAATGAAGGGGATGATAGGATTTGCTAAGGAGGAAACCTAGGCTACTAGGGCTCTGATACCATGTAAGAAATTCCACAATAAGGAATTTTAGATTGTATTGAAGTTGTGTCTCTAATGTTTACAACAACATATATATACCTACGTTTCTATGTAACGCCTAATAGTAATTACATAATAATAATTACATTTGACTAATATGACAACATATACACGCTAATATGACAACATATGTTGTCATATACTAATTACGTAATAGTAATTATATTTGACTAATATGACAACATATACACACTAATATGACAACATATATTGTCATATACACATGCTAATAGTAAAAGGTGGATGCCATACGATTGCCACGTATAGACGACCGCCACAAGGCACGCTGTGGCGATTTTTCTCCGCCATGCCACGCCATATTGCCATGGCTAACGCCATTTCCAAACTATAGGTGCCACTTATTAAGACCAAAGTGCAAATGACCTACTTAGTGGGACTATTTTGACAATTGCGTCCTTAATGAACTTATAATTTGATCGATCTGTTTGCAATATTACACACTCGATCAACAATATGCGTCAATAGTCTAAACATGAGTTTATATTCGACGGCTCAATAATCTGGTGATATCTGAGCCAAATTTCCTAGGAAGAGGTCTTGGATTCAGTTCTTGTTGAAAACAATTTGTCTGATATATATTTCATTTTGACTGTCATTAATTAGCACCTACTCTAATTGTCTATTATTAGTTAGTAAATTTAATATTTCTTATTTATAATATTATTTGTATTTATACTTTCATTGCTAATTTACATTAGCAAAACATAAATACTATTAATATTTTGGATCAACTATCCATCATTTAATAATATATGGATAAACTTCAACTAACCAATATGTTTGGGGAATATATGCTTAATTAAATAAGCATACAAGATTAACACGTTCCATGTTAGCTTACATTATTAATTATTTGTACAGGCTCTTATTTTAATTTTACCGTCTTTAATGTCAGTCAACTACATTAAACATAAAAAATTATATCACGGCTGATATGAGAAGATTTGGACTCATCAATGATAACTCATATATAAGCAAATTAAATAAATCAGTTGAATATTATTGTAATAATTATGAATGTGTAACGTAGAAAACAACCGTTTAGAAGCATCTACGATATGTTGACTTACTAAAAAAAGTTTTACTAAAAAGGGTGAACCAATAATTCCGTCGTATCTTGTAATGAGAAGTCATGAGAGAGGTAAATTATTGTGAAATGTGTGTCAAATGGCAGGAGCCATGAGATTGTATATTACCCATTTCGACAACAAATTATGTCTCATAAAAACCCAAATTTACGTACTGCATAAAAGACAAGTCGTAATACTACTTATCCCATTATCCCAAACTACATGACTTTGTGCGTAAGAAATATATATTGACTTACTGTATAGATGGTGTTTGATCAACATGTGAGAAAATGACACTGCTATTATTAGTATTATCATTATTATTAAATAAGTTGAAATAGCAAACAGTGGTCAATATATAATTAGAAACTTCCAATCCCACATGATTTGTGAAGTTTGTATAGTTATTGTTGTGCTACACTCGAAAAAGAATGCCATGTTGGTTTGTAATCAAACTCATCTTGTATATGTATATATCTTTATTTGCTCATGGCATTCATGAACACACAATACATGCAATTCTAGAATTCTTGCTAGATCATCAATTCATCATGCATACATGCACTATTGCACATTATTATTATCTTTGTGCACATTATTATCTTCTTGCTACCATCATGCATGTATGGTGTTATAATTGACAATTCTAGAAACTTGCTAGATCATCATGCATTCACCATGACGTTACCTTCCTGTCATGTATAGATAGTACTCCAAAATCTCGAGTGCGTTCGGGTATTTTATGAGACAGAATCTGTTGTCGAAATAGTTAACGGACAAAACCTTAAGGCCCTTGATCATCTGACGCACATACCACGATTTACCTTCTTTCCAGGGCAGGGAACGATCACACCGTTAAGGTTGACGAATCAACCTTTTATTAAAAAAAATGTCAAATGTTTACCAATTTTAAAAAGATCGATTCATCATTAATGCTGGTACCCCTGGGCCATGGCTCATGAGTCATGAATGGCCAACGGATAACATATCAGCATGTGATCGTTTCGTGTCCACTATCCACCTCCTAATTTATCAAAATTGAATAAGCCCTCTTGAAACGGACCCATGCTTGTTCAAATAAACCTATCCACCTGAACTCTTGTCCGCTAAATAGAAGTAATGGTATTAAGAAGTCCAGACCGAGTGTGTACGGTGTACCCGATTGTCATTTTATTAAGTCAGCTAATTAGCTAATTGCTTCGGGTATCAAACGAGACGTACATAAGTCCAACTCAATTGATCTTAAGGCGACATCAGATCGAGTATCGGTGTTGAATCTTAAGCACACTTAGAAGACAAGAGTAATTATCAATGGTTTCCTCACCCTCTGATGGTGTGAGCTGCTCTATATTTATATTGATTCTGTTACAAGAGTTATACAACAAATAGGATACATGAAGTGATAACTATGAGTCTATGACAGATAAGTAACATAACAACTAATGTAAATCACTATCCTAATATACAGCTCTTACGTCTTCTGTGGAGACTTATCTAATACTCCCCCACAAGCAGAAGGCGATCTGGATGAAAGCCGAAGCTTGTTGCGAAAGAATGTAAAGCGAGCAGTAGCGAGAGGCTTAGTAAGGACATCAGCAATTTGATCTTGAGTGGAAATAAACTGAACTTGGAGTTCCTTGCGAGCCACTTTTTCTCGAACAAAATGAAAATCAATTTCAATGTGTTTCGTTCGAGCATGAAAAACCGGATTAGCTGAGAGATATGTAGCGCCGAGATTATCACACCAAAGAACAGGAGGCTTAGATGGTAACATGTGCAGCTCACACAACAACGCGACAAGCCAAGAGATTTCAGCTGAACAGTTAGCAAGAGCTTTGTATTCAGATTCAGTAGACGACCTGGCGACAGTGCGTTGCTTTTTAGATTGCCATGAGACGAGGTTAGGGCCCAAATAAACCACATGACCACCTGTAGAGCGACGATCAATGGGAGAACCCGCCCAATCAGCATCACTAAACGCTTGAATAGTAAAGTCACAGGAAGGTTTAATGACCAGCCCCAGATCAAGAGTGTGCTTGACATAGCGAAGAATACGTTTAACCATGAGAAAATGTTCCGCTTGAGGAGCATGCATATGCTGACAAACACGGTTAACAGAGTATGACAAGTCCGGACGCGTGAGAGTGAGATATTGAAGGGACCCAACAAGCTGACGGTAGAGAGTAGGATCAGACGAAGGGGCATGCTCAGAGTCTACTATAGCCGTGGTAGACATTGGCGTCGAAACCGGTTTACAGTGCACCATATTAGCTTTGGAGAGAAGATCAACCATATATTGCCTTTGTGAAAGGAGAAGACTACCATCAGACTGCTTAATCGCTTCAATACCTAAGAAGAAATTGAGTTCACCAAGGTCCCGAGTGACAAATCGCGAACTAAGCGAACCGATGAATGAATCAACAGCAGACTGAGTGTTACCAGTCACAAGAATATCGTCAACATATACCAGCATCACTAATTGAACACCTGCACGAGAGAACACAAACAAAGAGCTATCTGCCTTGGATTGCAGAAACCCGTAAGTTAGCAAGAATTCTTGGAGACAATGAAACCATGCACGAGGAGCTTGTTTTAGACCATATAGAGACTTTTGTAATTTACATACATAATCAGGGTAACGTTCATCAACAAAGCCAGGAGGCTGAACCATATAGACAGCCTCCGCTAATGTACCATGTAAAAATGCATTTTGAATACCAATTTGACGAATAGACCAATGAAAAGAAACAGCAAGAGAAAGAATGACGCGAATGGTGGTAGTTTTAATAACTGGACTAAATGTTTCAGAAAAATCTAGACCTTGTACCTGATGATTACCTTTGGCTACTAACCGTGCTCGTCGACGAGCAACACGTCCATTCGAGTCCCGTTTCAGCCGAAAGACCCAACGACAACCCACAACATTCATAGACCCATGAGGGGGAACTAGAGTCCACGTATTAGTCCGCAACATAGCATTAATTTCTTCACCCATAGCTTGACGCCATAAAGGAAGCTTATTAGCTTGAGTAAAACATGTCGGTTCGGTTTCAACTAGAGTACCGGTGTAGGCATGCGGGTGGCTTTGTAGCTTCCGGAGGGACGGCTTAGGGTGTGGGCGTAGAGACATAGGGTGGCGGGTGGTGTTGGTGCGGGCAGAAGTTGGATGGGAAGAGGTGGTAGCAGGTGGTGGGACGGTAGTAGGAGATGGAGGATGGGAGTGAGGTTGGCTTGAGGAGGCAGTAGGTAAGTGGAAGATGGGAGATATAGGTGAGGGAGGTGGTGTTAGTGAAGGTGGAAGATGTGTAGAAGAGGGGGTCAAATCTGTAGAAGTTTGGGGGGAAGTAAGTGGAGGAGAGACAGAAGCCGTGAGAGGGGATGAAAGCTGATGAAGAACAGGTTGACTAGGTTCAACAATTATATCACCACTTGCATACGGGACTTGGGAAATAGGGGGTGTGCAAGGAGAAACAGGTTGTTTAAATGGAAAATCATTTTCAAAAAACTTTAGAAATTTAACAATATATACACGTTTGGTAGATAAATCCATACACCTATAACCATTATGTTTGGGGCTATACCCAAGAAAAATACAAGGTGAAGAACGAAATGCACATTTATTGGTATTGTAAGGGCGCAGATAAGGAAAGCATAAGCAACCAAAACTCCGTAAAAACGAGTAATCCGGGGGTTGACGAAATAGTAGTTCAAACGCAGAAAGACCCTGATTAACAGGAGTCGGAAGCCTATTAATTAAGAACACCGAAGTCTCGAAGGCATAGTGCCAATAAGACATGTCAAGCTTGGCATGAGATAACAAAGTGAGACCTGTATCGACAATGTGTCGATGCCTTCGCTCGACCCTCCCCATTTGTTCATGGGTATGGGGACATGAGACACGATGATGAATACCCAGTGTATTAAACAATTTATTACATGATTGATACTCACCACCCCAATCAGTTTGAATGGACTTTATTTTTAAATCAAATTGACGCTCAACAAGAGCTTGAAATTGTTTAAACACATTGAGTGTATCCGATTTGTAGACCAATGGATAGAACCAAATAAAGCGTGAATAGTCATCGACAAAAATAATAAAGTACTTAAAACCATCAATAGATGTGCAAGGAGCCGGGCCCCACAAATCGGAGAAAATAAGTTCAAGTGGTCTAGTGCTTCGTTTATTACTCAATGGCAACGTAACCTTAGCCAATTTACCCATAGGGCAAGACTTACATGACTGACCTGACTTCAATGGAAAACCAAAAGAGAACTGACGCGCTATCCTACGCATTGTACCATCATGAGGATGACCTAACCTATGGTGCCATACTGGCACGGACCCTACACGAGACACAGCAGAGAGAGCACTAAGACGTGACACGCCTGGACGTGGATGAAAACGATACACCCCATGATCACTCGTTCCTGAAAGAAGTGGTTGATGCGTTACCTGATCCTTAACAATAAAATGAGTAGGAAAAAATTCAAAGTAAGTATTATTATCACGGCAAAATTTTTGAACAGAAAGGAGAGACTGTGTTGATTCAGGAACATGTAAAGTATGCTTTAAAACAAATGGACGAGAAGGAGTTGAAAGAGTAACAGTACCCGTATGAGCGATGTTCAACTGGTTCCCATTAGCAACCTGTAACTTGTCAGCCCCAGTGTATTCATCCGGATTGTGAAAGGAGGCTAAGTCTGGTGTAATGTGGTGAGATGCTCCTGTGTCTGGAATCCATGGATGATATGGCATAGGGCTGCCCAGAGAGGTATCCAAGGTAGGCTTGCTGGCAAAATTAGCTTGAGGAGCACCAGAGCGATGTGGGCAAGCATTAGCCAAATGCATAAGTGAATCACAAACAAAGCACCTGGGTTTAGAAGTGTCATGGAATGAAGGTGACTGGCCAGAATAGGCACCAGCAGAACGTCTGTCCAGGGAAGAATGGCGACCAGCCCCACGATGAAAACGTCCTCGAGTAGACCGTCCGCGACCTCGAGGAGCAGAAAAGGAAGCACGAGCAACATAATTGGCTTCCATAGGTGGCGTAGGGAGTAGTCCACGATCAGATAGAGAAGAGGAGCTATGCACATCCGGATTGACAAATTCATGGGTGACGAGATAATTGTGAAGCTCTTCATAAGTTATTTGTGATCCACGAGCATATAAGGAAGACTTGAGATCCCGGAACTCATCCCTGAGACCCCGGAGTATATAGAGAATAAACACCTCCTGAGAAGGTTGCTTACCCATAGCAGCAAGAGCGTCATACGTAACCTTGGCTCTCTTAAGATAAGATGCAATAGACATGTTTTGTTGCTTGAGATTTATTAACTGATCTTGGAGGCAGAGCTGACTGGAGAAGGATGGATTAGCTAAGGCAGTATAGAGAGCATTCCAGATGTCACGAGAGGTGCATTTACCAACGGCGAGAGGGATAGTCTCTTCAGATAAGGAGGAAATCAATAAACTCATAATCAATTGATCTTGACGAATCCATAAAGCATGAGCAGGATTGGGGAAAGTTTCTATTAGAATTATTACACCATTAATTGTATATTTGACCATTGACACTATTAGTTGTATATTTGACCATTGACCATTGACCATATAGTATTAGTGACCATTATTAGCATTAATGGTCATTACTAATTAGTTGACTGTATTAGCTCGTAGTGGTATGCATCTTCATGTATAAATATGTATCGTTATTCAGTAATACGGATCATCCATTCCACAATATTCTTACATGGTAATCAGAGCGAAAGCGATCCTCTAAACCAAAAATTTTCTTCTCTTTTTTTCCTCCAAAAAAAAAATAACCGCCGCACCTATTCCTTTTTTATTTTCTCCATTCAATATCAATTCACCAAGATTTACTTGGCTGTCCCCCCCACTCTTCTAATATAATTTATTCATTTAACATTCTCCCAACTATATTTCATCCCAAAGGTCTATCACCATAGTTGTTATTGTTTCCTCCTCATCTAGAGACGGTTTTTTTCTCCTTCTCATATCTCCTGCACCTCTGCCTTCATACTCATCCCCCACACCATTCTGTCTTCATCACTATGGCCACTGAAAGTTGGACAAGGCCTCGCAATCCTTCACACGGTTCCGGCATACTTGGTCCACGACCTTCTCCCGGACCCTCACAGGCCTATTCCGCCACGGATGTTGAGCAAGCTATGCACACACTCGGCATTGATCCACCAGACCAGAATTGGTATATGGACACTGGCGCCACATCTCACATGACTTCGGATCGAGGTACTCTTCACACTTATTTTAATTCTAGCAATCATAATGTCGTTGTTGGGAATGGTCATTCCATTCCAGTAAATGGTCATGGTCACACTACACTCCAACCACCCCACCCACCTCTTCAATTAAATAATGTATTGCACGTCCCTCGCATCATAAAGAACCTAGTCTCTGTTCGTAAATTCACATCTGATAACTCTGTATCCATCGAGTTTGACCCGTTTGGGTTTTCTGTGAAGGATTTTCGGACGGGTACTAGGCTTCTAAGATGTGACAGCACGGGCGACCTCTACCCATTCTCCACACCTCGAGTCTCATCCACCAGTTCTACCACCTCCTCTTCCCAGTGTCATCTTTCCGTTATTTCTCCTAATCTCTGGCATCAACGGTTAGGTCATCCGGGAGCACCTGTCTTTGCTACCCTTAGACAAAATAATTTAATTAAATGTAATGGCAGTACTTCGACATTTTGTCAATCGTGTATTCTCGGCAAACACATTAAACTTCCTTTTAGTCGTTCCTTATCTACTACTTCTATACCGTTTGAAATTATTCATAGCGATATTTGGACATCTCCTGTTTTAAGTAGCTCTGGTCATCGTTATTATTTACTCTTGCTTGATGATTTTACCAATTTTCTCTGGACTTTTCCATTATCTCACAAATCTCAAGTGTGCTCCACTATTATTATGTTTCGTGCATTCATCACCACTCACTTTAATCTCAACATTAAAAGTATCCAATGTGATAATGGCACTGAGTTTAAGAATAATATCCTCACTCAATTCTGTCACAACCATGGTATTACCCTCCGTCTATCTTGCCCCTATACTTCCGCTCAAAACGGCAAAGCTGAACGCAGTTTGCGTACTATAAATAATATAATCCGCACATTACTCACTCATGCATCTGTTCCCCAATCATTCTGGCCTCACGCCCTTCAAACAGCCACCCTCCTTCTCAACATAATTCCCCACAAGACACTAAATTACCTTACTCCTACCCACTACCTCTATCAAAAACAACCTACCTACGAACATCTACGTGTGTTTGGTTGTCTGTGCTATCCTCTATTTTCCTCCACCACCATACATAAACTTCAACCACGTTCCGCTCCATGTGTTTTCCTTGGGTATCCATCCAATCATCGCGGTTACTTATGTTATAATATTGCAACCCGTAAAATTATAATTAATCGGCATGTTTACTTTGTCGAAGATCATTTTCCATTTGCAAAAATTGGTGCCACCCCCACCCCATCCCCTCGGCCCAATGATGACACCCCACACCCTTCATTCTTTCATCCTTCCATCATGTTACGCTCTCCCGCTTCCCAATCTCCACTCTCATGCTCACCACCTCCTGCCCCATCCTCTCCTCATTCGGTTCCCATTTCTCTAGACCAGTCCAACGGCTCTCAACCTTCTCCCACCCAATCCCGTACCTCCCCCATTCCAGCTCTAACCAATCTCCCAAGTCTCCCCTGCCCTACCACCTCCACCATCCCCGCACCTCTAGCCAACCAAACTAAAGCTTCCTCCACCGTCTCTCATCGTCCCGTCACCCGTAGCTCACATGGAATAGTTAAACCCAATCCTAAGTATCTATTACACACCACCACTCTCTCCCCACTTCCAAAGAACCCAGTGGCGGCCCTTAATGATCCTAACTGGAAAATGGCCATGTGCGACGAATATGATGCTTTAATTAAAAATAATACATGGGAGTTAGTACCTCGTCCTTCGGGTGTTAATATAATTCGGTCTATGTGGATTTTTCGTCATAAATTGAACTCTGATGGTTCTTTTGAGCGTTACAAAGCTCGTCTTGTAGGGGATGGCAAAACTCAACAGGTTGGCGTTGATTGTGGTGATACTTTTAGTCCGGTGGTTAAACCGGCTACTATTCGCACTGTTTTGACATTGGCACTATCTAATTCTTGGTCTATTCATCAACTTGATGTTAAAAATGCTTTTCTTCATGGAGAGTTACATGAAACTGTATATATGTACCAGCCAATGGGTTTTCGGGATCCTGCTCTACCTGATCATGTATGTCGACTGCGCAAGTCTTTATATGGACTAAAGCAGGCTCCTCGGGCTTGGTATCAACGGTTTGCTGACTATGTCTCAACTGTTGGTTTTGTTCATAGTGCTTCTGATCATTCTCTGTTTGTTTACAGGAAGGGGTCTGACATTGCTTACCTGTTACTTTATGTTGATGACATCATACTTACAGCTTCCTCCGCGACGCTACGCAAATATCTTATTTCGCTTCTCAGTACTGAGTTTGCCATGAAAGATTTGGGCCGTCTCAGTTATTTTTTGGGTATTGCTGTCACCCATCACACAGGTGGTCTATTTCTTTCTCAGAAACAGTATGCTGAGTCTATTATCCGGAAAGCAGGTATGACTTCGTGCAATGCTTCTGCCACCCCTATTGATACTAAGTCTAAACTCAGTGGCAACTCCGGGTCCCCATGTGATGATCCGACTTTGTTTCGGAGCCTGGCCGGTGCCTTGCAGTATCTCACTTTTACTAGACCGGACATCTCTTATGCTGTTCAGCAACTTTGTCTTCACATGCATGCACCCATGACAGACCATATACTAGCACTTAAACGAGTGTTGCGATACTTACAAGGAACATTGGATTATGGCTTACACTTGTACAAATCCTCCTCATGTTCTTTAGTTTCATATACAGATGCAGATTGGGCAGGCTGTCCTGACACTCGCAGGTCTACTTCCGGGTACTGCGTATTTTTTGGTGATACTCTTATTTCTTGGTCCTCCAAGAGACAGGCTACTGTTTCACGGTCCAGTGCCGAGGCTGAATATCGAGGGGTTGCTAATGTAGTAGCTGAGGCTTGCTGGCTACGCAATCTGCTCCTGGAATTGCACCACCCTCTCACATCTGCCACCATTGTTTACTGTGACAATGTCAGTGCTATTTATTTATCCGAGAATCCAGTTCAGCATCAACGGACCAAGCACATTGAGATAGATATACACTTTGTTCGCCAAAAGGTTGCCCGTGGTCAAGTTCGTGTCCGACATATGCCATCAAGATACCAAGTCGCAGACATCTTCACCAAAGGGCTTCCCCAAGTGTTATTCACCGACTTTCGAGACAGTCTGAGCATCCGTCCTCCTCCCGCTCCGACTGAGGGGGTGTATTAGAATTATTACACCATTAATTGTATATTTGACCATTGACACTATTAGTTGTATATTTGACCATTGACCATTGACCATATAGTATTAGTGACCATTATTAGCATTAATGGTCATTACTAATTAGTTGACTGTATTAGCTCGTAGTGGTATGCATCTTCATGTATAAATATGTATCGTTATTCAGTAATACGGATCATCCATTCCACAATATTCTTACAGTTTCACCAGTAGGCATTGTAAGATGAGAAGGGGGGCAAATGGAGGTGCCATCAACATAGCCATAAAGGTCTTGACCACGAAGGTAAGGTTCTAGCTGTGTTTGCCAATTGCGATAATTGGTATTGGTCAACTTCAGAGAAATATAATGGTGAGCATGATTTAATTGGATAAGTGGTGGTGTGGGTGGTGGTGATGGTGGAGTCATCATGGTGGGAGATGGCATGTGTGATGGAGAAGGCATGTGTGGCAGAGTATAATAAGGAGGCATGATAGAAGAGATGGCAGGAATAGAGGAGAATGTAGTAAGGTGCGGATGGGACTGAGAGATATGAGTTGGTGGAACTGAGAGGGGGGTGTTAGATGCAGATACAGTGAAAGTAGAGGGTCCAGGGAGGGTTGTGGAAGACTGGGACGTAGCAACAGCAACAATGGGTAAATGACCTGTTGTTGGAGAAGGAACGTTGAGTGGATCGGTAGCCGAAGCGGAAAACCCGTCTGATACCATGTTGAATCTTAAGCACACTTAGAAGACAAGAGTAATTATCAATGGTTTCCTCACCCTCTGATGGTGTGAGCTGCTCTATATTTATATTGATTCTGTTACAAGAGTTATACAACAAATAGGATACATGAAGTGATAACTATGAGTCTATGACAGATAAGTAACATAACAACTAATGTAAATCACTATCCTAATATACAGCTCTTACGTCTTCTGTGGAGACTTATCTAATAATCGGACTGTGGTTGTGTTACTAATTCCGGTCGTGAGTCGTGACACTACGGTAGTACGGTGATATAATCATAAATAATCTATGAGATGTACTAGTTTTCAAACAAATAAATTATGTTATGGAGTATTTTATAAAACTTTAATCTGTATTTAGTCGAGCGGGTTTTATAATACCCGGCAAATTATTAAGTAAAAAGTGATGTTCCAGTCTCTCCCGTAAGATATTTGTTTGATTTGCTATTAGGTAGTCAAAATAAGTGACCAATATTCAACGAAATCAACGAGCTGACCCTACCTAATTCACACCACGATGCTGAAAAGTCAAAACTCTGCTATTTTCCTCATCCTTTCTGTAGGAGATCTAAAGATTCTGATCTCATTTCTCCCTTACATATCACCATTTCTAATTGCCTGTATATTTGAATTGCATTAGGCTCCATTCCATGGATCGGAGAAGGAAATTCCCCTCGACATCTCGAACGAATAGGCGCGACAAAGGAGCTTCTGCAATGTTATTGCAAAATGGAAGTGCTCTACTAAAAGCATTATTGGCTTCAACTAATGGTACATATGGCATTCCACTTCGTATTTTCACATCAGTTGAGCTTGAAAAGGCTACAAACAACTTCTCAAACGTTATTTACGGTGCCCGAATCAGCTCGCTTTTCTGTGGTTCGTTTCAAGAACGAGATGTCTCAGTTAGGATGTTCTACAAATTTACTGCCTCTCCATCTGATATAGTATATGACGTCCATGCTGGAGCAATCAAAGATATTGTGACAACTTCAAGAATGAGCCACCATAAAAATGTCCTCAGGATTTCCGGGTGCTGTCTGGAATATGAATATCCAGCAGTGGTGTACGAGTATGCTGGAACCCGACGGCTCAAGAATATCCTCTTCGATGAGGCAGAACCACGCTTGCCATGGAGAAACCGACTAAAGATAGCCAGTGAAATAGGCAATGTGATGGCTTATCTTCATACTAATTTTGCCACACCGATAATCTACAGAATACTGAACACGAGTAACATCATAATAGATCAACATGGTGTGGCTAAGCTTTTCGATTTCTCATGGTCTATAGCTCTTCCACCAGGGAAGTTGCAGGTACAGGATGATGTTATTGGGATATCAGGGTACATGGACCTTGAGTACAGTGTCACAGGCATTGTTACTCAAAAAGTTGATGTATACAGCTACGGCGTGTTACTTCTTGTCCTCTTAACAGGGAAGGAATCTATATGCAGAGATGCCGATGACAACCATGTACATATTGCCCATTATGTGAATCATTTCATTCGGAATAATGAGGTCACGGGGATTATCGATCCGAAAATACTACAAGAGATGGAAAGCAAAGAGCAAGAAGAGCAATTAAGGGTATTTCTCAATCTAGCTTTGATTTGTGCTCATGATAAAGGATATTGCAGACCTGATATGCTTGATGCTGCAAAACAAATCAAGAGGATCAGAAGGTTCTTTGCCAGAGCTTAAAAGCTTATTTGTCTAATGTACAATACAACCAGATTACAATATCTATTATGCTTTGGAATCTTGTGGATTTTGATGATAATTCAATTGATCAAACAACTCCAAAACAAGAAAGTAGATAGAAGGGGTTTCAAGAAGAGATGTGTTCGTTAACATTTACGTCGAATTTATTTTGTTCAAGGGTTCAATATTATTCTCTAGTGATGAATAAACTGTATTGATATACTTATGAATTGCTGAACAGATATAGATATGTAAGATCATGATCTGTATAAACAAAACTACATGTTTTGAAAGAAATGTCACAGACGCAGAAAAATATGTGAATGATTTTACTGAAAGAGATGAATTTTCAAAATGTATGACTACTCAGAGGTCAAGGAAGAAGGTTACACCTAACCCATCATTCATCAATAAATCTATTTTGACTCCCTCTGTAAAATTTTCTCCTTCATTCCAGTTGGCACTGACAACACAGGTTAGCCAAATCGAAGACTCAGTCTTGAACTTAAAGAGTAAAACCAGATGATGTTCATAAGCCTGGGACACGAGCTAACAAAAATGCAAAATGCGAAAAAAATATTACAGCAAAAACATACCAAAGCCAAGTAAAAATGTGAAATATAGAATGTACAAAAAGTATCAAGGATCAATTTTAGAACGGTTTATGTACAATGTCTTTTTTCTGCATCTATTTTGTTAATCTGATAGTCAGCAACTATGATCTAGACACAATATTATCCTCGCACTCTCATAGTCTAGACTTGGTACACATTGTGTCTCCAAACTTCATATCTTATGAACCAGAGAACAGACAAAGTACTGGGCGCATTCTAGATCATAACGCAAGTGTCATGAGTCTTCAAAATGGTGATCTGTCTCATCAAAGATCTCTTCCTACAAGAGAACATTCGGAAATTGAATGTGGAACAACCAAATGTCAACGATAGATCAATTCGACTTTTGAATCACTTTTTTTTAAATTTACCTGCAATAGCTCTTCAATAACGTCCTCCATAGTTATTAATCCAACAGCTTCTTCCTCTTCCGGAACCTTAGGAAGAGGTTTCCCATCTATCTGCAGGATATCAGTATACATTTCACTTGCACCTGTCTTGCTCTTAGATATGTTCTTAAAGGAATTATTTCCACTGTTACGGAAGCTCTTCCACTTATGTAGGGATAGTTTAGTCTTCAAACTCTTTTCTGGGGTGGGCTTTTCTCCATCAATGTCCAGCCTGACATCCTTAACAGCATCTAACGAAGGGGAGGAGAGTTATGTTTGGAAATAACATCTTTCAAGTAAAATGTTGAGCTAGAGCATAAAGATGATTGATCTTACTCTCACTGGGGCTCTTGTCCCCATTCTGTTTCACCACTTCATTGCCCTGCCGAATAACAACTGCCATGTGGCTATGACCTTTCTGAAACTCATTTAATATGTCATATAACGGCATAGTGTCTGGTACCCTAGAAGTGAACAAGTATCAGATTTTATAGCAACATCAGGAGGAAAGCACATACTCTAACAAACTCATTTAATATGTCATATAACGGCAGTGTCTGGTACCCTAGAAGTGAACAAGTATCAGATTTTATAGCAACATCAGGAGGAAAGCACATACTCTAACAAACTCATTTAATATGTCATATAACGACATAGTGTCTGGTACCCTAGAAGTGAACAAGTATCAGATTTTATAGCAACATCAGGAGGAAAGCACATACTCTAACAAACATTGTCCGTACATTAGTTTCGAAGGTCCTATCATCTTTTCAAATGCCATATCAGGAAATGGTATATCCAGAAAGCAGTTGGCAATGACACATTATCAGCAAGAATTAGGATATTATCTGACAGCGTAACTCATTCTTCCTCAGCAGCCACCCACAAGCCAGTCAAAGGGAGATGATCAAAGGAGGGAAGCAGGAAAAGGTATGTGGACAGTTGAAGTGCTTCATGAAGCATTGATGTGTTTTCAAATGAGACATGAAATGTAAGAGAATGTTGAAGTGTGTCATGAAGCAATAATTGGTTTTCTAATGAGACAAACATGACGTTATAAAATATCATTGTGACGGTAACTAAAGAGCAAAGGTAGTGCAAATGTGTAATGGGCCATTTTGATTTATTCCATTATATATCCAAGAGGTAAGTCTATAAATCCTTGAATCTATAGGACATGGAAACTAATTCACTTTTCACCGAGCACTTTCTATTATAAAGAAAAAGAAAGATGGAATCAGCGAGTGATGGACTATACCTTGGGATTCTGCGTATAGTAACAGTTTTCACAGGAATTTCATCTTCCAGATGAATAGTTAACAAGTTCTTTGCCTGCCAGGAAATGATAAAAATAACATTGCTCAAGAGCTTGGAACAAAGTGAGACACGTGAAGAGAAGTTACTCACTGCAAGTAAATATAAAACTAAACATACTTGTACTCAAGACATCAAAATGACCACCGCATGTAACTAAGATATTATTCCACTAAGTAATAAAAGACAAAACGATGCATCTAATGCAAATAGTTCCAACCAACTAAGTTCAGTTTTAGTTGAAGGACCTCACGGGAAATAATTGTTTTAGTTGAAGAAACTCATGCAAAATAAATGTTTTACCCCCCTCTACTGGATTAAAAAAAAAATCAAATTCTAACAGAAACATGAATCAGTACCAGAATAAGTCCTATTATGTTCTGGGGTTGTTCGTAGTATACTGGTATTCTGCTATGCCCTTTCTCTTGAATTATATTCATTAGATCCCTGTGATCGAAGTGAAAAAAAGAATACATAAAAAATAGATATTGAAGAGATTTTAAGTCGTAAATTATCATAAGTTTCCCCGTCATGAAAGACCTATTGAGCTTCGCATTGATGTCGATAGCAAAAGTCTCGGAAATGGGAGTCATAGCATCACCAGTTGTTTTCCCAGAGAGCTCAAGTGCTCCAGAAATAATTGTAGTCTCATCATGTGTGAGCACTCCACCTTTACCAGCCTGTCACAACCAACAGGCATTCTCCCATTTATGAGTAGTAAAAGATGTATAAAAAATAATGGAGATATTGTTTTTAGAGCCTCAGTGAAGGAAACGAAATTATCTTCTACTTTGCACTCAGAGAAATTTGGCAAACTACCACTGTTATGAGTGTATATTTGCAAAAACGCATGGAATCTTTTTTTATTGGAAGAGTACCATAAAAATCATACGAAATGACTAACTTGCCCCCCGCAGACAAAACCGTATTCACAGTTACCAAAACTGAAGCGCAAGTCTCAAAATATATCACTTTTCACTTTTCAGAAAGTTTCTCTCTCTCTAAAACTTTTCCTCTCCTCTCCTCTCCTCTCATATCTCTATAATTCTTCCTCTCTTCCAAACGAAAACCCTCTCATCTTCTCCAAAATCGCACTCCATTCTTGTTGGAATTCCTCCCAAGTTGAAGGTTGCTGTGAAAGAAGTTGATAAATGTAAGTTATTTTCGTTTTTGTTTCACAAATAACCGTTTTTTTGTTTTCAGTCATCGTATTTTTTGGGTCTTTGGGGTTTTTAGGGAAGGTTTTTAGGTTCTTGTTATGAAGTTTTAGGGTTCTTCCATTATTGCTGGTACTTCTTCATTCTTGCACTGTTCGACTTCTTGCATAAAGTTTTAGGGTTTTGTCAAATAGTCTTTTTTTAAAACATAAACTCAGTAAGATTTATAATTGCATGTTCTTTATTTTTGGTTTTTGGTTATAAAGTTTAAAACTTTCATATACGACAATGGGTTTTAAGTAAGATTTGTGATTGCATCTATAATAACCATGTCTTATTATATTTTGCAGACAATATGAAGGGTAAATCACACAGGGTTAAGGCAAACAAGGCTAAGGTTAAAGCCGACAGGGTTAAGGCAGACAAGGCTAAGGTTAAAACAGACAAGGGTAAGGGTAAGAAGTTAATAGATGAATCAGATTCTGAAGAGAAGCAGCTTCATGTTCGAACAATAACCATCAACAACTGGGCTAACACAACTTGCCTGGACCATGTTCGTATATTATTGTCTGATGTAAATCTTAATCAAATGTGTAATGAATACAATTTGATTGATTTATTGTATAAACTTGAGAAAGTGAACGTTCAAGGTCTAACATTGGATTGGTTAATGAAGGTTGGATTTGTACTGCATGACTATGGTCATGTAAACAAGATCTTAGGCTTCAACATATCAGGTAGGACATATGAATTTGGCCCAATAGAGGTAGCGTTGTTGTCGGGGCTTGACTTTGGCATTTATCCACCCATGGATCCAGAGGAAAGTGAATTGCGTAAATTATTTCTTACCCCCAGTGGTAAGTTTAGACTTACATTTGGGAGCCTTTGTAGCAAGTTGGATGAAGTTGCTATCCCTGATCCAGACAATGTTTTGGCACGCAAAGTAGCTGTTATATTCCTGGTTTATAGCATGGTGTTTGTGAAACAACCATTCAACTCTTTATCAGACATACCAGTCAAATCTTGCCAATGACCCTGTTAGATTCAATTCTTTTCCATGGGGTCGGATGTTGTATGAGGAGGTGGTGAGAGAATGGACTCATGGGTTCTCGAGGAGGGATGAGAGCCCAGTTGGATCAGTGCAGATTAAGACTAGTGCCTTCCCATATGTCATGCAGGCATATGTATTTGAATGTCTTCGGGCTGATTATACTAAGGTATTGGCACAACCAAATGAAGGGGCCCCTCTTCCACGTGTTCTGAGATGGAGAGCTAACAAGAAGTCTGATTACACCTTGGCAAAACATAATATTTTTGAACGTGAAGAGGTTAGTTTTGAGTTTTATATATTAGTGATGAGATATAATTTCATATAATTTAATATAATTTCATATAATGCCTTATAATCATATGTCAGGTTCCTTTTAAGAAGATGGTGCCAACGCCTGTTGAGCTTGAGCTTTATTACTATAAGAATGCAGTAGATTGGACCGCTACTATTTCAGTAGTACTGACACCTTCTCCTCCACAAGAAAATATCAATGAACATGGCGAAGGTAGTGGATCAGGGTTGGTTATTTTGCCAATAATAAAAAATTTGAACAAGAAGATGGATAAAATGTTTGAAAAAATTGATTCAAAATTAAATGACTTTGATCAGAGGTTAAAGGATGTTGAAAGGAGGGTGCCTGACAGGAAGGTAATTGAGAATGATATGCTAACTAGATTGAAGAACTACAGTTTCTTACAATTTGCCATTGCCAAGCATAAGATGGAAAAACAGTTGAGGGCAGAGCTGGGGTTGAAAGCTTCTGAAGCTAAGAGTCCACAGGCTATTAATATTAAAGACTTTGAGGACTTTGAGAAGGGAGGTGTACAATATGAAGAGGGAGTTGGAAATGAGGGAAAAGGGGCAATGGGGGAAGGTCACGATTAATTTGGTTTGGTAAACAATGATGCTTTTAATGATCCTGCCTCCTTGCAAATGATCGTCGGCCTCGCCAGATCATTCAATCCCTGTTGACCTAGTAGACTCGGGTGTAACAAGTGAAGGACATGTAGCCCCTAACCAACAAGATCTCCCTAGCCAATCAGAACAATCTGCCAATGTACAACCTCCAGTCAGGACTTCCCAGAGAGCCAAGCGGCCAGCTGTTCAAACCCAATCTCCATATACTGACCCACAACCAAAGAAGAAAGCTAAAAAAGAGGTTGACCTTGGAGCTGCAGTTACATTGCCTAAACCATGGGAGAGGCCTTCTTGGGACTTTGCTATTGAAGAGGCCAGGCTTAAGATTTTGACTACAATGTGTAGCAAGAAGAGGAAGCTGTTTAGGGTCTGCATGTCCTTCACTTGTTACACCCGAGTCTACTAGGTCAAGAGGGAGTGAATGATCTGGCGAGGCCACATTAAGTGGTTTAAGTATGGACCACGATCATTTGCAAGGAGGCAGGGTCATTAAAAACATCATTGTTTACCGAACCAAACTCATCGTGACCTTCCCCCATTCCCTCATTTCGAACTTCTTCTTCATATTGTACACCTCCCTTCTCAAAGTCCTCAAAGTCTTCAATATTAACAGCTTGTGAACTCTTAGCTTCAGAAGCATTCAACCCCAGCTCTGCCCTCAGCTGTTTTTCCATCTTATGCTTGCCAATGGCAAATTGTAAGGAACTATAGTTCTTCAATCGAATTAGCATATCAATCTCAATTACCTTCCTGTCAGGCACCCTCCTCTCAACATCCTTCAACCTCCGATCAAAGTCATTTAATTTTGAATCAATTTTTTCAAACATTTTATCCATCTTCTTGTTCAAATTTTTCATTATTGGCAAAATAACCAACCCTGATCCACTACCCTTCGCCATGTTCATTGATATATTCTTGTGGAGAAGAAGGTGTCCGTACTACTGAAATAATAGCAGTCCAATCTACTGTATTCTTATAGTAATACAGCTCAAGCTCAACAAATGTTGTCACCATCTTCTTAAAAGGAACCTGACATATGATTATAAGGCATTATATGAAATTATATCTCATCACTAATATATAAAATTCAAAAATATCCTCTTCACGTTCAAAAATATTATGTTTTGCCAAGATGTAATCAGACTTCTTGTTAGTTTTCTATCTCAGAACACGTGAAAGAGGGGCCCTTTCATTTGGTTATGCCAATACCTCATTATAATCAGCCCGAAGACATTCAAATACATATGCCTGCATGACGTATGGGAAGGCACCAGTCTTAATCTGCACTGATCCAACTGGGCTCTCATCCTCCTCGAGAACCCATGAGTCCATTCCCTCACCACCTCCTCATACAACAACCGACCCCATGAAAAAGAATTGAATCTAACAGAATTATTGGCAAGACAGATTGTATGTCTAATAAAGAGTTGAATGGTTGTTTCACAAACACCATACTATAAACCAAGAATATAACAGCTACTTTGCGTGCCAACACGTTGTCTGGATCAGGGATAACAACTTCATCCAACTTGCTACAAAGGCTCCCAAATGTAAGTCTAAACTTATTACTAGGGGTAAGAAATAATTTACGCAATTCACTTTCCTCTGGATCCATGGGTGGATAAATGCCAAAGTCAAGCCCCGACAACAACGCTACCTCTATTGGGCCAAATTCATATGTCCTACAAGATATGTTGAAGCCTAAGATGTTGTTTACAGGACCATAGTCATGCAGTACAAATCCAACCTTCATTAACCAACCCAATGTTGGACCTTGTACGTCCACTTTCTCATGTTTATACAATAAATCAATCAAATTGTATTCCTTACACATTTGATTAAGATTTTCATCAGACAATAATGTACGAACATGATCCAGGCAAGTTGTGTTAGCCCAGTTGTTGATAGTTATTGTTCGAACATGAAGTTACTCCTCTTCAGAATCTGATTCATCTATTAACTTCTTACCCTTACCCTTGTCTGTAGGCTGTGAGCGAACGTAAAAGGTTCGATCCGGCTCGCAGTATTCGGTTCGAAACCAAACAGTTCGATTTAGTTCGACTCGCATATCAATAGAGAATTTTTCCTTATTTATACTCTAAAATCTTGAAAAATCACTTCCACTTCATATCTCTTTATTTCCTACTCACTACTCATGAGTGATCTCCCTTTCATCCGCCCAAATGTCCAATCGCATCGAACATTTTTGCAAACCGAACCGAACTTGTTCGCAATAGTTCGGTACAGTTCGAGCTCCTGCGGACCGAACTCAAACGTAGTTACGTTCGGTATAGTTCGGTCCGTTTACAACCCTACAGTTGTCTGCTTTAACCTTAGCCTTGTCTACCTTAACCCTGTTGGCTTTAACCTTAGCCTTGTCTGCCTTAACCCTGTGTAATTTACCCTTCATATTGTCTGCAAAATATAATAGACATGGTTATTATAGATTATTGTAAACCGTTATTACATATTATATTACATTTTAAACGTTTAAACGATAACCTTGTAGCCAAAACCCTTGTCGTATATAGAAGGTATAAACTTCACAGCAAAAAATGAGAAATAAAGAACATGCAATCACAAATCTTACTTAAAACCCATTGTCGTATATGAAAGTTTGTAAACTTTATAGTCAAAAACCAAAAATAAAGAACATGCAATTATAAATCTTACTGAGTTTATGTTTAAATAAAAGAATATTTGAAAAAACTCTAAAACTTTATGCAAGAAGTCGAACAGTGCAAGAATGGAGGAGTACCAGCAATAATGGAAGAACCCTAAAACTTCATAACAAGAACCTAAAAACCTTCTCTAAAAACCCCAAAGACCCAAAAAATACCATAACTGAAAACAAAACGGTTATTTGTGAAACAAAAACGAAAATAACTTACATTTCTCAACTTCTTTTACAGCAACCTTCAACTTGGGAGGAATTCCAGCAAGAATGGAGTGCGATTTTGGAGAAGATGAGAGGGTTTTCGTTTGGAAGAGAGGAAGAATTGTAGAGAGATGAGAGGAGAGGAAAAGTTTTAGAGAGAGAAATAAACTTTCTGAAAAGTGAAAAGTGATATATTTTGAGACCCGCGCTTCAGTTTTGGTAACCGTGAATACGGTTTTGTCTGCGGGGGGCAAGTTAGTCATTTCGCATGATTTTTATGGTACTCTTCCAATAAAAAAGATTCCATGCATTTTTACAAATATACACTTATAACAGTGGTAGTTTGCCAAATTTCTCTATGATAAGGAGCTAAAAAACGAAAACGGGGCTGGATGCTCGTGTTCAACTTTAAAAACATGCGAACTTTATTGTTGGGTATGAAGATAGAGAGAAAGCAAAGAGATAGAAAATGAGAAAGTGAAGATGGAGCTAAAAACTAAAGAAAGAGCAAGTGAAGATCAAGATTCCGGTGAGATTCTGGTCGCCGGAATAAGTCACAGCCGAAATGGTTAGAGAGAGAGATTGTGTATTTGTGATGAAAGAGAAGGTGGGCCCAAACTATTATGACAGCTTATTTAATTAAGGGCAATTTAGTCAGTTCACCATAATTTTGTGGTACTCTCCAAATAAAAAAGATTTCATGCATTTTTGCAAATACACATTCATAACCGTGGTAGTTTGCCAAATTTCTCTTTGCACTCATATCCTGCAACAAACTTTTTGCTTTCTACATGATAGTAGCTAATTATTCAGAATATTAGCAGATTCCAGTAGATAAAATGTTGAGACATAAATTAAGTGAAAAATGTCAAAAAGAAAGAGCTATAAACAATAGAAGCTTCAGTATATAATACGATGAATCTCTAATTTGCATACCTCATTACCATGCAGGTTTACTAACATTTTCAGCTCAGCACGTCGAAACAAAGTTCTATGTCCTTGACCCAACAGATAGTCCAAAACCTATAATAGAAGAATATAAAGCTTGATAATTTTAAAGAAAATGATATCTGCACAAGCAAAGTCAAAGAGAAACTTAGTTGGTGTACGGCGTACCTTGCTAATTGGGTATGCAACAGGGAAACAGATCCAAACAAGGACACGGACTACTGGAGAAACAGTCGCACCAATAGCCAGTCCATACCTAGAGCAAACAGATTGTGGAATGATCTGAGGCATACAAAAGAATCATATTTATTATTGTGTTTCCTATCGCCCCTAGCTTAGAAGTTTACGAAATTAAGTAAATCAACAAATGTCTTACCTCACCAAACAGAAGAAGCAGTGTAACTGATATTAGGATAGCAACCCAAGTTTTAACCAGGTCATCAAGAAAGATAGGAAGAGCCTAAAAGGAGAAAATGCTAAAGCTCATCTTTATCCGAAAAATAACCTACTTCAAAGAGCTAGTAAACATATAACGTCAATAAATGGTACCTCCATTGCCGCAGCATTGCAAATAAGTAGTGTGCAGAGCAATAAATGTTGGTTTTTAACAACTGGCAATATTTTCTCTGTTGGGATATACAAATTGCAAAATAGATTGGTCAGAAACTCCTAGTAGAGCAGAAATCAAGTACTAGCAGAAAAAACAAACTAATATAAGCACACTTGAACTTCGATCAACATTTAGAAACTCCAGCCAGTTAAAACATTCCACAGATATTACTTTTTGCCTAGACTTCCTTGTATAAATTACATAGGAATGTATTGAAATCATTAAGGACTATTTGAATTACTTGATAATCGACCTGACATTTATAACATTGTCGGAAATTGACACAAACAATTATTTGAAATATGTGGCAGATACCCCTCGAGCCTAGAACAGAAGAAAAAAAACTAGATATGTATACTGGGCAGCCTATAATCAATACACCAACATGCCTTAGTGCCTCTTAAGAGGCTCCCACCTTTCCCCTGTATAAACAACGTGGCTATTTCCCAGTTGAGCTAACAGTGAAGTTCAAATCTTTGACTCCACAGAAAATAAGAAGCGTAGTTATTGAAATGAGCCATTGATTTCTTTCATTAGATTGAAGACTCCGAAGAGTAAAGAATATGAAATCTTTGACTCCATAGGTGGATAATTTTAGCTCAATATCCTATCAAACAATTGAAAATGCCAATCTTCCCAACTACTCAGCTCCAAACTTATCAAATCAACAATAATCCTCTCAAGTCAATTTCCAAATTACATAACTAGATTATTGATAACTTCAACCAAACTATCGATATAAAGTTGATTAAAACTATAATCACAAACAAACATAAGTACAATGACCGCAAAGGTGAAATGAAGAGATCAGTACCAGCACGACGACGGTCCTTAGGGGTGCCAGACTTGGCCAAAACTTCAAGATCAACAAGGCTTAGAGACATGAGACCCAAAGTGAGCCCAGACATCAGTCCAGCAAATACAACTAAAACTACTATTACCAGAATGTGTATGAAGAAATTTGTTCCACAACATTCAACCTCCACCGCCATTAAAACACTAAAAAGTTTCAAATTTTAAACTTAAACAATCATTACCAACTAACCAACTTCAAGAATCTTCTCAGTATTAATACCAAGAATCTTCTTAAGCTTCAACAACCATTACCAAATAATTAACTACAATAATCTCTTATCCACATTAATATGCAGGAAAAAAACATGGGGGCACCAAAGATTGTTATATGATATGGTGGAAATTTGATACACACCATTCTACCTCCACAACCATTAAAACACTTAAAAGTTCCAACTTTTAAGCTTTATTAATCATGACCAACCTCAAGAATTTTATTAGTATTAGTAGCACCTTTATTAAAGTAGTCTTTTTAAGCTTAAATAATTATTACCAGCTAACTAACTAACTACAAGGATCTTGTAATGCAAAAAGGGGGAACTTTATTACCACTTAAATGGTTTTGTGTTGTGATTTTGTTGGAGAAAAATGATGGGGAAGTTTTTTGGTATTTGTAGTGGTCAGTTTACGTCGTTATCTTGGGGTGGGGTAGAATTTTGGGATCATGATGTGTGTTTTTTATTTTTGGATGGCTAGGGGAACGAGACGAGTAATTTGATATTCGATTTTTATTACTATTTTCATCCCAAATTATTTGGTCATTTTTTATTGGCTTAGATTTTTCCGACTCATTGAACTTTACGAACTGGTCAGTTTGTCCATCGAAGTTTGAAATCGGTCTACTTATTTCCTGAAGTATCCAAATTGATCGTTTTGGGATTTTCTTGTTGAAATTGACAAATTTTTAAGTTTTAAAGAAGGTCAAGATAGAGATTTAACATATAATAGGCATTCGAGATTAATTTGTAATATATAAAATATATTGGGACTCTTTTAAGAGAATAAAATCCCTCCCCCTCCTCTCTCCTTCATCTCGACTAACAGACTAGACAATGTATTACCCAAACCGTATTCTAAAAGAATTGTTTTATACCCAACACAACGACGTAATTACATGAGTTGATAAAGTACCTACACCAAAAACCCGTTAAAACACGATTTATTTATAAGGTTTTGTACCTTTTTATATGTAAGTTAATGTGGTAATTGAACTCTCATTTACCAATTCAAAAAATTTCGAATCAAATCCTCTTCAAATTCGAATTAAAAGATACTCCATTTGATACTCCAAACAAATGGATAATTACTTAGCTCCATAAAATGAGTCCGGATTCGGTGCATCAATAATTCGGTGCACCCGGTGCATCAAGTACCCATTTAAAGGTTTTACGTGGGTACTGTACCCACTTGAAACTTCATCATTGGTACTTGTACCCAAATTGTACTATAACAATGGTACAATACCACATATTTATTTTGGATTGATAAATATGTGGTATTGTACCATTGTTATAGTACAATTTGGGTACAAGTACCAATGATGAAGTTTCAAGTGGGTACAGTACCCACGTAAAACCTTTAAATGGGTACTTGATGCACCGGGTGCACCGAAGTATTGATGCACCGAATCTTTTCACCATAAAATATGCTCCCTCCATCCCTAAATGATTGTTATATTTTGACTTTTCATGGTCAACAAAACAAGATTTAAAACGTAAATATTTTTTTATTTTACATGCGAAAAAATTATAAAAAGTTGATATTTTAAAAATATATATTGAGATCTAACAAGATCCCATAAGACTATATTATTTTTATCGTTTAATGAAAATTCATATTCAAATTTTTATAATATTGACCAACAAAAGTCAAAATGTGATAATCTTTTAGGGACGGAAGGAGTAAATTTTTAGCCGTTTACCCATTAATAGTCATTTTGTCCTTCAAAAAATTGAAAAAAACGCAGTCAGAAGACAAGCTGAAAAGAATTGATAGTTCATAAACCGCATAGAAAATTAACCGATAGTATAGAGGGCAAACTGCCAAAAAAACCTACTATCATTTATGCGAACCAGCTATACCGGACTCCGTATAACATCTACGTGGAAGGGGAAAAACAGTGATCCATGGCAAGCAGAGACATCAAGAAACAAGCTTCATCCTCCTCCTGTCTCCTCCTCTCCCTCCTCACCCTCACCTCCCTATTCCTCCTCTTCCCTCTCTTCACCACCACCTCAAAGTACAACCCCATCACAGCACACTACTCATCTTCTTCTAAATGCAACTACTCTCATGGCCGTTGGATCTACGATCCAGCGGTGAGATCACCAAGGTACAACCAGACTTGCAAGGAGATATTCAAGGGGTGGAATTGCATTGGAAGTAATAAATCTAATGCTTATGAGATTGTTAAGTGGCGGTGGAAACCATATGGTTGTGATCTTCCGCAGTTTGATGCTCTTGGCTTTCTTCAGCGCTTTAGGGATGCTAATATAGGTAACTGTGAGTTGTTATTCAATCTGTCCCAAAAAGATTGTCCATTTTTGAGTTTCGGATGTTGGTTTTTCGTAATTGTTGAAAGCAAGTGTTTTGTATACTATTTGGTGAAAAATATAGCAAAAGAGAAGTAATTCTAGTGGAATATATTATCGAAGTTATAAATGCTTATGCTTGTGATCTTCCTCAATTTATGCTGTTGGATTCCTTCAACACTCAGGGACACTACTATAGGTAATTGTCAGCTATTGTATGAATCACATAGTCACACATTGGTTGATTAATAACTTGCACCATTACGCTTGTATCAATAACATACTAGATTTATCCATATACAACCTATTAGTTTTCGTATGGGATTCGTGGATTATTAACATGGTATCATGTAACACCGCCCTTGTTAAGCCCACGTGTAAACTGTAAACCCCGAATATGCGTATGGGAGGATATCGAGAACACAATCCACATTGGTTGATTGATAACTTCCAGGTGTATCTGTAAGATCTTGGCCAACCAAATGGTCAATTGGTTTAAGTATGAACCTCAGGGATAACAATTATTCCCTGTGTCCCAAAAGATTATCCATTTTCGAGTTTTGAATGTTGAGTTTTGCCAAAAGTTTGAAAACAAGTGTTTTTATGTGTCTTGGTTAATATTTGGTGAGAATATGAAAAAAGATAGTAGTATTTTTAATGTATTGTTCTTAAAATTGTTAATTTATGCTTGTGATCTTCCTCAGATCGACGTTCTTAGATTCCTTCAATGCTTTCGGGGACACTTAGATAGGTAATCGTTAGCTATTACTCCCTCTGTTCCAAAAAGATTGTCCTTTTTGAGTTCTTGCTGTTGGGTTTTCTAATTTTTTTTGAATCAAGTGCTTGTATGTGTGTTATATAGTATTTGGTGAAACTATGTAAAAAGATAGTATTTTTAATGGAATCTACTTCAATCTTTATGATACTAAGTCAAATCAAAGTTATGCGTGTCTAAAGATTGTTAATTTTGACAATTGGAGATCAAAATGAATAATCCTTTTAGGATGAGAGAGTATAGAACTGTATTTATCTCTAATATATATTGAACAATGATTCTTTGCAGTTTATTTGAAGGACTATACATTAAGTGACTAACTAAGTTAAATATGCATTAAAATTTGCTTTTGAAAAATGTAATGTTGTTCTTGCTGTATTGCTGTTTCTGTAGTTTCATATTGCTATTTTCAATTAGACCTATCTTACATTGATAATGCAAAGTTATGCAAGTATGCATATGACTTGAGATAATCCTGTGATGCATTGGATTTATGGTGGATTTCTTACATTTTATATTTGGTAGGTAACTGATTTATTGATTGAGGTGTGCTAAAGTTTCATCCAATCCTACTGAATTTACTTTCTTTGAACAATTATATGCTCTATCGAATCTAGACAGGGTGATTTATTGAACTGATTAAGCCCGAAAATGAGAGTCTCATTCTAAGAATATGAACTTGGCAATTGTTAGCAAAGCTTGCTCATTTTGCCGTACTTTGAACTTCCTAATTTTCGGTTTGTGGATAGTATATATTTTCAATTGTTTTATTTTGTTGTTGTCAATGTGGTATGGAGTCTTGCTTGTAGGATTTACAATTTATCTGCAGTGCAGGATTCATCGGTGACTCCTTGAACCGCAATATGTTTGTGTCACTTTTCTGTACTTTAAGAAGTGTAAGTAAAAACGTGAAGAAGTGGCGCCCTGTTGGTTCTGATCGTGGATTCACCTTTCTGGATTACAACCTGACAATATCATATCATCGAACAAATTTATTGGTTCGATATGGTAGGTAAGCCGAATCTGATAAGTTGTTCAATATGATATGTAACAAATATATATGTGACCTACTTTTTCATAGACGACTTAGCCGTGATGGACTGATGGCTGAGCATAGATGCTTGAAAAAGTTAGTATTGGTGTCACTTATATGCTTGCTTCTAATGCGTAGGTGGTCAGCTAATTCTAAAGGTGGCACATTAGAATCCCTTGGATATAAGGATGGGTACCGGGTTGATGTTGATGTACCGGATGGCACATGGGCTGAAGCACTAAAGTTTCACGATATTCTCATATTTAACACGGGTCACTGGTAACTCCTTGCACAAAATCTTAGTACAGATTAAAAAGTGCGATGCATTCATCATACTTGGTTGGCATATTTACAAACATGAACGCGTAAAAACATAAGCACCAAAGTTGTTAAAGGCATTTCATGGGACGGAGATGCACCTATTGCACCCTTAAAATTTCAGCAATTGAGTCAATTTGTTGCTCCTTGCTCCAATATACACACATTGTATGTCAATACCATATGCGTCCTCTTGTGATTTCTCATTTGTATGTTCCTAACTTTTTCTCAATGAAAGTCACTGGCATACGCATTACCCTCTTTACATTATTTTCTTAGGTGTATTACAGAATCTATTACATTCCATTTTCGTGGTGTTTGTTAATGCATTCATAGCACATTTTACAGTCATGTACCTACTTGAGAACTCTGTGGGATGTTGACACAGTTATACCTATTTAACTGTCAATGTGGCTCATCACCCATATATCTGGTTTCCTTATTGTTAGGTGGTGGGCTCCTGCAAAGTTCGATCCTGTTAAATCACCCATGTTATTCTTTCAAAACGGCTTGCCTGTGATCCCTCCAGTTCATCCCGAGGCTGGCCTTGATATGGCTTTGAAGCACATGGTATGGAATTTCTTTTTGTTTCAGAGTTATATGTAAGATGATAGAACAGTGGAAAACTGGCCAATGTTATTACAGTTTCATACTTAGCTCATTGGATGGTGAAATTCTCTGTTATTTATTGGTCTTAGCTGCCTTTTTGTTAGCCCTTTTTTCCTCGATGAAATCATAGCAAATATTATTATAGCTTGAACTAGCATACATATTGTTTCAGATAACATTTGTGGAGGAAAGAACGCGAGGAAACTCAATTCTATATTTTCGAACACAATCCCCTCGACATTTTGAAGGAGGAGACTGGGACCAGGGCGGCTCATGTCAGCGTGCCCAGCCATTGTCATCCCTTGAAGTTAGTCTCTCCATAGTTTTTGATTATCAGACTTCTTTTGCAACTGTAGTAGCGGTTTGATTCATCATTATTTATAACAGGAAAATAAACTATTGGCTTCTGATTTTTTGTTCAGGCAGAATTTTTTTTCTCGGTTTCAAATAACGGAACGAACGTGGAGGCTCGGCCTGTGAATGAACACTTAGAGAAGTTTCTACGAGGCTCCCGATTTCAGGTATTAGATATAACCCACATGAGCGAATTCAGAGCAGATGCTCATCCATGTAAAGCAGGTGGGAAGAAGCATGATGATTGCATGCACTGGTGTTTACCAGGAGTTACTGATACTTGGAATGATTTGTTTATAGCACACTTGAATACTATTAAAGATAGGATTTGAGATTTCATTTTATTTTATTTTATCTTCTATTTCCATTTTTGCTGTCTGCCTTGTATTTTGGGGGGATTGGGTCTTCGATCTAACTTTTAACTATTTTTTTCTTCTTCTTATAAGCTACATAATAAATGACTACAACAAGTGAACGGACGAAGATAAGTAAAAATGAATGGAGAGAGTTTGTAGTAGGATGATACGCTTAATCGAAAAAATAAAGAGTTTATCCCATAATTATTAATCATATTGAAGTCTCGTTCAAGATTTGTTACGATACACGTCAAAACCAAATCAAGTCAAGCCCTTTAAGATTATGCTAGCTTTTTATTGATAACGAAAACTGTACTTCACTCAATAAAGATTCTTGAACTCAATTAACAATTATGTGCTCTCAAGTAATCTAAAAAATGAGTATTTCTAGTAAACACGGTATTTTCCTCGTGACTCAAAAAGGCAAGGGATGATTCTTCGGGACTTAAAAAAGCAGGTGACGACAGGGTTGTTAAGATTACGCTTCAAACATTTTTTTAAAATAAGAACAGTCTTTCATTTCTCATTGAAAAATGAAGATTGAGATAATCATGGGGCAAAACCTATTTCCAAGGCATTTATTTCCAAGGCATGAGATTTTGCCCATTTTACCCTTTTTCTACGGATGAAAGTATCATAAGAAATGGAAACTTGTGATGATTCCACACGTTCAGATTTAAATTCATATTGGTATTTTACCCTTTTTCTACGGATGAAAGTATCATGAGAAATGGAAACTTGTGATGATTCCACATGTTTAGATTTAAAGTCATATTAGCATTTTACCTTTTTTCTACGGATGAAAGTATCATGAGAAATGGAAACTTGTGATGATTCCACACGTTCAGATTTAAATTCATATTAGTTAAAGTTGAACCAAACATGTGAAATCATCACTGTAATTGCATTCTCATGATGATTCCACACGTTCATTTCAATCTTCAACTAATATTTGAATCTTTATTTTTATAAATTATTTTTGAAAATATTCTCATATTTTTCTTGAACAAAGTAAGAAGTTTTAATATTTTTCTTAAAAGAATATATATCAAAATGGTTAAGAAAATATGAGAATATATAAAATAAAATATAAAAATAATTTTGTTTAATAAATATTCAAGTAATGTTAATTGAAGATTGAAACGAACGTGTGCAATCATCATGAGAATACAATTCTAGTGAATACCGAATGATATGTTTTCAGATTTAAGATCGAAAACTATGACAATATCTCACTTTTGATTAGTAATTTTACCAATTAATATCCTTTTGATTTCATAACTAATTTATAAAAAATGATTTTAATTTTTTTTGAAGCCACGAGATGATCCAAAATGATATGACGTTGTTATTAAAAAATTTAAAAATCAAAAAGTTATAACATTTAATCAAAATTATCAATTTGTACTAAGTTTGATAATTCTCGTTTTCACTCGTGCTTTACGTGTTCGTTAGTTATGTAGTGTTTTCAACCAAAGTAAAAAAATTTAGTATTTTTTTTTCAAGAATATATATCAAAATGGTTAATAAAATATGAGAATTTATCAAAATAATATATAAAAATAATTTTGTTTAATAAAGATTCAATTATAATAATTGAAGATTGAAAGGAACGTGTGGAATCATCATGAGAATGCAATTCTAGTGAATACGGAATGACATGTTTGTAGATTTAAGATAGAAAGCTATGACAATTTCACACGTTTGATTAGTAAATTTGACCAATTAATATCCTTTTGATTTCATAACTAATTATAAAAATGTTTTTAATATATTTCAAGCAACGAGATGATCCAAAATGATATAACATTGTTATTAGAAAAATTTAAAAATCAAAACATTATAAGATTTAATCAAACTTATCAATTAGTACAAAGTTTAATACTTCTTGTATTAACTCGTGCTTTATGTGTTCGTTAGTTATGTAGTGTTTTCAACGAAATTAAAAACTTTAGTATTTTTTTTCAAGAATATATCAAAATAATTAAGAAAATATGAGATTATATAAAAAATATTATATAAAAATAATTTTGTTTGATAAAGATTCAAATTTTAAACTGATGATGATTCCGCACGTTTGTTTAGTAAATTTGACCAATTAATATCATTTTGATCTCATAACTAATTTATTAAAAAATGTTTTTAATATATTTTAAGGTACGAGATGATCCAAAATGATATGACGTTGTTATTCAAAAATTTAAAAATCAAAAAATTATAATATTTAATCAAACTTATTAATTAGTACTAAATTTGATACTTCTTGTATCAGCTCGTGCTTTACGTGTTCGTTAGTTATGTAGGGTTTTCAACCAAAGTAAAAACTTTAGTACTCCGTATTTTTTTCAAAGTTATATATCAAAATAATTAAGAAAATATGAGATTATATCAGAAAATATGAGATTATATCAACAATAACATATAAAAATAATTTTTTTAAATAAAGATTCAAGTATTATTAATTGAAAATTGAAACGAATGTGTGGAATCATCATTGAAATGCAATTCCTGTGAATACGGAATGACATGTTTGTAGATGTAAAATAGAAATCTATGACAATTTCACACGTTTGATTAGTAAATTTGACCAATTAATATCCTTTTGATCTCATAACTAATTTATAAAAAATGTTTTTAATATATTTTAAGCCAAGAGATTGTCCAAAATGATATAACGTTGTTATTAAAACAATTAAAAATCAAAAAAAATTAGAACATTTAATCAAACTTATCAATTTGTACTAACTTTGATACTTCTTGTATTCACTCGTGCTTTACGTGTTGGTTAGTTATGTGGTGTTTTCAACAAAAGTAAAAACTTTAGTATTTTTTTCAAGAATATATCAAAATGATTAAGAAAATATGAGATTATATAAAAAATAATTTACAAAAATAATTTTGTTTAATATAGATTCAAATGATATTAATTGAAGATTGAAACGAACTTGTGGAATCATCATTGGAATGCAATTCTAATGATGATTTCACACGTTTGGTTCAACCTTAACTAATATGAGTTTAAATCTGAACGTGTGAAATCATCATACGTTTATATTTCTTGTGATACTTTCACACGTGAGTTTATATTTCTTGTGATACTTTCACACGTGAGTTTATATTCTTTGTGATACTTTCACACGTGAGTTTATATTTCTTGTGATACTTTCACACGTGAGTTTATATTTCTTATGATACTTTCACACGTGAGTTTATAATTTTTATGATACTTTCACACGTGAGTTTATATTTCTTATGATACTTTCATCCGTTCGAAAAGGGTAAAATGGGCAGAATCTCGTGCCTTGGAAATTTATGCCTTGGAAATATAGGCACCCTAATCATGGAAGTAGTTGGAATACGGTTGGTCCTATTGAATACTATATTTAAAATTGCATGATTATCCTCTTTAAATCCCATTCAAATAACATGATTAAGTAGTCCTTGCCAATCATATAAAACAATTGAATGATAGTAAAACAGCTAGTTGGTGGTACGACAAGCCACGTACACACACTGCACCCAATATTTAGCTAGTGATCAACTACTAACCTTTATTATTACTTCTTTTTTTAGTCAAAATGTTCGATATTCTTATTTACGAGATTTATTATATAAATTTCGTTTTTATTATGATTATGAGCAATAATAGTACAATCATTTAATGTACGATATATAATTATCAAAACAAAGATACTTGAAAGTAGATATCGAAACTCGAAAGTAGTTAAAGGGGGTTTTGGACTTTTAATTATCCTAAATTCCTTGTTAAGAAAAGGAAACAACAGTCCGAAACACAGTGGCTGAGAAAACAACACTCTGACTCCAAATAGTACTATTATTCTTTGATTATTACAGGAAAACATTTTGACCAATTAAAACAACATCATCGAACTTGTTCCAAGATCTTCTCATTGTTCAACTTCCTGCTTTTTTCTAAGGTTTGCTCTCTAATTTTTTTTTATATACCATTTTTGCTTATTTTCTTCAACTTTGTATATTGAACATTTAGCTTTCAGTTTAAGTTTGACTAAATAAAGATTCGATTTTTCTAGCTTTTTATATGTGTTTGAGTATGTTTTGCATAATATGTTGGCCTATTCAGTTATGGGTTTTAGTTATTTTTTTAGAAATGGTTGTTTTTGTTTGCTTTCTTGATTTTGTTGTCAATGGAAGTTATGTAGTGAATTAATCTTTAGGGGTTCTTTCTTTTCATGTGCTGAATTGTTAGTGTTCAATAGATTTGTTGTTACTTTAGAGTGTAATGATATGCTTTAGGTTGAACATTACAAAAAAAGTTCAGCGAAAAATTCTAATTGATTTAGTTGTTCTGCTATAATTTGATTCATATTACAACTTTTTGATGCAAAATTATTGTTATGAACTTGTGCCTTTTGCAAAATCAAGCATTTATTGTGTACTTCTTTAGTTCTTGAACGATGGGGCTCTTTTGTTTTCTTTTTATCGAATTATGATGGTGGTGCGTAGTTACATTTTGTTAAGTTGTGAACAGGATAATGAAAGCCGAAAGGGGTGGCTGATCTAACTGATATAAGCTCGTTGATCCGATTTCTCACCGTCTTTAACTTGAGAGGACTGATCTTACTTTGTATAAAATTAGTATATGTTCAATTAATTTATCCTGAAGAGCTGAGTAAATATAGGGAATTGAAAGTTCGAATTGGACAAATTCGCTTTCAATAGTATATAAATTCAAAAAGAATGGGTTAGTAAAATGATGGATTCTTTAGTCAAGGACGAGCCATAACACTGCCTTAGGTATTGGTCTAGTAGATGGGACATTGAAGATGAAATTCAAACTTAAAAGGATTTTAACACCAACGTTTTAGGTTGCGCTTATGGTGGCTTTTTTGAGATTTTGGCTGTTCCTTTGCAGACAATATCCTCTCAACCATGAGGAACAAGTTGCTTGTCTTTATTAGATCCAAAACCTATGTCATGTTTGGACCAAACAATGCTAGATAAGCCATGATTGTCATATTTGTAACTTGAAAGTCGAACACGTTACGTTTTGTAAAATGCTCAATAAGTGCCAAAGGATATGAAAAGAAGGGAGTATTATCTTATTTTCGGTCAAGTAGTACCTTCACTCTTCAACAAACTAAATTTGATATACTCACCTCTGTGGACAGGTTTATCTTATTAAGTGCCTGTACTTATAAGTCTCACCATGTACAAGCAGTTGCCTAGCAGAAACCAGAGATCTCAAGGGATCAAGGTTAAACATTTCCTCCAAATTTGTTTGTTGCTTGCTGTGTGTTTTTGGCTAATTTACCAAGTCAAGCACTCTCATGATAGAAAGAAGGAATTCGATGAAAATGATGGGAAAAATATACTTGATTCAGCGAGGAAAGATGAAGTTGTTAAACTTGGAAGAAAAGATCTTCATCCTCTAAAGGAAGGCACACTTGTTGAAAGTGACAAGAATGGTGAAGAAGCAGAAGATGAGGAATTAGAAGAAGAAACCTTGGTCGAAGAAGAGAATAAGCATGAAGACGAAGGGGAAGAAAACAAAACTGAAGTGGATGATAAAAATGATGAAGAAAAACAAGGTGCGGAGGAAGAGCTTGATGCCCATGAGCAAGAGAAATCTGACATGGGGAATGAAAAGGGAGGTGAGGAGGTAGAGCTTGATGGCCATGATCAAGAGAAATCTGACATGGGGGATGAGAAGGGAGGTGAGGAGGGAGAGCTCGATGGCCATGATCAAGAGCAATCTGACATGGAGAATGAAAAGGGAGGAGAGGAGGAAGAGCTCGATGGCCATGATCAAGAGAAATCTGACATGGGGAATGAAAAGGAAGGTGAGGAGGAAGAGCTCGATGGTCATGATCAAGAGAAATCTGACATGGGGAATGAAAAGGAAGGTGAGGAGGAAGATGTTCATGACCATGACCAAGAGAAATCTGACATGGAGAATGATCGAGAAGAGGAATCCATAGATGAGGAGAAACAGCAGGAGGATGATGGTAAACATGAACTCAAGGATAGAGAATCTGAAGATAATAATGGTAAATTATATACTGGTAATGCTTCGGAGGAACACACTAGTGGAGGAGGTATAGTGAGAAGACACGAAGCACGAGATGAGAATTATAAGGCGGATGATGCTTCTAGCGCGGTGACCGTGGACACCCAAACAACATCCACTGGAGACGATACACTGGTCTTGAGGAAGTCAAATGAACAAGGTGATGCAGATAATTTAGAACCTCAGTATAACTTAAAGCAAAACGATGGAGTAGATGCAGGTCAAAGTGCATCAGTGAATGTGGAAGGTGGTGCAACTACTAATAAATATCATTTGGGTAAAACAACTAATGAACAAAGTAAGACCATCATCTCCAATTCTAGCATGACAGAAACGTCCACAACTCGCAGCAGTTTACCAGATGAAAGTGGCAGGGTTCAAGATTTTTCCAACCTGAACGATAGCGGGACAGTATCAGAAAATAGTGAGGATCAAAAATTTGTTGAAGAGCATAAAAAATCAAGTGAGAGCTCCAAGTTAGAGATTAGTGATCCAAATTTGAAAGACAACTCAACTTTTCCTGTAAGTAGTGATCTACAAGGTCTTAATGTAACAGTCTCCTTGGAGTCCAAGAGCACAGATCCAAACCTTGAGGGGTCGCACACACATGGTGTTACAGAGTCCTCTAACTCAGAAATGAAGTACAATGTGACCTCCAAAGCAGAGGAAAACTCTTCGATAAAAAAAAGCGGTCTCACTGAGAATCCACAAGATGATGAGGTGAGACGAATAAATGAAAAGG
Source organism: Echium plantagineum (assembly GCA_003412495.2). Taxonomy (NCBI): domain Eukaryota; kingdom Viridiplantae; phylum Streptophyta; class Magnoliopsida; order Boraginales; family Boraginaceae; genus Echium; species Echium plantagineum. The sequence goes on along the minus strand of CM016567.1, from coordinate 9,232,158 downwards.
ATGTCCGTACGGATTTGGAAACTCTTCCAGATATAAAGATTGAAGGAAGTTATACTGAAGATGTCGCTGCAGAATAAGAAGATATCGCGAGTCCATAGTAAATTAATTTTAATTGACCTCGAACTTTTTACCGTCAGTTATCCAAGTTTGACTTGAAAGTTCAGGTTAATAGTGGTTCTTGGTCTGGGTGAAAATATTTTTTACAGAAGAAAGTCTTTCAACTCTGCAAGAGAAGACTTAACGGCAAGTTAAGGTTGTTGAAGGTAAGCTGTATATCTAATCTGTAATGGCTTTGCTTCTTTGTCATCTGTTTCCCGTTTCTGTTTCTTCACTGCTAGCTGACTGTTGAGTTTAGCCCAAGATTTCACAACCGATTATGTACTTGAATTAGCCGAATTGATCGATTCAATCAAATCTCTAAATCAAATACCCTCATCTATATAATAACTCTAAGATAATCGTGCTTAATAACAATAGAACAATGCAAATTCGGGTGTGGTTACGGATTCACTTCCGCCACTAAGAAAAGCTTTATTAATGATCTTTAATTGAAGATTTACAAGCTACCAACTAACAAACTAAAGCTTACTCATGTATAATACTAATCGAGTGGTGCACCTATTTATAGATAATTGTTTGTTCTAATCTTACTAGGATTACAATCCTAATCCTATTACAACACGTTATCTATAATCTAGAACTTGACTTTGATTATGAAACTTCTACGTCGATCAAAAGCTCTTCAACCCCATGCATCCATGCATGGTTTGTAGTCTCGAATTCCTTAAGCGAGGAACCCAATAATCTTCCCCTTCCAAGCTTAAGAAGAGGTCCGATCATAACACTAAATTTCAGTGCTCGATTTGGCTAAGATCAACCTTAGCACAACATACCTCATTTTGCTTTTGGGAAGAGTCTTAGTCAACATATCTGATGCATTATCATTGAAATATTATTTTCTTTTCTAGTACATCTCTGTAAGAATATTGTGGAATGGATGATTTGTATTACTGAATAACGATACATATTTATACATGAAGATGCATACCACTACGGGCTAATACAGTCAACTAATGATTGCTTAGATGAATGGCACTTTGGAAGTTACTTTGAATCACAAACTTGCCATGTCAAATGTTCAATTCTCTAAATATCCTTTTCATCCAAAGTAGCTCATTTCCACACTCTGTAATTGCTATATATTCAGCTTCGATGGTCGAGAGGGCAACACATTTTTATATTTTAGATTGTCAGGAAACAATTCCATCATTATAGATGAACATGTATTCAGATGTTGATATTTTTGTGTCAACATCTCCTGCCTAATTTGCATCTGAGAATGCCTCTAGTTGTGTGCTTTGTCCCTTGTAATATATACACCTATTAGAGGTTCCTCTTAAGTATTTTAATATTCACTTGACACTGTCCCAGTGTACTCTTCCAGGAACTGAAAGAAATCTGCTAACAACTCCAAGAGCATGTGTTATATCAGGTCTTGTGCATATCATTAAGTACATTAGGCTACCAACTTCAGAGGCTTATGAAACTGTCTTCATATGCTCTATCTCCTCATTAGTGTAGGACAATCAACTGGATTGAGTTTGACTTAAGTATTTAGAGGGCAGCTTACTGGTTTAGCAGTGTTCATATTAAATATATTTAAAATCTTTAATATATATTCTTCTTAAGATAGCCATAGGTATCTATTGAGTCTGTCCCTTTTGATTTGCATTCCCGGATGTGAGTTGCTTCCCCTAAATTTTTCATCTCAAAGGTTTTACAGAGGTCTGATTTTAGCTCATTCAATTTTTCAAGGTCTGCACCAATTAGTAACATATCATCTACATACAGTAAAAGAATGATGAAGGTGCCATCATTGAACTCCTTCCAATATACACAGTGATCAACAGAGGTTTTGTTGTAACCTTGATTTTTCATGAAAGAGTGGAATTTCTTATACCACTGTCTAAGAGCCTGTTTTAATTCGTACAGGCTTCTATTTAATTCGCACACAAGTTCCTCTTTCCCTTTGACAATGAAATCCTCTGGTTGATTCATATGGATCACTTCTTCAATTCATCATGAAAAAAGCTGTTTTTACATATAGTTGGAAGATTTATAGATTTAATCTTGCAGTAAGAGCCAAAATCAGTCTAATAGATGTGATCTTCACTATAGGAGAGAAGATATCATCATAATCAACTCCATATTTTTGTTCAAAATCTTTTACAACCAATTAGCAACTTCCCATTCAGTAAAATTTTCACATTCAATAGCTTCTTGATAGCACACAGGTTTACCACCATCAGATAACAGAATGTAGTCAGATGATCATCAGCTGTGTTATCATTAATGTCGGTGATAAGAGTCTATGGGGTTCCACTCTAAAACCAATTGGCAATAGAGGGAGTAGCCCAAGATCTTATATATTGACCCGGGAGGACACCGATATCCGATGTGGGATGTGCATCTTAACACTCCCCCTCACGTGTAACCCAATCGTCGACGGAATTTTCCTCGCCGGTATTAATTGCCGGAACAACATCGGCGGGGTTACACGTGCCTCAATAACTCGGGCTGGCTCATGATACCATGATAAGAGTCTATGGGGTTCCACTCTAAAACCAATTGGCAATGGAGGGAGTAGCCCAAGATCTTATATATTGACCCGGGAGGATACCGATATCCGATGTGGGATATGCATCTTAACAGTCGGCATTTTGTTCAATTGGATCTATCTCATTGTGATTTTGATCAGGATCAATGTCATGATTGTCTGCGTCACTTATGAGATCATCATCATCAGATTCCATTGAATTAGCTCATCATCTCTATCTTCAGTAGTTAGATATTTTGAGATATCTTTAATGATTTGAGATTCAATAAATTTGACATTTCTACTTTTGTGCATTTTTCTCTCTTTTGGATTAAACAATTTATATCCAAATTTTTCTTCCCCATGGTTAAGGAAGATACATTCTCTTGATTTACAATCTAGTTTAGTTCTTTCATCCTTAGATATGTATGTTAACTTGCATATATGTTATGGTTATTGAACTTTAGATATGGTTTTTAATATTATATTACTTATTTCTCTTATCATATATAACGTGATGAGTTGGGTACACAGTATGATTTGATTTGATGGTTTTTGCCTCAAAGTGATCTGACAATTGCGATTTTTGAAAAGTCAAAACATTTTTTTCAGTGTTAAATTATATGGCAGTGTTTGAGTGATTTGACGATTTGATGGGTTGATTTAGACGATCATTTAAATTCCTGAATGATTAAGAATGTATAATAAACTATATTTATAACTGCACTAACTCAATAATATTATGTTAAAAAAGTGGTTATTGAACTTTAGATATCATCAATACTATATCCAATTATATGCTACTTATTTACTAATTAGTCATTAATATATAACGACGAATCAAGGACACATGGTTTAGTTTAGACGATTTTTGTCTCAAACGAGATACGGTTTTTTAAAATTCCAAAACCTTTTCAACGTTTACATAGTAATATTGATTTGAGTGGTTTGACGATTTGATGCTTTGTTTTGGACGATCATCTAATGTCCTGAATGATTATGTATAGAGCAAATGACTTCATTGATCATTAACGTTCGCTAATAAAACAATCCAGTCGATTCATTCTAGTATGACTTTATATACTTTTGATCACAAATGTTGAGTATTATGTATACTTTGGGTCACTCACGCGTTTTTTATGTACAACCCCGAATTTTTGACACTTTAAACATTTTTACTAGGGGTATTTTTGTCCATCTCCAATAATTTGTCATTAAGCTCAACTAAAACTCATTCATTTCAACTGTGTGATCGTTATCTTCAACTAAACTCATGATTCCATGTTGAAGGGGATGAGTTTAATTGAAGATAATGAGCACACAACTGAAATGATGTGTTTTAGTTGATTTTAGTGACAAATTTATTGGAGATGGACAAAAATACCCCAAGTAAAGATGTTTAAACTGTAAAAAATTCTCGGGTGTACATAAAAAAACGCTTGAGTGACCCAAAGTATACATAATAATCGAGTTAATCGAATAGCCTAGTGGAAAAGGCTCTTGCTAGTGACCAGAAGGTCCTGAGTTCGAAACTCACATCATCGCTAATTCACAAAAAAAAAAGTATACATAATACTCAGCATTAGTGATTAAAAGTATACATAGTCATACTAGGGTAATAACTGGTCGGTTGTACTGCGTTTTCTTACGCGTTTCCGCGTTTTATTAACGAGTTTTCGTGTTTTATTAACGCGTTCAAACCGCAGTCCAAAAGTATACGGATTTGGACTCATTAGCATCTAAACCCTGGGCCAACTTATGAGGTATGCGGGCCAAGTCTGGACTAAGAGCATTTGCAAGAGAGTTCTCAAATCACTCTTCATTCTATATATAGAATAGGATATTGCAAAAGAGAACAAAAAGCACAAAAAATCAGATTGCTTATTCTAAAAATATCCTCAAAAAAAATTTACACCAAGCTCCACCAAGCCTATTCTTATACCCTCCTCAAATCACTTTTTTAATTTCTCTCTCCCCATCCTTCTTTATTGAATGTACTATTATCTAATATTTTAATGATAAAGTGTTATGAGGAGTTGATTTTAGGGAATCTAGTTTTATGTAAATGTTAAAAGGTAACTCCTAAATTTAATAAAGTGTTATGAGAAACTAATTTTAGGGGAAAAATTTAAGTAATCTGCTGCGAATGCTCTAAGCCACGTAATGATAAACGGTCCATTTCTTAAAAAACTCCAACCATTATGGCCTACTTAAATGTACTTTCCATGAGAAATTTGGAAGAATCCCTCAAATATATATATATTTTTTGTCTTCTTTTATTTTCATTTTTATTTTAGTGTCTCATTCTCATGATTTTATTAAATTACATATTTTAGTGAAGACATTTGAAAAAATAGGTATGTAAATGACATGACTATATAATTAAATAAAAGTAGGTACAGTTTATTAAAAACTAAGTGTACTTTTTAACATGATGTATACGACTTTAAATTTCCTTAGCTTCTTTTTATTTATAATAATTTTATGTCAAATGCCTGGATTAGAATACGTAAGCTATGCTACTAAATTTTAAGTCAAATTCTTGGATTAGATACGGAAGCTACACCAACATTGAGGCGTTAAGCTAGACAACAAGCAAATCGACAACTCCAAATTCAAACAATAAATTCTATTTACATGATTTACTTTAGAAAAATATAAATGTAGCTTTAGACCGAATATATATGTATTACGGTTAAATAGATTTACTTTTAAACAATGTACTTTCTTTTTAGCCAACATACTTTGAATTTAGGGCAAAAGACATCAACTATCACCTTGTTTTCTTATTTTCACCATATCACTCATGTTTTATATAGTTCCATTGACTCACTCATTATTCAAAACCGGTTCCAATTAGTTAGTCAACTATCGGTTACTGTTGACTTTATTAATGGCAAACTAGTCATATCACATCTATTTTTATGTATATAAAATTTTGAAATGAATTTTCCTCACTTCTACCTGGAGAAATTTGGCAGATTAGCACTATTTGGAGGTCTTTTTTAACTTAGAGCACACACCTTCTTTTTTTGCAAAGCACTAGCACCATCCCTTATGAAAAATACTATTTTGCCCTTACTTCATAAACCAACATCCTCTTCTTCACCATTCCACCACCACCAAAACCTTTTCTTTACCAACCACCACCATTACAAACTCACCACCACCAACAACTCCAAATTTAAAACCTTTTTTTCCTTCTTCCTAAACCCACCATCATCATCTTCCCCATCTCTTCTTCTTCTTCTTCTTCTTAACAAACCCACCATCTCTTCTTCTTCTTCACCACCATCATTTTCTTCCTTCTTCTCCAAATTTGAAGTAAGTTTATAGCTTTGAATTCAATTTATACAGAAAGTTTATAAATTGCTGATTTAGGGAGATAGACATTGATTTATGCTCTATGAACACAATCGTAAAAGAATAAGTTTATAGATACAATATACACAAAACTTACATTGGATTACATAAACATATTGACTTTCATATTTCACTACTTTATTTCCTGCAATTATTGTTATTCTCAATTTGATGGATGGTTTTATTAGTTAGTATTGTTGCTATTTCACATTACCTATGGAGTAATTTCAAGATTGTGATAACTATATTTTGTTTCCTATAGATGTTCTGTTGTTCCATCATATGAAGAAAATGTTTTGTAATTGCTTTGATCTATTGTGTTTTTCTTAAACTGTTGCTTGGAAATAATTGGAATGTCTTACGATATATTATTGCTACCATTCATTGCTGCTGTGGTATTAATGTGCAAGGTGGGGGTGGGGTTTCAAAATTTGTGGGTGTGAAGTTGTTGGTGGTATTGGGTTTGTGAAAAAGAAGATATCGAGAGGAAGATGAAAATGGTGGTGGTTTCGAAATTAAGGTTGTTGGTGGTGATGGGTTTGTGAAGGTGGTGGTGATGGGTTTGTGAAGGTGGTGGTTATGGTTGGTGAAGAAGAATAAGAAGAAATGATATGAAGAAGATGAAGTGTTGAGGAGAAAAGAATGAAGAAAAGGGTATAAATGTAGTTTGTTTTAAATTTAAGGGCAACATAGTCTTTTTGTGAGGGAGGGTGCTAGTGTTTTGCAAAAAAAGGAGATCTGTGCTATAAGTTAAAAAAGACTACCAAATAGTGCTAATCTGCCAAATTTCTCCTTCTACCTGACCTATTTTCATTTTTATCTGGTTGTGTGATAGAAATTAATTTTAATTTATTCATTGCGTGTGTTTGGTAGACGTTAGATTATGAACTCTTCAAACAATTCCAGTCTGCTGCTTGCCAAATAGATTAGGTGAATTGTATTAATTGACATTTATCTAGAAAGATATAATAATGTTGTTAGCGTTGTCGAAGCAGGACATTTATTAATTGCCATTCTTTACTCTTCATAGTTACATATTTTCGATTTCCTTACAATCGTATATCTGTCCCTTTCCATCTAAGCTCTTAAAATAATTGAGTATGGCATGGCTAATGTAACGTCTTATTAGTAGTTTTGTTAGTAATGCTTTCATACTAGAAGCTGGTTCAGCCCTCTTCTTCTTAGGGAAACATTAATAGCAACATTACTTGTCAACCTCAGTTTGAGTGATAAAAGTATTGGTGCCGAAGTTATCATCTTTGCACGATGCCAACGAACTTTCCATAAAATGAACACAACACATTCAAACTGTATTCGATCCCTGCTAAAACAATAGTTCCATATCACCACTTAACCTGTTAGATACCAGTTTTGAACTTTTGCATTGAAACAACTTTGAACTTTTGATATTGAAAAAACTTGTACCATATAACTCCAGTACAACAAAGACATACATTGAAGAAATAACGTTGAAATTAGAAAGCATAAAACATAAATGTAACCATATCTTGTACTTCTTGGCAACCTATGTAGGCACCCTTATACTTGTAGACCAGTAAAGCAACTTAATAGTATATGTTATAGCCCTCATTAGACCCATAGGAAGAGCTTGCTCCACTTGGGCCAGCTCTATCAGCAACACTAGGCACAAATGGGATGTTTGGATGAATAGCATTAGCTCTAGCCTCAAGAGTTGGATGGTTGTCCCAAATTGTTTGTCTACATTGAGTGTGAGAGTTAGGGAAACCATGATAATCATTAACCATCCTATGGTCATAAGGCATAACAGAGCTACCAGCAAAGGGTCTAGGTACCCTTGGAACGAAAGGTAACATGTGTTGATGAGTGTGGACATGTCCCGTTCCATCAAAAGTATCAATGGGAGTAGGAGCAACATTAATGGCTTCACTCACATAATTAGTAGCTTCAAAATAATTGAGCTTCTGCTTCTCAATTTGGACATGGTTGTGAAGCTTTTCCTTCATTTTCTTGAGAAGTAAAAGTTGTTCCAGGGTAAGTTGTTCTTTAGGAACATCCCACCAATAGAGACCTTCGTTTGATTGCTTCATATGCTTGAGTTGTTTACCTTTGTCCTTCACCATGGCTAGGTCGCTTTCCACATTGGTGACACTCATGTTAAGCTCTTGAAGGGCTAAACTCTGGCTAGCACCTAACATGAAATCAGCAAAATTCTTATCGATGTTGTTGTTGGCGAGATACTTATTGATCATGGCGCCAACGGAGGGATGACCAAAAGAGTAAACTTTGTTTCCGGGAGAGAAAACAATTATAGCAACTTGTGCATCACAAAGGATACAAAGTTCGCTAGCTTTCTTGAAAACACCAGAACGTCGTTTAGAGAATGTCACTTGTAAGTGATTTTCATTCTCGATTTTTTTCATGGCTATTTTTTTTCTACCTTTCCCTTTCCTTTCCATGGTGTTACAATCAAGTAAAAGAAAGAAATAACAAAATTCGAAAAGGTTGATAAAGATGTAAGAATGCAATTTGCTTGGTTGATACTTGCTTAATCAAGTCATGTATATATATAGGGTTTTAGCACGACCAATGCATTGAACCTATTCCAATGACGTGAACCATCGCAATTGTTTATTTAAAATCACGATTATTCACCGTGATTATAATTTTATAGTTCAATGAATATTACAATAGGATTAACGTTATTTCTTTCTAAATATATATGCCAGCTATTATCTAGTTGCACCAAATAATATCCCAATTTTGGAATGTATTAGAATTATTGCAATCATAGTCTTACAATTTAAAAGTTGAAAGTTTTTTTTTTTTGTTAAGTCATAAAATAATCATCATAAGAGAATTTCAACGCAAAAACAATGAATAATTTAGTCATGAAAACACCATAAATGATATATTTTTGATATGAATTTTATTATTATTAATAATGAGATTCACTTATTTAGGGGAGTTTTTTCTTACTTTGCAAGGTGTCTTAACGATATATAGAATATATAGATTGATATATTTAATTTAAGTTATGTCTTCTTTTTTTAATTAAGGTAAGTTATGTATTTTTCTTATACATTGTACCATTAGAGTTTGGTTTTAATAATGTTCATACTTTCGTTTTTATTTACTTAATTAACTCAATTTTTACTCTTGCAATTCAACCTGTAAATATATATGATCAACCATATTTTTTGTTCAAACGGCACCAAACAATTATAAAGGTGTCTACTCATTGTGTGTTTTCAAGTCAAATGTCTTATGAGGTGTTCCTCATGATAATATTTGTTTCCAAAGTGGATTTTATACTCCTTTAATATACTGGAGTCTTAACTTGCATATATGTTATGGTTATTGAATTTTAGATATGGTTCTTAATATTATATTACAAATTTGTCTTATCTTATATAACGCGATGAGTTGGGTACACGGTATGATTTGATTTGACGGTTTTTGCCTCAAAGTAATCTGACACATGCGGTTTTTGAAAAGTCAAATCATTTTTTTTAATGTTAAACTATATGGTTGGGTTTGAGTGGTTTGACGATTTGATGGGTTGATTTAGACGATCATTTAGATTCCTGAATGATTAAGAATGTATAATAAAATATATTTATAACTACACTAATTCAATAATATTATGTTAAAGAAATGGTTATTGAATTTTAGATATCATCAATATTATGTCCAATTATATACTACTTATTTACTAATTAGTCATATAATATATCAGGGGCGTAACTAGGGGGGACGAGGGGGGCGCTCGCCCCTCTGGTTTTTCGGCATCGTTTATTTTATATACGATTTTTTGAATTTTTGTGATATATATAATAAAAAAATGTTAACAAACCAAGTGTAAGTGTAGCTTAATTGGTTAGTTTCTTCCTCCAAAAGGTAGAGGTCATGGGTTCAAGCCTTGTTAGATTCATGTATAAGAATTTTTCGGTACTTTTAACTATTTTTTATTTATTTTCGCCCCCTAATTTTTTCCCCAAAAATTGGCCCCCCCTTGATTTTCATCCTGGTTTCGCCCCTGTAATATATAATGACGAATCAGTGACGCATGGTTTAGTTTAGACGATTTTTATCTCAAACCGATCCCGAGATATGGTTTTTTAAAAGTCCAAATCAAAGTCGACCTTTTCAACGTTTACATAGTACTATTGATTTGAGTGGTTTGACGATATGATGCTTTGATTTGGACAATCATCTAAAGTCCTGAATGATTATGTATAGAGCAAATGACTTCATTGATCACTAACGTTTTCTAATAAAACAATCCAGTCGATTCACTCTAGTATGACTTTGTATACTTTCGATCACTAATGTTGAGTATTATATATACTTTGGGTCACTCACGCGTTTTTAGTACAACCCACGAATTTTTGACACTTTAAACATTTTTATTAGGGGTATTTTTGTCCATCTTCAATAATTTGTCATCAAGGTCAACTAAAGTTCATCCATTTCAACTGTGTGATCGTTATCTTCAACTAAACTAATGATTTCATGATGAAAGGGATGAGTTTAATTGAAGATAATGAGCACACAACTGAAACGATGTATTTATTGGAGATAGACAAAAATACCCCAAGTAAAAATCTTTAAAATGTCAAAAATTCACGGGGTGTACAAAAAAACACTTGAGTGACCCAAAGTATACATAATACTCAACATTAGTGGTATACAAAGTCATATTAGGGTAATAACTGATCAGTTGTACTACGTTTTATTTACGCGTTTCAGCATTTTATTAACGAGTTTCCGTGTTTTATTAACGTGTTCAAACCGCGGTCCAAAAGTATATAAATTTGAGCTCATTAGCGTATAAACCGTGGGCCAGCTTGTGAGGTCTGCAAGCCAAATCTGGACTAAGCCAAATAATAATAAACGGTCCATTTCTTAAAGAACACCAACCAGTATAGCCCACTTAAATGTACATTCCATGAAAAATTTGGAAGAATGCCTCAAATATGTAGTATATTTTTTGTCTTCCTTTATTTTTATTTTACCATTTCATTATCATGATTTTACTAAATTACATATTCTAGTCCAGACATTTGACAAAATAGGTATGTATATGACATGAATATATAATTAAACAAAAGTAGCTATAATTTATCAAAGGCTTATTTTTATTTTGCACCCTCTACTATTGACGAAATTTCAAAATGCTTCCTAATACTTTGCTAAGCCTCAATTTGCACCCTATATTTTATTTTTTTCATTCTACCCCCTAAAATGCCAATTTAGACCCTAAACTAATGTAAAAACAAGGACAAACTTGGAATAATAGGTTTATTAGATTGTTGGGCACTTTTTGATAATATCAAATTAAAAATTAACCACATTCTCTTCTTTTTCCGCACATCTACCCCTACCTTCCTTATCCAAACTCATCATTTCCACCATCACCAGTAAAACCTCAAAACCCACCACCACAACCCCCCTAAAAATCGTGACCACCCCCTCCCCCCCCCCCTACAACCTCGCGACCAGAGGAAGAGCTTAAGGAAGCATTATGTGTTTTTGACAAGGACCAAAATGGGTTTATCTCTACTGCCGAGCTTCGCCATGTCATGACCAACTTTGAAAAGAAGTTGACAGATGAGAAGGTTGATGAGATGATCCGTGAAGCTGATGTGGATGGTGGCCAAGTCAAATATGAGGAGTTCATCAAGGTCATGATGGCCAAGTGAGAATCTGAACCACCTAATTTAAATCGATTTGAAGTGAAAAATACCAGAAGGAAACAGGGATTATGAGATTTCTAATTCTAGTTATTAGGATGTTTTATTTTAGCTTTGTTTGGTGTTTCGCATGTTTCCCGTTTGCATTATTTTGTAGTGGTGACCTTCAACACATGCTTATTTGTTGTTTTCTTATCCTAGTAACTCATGTTGCTTTCTTTGGTGTTCTCATCAAGTATTTGGTACTATAAACCTCGAACAATTGAAAATTGGTTTAATAATTTAGGTTAAAAATTGGACCTTTTGTTGGTTTGATGAGTGTTCGGCTAAAAAGTTTATGCATTTTATGGTGAGGGTTTATGTTTAGGATGTTGGATGAAGAAGATGAAGGGTGAAGTGTGGGAGGGGGAGGGAGGGTCATGTTAGATGAAGAAGATGAAAGGTGGGGTTAATTTTAAAATTTATATGTTTAATTATTTTTCAAAAGGATCCCAAAAGTTGCATATATGTGATATCTTGATTTTGCCCTTCTTTTAAAATGAAAATTCATCTAATTTAGGCATTTTAGGGGGCAAAATGAAAAAAAAATGAAGTATAGGGTGCAAATTGAGGCTTAACAAAGTATTAGGGTTCACTTTAAAATTTCTTCGATAGTAGAGGGTGCAAAATGAAAATAAGCCTTTATCGAAAAACTAAGTGTACTTTTCAATATGATGTCTACGAGTTCAAATTTCTTTAGCCTCTTTTATCGATAATAAATTTAGGTCAAATGCTTGTATTAGAATACATAAGCTATGCTACTCAATTTTAGGTCAGATGCTTGGATTGAATACGGAAGCTACACCAACATTGACGCATTAAGCTACACAACGAGCAAATCGACAACTCCAAATTCAAACAATAAATTCTATTTACATGATTTACTTTTAAAAAATATAAATGTAGCTTTAGGTCGAATATATATGTATTACGGTTAAATAGATTTAGTTTTAAACAATATACTTTCTTTTTAGCCAACATAAAAGACATCAACCATCACCTGTGTTTTGCTATTTTCACCATTCACTCACTTATGTTTTATATAGTTTCATTGACTCACTCATTGTTAAAATCAGTTCCAATTAGTTAGTCAACTATTTCGGTTACCATTGATTTTTTAATGGCAAAGTCATTTCACATCTATTTTTTATATATAAAATTTTGAAATGACTATTTTGCCCCTCCTTAAAACTTCCTTAATTACTACACTTATAAATAAGGGGCATAATTATAATTTTACTCCTTTTTTGTTTTTTGTTTTTAAGAAACAATATATGTGAAATTACTATTTTGCCCCTCAAAAAGTGAACGGGAGAAAAAGGAGTTGACTAACCCTTGATTGACAAAAAAATTGACGGAATAACCACTTGGAACCGTTTTTGAAAGATGACTGAATGAATGAGACCATATGAAACATGAGTAAGTGAATGGTGAATTCAGTGAAACATGAGTGATGGTTGATACATTTTGTCCTTAGATTTAAAACAAATTTATTGTTGCTTATGTTCTTAAAACCTAATTTATAAACTGTTTTTGTTGTTGAGTTAATCGAATAGCTTAGTGGAAAAGGCTCTTGCTAGTGATCAAAAGGTCCTGGGTTCGAAACTCACATTCATCGCTAATTTACAAAAAAAAAAAAACCTAATGTGTAATATATTTCTTTCAAAATTGAACTTTTTACTTATGTGTTCTAGCTTTTTGGAAGTGATTGATCGGGATCAACATAGATTTTAGATTGAGTGTTTAAAATAGTTCACGATAGTGTTACTAGGTTGAAGTTTAATCCCTATAGTGATACAGTTGCAGTTTAGTCCTCGAAAGTGGTCAAAAAGTTGAAGATTATTAGTCCCCAAGTTAACCATTCCGTTAATTTTAACACCAACACACGATGAGAGGTTAAATTTGGGACAAAAAATAATTGTTCTTTTAAATTTAGATTCATTTTTGTTGGCAAATGAAACTTTTTTAGGAAGCTGAAGTGCAAAACTTTATTAATTTTTAACATAAAAATGTGTTTAAGTCTGAAAAAGATCATGTTTTGCCTCAAATTTAACCTCTCATCGCAAGTTATTGCTAAAACTTAATGGAATAGTTAACGTGATGATTAATTCGTAATTTTTTTTGTCACTTTTGGGGAAATACTGAGCAACGTGATACTATTGGGTACTAAAATGCAACTTGCTGACATTATTGGAGACTATTTCATCAAATGTTTAAAACACTTAAAGCATGTTCAAATAAAATCACAAATATTGATATTTATATAAAAAAATTTATACCTATCTTAGAGACTAGACTAATATTAATGCTATATTTCGTGTTGAACATAACCGTCTGTAAATTTCCACTAGACAAATTCGACATCACATGTTCAACCAAGAAAATACTAATATCGAGAATAAAATTCGTGATATTGTTATCACAAATACACCTACTCTATCACTTTTATACTTTGGTACGACGATAATTCCTGATTTTGTTATGTTGAGGGAGGCTTCTCGAGTTCTCTTCCCAAACTGCCAAATGCCAATGTGTCTCAATCAATTTTCCAAGTGTAATAAACTACCAAATCCAATCCATAATAGTACAAATTTTCAAGTTCCAAATTTCACAAATCAGCAATATGATGGGACATTCTAAGTTCTCAAACTTTCCAGACAAATGTTTCTAGGCACCCTTATTTTACTCCCAAAATGTTCTTGTTTTTTTCATTACATCATTTTGACATCTACCAATGGCCACACTCTGTACTACATCATGCTCAACTTCATCACCATCTTCAAGCTTACTCAACAAGAACAATAAATATCATTTACTTGCATTTAACTCTTCATTTTCATCAATCCTTGCCAGGAACTCATTTTGCAAACATACCCATGTTTCATCTTCCTTTTCACATGAAGTGAATGCAAAAAAATCCAAGTTTTATGTCAAAGCTGAGAAGGAAGATGATCAAAACTCTTTTGTTTCTGTTGCTTTAGAAGAGCTTAAAAAGGAGGATAATACAGTGAAAGAAGCTGTCCATTTTGATGGTGAATTGAATGAGGAGACTCAAAATTCTGAGAACAAGAATTTTGAAAATGAAAATGATCAGCAAGAACTGGATTGGAAGGAAGATGAAGAGTTCAAGAAGTTTATGGGAAATCCTTCAATTGAGGCTGCTATAAAGCTAGAAAAGAAAAGGGCTGATAGGAAATTGAAGGAACTTGATAGAGAAACTAGTAACAATCCTCTTGTTGGATTCATTACCAGTTTGGCTAGAAGCAATATGTCTAAAGAGAAAGAGAGGTTAGAAAAAGCTGAAGAAGCATTCAAGGCTCTTGATCTTAATAAGGTACCATCTTATTTTATTTTCGTTTTTTCGTGTCAATCTTTTCCATCAATTCTCAGTAAGGAATTACCTTTTTTTCGTTTTTTCGTGTCAAATTTTGAAGCATAGTGGTTCCTATGTTTTGTTCTTGTTGTGAATATCAGTTGAAGAGTTGCTTTGGTTTTGATACATTCTTTGCAACGGATGTGAGGAGGTTTGGTGATGGAGGAATATTCATTGGAAACTTGAGGAAGCCAATTGAAGAAGCCATCCCAAAATTGGAGAGCAAGTTATCAGAAGCTGCTGGGAGAGATGTTGTAGTCTGGTTCATGGAAGAAAAAAATAGTGATATCACTAAACAGGTAACTTATATGGTTTTTTGCTTGTGAATTTTAAGGATCAAAGCCATTTTCATGGTTCTATAGTATACTAATATAGCTTGTTAATTGCCATTTCCATTCAATGGTTTGCTAGGCTTGTGTGGTGCAACCAAAATCTGAGATGGACCTCCAGTTTGAATCCACCAAATTGAGCACCCCTTGGGGTTATTTTAGTGCAGTAGCTTTATGTGTGACTACGTTCGGGACGATAGCTTTAACAAGTGGTTTGTTCCTCAAGCCTGATGCAACTGCTGATGATTACCTTGCAAATGTGGCACCTCTCTTTGGTGGCTTCTTGACCATATTAGCTGTCTCAGAGGTATTTCTCTTGCTCCTTCTTGCAAAGGCTAAACCAGAAATGATTTCTTCTCTTGTTTACATCATTGCGTATCAGAGTGTTTTGGTTTATGTATATAGTTTGCTTGTCAATTTGGAAGTTCCGATCACCAACATTTCGAGTGCAAAAGAATGGCGCCCACGTAGGTTGTAACGATGTTTTGTATATTACAGATAGCTACAAGGGTAACAGCAGCACATTATGGCGTAAAACTCAGTCCATCTTTTCTTGTGCCATCCAACTGGACAGGATGTCTTGGTGTCATTAATAACTATGAATCTATGCTTCCAAATAAGAAGGCTCTCTTTGATATTCCTGTGGCACGAACCGCCAGTGCATACCTCACATCCCTTGTTCTGGCAGTTGCCGCATTTGTAGCCGATGGCAGTTTTAATGGGGGTGATAATGCACTGTAAGTACTATAAGTTGGCAATATGTCCATTCTTACGTTTTTGAAGTTCAAAGTATGAAACTCCCATTTACCTATTACCCTATTCCCTTACCATATTTCTTTGTCTGTAGGTATATAAGACCTCAATTTTTCTACAATAATCCTCTGCTCTCGTTCATCCAATATGTAATCGGTCCATATACAGATGACCTTGGGAATGTGCTGCCATATGCGGTTGAAGGTGTAGGAGTCCCTGTTGATCCACTTGCTTTTGCTGGACTTTTGGGTGAGTATTTGAGCTTTAGAATAAATAAAAAGCTAAAACGCATTCGAGAGTTGGTTCTCCATGATGTCCCTCTTAAGCTCCTCTTAGGAAAAACCAAAAACTATGGTCTGTTAACACCTCAGTGAAGTTGGCTAATTATTTAGCATGCTTTTTTCAGGAATGGTGGTGACATCTTTGAACTTGTTGCCATGTGGAAGACTGGAAGGAGGGCGAATAGCGCAAGCTATGTTTGGTAGAAGCTCAGCAACTCTGCTATCGTTTGCGACTTCATTGTTGCTTGGAATAGGTGGATTGAGTGGAAGCGTTCTCTGTCTTGCGTGGGGGCTTTTCGCAACCTTTTTCCGAGGCGGAGAGGAGATCCCTGCCAAGGATGAAATCACTCCCTTAGGAGATGACAGATTTGCTTGGGGCTGTGTCCTCTTCTTAATATGCTTCCTAACTCTATTTCCTAATGGAGGAGGCACTTTCTCCAGCTCCTTTTTTGGGTCACCCTTTTTTAGGGGTGATGTGTAATTTTCTACTTTCTTGTAGTTTCTTTATGTAACAGAGTAGAAAGTAATCCAAAGTATATACTATTACCATTAGACATAGGCAAAAGTTGTAAACCTGTGGTATAAAGCTTCTCTTACATTTTGCTAATAAATTGTTAGATTACTGCTTACGATGTAAACGCCAATTGTCCACAATGGGTAAAGCATAGAAACTTACGATGTAAGGCGGGGGCGGGGTGGGACTGGTGTTTGAGTGAGCTTTCAGAAAGCTCCCAAGTTATTACTATGCATCATTTCAATTTGTCTCCTGAAACGTCAAGTTTAGATTAAATTTCGTTTTAAGAGAAGAGCACACTTGGAATAACACATTTATTAATTTTTGAGGCACTTTTTAATAATAAGAAACTATAAATTACAAATTAACTTCATCCTTATTATCTTCTTCCTTACACCATAACCCACTCTCAACCGCAAAATGATGAGGTGTGCACTTTCTTTAAATTTGCCCCATACTATTTTTATGTTTCAATGTACCCCTAATACTTTGATTTTTTCAAGTTGTTCCTAAGTGCTTTTTTTCGCTTAAAATGAAGATTAGGTGGGAAATTAAAAGTGTAATTTAGGCAATTAAGTTGTTATGGTGTCATTAACCCCACATTAATATAAGTTAAGCACACCCCCTCTAATCATCACCTCATTTACACAAAATCATCTTCCATCGATTTCTACAACAAACTGAACTCGTATGGATCAGAATCTTCATCCAAATTCAATCTTGAGAACTTTCTTAAGACCCACAAAACCATCTTCACTACACCTTGCCCTTTTTCTAGCAAAGGGGAATGCTCTTACTATATAGGATGTAAGGAGGTAGCTTGCTTATGTGAAAATAGAGGGGGGGAAAGACTGAGCTGTTATGGGAAGGCGGCAACAACGACAATTTGGCGTAGGTCTTGGGCGACTGGAATGTTTTCTTGTTTTGCCGAGGTTAACTAGTCTTGAAATGAGACATTGGATTGAAAAAATCCCAAAAGGATTGATTGAGAAACAAATTTGTAACGAGGGGCGTTGTTAACTTGGATTGATGTGAGCTTAATGAAATCATAACAACTAAATTACCCTTTTCGTTTCTCTCCTAATATTCATTTTAAACGAAAAAGGAGCACTCAGAAGACAACTTAGAAAGATAAAGTACAAATTGAAAAGATAAAAATAGTATACGGGCCAAGATGAATTTAACTGATCTATTATACACACAATAACAGTGAAGTTTTGTTCTGAAATTATAATTTTGACCCCCTATTTGGAAGGATAGTGAATGAAAAAATTAGTTGGGGGACAAAACCGTAATTGCATACACACAAAAAACACTGGTTTGGTGTGTATGGTGTTGCCCCTTATTTAGCTAACTTTACTATTGTAGTCCAAACTACAACGAGGCATCCAATTTTCTCCTTTACTTAAGTACGATCGTTAATTAACAAGCTAATTTGTTATTCACATAGTAATTATCTACACTTTTTAGAACACAATTAATTTGCTATTTTTGAACATATTTTTTTGGTTCAGATTATTCGTTAGAGTGTTACCACAAGATCAATAAAAAAGCCCAACTTCGACAACCCGCTCTTGGGTGCCAATTCCTAATTTCCCATATTCGTGGGGTGCTAAATTGAATTCCCAGTTAACAAAAGGTAAGAAAAGGCGCCAAACATTCCCGCCATAAATACAAAATCATTGACCTTAAAAGGGTTGATCAGTTGAGGATTGATTAATATTTTATTACACTCAAATGGGCAAAGAAAAGCAATATTGGCTTATGAAAACAGAGCCAGGGGAGTGGTCATGGGATGATCAAGCTGCCAATTTTGGACAATCAAAATGGGACGGAGTCAAGAACAAGCAAGCCCAAAAGTATATGAAGGCTATGCGTGTCGACGACATGTGTTTCTTTTATCATTCGGGTGGTAAATTCAGGCGCGTGGTTGGCGTGGTTAGTGTGGTGCGGGAATGGTACGTTGATGATGAAGACGGTAAAGAGGGGGCGGTGGATGTGAAGGCTGTAGGGGAGATGAGGAGGCCGGTGGACTTGGCGGTCATGAAGAGTGATGACGAACTGAAAGGTTTTGTGATGTTTAAGCAGCCGAGGTTGTCGGTTTTGCCGGTGGAGGACGGTTTTTGGAGGAGAATTTGTGAGTTGGGTGGTGGGTTTGAAGGCGATGGTTGTGTTGTAGAGGAGTAGTCTTGGTTGCCTATGAGGTGTTTGTGTTTTTGCTTAAATGGGGTTTGTTAATAGTAGTGGACTTGTGGTAGTCTGGTAGACAAGGAAGTATATGTTTTTGATTAAGCATTAATGAAAAAAGTTGAGTTTGTATGAGTGATTTGCTTATATGTTGGTAATACATGTTCACTTATTTACATATCAATTTCTTTTGTAACCAAAATCCGTAGGTAATCTCGAGCTAACGTAATAACATACAAATCATATCAGGTATTGTCCGTTTATACAAAAAAAAGTGTTGATATCAGGAATCACATTCGTTACATTATGTTCACAAGCTCACTCTCACTCCATAACTTGACCATGCACTCTTGCAAACATAACTTGTATCAATCTTCAATGACATATTGCAACATCTAAACAAATTTAACCATTCTAGTTAATAGTATGTGTTTTTCAATGGTTTAGCTCAAACTCACAAAGAGATTCCATTCCAAATCACGACATCAAGAAAAAACACATAAGGACCAATTTAACCGATGGGACATGAACATGCCAGTTAATAGTATGTGTTTTTTTTCTTTATTTCTAGTTTCTATCATGATGTACTTTTGTGTTCTTCTTCATTCTTGTATTTTTCGATGTTTGATCGACATTATTATGAGAGATTTTTCGCATAAGGTCCCCACATTTTCTATGAACAAATTTATAAAAAATTCTAGAGATAAGGTTGAGCGTTGGGGGGTAGGGGAAGAGTCGTGGAAGGGACAAGGTGAAAAAATAATAGTATCAAGGATTATATGAAAAGATATCGATAGTAGAAGGGGCCAAATCTAGAGGCAAATATGCTCTAACAGTATGATCATTGATATTGTAATTACACAGGTGAAAAGATTGTTTGATTATTTCTTAAAGTATAAAGAAACATTTTTTTAAGTGACCTTGTTAAAGTTAAAAGAGATAGTTGTCGAAATGAATGTTTAATTCAATTTCTACCTAGAAAAGTCTTTTTGATGAAAATGTTAACGACATATCACCATTATGGGTTGAGTAAATCATTCAAAGTCAACTATTTACTCTACGTTGTAACTCAAACAATTGTTTCCCTCAATACACGATTTGAGCAATTCCAAGAATATAAAAATATTTTTTGTTTTTTGTTCATACACCAAAAACTTAAAATTAATCTTATAATAGTCTAATAAAAGGCCATTGATTTTCATGATGCAACTACAAATAATGGTTAATTTGATATTAAGGCTTAGTGTTATCTGACATGGTGGCTGAGTAAGAAGATTGAAACCAGAGAAGTTGGTTGAGAGAAAAGGCTAATTGCTTTATTGATTAGAGTTAGAATGAATACATTGTGTAACAGAATACAATATATATATGCACACCAAGTGCTTGATGCATTGCCTCTCTCAATAACTAACTTGTTAGTTGGTTAGTAACAAACTTCTAACTACCCTAACTACCCTAACAACTCAGCCAGCTGACGTGGCACCTGGGTCCCATCGTGTAACTGTCATCACCCCCCCGCAAGCTTGGGACGCCGGACAGGGAACAAGCCCAAGCTTGGATAACAGATATTGATGTTGAGGAGCTGGCAGAATCTTTGTTAGAATGTCAGCAAGCTGCGCATCAGTAGGCAAATGAGCAAGCTCTATCAAACCTTCCATGACCTTTTCTCTCGTGAAATGACAATCGATGTCAATATGTTTGGTGCGCTCGTGAAACACTGGGTTTTTGGCAATATGAATAGCTGAGACATTATCACAAAACAACGTCACTGGAGTCAGCTCTCGGACACCAAGATCAGTCAACAAACGAACCAACCAAGTGAGCTCAGCAGTAGCTTGTGCCATGGCACGATATTCTGCCTCGGCTGAGCTACGAGACACTGTAGACTGCTTCTTGCTCTTCCACGAAATGGGAGTGTTGCCAAGTTTGATCAAGTACCCTGTGATGGATCGGCGAGTAGTTGTGCAAGCTGCCCAATCGGAATCTGAAAATGCTTGTAGACACAAACTCTTAGAGCCCTCCAAAATGATGCCTTTGTACCCTGTATGATGAATATAAGCTAGCAGGTGTTGCAAAGCATGGAGATGAGAATCACGTGGCTGCTGCATATATTGACTAAGTGTCTGAACAGAGTAGGATAAATCTGGACGAGTATTAGTAAGAAAGTTGAGCTTGCCAACAATAGAACGATAATACTCCGGATTGGGTAACAATGACCCTTCATCTGGTGACATCTTGTGATTGAGAGGGAGAGGAGTGGAAGGATGCTTCAAAGATTCACCAGAATTAAGAATCCCACTTGCTTGGAGAAGTTCAGATGTGAACTTACATTGAGACATAGTCAAAACCCCATTCTTCCTGCCCACTTCGAAACCAAGGAAGTAATGAAGCTCCCCAAGATCTTTAATACTAAACTGAGCATGTAAATGATGTTTTAAGGCAACAATAGCATCCAAATCTGACCCAGTTATGACAATATCATCAACATAAACTCCCAAAATAACAACCCCATTCTTGGTAGTCTTCGTATATAAAGAATAATCATTCTTTGATTGGACAAACTCTTGTTGAAGCAGTGAGGAATTTAACTTGGCAAACCATTGCCGAGATGCTTGTTTGAGCCCATAAAGGGACTTTCGAAGCTTACAAACCGTGCCAACGGGAACCTCGATACCTTCAGGGGGTCGCATATAAACATCCTCATGTAGGTCACCATGCAAAAACGCGTTATTTACATCGAGCTGAAATATTTGCCATTTGTTGTACACTGCAATTGTTAGCATGGCTCGAACAGTGGCCATCTTGACTACAGGCGAAAACGTCTCATTATAATCAAGACCATATTCTTGTGTGAAGCCCTTAGCAACCAACCGTGCCTTATACCGTTCAATCGAACCATCACTCTTTTGTTTGATCTTATATATCCACCTGCAAGCAACTAACTGCTTCCCTTGAGGAAGAGGAACATAGTCCCAAGTGGCATTAGCAAGCAACGCATCTATTTCTTTATTCATTGCTATTACCCATAGTGGATCCTTAGATGCAACTTTATATGATGTCGGCTCAGTCAAAACAGAAACAGATGACACGAAAGGAGAGGTATCAAAATCAGAATGTTCATTAGAAAAGGAAGCATTGAAACAAACATAATCTTGTAGATGCGCAGGCTTATGAGAAACTCTAGAAGTTCTTCTAGGCATACTGTTATTAGGTAACACCGAAGCATTAACAGGGGCAGTAATAGTAGTAGAAGAATCACCAGGAGATGATGGCACATTATCAGAATCAGTACTACTAGGAATAGACAAATCAGAGTGCACATTTGTGGTGTTTGAAGACTGAAACATAACAGGATCAAAAGGCACATGAGGAGTGGAATTAGGATAATAAATTGTAGTTGGAAAGTCAGGGGAAATAGTAGGAAGCACACTGGTAGTAGGCAATATAGGAGCATGAAAAGGAAAACAAGTCTCAAAAAACTTGACATCCCTAGAATAGAAGATAGACTTAGTAGTCAAATTGTATAACTTGTAGGCCTTCTTGTTAAATGGATACCCTATAAAAACACAAGGACTAGATCTTGATTGAAGCTTAAGTCTGCCTGGTTTAGGAGTAGTAGCAAAAGCTAAACATCCAAAAGTTTTTAAATGGTCATAAGCAGGTGTTTTGTTAAAGAGCAGCTCGAAAGGAGTTTTGTTTTGAAAATTAGCCATTGGAAATCTATTAACTAAGTAAGTAGCAGTTAGCAAACAATCACCCCAAAACTCAATAGGCAATTTAGCTTGAAATAGAAGAGCCCTAGAGGTCTCTAAAAGGTGCCTATGTTTTCGTTCAACGATACCATTTTGCTGGGGGGTGTGTATGCAACTAGCTTGATGAAGAATCCCTTTTGTAGCATAAAATTGAAGAGCCTGAGTACCAGCAAACTCAGGTGCATTATCAGACCTTATAGTCTTGATACATGTATGAAACTGATTTTGCACATATTCAACAAAAGATTTTAAAACAGGGAAGGCATTAGACTTATGCGACAACAAGTGTGTCCAAGTAATCCTAGAGTAATCATCCACTATAGTCAAGAAATATTTATAGCCACCATAAGTAGCATGTTTGTAAGGGCCCCAAGTATCAATATGCACAAGATCAAAAGCATGAGAAGCATGAGAAGTACTGGAAGTAAAAGTGTTTCTACATTGCTTGGCCTCTGGGCAAATTTGACATATGTATCCAGTGTTCTTAACACCAACAACAGGAATAGAAGAAATAGTAGCTATTCTATCAAAGGGTAAATGGCCAAGCCTGCAGTGCCATAACAAGCTATCACCAACAGACATAGAATAGCATTTATTGAATGATTTACTACCACTACTAACAGATACCAAGCCATGAACAGTGTTATCAGGAAACAAATTGCTAGAACAATCACTAGAGTAAGACTTAAGGTGCACATCTGCAAGATTATGTGAGTTCATGAAGTAAAGCCCTTTGGAGAATTCACCAAGCACCAAAGGTACCTTCTGTGAAGGGACCTGTATGAGACATGAACTTGGATTAAAAACAACACTAGCAGCTAAATCAACAGTGAGCCTATGAACTGAAATTAAATTGTAGTTGAATGTGGGAATGTGCAAGACATTTTTTAGGATAATATCTTTGGTTAATTGAATCTGACCAATGTGTAGAATAGGGACTTTACTTCCATCTGGTATGACAATGAATGCAGGTGTTTTAACAGCTTGATACGATTGAAACAAGGACAAGAAAGGAGTTATATGATCAGTTGCCCCACTATCTATGATCCAACTATGAGAAATAGAATTTGTAAAGAAATTGGATGATTTACCTGCCATGTGCACCTGAGCATTGACCGCACCTTCCTCACTGGTAGAGCCAGAAGCTTTGTCAATCAAACTCACAAGTTTATTGAACTGGACATCAGTGAATGATCTCTCAACCTTGCCTGCAAACCTTTGATTGTTCTGTACAGGGCCATTATTGTTAAGCTTGTAACACCTCTGAATTGAATGTCCTGCAACCTTGCAGTAGTCACAGAAATAAGTGTTCCTTGGCCTGAATTGTCCTTCATTACTGTGGGTTCCTCGACCTCTTCCACTGAAACCTCCTCTTCCTCTAGCATTATTAAAATTCCTTGCAGTATACATCGCAGCTCCATCGGAAATCACATGAGGAGGAGCACAAATTTCTCTTTGTTTTTCATCTTGCAACAAAATTTGCATAACCATGTCCAGATTAGGAAAAGGACTCAACATCAGGATATGGCCTCTCACAGCGGAATAACAATCATTTAATCCCATGAGGAATTGCATGATTTGCTGAGTCTGAAGGAATTGCTGAACAACCATGGCTGAATGTTCTGGAAGCTCAATCGAATTGAAATACTCATCCCATAACTTCTGGAGATGAGCAAAGTAAGCTGATATTGACTGATTTCCCTGAGAAACCAAGGCTAACTCCCTTTGTAATTGATATATTCGAGCATTGTTAGTCTGTGAATAGCGGCTCTTCAATTGAAGCCATATCTGCTCAGCCGTGTTGCAATAGATGATGCTTTCGGCAATTTCCTTCTCAACTGAGTGCACTAGCCACGAGATGACCATCCCGTTACATCGATCCCACTGAGCAGCATTTGCAGGATCCAGAGGTCGAGGACAACCTCCATTGACAAACACGAGTTTGTTCTTCGCAAGTAAAGAGATCTCGACGGATCGACGCCACTGATAGTAATTATTCTGATTCAGAAGCCTGGTGCTAAGAATGTAGCTCGGATGATCCGAGTGATGCAGCTGGAGAGGATCAGAATGGAGAAAAGTGTTATTAGAACTATCGACTTGAGCCGGAGCTCCGTCGTAGATAGGGGCGGCGCCGCCTAGCTCTGATACCATGTTATCTGACATGGTGGCTGAGTAAGAAGATTGAAACCAGAGAAGTTGGTTGAGAGAAAAGGCTAATTGCTTTATTGATTAGAGTTAGAATGAATACATTGTGTAACAGAATACAATATATATATGCACACCAAGTGCTTGATGCATTGCCTCTCTCAATAACTAAGTTGTTAGTTGGTTAGTAACAAACTTCTAACTACCCTAACTACCCTAACAACTCAGCCAGCTGACGTGGCACCTGGGTCCCATCGTGTAACTGTCATCACTTAATTTGTTTTTTATTACATTGAATTCTTGACTATGCTATAGTAATTGATTAACTAATATTTTAATTGATTGTTTTGTTTGGTTAAGTATTAATTTCGTTAACATATTTAGCTTATTAATTAATTAACTAATTAATTATATTATAATTGAGTCTTATGAATAATCATAATTAGAAAAATGAATTAAAAAGGATAAACAAAGCCTAATAGAGTTTAATTGCATAGGGAGTTAAAATAACTTAGAAAATTATTGCATCAAAGAAAGATGGAATCCATTGACATTAATTAATTTTTAAAATAAATAGGTTTTTATTCAATATGCGATAATAGATTATAGAATATTGTTGGATATATATTCATATTATTGTTGCATATGTAGAATTCAAAATTGAACTTGTTGAAGTCCTACATGCATTGTTCAATATTTTAGGAAAGAGTTAATAGGTTGGCGGTGATAGCAATAGAGAATAACTTTTTTTTTGCAGAAAATTAGATACAAAAACTTGATTGATCACATATTTTGCTTCAAAAATTATAAGGAGTTAAGGAGAATTCAATTTTTAGATGAATCGTTTTATTTTGTACAGCAAACTTTCATTAAATGTTCGAAATAGTTCACAAAACTGATATATCCATTATTTGTGAGATGGGATAGAAGGATGAAATTAGGATAAAAATTGATAAATACCAAATTGGAAATACTACCTCCATCCCTAAATGATTGTCACATTTGACTTTTGTTGGTCAATAAAACACGATTTAAAACATAAATATCTCTTATTTTACATGCGAAAAAATTATAATAAGTTGATATTTCAAAAATATATATTGAGACGAATCTAATGAGGTCCCACAAGACTATATTATTTCTTATCGTTTAATGAGAATTCATGATCAAATTTTATTGTGATTGACCACAAAAGTCAAAATGTGACAATCTTTTAGGGACGGAGGGAGTATTAAATTAGGAGGCAATGCAAATTCGAATGAAAAATTAAGAGTCAAGGGAAACACGACATAAAATAATGAAAGTAACTTGAATTAGGAGTACTATAAAAAGCTTATTGTACATCCCCTATTTGGACGGTATTTCTTCGAGTGTTGTTTACGTTATTTGTTTGGACAACGCTTCATGGGAGCACCATCCAAGTAAAGGACAAGAGGTTTTTTAGAAAAAAAATTAATGGTAAGGGGCTGACTATATACGATCGCCTGCCAAGTACTTAGACGACGCTTCACGGGATCGTCATCCAATCGGGCATCACCTCTAAGGACGATACTTAAATGTGCTGTCCAAATATACCTTGAACTACATCCAAGTAAATGTTTATAGTAGTTGTCGAGAGGTTTACCAAAAATAGATATGTAAACTATCTATTTTTTAAGTTTGAAGTGAATAATAGGGAAGATGCTAAAGTATCCTTATAAAAAGTAAATTCCAAGAATGAAAAAAGTGGCGGCTAACTTGAATTTAGAGGAAAGTTTAGGGGGGTCGATGCACAAGCTAAGAGCACTTACATCACTCTCTTTATAAGTTTTCTTAAAATACACTTTTATCCGTCATTTTTTTTTGAAATTCATTTTCACATGTCTACTTAAACAACTTTCTTGTTATTCACTTAAATTAGAGAAAGAGATAAAAAAAATTGATAATCGCACACAATATAAGTAATGTGGAAATTTGTATCATTTGAGAGAGAATATATATTATTATAAGGACTCAACCAATTTTTAAAAAACTAATAAAATATGTTTTTTACATTTTTAATTTTTCCAACCCTATAAATTTTAGAAAGATTGATATGAGTGATCTAGTTATGAGTTGTAGGCTTATAATGTGAACGAATAATCATAACAAGTGGTCAAACATGTGGATCGCCTTTGTTTTTTTATTCAAATAATCCAAAAATATGCGAATATCAACAACAATATACATACAACGGTCAAGAACTCAAGATCGTTTTACTCGATTGTAATAGCTTAGTACATAACTGTAGTAATATGGACATTGATAGGGTGGGGAGATTTTGTTCTGATCTATCATCTATGTCGCATTCTCTTTAGATAAGTTACGTTGGTCGGTAAGATTTTTGATATATGTTGACTTCTCTTCAATAATCTAAAAGGACATATTAATAATTCGGCAAAAAGCTGGGATGATCACTTAATTTTGGGTTAGGATACTATTTGATCACTAACTTTCAAATGATACCAGTTGATCACCTAACTTATAATATTGGTCCCATTTGATATAATTGTCATTTATAATGATAATAAGGCACTAATTACAGCACGTGCCCCTCACATGATCGTTAATCAGCGGCAATTTAGTCATTTCATATATTAAATTTTTTTAAAAAAATCGATTTTAATAAAACCCCAAATTCCTAAATCTATCCCCAATTCAATTAACATTATTAGGGTTGATAGATAAAAACAAGGTTTATCATCAGGATATCTAATATTGTAGTAATTCGTTTTGAACAAAGAAATCTACTATAATTGCTATAAGATACCGCTACATTAGCTAAAACAAGTGTAGCTATCACACTGAGATAATATTTATCAAGTAATATGAACAACCTATTAGCATCTATGATATCTCAGGATGTTTAGAGAGACTGAGAGAAGTGTTCTGAGCTTATTACCTCAATGGCATTGTGGAACAATGTCATTCCTCCAGCAGGGGCGACGAAACCAGGATCAAAATCAAGGGGGGGCGAATTTTGGGGAAAAAATTAAGGGGGGGCGAAAATAAATAAAAAATAGTTAAAAGTATCGAAAAATTGTTAAAAATGAAGCTAACAAGGCTTGAACCCATGACCTCTACCTTTTGGAGGAAGGAACTAACCAACTAAGCTACACTTACACTTGGTTTGTTAACATTTTTTATTATATATATCACAAAAATTCAAAAAAATCGTATATAAAATAAACGATACCGAAAAACTTAGGGGGGACGAGCGCCCCCCTCGTCCCCCCCTAGTTTCGCCCCTCCAGTGATACTAAGACCAGTCAGAGAGGAACGGTGACCAGGACTATCCTCTTGAATCTCAGATACCCCGTAATCCATGAGGACAAGATGAATTATGGAAAGAAAAATGGCCAGAGTGTATCATCCTTCAAGAACCAACTGTATAGCTGTTGGAATTGTCGAAAACGCAGACAAAAAAATTGGTAACAAAGGATCAATAAATGCTAGTATAGCAGACATGAATAGAAAGTGTATCATGCACAATCTAAACAACAGCCAAGTCAAACACCCATGAAAGACAACAATCTCTGTTGTCGCCAACATTACCCCCGAAATGGCCTTATCCAGAACCTCCACACATTGAGTTCTTGCTGATTGTGACATAGTAATCATGCCCAATAATGTTAATTGAATTGGGGATGGATTTAGGGATTTGGGGTTTTATTAAAATCGATTTTTTTTTTTAAATTTAATATATGAAATGACTAAATTGCCCCTAATTAATGATCATGTGAGGGGTACGTGTTGTAATTAGTGCCTAATTATCATTATAAATGATAATTATACCAAATGGACTGATATTATAAGTTAGGTGATCAACTGGTATCATTTGAAAGTTAGGTGATCAAATGGTACCCTACCCCAAAGTTAAGTCATCATCCCAACCTTTTGCCGTTAATGATTTAATAATATGATGACATCTTGATCATTGAAAAGGTCTTGGATTTAAATTTTGTTGGGGATAATTTATTTAATAGTTTATATTGACTGTATTTGTTAGGATCTATACTAAAGGTGTGAAATCGTCACACTAACGGCCCTTACGCACTCTGTTCTGGAGTACACAAAGGAGTTAAATTGCGTATGTGTCTCACTTGAGCGGGGAGCTCAACACAAGGTTTGCTCCTTATGAGAGTCGAACTAAGGTTGCGTGAAGAGCTGTGACTACTGATACTTTATGTTGATGCATGAAAAATGGGAAAAGTTTTCTCATGGAAGTAATGATATACGAGCATGTGGTTTGCAAGAGAATTCTAAAGATCAAATTGAAACGTGCACAAGTGTTAAATCAGATGGCGAATTCAATTTGTACCTGTCTTAAGAAGTTGAAGATCTCACAATCAATGATGAAATATTTACGGATATGGAAACAATCAATTAATTGAAGAGAATATATTTCTTGGAGCACAAGATGCCAAGATTGATTCGGCTTATTTAGGAAAAGATTTGATTGAAGATGTGATATGAGCCAAAGTGGAAAGAATCGCAAATCATATGTCAAAAATGGAAAACTCCTTATTCCAGAAAAGACAGTTGTCTGTACGAAGTGCCAACTGACCGACCAAGTGTTAGATCAGTTGGATGAACAGCCGCAACGTGTTGCGCAAGACGACTAATGAAGGTTTTCTGATTTGTCAAGCCGTGATTCATGGGTGACTTGACTGAAAGAATATTGTGTCACGAAGTAATTGAAGATTTGATTGAAGCTAAGAGGAAAGATCTAAGATTGACATCAAACCATGAACCCAACAAGAATAATCTATTCAATATCAGTTACTTCCATATTCTTCCAACTTGGAGGCTACTCTACCAGCCTATATAAAGAAGAGTTCGTACACATTGGAAGAGGACCACAAAAGTACAGAGAATAATCATGTAGTCCTTTAAGGGCTAGGTCGATTTTGTTAAGAGCATTATTTTTGCTCTTAATTGGTTGTCAGGTGGTTAATTCATTTTGAGATAACACACCCTGCATTGTTTTATTTCACACACAAATAAAGGTCAGTCACATCGGGATGATGTGGACATAGGTTAAAGCTATAGTAGGGATATTATGAGTTAATCATCGAATGACAGTTGACAGTTTTTCTAATCTACACGAGTTGCACCATTTCACTTTAGTAGCTAATATATGAAATGACTAAATTGCCCCTAATTAATGATCATGTGAGGGGTACGTGTTGTAATTAGTGCCTAATTATCATTATAAATGATAATTATACCAAATGGACTGATATTATAAGTTAGGTGATCAACTGGTATCATTTGAAAGTTAGGTGATCAAATGGTACCCTACCCCAAAGTTAAGTGATCATCCCAACCTTTTAGCACTCACACCAGATTACTCAGAGCACTCACAAAGTCACACCAGTCTCCCAATATATTTTTCTATCATACACTTCTAACCGTCAATTTTTTATTT
>CM016567.1:9101602-9201602 GCA_003412495.2 Echium plantagineum | reverse complement strand
AAATCACTCAGTATGTCGAGTGCCTTGCTCTGATACCAATTGAAAGTGTAATCTACTAATAGTAGGACGATTGTTCTATTGGTTGTTATTGACTACTGATATATCAACGTGTGAGCATAATAAGTATTCAACACAAGAAACGTGATAACCCAGTTCAGTGCAATAACACCTACGTTTGGGGGCAACCTGCCCAAAGGAAAAATCACTATATGAAAATACGGTTACAAGAAGAGACTTATTAATCTGTCCACATATTCAACTGCCATAATTATGCTTTTCTATAGTACCTCTTTTCTTCTTTATGTCGCCACTATCCTAGTGATCGACTACTACTCAAAGATTGATATTTTAAGAACACCTCACTGTTGTATCAAACACGACACAACAATTGTACAAGTAATGTAAAAGCTATTAAAACAAGATGCTTCTACAAGAAATGGAGATCTTGTAATTAAAACAAAGTCAACACAGTTGCTAATGAGCTCGTGCGTAAAAGTGACGATTTTCTTGAGTGAGAGCTTGTCCTTTTACACTAGATCATCATCATTTGGCTTCATGAAGCCCTCGTTGGGGTAGAGCTTGTCAAGATAGAAAACTTCCTTAATTGTGGCTGAATATATCTGCTTTAGTAAATAGCGTATTTAATCTTCTTCTAATTAGTTGGATTAAACGTCTCTTAATCGCATCAATCAAGTGTAGACTTGTTTGACTCTTCTAGAAGCGAGATATCATTTCAACACTTGATTCTACATCCTTGGCTTGTACATTGTGGCACTGTCAAAGACACTTGGTTTAGTAGAAAAATTTCATCCATTCTCATGCACTAACATTAAGGAACACCTAGATTTGGTAGAAGAGTTTAAAAGATTTATGCCTGCTCATGCAATTCCCATATCATGCTAGGTGTGAGAGTTGTTTGCTCAAGTGCCTCCATTTTGGGCAATTTAGGGAAGATGATATGAAGCCAACCAATAGACGTTGCAATTTTATTTGGTTGTGTAACTTATACATTATTCCCTCTCATTAAATGTTCTATAATTAAGCAGCGTAAGCACCCTTGAATCATCTATATATAGTGGATCAGCCATACACAGGTATCAATCAATACTTTCCTCAGTTCTCATGAGTGTGTCCGGTTTGGCCATGGACCATCCGCCTGGTTATGTGAGATATGTGACTTCTCGAACTTTTTGAGTATCCCGTTTTACTCCATTCCAAATCATTCGATTCTTTGAGAGTCATGAAAAGAAAAGCTAATCCTATACCTACGGGTATCACTGTTCTTATTCGAGAAATGGGTGAATGGTAAGACCCCCCCCCCCCAGTGATTTGATTTATGATTACAATTAGGTTGTCTCGTTGAATCTAGATCTTGGGATCTCCAGTTAACTAGGTTGGGTTTTCCTTCATAATCATAGTATTCTACATGCTTAAGTCCCCTCTTGATGAAATCTCAACTAATTCTCTAGTTAACCATTTGGTTAACGGATCTGTAATGTTATCTTTTGATCTAATGTAGTCAACACTGATAACTCCAGTTGCGATTACTTGGCGAATGGTATTATGTGTCCGACGAATATGTCGCGGCTTACCATTCTACATATGGTTTTGTGCCCGACCAATTGCTGATTGACTATCACAATGTATGCATACTGGTGGTCTTTCTCACTCAGGAATGCCTTCAAGGAAAAGACGTAACTACTCAGCTTATTCTCCACTTTTGCATAAAGCAATAAACTCAGACTTTATTGTGGATCAAGCAATTATGGTTTGCTTTGATTACTTCCACGACACTGATGCACATTCCAAAGTGAAGACATAGCCACTTGTTGATAAATGCTCCTTGGAATGCTAAATCTACTTTAATAAAAGGTCGTAGAGTACTTTTCAGATAAATTTTGTTAATTTTATTATGTCATATTTTACTTAATTACCTAAATCTATTTTTATTTCAACTTGACCCCGAATAAGATTATACACACACAAAAACAGTGTTTTTATGTGCAAAATTACTATTTTCCCCTCTATGAAGGTCCTTCAATGACTGAACTTGTAAATAGAGGCATACTTGTAATTTTACTCCCAAAATTATTATTTGGCCTCCTGAGATTGCATCCTGGTTCGTCCCTAGTAAAAATTATAATTTTATTTGGTTGTGTAACTTATACACTATTCCCTCTTATTAATAAGTCCAATTCAAAATCAAAGACATACATCCTATTATGCATTAAGCTTTACAACCTCTTATCTCATAAAAAATTTCATCATTTTTATTTTGACGAGTTAAAATATGTTAAACAATTTTTTGACATATATATTTAACACTATAATTATAGTTTTGTTCCAAGTTAAAATTTTGTGTTACGTAAGATACCAAATTTTATTAATTTTGATGTTTGAGAAAACCATTTTAGGTACAATATAGGGAAAAATTCACTTCAGAATTTACTTTTGTCAAGTGATTTCAGATATTAAATTAGAACATGAAAAATGAGATTTTAATTAAAATTAAAAAACTAATATAATTGATATATAATAGACACATTTAAAGTAATAAGAGATCAGACAAACATTTCTTTGGTTATGAAAATTAAATTAATGCATAGAAAATGAGAAATAATTTAAAAACTAAAAGCAAATATAATAATATATGCACTAAAATTAACTAGAAATAATTTTTATCTAAATGAATCAACTTTTGCAGCAATAAATTTTTAGTAACTTATTAAGGAAAATCAATCAATTGTTTGAGGAATTCAATACAAGATTGAAATATTTTAGTCATATTAAATTTAAGGCACATTTATCACAAATTATTTTCTACAATAATTTTGACATTAAATATATATAGTATAATATAAAATTATTGTTATTTTGATTAGGTGAACAAATCAACATCACATATATAATTTTAATATATATAATATAAAAATTTAACATATTGATTAAATGAACAAATAAAAAAATTAATATATTCATTAATTATTTTATTATATACTCATTAAATGAAGAAATAAAAAATCACATATACGATACTAATACATATATATAATAAAGAAGTCGATGGTTATGTCATATAATATGTATAATTTAATTCCTATTTATCTTATTTCATTACCACCTACCAAATAAAGCTGTACCAACCAAGGTTGTACGCGTTATTTATAAGTCACTATACGCAATTATTTATAAGTCACTATATTTGGTCATTTCTTTCTCCAATTGCTCTAAAAGAATTTAGGTAACAACGAAAATTTGTTGTTAGTTGTTAGTCTTTTGATATTTTTATCGTACCAAATTGATTTACCATATAATCATGATACAAAATTATTATTTGTAGATATGAAGGCTTCAAGAGACCATGGTCATGCAAGGAACCCCCAAAATAGCCCAATTGGCCCATCTAAAGACATGTCGTAAGTTTTTTCGTATGTTTTGGAGCATTTGACTTGGTTATGAGTGTTCAATTATAATGTATTCTATATGAATTTGTGAATTTTATTTGATTAAGATAGGAATTAATTTTTTAACCCATAAAAATGGAAATTACTAATGAAAGTTCAATTTTTTTGTGGCTTCGATCCATCAATTGCCTTTTAATTTGCGGAGTTTATTTGGATGATCACATTTGGCAGACTTGAAAAAGGAAAGTCATTAATTTAATGTGAGATATTTAAATGATTACTCATATGGACAGCGCAGAGTTTTCACATATTCAAAGTAATAATTCGTAAAATACATAACTAACCCTTCAAATTACTATTTGATTTTAAAAATTTAGTCAACTAATTAAGACTTCAAAAGAGTACTGAATGTTGCAAGTTATTATTATAGTTAAATTATAATTGATTTATTAAAAATAAAAAACCAGATAATAACTTAAAGGGTTAAGAAGGTAGTTATTATAGATAACCAAATTTAGTTTAGCAATTGTTGTTGTATGCATACTTTTCATACTTACATGTCAAATGTTGTTCACTTGTAAGAAAAATTATGTGTATGCAATAATGTTTACTCTATGATTAATTTAATTGAGATAATTATTGAAATGGCAATAATATGTACAAGTTGGACTTTAGTCCCTCTAAATGTTCGGTATTTACAAAAATGGTCTCTAATATTGGTCGAATTGGTGCATGCTAGTCATTTTTTACGGAAACATTAAGTTTTGAGTGAAAGATGGCCAAAATAAAATTTTCAACACTTTTGAATTGTGCACTTTAGTATTTTATATCGGTCGAAAATGTGTACTTTACTCACTCTTTTCATCATAATTTAGTGTCTCCATCAAAAAGGAACTAAAATGCACATTTTATACCAATTTAAAGGATCATTTGCGTAGACAGTATATTTATAGAAACAAACTTACAAATTAATAAATTTGAGGACATTTTTTTCTTCTAACGTGTAATTTTACTTAATAAATCATTATGTAATTATAATAAGTAAAATTTATTTGGTGTTGAAGTTTTGGGCCTAAAGCTCTTGAGGGAGGTTCAAGCTATGAAGGGGCGCAAAGGGGTGGTGGTACAAAGAAGACTTCCAGTGAGGATGCAGTCAACTATGTCAAAACAGTTAAAGAAGCCCTTGTAGAACAACCCAAAAAATATAACATGTTTCTTAAAGTTATGGGAAAATTCAAAGCTCAAAGGTAGTCGTTCGATCCCCTAATCTGAAATACCTTAAGGGAATATTATGCTCGTGAGACGTGTTAGGATTTTTCTTAAATTTTATTCAAAAGATGCAGGGAGCGAGTAATAATTTTTAATTCCTATAATCATAATATTGTTAGATAATACGAAATATATGTTTGTAATTTGATTTAAAAAAACTTGTTTAATTTGATGCAGAATTGAGAGAAATGAAGTTATAGAAAAGGTGAAAGAGATGTTTGAAGATCATCCTGATTTAATCATGGGCTTCAATGTGTTCTTGCCCAAAGGTCAAGAGATCACCATTACTCATAAGGAAAACAAACCACCAAACGAACCAGTTGAGTTTGAAGATTGTGTCAACTATATAGAGAAAATTCAGGTAACGTTTTTCTTAATATATATATTACATATTGAGATTGTTACTTGTTGTGTAAGAAATACTCGAGCTTTGATCATAAATTAATTTTATTGGACTATTTTTATTCATCGTCAACCTATTTGGTGAAGTTTTAGTATGAGTATATGCATATTAACTAATTATTTAAAATTAATATAAATGTGAAGTTCAAGCAATGATTAAATGAATATAGCTGTTGCCGTAAAAATAGATTGATTATTTGTTGATTAAAAACTTCTTAATTCAGTTGAAATAATAGAAAAAATGTGTTTTTGTGTTCTATACATATTGACTCAAGATTTACTACTTATTAATTACCGGTTATTTTTCATACTTAGAGTGTGAAAGCAGAGGTAATTGTTGAAATGATTTAGTAAGTAGCACCGATACATGTAGTTTGTGCAGAAACGATCCCTTAATTAACTTTTCCATTAATTATTTAACGCTTAAAATTTTGGTTTTCGTTTAATTTTGTAGGAGCGTTTCGGAGTTGGTGGCGATGTATTCAACTCATTCCTGGACATGTTACGCTTGTACCGAAACAACAAGATGAGTGTTGCTGAGGTCTATCAACATGTAAGTATTTAATCTAATTTCCGTTTACATTTTTACAACTAAAGAAAAAGTTCCTTTGTTCTAAAATCAAATCACTCATTTTTACTCTGTGTCTTCTCATCTATTGAAAAGTTCGTAGTAAATAGTTTTTGTACTTCACTATTACAGTAGTTTAAAAACAGTTTCTTTATTATCACATGGAAAGATTGTGTATAGTCCAACCCCCTTATTACTATCAACCATCGAACTTTCTTTGTTCAAGCTCATTCAATAGATTACCTATAATATTTCAAAAATCAGAAGTGACATTTCAATTATATGTTATTATATATTTTACACTAAAAATAATAATTGAGTTTTGGGGGATGCTTTTGTGTGTATTTGTATGGTGTTCAATAGTAGCGGATTTGACATCGCTTATTTTAAAAAAAAAAAATAGTAGCGGATCTAGGTATTTTAGATTGGGTGTTCGAAATTGATAAATTTTTTCAGTGGTGGTTCAAAGTACTTAAATGTATTGAAATATAAACACAAATCTTAATTTCTATTAATTTATCCTTTATACCTATATAATATTTTTACTTTTCAAAAAAAGTAATTGTTCGATTGAGCAGGGCGGAACCTATATATATAAGTCAATCACTGTGTCCAAAAATTTAGTCACGAGTGAGCCCCTTCAAAGTCGTTGGGACATGATTCAATTAATATTAGCTAAAATATATAGGCTTCATTGATAAAATTTGGTTCCATTATTGATCATAGAAATGTTTATCTACCTTCATCTCAAATGCAGGTTGTTGTACTATTTAAGGAACACCCAGATTTGGTAGAGGAGTTCAAAATGTTTATGCCTGCTTATGCAATCCCCACATCAAACTAGGGTGTGAAATCTGAGACAATGGGTGAGCAATAAGCTGACTATATGTTAGTTGTTTGTTAAAAAAAGTCTCCATTTTGGACAATTTAGGGAAGATGATATGAAGCCAACTTGTAGAAGTTACAATTTTATATTGTTGTGTAACTTATACATTATTCCCTCTTATTAATAAGTCCAGTTTATCGAGGCGTGCATAAACATTAAAGAAATACAATTTGGGGACACGAATGCGATTTTAGTAACATTTTGCAATAAGTTGATCAAACATCCTATTTTGCAATAAGTTTTACAACCTTAATTGTGCAATGCTTCCACTAAGGAGGGTCAAAATTGCACTTTATTCTTGTATGTAAATTGTTGAAGTAATAGTCCCTAAAAGTGGACACGAATGCGATTTTAGTAACATTTTGGGGATTAAAATACAATTTTTGAAAAATGTAGGGTAACTTTTTTGTTGTTTTTTGCAAAAAATAAACAAGTAGCAAAAAATTTGGATCGTTGTTCTCCAACCATAGAAATGCTTTAATAATCAATTTTT
Organism: Echium plantagineum; assembly: GCA_003412495.2. NCBI lineage: Eukaryota > Viridiplantae > Streptophyta > Magnoliopsida > Boraginales > Boraginaceae > Echium > Echium plantagineum. The sequence continues at coordinate 9,194,580 of CM016567.1, read as the reverse complement.
CATGTTTTGCATGGTTGGGGAAAAAATTACCCTAAATTTTCAAAAGTTATAATTTTGACCCAAAAAAAATGTCAAGTTTTAACGGCACCGTTAACTTTTGGAACTTAATGTAAACTGAGTGTGCTATTAATGTAACAGTGCCACTTATTTGGACGCAGTGCAACTTTGACCTCACTTAATGGGACTTTTGCTCCAATTAACTCACCTCTTGTTTCATAACTATTTTCATGATTTTTATTTTGACAAGTTAAGTTTTGAAAAATTTTAAATTGGTAATTTTTCAATATCGGATATGATTTTTTATGAAATTCTACTAAAATATATTTCCTCCTTCTTTTTTTTATCTTGATGTTCAGATTTCTGAAGTCAAACTTTGAAAACCTTGATCATGAATTTTCATTAATATATAAGAAATAATATAGTCATGTTGGATCTTGTTAAATTCGTTTCAATCTATATTTTTGAAATATCAATTTTTTATAACTTTTACGCATGTAAAATTATAGATATTTTCGTTCTAAATCGTGGTTTAGTGACCGTGAAAAGTCAAAATATCAAGTTAAAAAAAGACAGAGGGAGTATTATTTAAAAAAAATTAATATTATAATTTTCTTCCAAATCAAAATTTGTGTTATGCAAGTCACCAAATTTTAGTAATTTTGGTAATTGAGAAAACATTGATTATAATATTGAAAACTTTCTTCCGTTGGGAAGTTTACTTTTTTGGAGTGGTCTGGAAGATTGAATTAGAGCATAAAAAAAAGTGAGATTTTGATTGAAATTGAAAAAAAATATATAATTGCTATATAATAGATACACTTCAAAAAACCATAGAGAAACTTTAGGACATTTCTTTTGTTCGAAAAACTAAATTAAAGCTTAGAAAGATTAAAAAAAATGAAAGCAAATGTAACCGACGTTTTTTTTCTTTGATAGATAGAAACGAAAGTTAAGAAGGGAGGTAACATCCTTTCCCCTCGTACTCGTTCCAAAACACATTTGCTTCCGAATCAAAAACAAAATGACTAGTAGATCTATTACAGAAAGTAGAGAACTTGAACACATCTAGTGTGCAATCCGACAAAATTGTTCTCCAGTGTAATGCAATCCGACTAGCTCCACTGTGGTTCCAAAAATCCTTCCATTGCCTGGATTTAACATAAGCTTGAACATACCTAGTGAAAACCTGTGAGAAAGCCAAATCAGAGAAAATGTGGATTGAGTTAGGCCGACGATTGAGACCCAAGATAAGGCCGGTAAGAATAGATTCCAAAAACTTGACATCCCAAGGCAAAACAGAGGTGGAGGAATCATCATCAATATTGGCAATAAGAGAGGAATCTTTATGATCATAAAGATGCACTTTCCTATTACCACTTGAGTCGATTGAAAGAGTAATTGAGATTGCAGTTTGATCGAAATCCTTTTGCAAAGCAAGGAAAGTATCCGATGGTGAAGAAAAATGGACAACTTGTCTTGATTGGCCCTTAGTAGGGAAAGACTTCCCCCAAAGATGAAGAAACGAGTTCTTCATACCCAAAAGAGCATTGGTATCAAACCTAGCTCCTTTGAAAATAACTTGATTCATGTAAAGCCATATACTCCACAAAGAGCTAATCAAAGATAAAAGTTGAATCTTAAGATTAGATTGCAATTTCCATGACTTAGTGAGCATTGTAGCCAGTGAGGTGGAAAAGGAAGGAGATGGTTTACTCCAACCCAAATACAAGAAGGAAGACCAAAAAGGTTGTAACTTAGAGAAAGAACTAAAGAGGTGATTGGTGTCCTCTTGGTCTTGCTCATAGAGACAACAGATAGAAGAAAAAGAAAAATTGGTTTTAGAAGCAATATTTGCTTTGAGTGGAAGTCGATTTAGAATCAATTTCCATAGGAAAAGTTGAACTTTATAAGGGACAGGAAGCTTCCAAATACATTCCCACGTTCTACATGGGATGGAAGAATAAACATTTAGTTTAGAAATGTTGTTAATTAAGGGATCAGATAACGCCTTGTAAATAGAATTGGTAGAGAGCTTATTACCATTGATTGAGGGAACATCCTTACCAGGAGAGGGAGAAATCTAACAGATAGTATTGGTAATATGGGGGGGAACAAAGAAGAGATAAGTCCACGATTCCAAGATCCATCAGAGGAGATCAAATGCGAGACAAGAAATGGCTGAGATGGTCTAGCCAAGTCATTCTTGAATTGCAGTAAATCAAAATTATTGGGGGGGGGGAGCCAATTATCATACCAGATATTGACATTTGAACCACAATGGATGTCCCAATGGAGAAATTCAGAAGTAGCCAAAAGGCTTGATTCTAAACTCCTCCAAACCCATGATTTTGACTGGACAGCCTTAGCATTGGAAGGAGTGGAGTTTGGAAAATATTTAGGCTTAAACATACTTGAAATCAAAGAATTGCCCTTGAAGAAAACTCTTGCTCCATTAGAAGCAAGAAGAGCAATATTAAAAAGATGAAGATTTTTGAAACTTAATCCTCCCAACTTCTTAGCAAGAGATAAAAAGGACCAATTGATCCAGTGAATTCTCTTGTTATCAAAATTAGAAGTTGAACTCCAAAAAAAACTTAGCAAACAATGTTTCCAGTTTACTGATAACATTTGAGGGAAATTTGAACGCAGACATAGGGTAAACTAACATAAAAGTGAGAACAGATTTAATAAGAGTAATTTTCCCCGATTGATTGATAAAATTCGAGTTCTGACTTTGTCAATAATATCTGAGAAAACTGCATTAGAATTCTTATGGATGTCCAAATTGATTCCCAAATAAGTACCTAATGTGTCAGATTCCGAGATATTAAATGTTGAAAAAACATTAACCTTAACATGAAGCGGGGGAAGGTTAGATGCACTAAAATTAACTAGAAAGAATCTTTATTTAAATGAATTAATTTTTACAGAAACAAAATGTCAGTCATTTATTGAGAAAAAATCAACAAATTATTTGAAGAATTCAATAAAAGATTCATTGGAAAATTAAGGATGTGATGTAGCCCCAATTCCAAGAAATTTTCAAACATGTTAATCTTTTTTTTAATTTATAAATTAGCGATGAAAATATACAATAATATTATAAATAATAAATACAGAGATTATCAACTAATAGAGAACTATAATAAAATGTGAGATAATTGTCTCCAACAAAACTTAAACCCAAGACTTCCTACATGAAAGTTGGGTCAAATGTCACGACTCACTAGGTTATTGAGTAGTAATGGACCTGTTTAGGTTCGTCGTTGTTCACTCAAACAAACACTTCTTTTAAAAAAAAAATTATATATGTACAAGGGAAAAATTAATGTAAAATTAGCATTTAAAATTATATTTGAATATATTTAAGTATTTTAAACAGGTATTTTAAAAATTATAACAATTTGGAACAAGCACGTTCATACACCTAGATCCGCTACTGTTATTGAGTCATCGACTTCAAACATGTAAGAGTTTTTTTTTGATACCAAGAGATGAATTTTTATTAAATAAATTAAAAATAATTACAAACAAAAGGAAGAACTTGACCTTCCATCCAAAACTATAAAGCGGACCATATGCCCCCTAACAAAGTCGGACAAATACAAAGTCCATTAGAGAACCGATAGAGGCCCTTATGTAAAAGATGCTTTAACCCTTTATTTTCTCTATAAAAGCAACACCTGAGCTCATAAATGAAGCTCCTTCCATTCATCTGCTGCCTTATTATGAGAAATCTCATAAGAGACCAAGAGTATTTTCTTTTACACACTTCATGATGCCCATAAAAATAAATAAGATGCCAAGGTTCCAAACTTCCCTCCTTGATAACTGCTTCAATATGATGAGTAGAAAATGATATGATATCCACCTCCAAATCTCGGTGCCACAACAGAGTCCTCCTTTCCTACCAATTGAACCAAATACTAAAGCTTGTGGAAATTTGAGTTTATTTTTAACAGACTCGAATTCAGAATTTTGAAGTTTGGTCTACATCAGGAACGAGTCCGGCTCCTCTCCAATTCCATTCTCTCATGTTCCCTCATGTTCTCCTCCTTTCCATCATTTTCTCACCAATTTTTATATTATCAAAGGTGTTGATGAAGAAAGTAGTCATGTAGAGACAACAAATGCTTTTAAGTAGACATTTAATCAAGTAATTTGCTTTTAAGGTGAATATTTCATTCCAAGGTGAATTTATCGTCTTCCACATGCATGGCATGTATTTTTAATATAGTGTTGATGGAATGTCTACTTTGAAGCATTTGTTGTCTGCCTAACTTTCTTCATCAACATCTTTGATAATATAAAAATTGGTGAGAAAATGATAAAAATGAGGGGAACATGAGGGAATGAAATTGGAGAGGAGCTTGACTCATCAGGAGCACCAGTTTTGGCTTTTTTGATATCACTAAACCGACTAATGGACGATCTGTCCGGGAATGTCCCAACCCCCGACAGTTCCATACAAGGACACTCATACTTGACATAATGAAAACTTGAACAAAATAACCTGTTTTGAGAAGTGTGAAGATCCCGGAAAGACCAGATCTGAATCGGATAAGGTTGAGATTCAAGATGCGATCAAAATTTCTAATGTAACTACCAACAAGTAATTTAATATGTGATTGACAAAAACTTGTCAAGAAGACCAGATCTGAACCAAATTAGGTTGAGATTGAATATAATGTATGGCAAAACCAATAAACAGATGGATAAACAAAATTCCAATGTCAATATCCACAAAGGATGGATTATATGATTGAAGGATTTGATTTTTAGAAAAAATCTAGTATAAAACTAGAGAAAAAACTCTAAAGAAAACCTAGAGAGAAAAATCTCTAGAGAAAACCTAAACATATAAGAGTTAAGGCATAAAAATTGCGATAGTCAAAATTTATAATTCGTCACTCACAACACCAGCGAAAGAGTAATGCAGACATGGGCAATTTATTGGAAATTTGGGAGTTTAGCACTTTTTGGTACCAGTCGTTAAACATTAACATCCTTTTGCAAAGTCATAACACCTTTCCCTTATAATAACTATTCTCTCCCTACTTTTTGTGAATTGAAAAAGAAAGGTGGCGGGTGGTTAGTAGGATAAGGTTTTAAGTTAGGGACGTTCGAAGATGATTAGTTGTGGTGTTAATGGGAAAAATGGTGGTTAGTGAAATTTGTGAATTGCAAAAGAAAGGTGGAGAATTTGGGTGGAATAATTGATGAGGAGCAAAATAGTTTATTCACGAAACTAATGTGCATTTAGCTAAAGAAATTATCATGAGTGCTTGAATTCATAAAATAAACCGAAAGTGAATCCTTTAAACAATGTTACTAATTTGATTCCTATTTGTAGTGACATTTTTAGCCATAACAATTGTTAATTTATTACATGAATCATTTATGCAAAAAAAGAATGAACCGAAAGTTGCCCTTCGTCAAATTTCTCCCAAGATTAGCTACAAAACGCTCAACTCCATTTTGACACCTTAAAAAATGATGATTTAAATCTCCTTCTACCGTCACAACACAATAAGCTAACAGATGAGACATTACTCAATATTGTCATAAAATTCAAGATATTTATTTCTCAGAGGTGTCATGAACAACACGATTCAATTCAACAACAAAATTTCTCATTGAAGAGTTATATATTAATAAGTTGCAGAGAGTAGAGGCCAGTCACATAGCCGTGAATCTTTGTTTTGAATACAAATATCCTAAAAAATCTATCACCAACCAAGAAATTTAGTAGATCAGGGAAGAGTAGCCCATTGTATCTGGCAATTTACTTCTTCACTTCCTCATACTCTGCCTCGGGGGCCTGCTGGTCTCCTCCGGTGGATCCACCGCTACTGCTACCGCTGTCACCAGATCCCTTCGACATATGCTCCCCAATCTTGGAGACAGCTTTGTTTGCGGCCTCAAGCTTTGATTTGATCTCTTCGACATTATCGCCAGCCATAGCAGACCTCAAATCTGAGACGGCGTTCTCAATCTCTGAGACCACTTCACTTGGAACTTTGTCTTTGTACTCGTTAACGCTCTTCTCAATGCTGTAGATGGTGGTATCAGCATTGTTCTTGATGTCAATAAGAGCCTTCCTTTCTTGATCTTTCTGAGCGTGCAGTTCAGCTTCCTTTACCATCTTCTCGATTTCTTCGTCTGACAGACCACCAGATGACCTAATAGTAATCTGCTGCTCTTTGTTGGTAGCCTTGTCCTTTGCGGATACAGTAACAATTCCATTTGCATCTATATCGAATGTAACCTCTATTTGAGGCATACCCCTTGGTGCAGGGGGGATACCAACAAGCTCAAACTCACCCAAACTCTTGTTGTCAGATGCCATCTCGCGTTCTCCTTGCAACACTTTAATACCGACTTGATATTGATTATCAGCTGCAGTAGAAAACACCTGTAACAAAATACCACTTTTAGGGTTTGTGAAGTCTTAAGGCTTCAAATTGTGACAGAACTACTACAGATATGTATGTCCAAGTCAATAATCGTAAACCAATTATTCAAACACATCAGCAGAATGCTACCTGACTTTTCTTTGTAGGAATGGTGGTGTTCCTATTGATCAATCTGGTAAATATGCCTCCCAATGTCTCAATACCCAGTGATAGTGGTGTCACATCTAGTAGAAGTAACTCTTTCACATCACCTCTAAGAATTCCACCCTGGATAGCAGCCCCCATGGCAACCGCCTCATCAGGATTAACTCCTTTGCTCGGGCTCTTGCCGAAGATTTCTGCAACAATTTCCTGGACCTTAGGCACACGGGTCATGCCACCAACTAGAAGGACCTCATTCACTTCCTTAGTTGATACTCCAGCATCCTTCAAACAATTCTTGCAAGGGTTCCTAGTCCTCTCTATCAAGCTGGAAACTAATGCCTCAAACTTAGATCTAGTCAACGTAATGTTCAAGTGCTTCGCGCCAGAGGCGTCCGCAGTAATGAAAGGCAAATTGATCTCAGTTTGTGATGTGGATGAGAGCTCTATCTTGGCCTTTTCAGCTGCTTCACGCAACCTTTGCAAAGCGAGGCTATCCTTCGCAAGATCGATGTTCTCAGTTCTCTTGAACTCATTGACCAAGAACTCCAAAAGAGTATTATCAAAATCCTCTCCTCCCAAAAAGGTATCTCCATTGGTTGCTTTCACCTACACTCAAATATTAAGTCAACATCAGCAAAACATGAAAATCAATAAACTGTGTACATACTACAGGAAGCCTGGTACCTCAAAAACACCATTTGATATCTCTAAGATGGAAACATCAAATGTTCCACCCCCAAGATCAAAAACTGCAACAAGACCCTCTTTGTTGTTCATTCCATAAGAAAGTGCAGCTGCAGTGGGTTCATTGATAATTCTTTGCACATCAAGACCAGCAATTCGTCCGGCATCTTTAGTGGCCTGTCTTTGCGCATCATTGAAATAAGCTGGGACAGTAACAACAGCTTTGTTCACTGTCTTTCCAAGATAAGCCTCAGCAGTTTCCTTCATCTTAGTCAATACAAAAGCTCCAACTTGGCTCGGGGAGTACTGCTGCCCATTCGCTTCAACCCAGGCATCACCACTGGGGGCCCTGACTATCTTGTAAGGAACCATCTTCATCTCCTTTTGAGTTTGAGCATCATCGAAGCGTCTTCCAATAAGACGCTTGGTCCCAAAAAGCGTGTTCCGAGGATTGGTAACAGCCTGACGTTTTGCTGGGATACCAACCAATAACTCACCTTTCGGACTAAAAGCGACAACTGATGGTGTGGTACGAGCTCCCTCAGCATTCTCAATGACTTTGGGGTCCTGCATTAACAAATAAAGTTAACAAATAGATAACAGCTTGTTTATCCCATAACAAAATACATGTGTAAGTAAGACTAATCGTTGAGAATGTTACCTTTCCCTCCATGACAGAAACGCATGAGTTCGTTGTGCCTAAATCGATACCAATAATGTCATTTCCAGCAGGTTTTGAGCTGTTAAATAAAGAAAGGTTAGTCTATCCAACAGAACGTCAATTCCTTAACTAGAAGAAAAATTAGTACCTGTAAGGTCTTGCAAGACTAGCCAATCTATAACCCAGAGGAGAAGATTTCACATTACTAGCCAACTACACCAGAAACAAAGGAGTAAGAGTAAGCAACTGGTTTCATTTACATTCCAAGTAGCAAACAGGAACTAAACAGAGCCTAAGGCATTAAATGCATTGAATCGGCTATGATCACTTCATTCAACTTTACGAATACACCAGAAATGCAATGACATTACAGTCAATCTGCAAACAAAATATGCTTGAACAAATAAACAAACAAGCAAACGCCAACTCAACAGATGCAGTCATATGCAACTCAAAATATGCTATATGCATTCAAATAGACAATTGTATATAATCGTATCAACTGAACATATGCACAAGTAATATAATCGAGCATGTAATAGTAAAACATAAGAGCATATCTAGCATGACAATGGACTAAGGGAAAATAGTTTTAATACATCACAACAGGGGAAACATTCATATGCAGATCAAAATCACTGTTTCATTCAATAAAAGAATAACTATAGTATCACTTATTCAGAGCATCATCATAATAAAGCTAATATTTTCCTACAGTCACTGAATACAGAACCACTAAGTAATCCCAATGCCAAATCATATATAAATCAAACTCACTAAAATACATCATTTATACACACACATATCCAAAAAGATCAATTTACACAATTCAAATCACAAAAAGTCATCTTTTTCAATTAAAGCTCACTTACAAACCAAAATCGACCATAACTCAAATACAAAATGACAAAAAAAACTAGAAAATGTATAAGAAAATCGTACAGATTTGTAGGTAGAAAGAGGAGCTGAAGCAAGTTCACGGCGACGAATAGATCTGAAGATAACAGCAGCCGCCATGTCTGAATTTTTAGAGAGAGAAAGTGAGGAAATTGATTTTGATGATTTTATTGGGGTTTAGGGTTTATGGAGGCTGAGAAATGAAGAAGAAATGGGATTTTGGGAGAATTAACGATAAATATATATATATGTATATGTATAAATATTAAATTGGGCTAAAATAGGTTAGAATGTTCTAGATGTGTTGATTTATTTCTTGGCAAAAAAGAAAAGATTTTATGGTGACGTATTTAGTGAGTTTATTTATTTCTTTTTGTTGGAATTTTTTGAGGTGGAATGGTGGCCACATATCTGAATTTGGAACCCTACATAAGGAAGAAATGGTCCATGGGGTGGGGGGCCAATTGTGTCACTTTGATACGCACTCGGTACCCAATTCGACGACTTGTGAGAAAGTTAGAATTGGACTCGAATATCACTTTGAACTCCATATTCGAACCGCTAGATTGAATACTAGATAAAGTTTTAAAAAATAAATAAACAAAGTAATCATGGTATCAATCATATTTGTTCAACTAGTACGTTTATTTGAGTAATTTATCAGTCATATTGTCAATGTAACCAGTATCCAATATCCGCTAGCTACTCAACCCCAAACACTCAAAAACGCACCTAGAGGTTAACATAGTCCAACTCGAGTACAATTTCGTCCTCCATACCAGAAATAATCATATAATTGTTCAATTAGAGTAAATTTTCTTCCCAACCGAGTAACCTGATGTATGCTCCAACTTTTGTCCAAATTTGATAATTGAGAAAAGTGATACAATCTTAAAAGTAGAATGATGCAAAGATGAATGAGGTGAAAAGTTACATTTGAAATCTAACAAAGTCTTAATGAAATCAATGAAGAAATCATACATTTGCATATTAGGGTAATTATACAATCAATTAAAATAACAAAAATACAACTATCAGACTCAAAACTTTGAGAAATATGAATGATGTTATATACAAGTGTGTGAAGTGCGAAGTGTACATGGCCTCCAACCGTAGTACTAAGTCTAATGCCTCCCTGAGCTGGTTTATCTGGTAACAGGGCAAGCGGTGACCAATAATCGCGTTCTCATGAACGCAGGAACATTGTTAAGAATATTTACCCTTCTAAATTTAGATCCATATCGAGAAACTGAATTTCGCCATATACACGAATCGAAAGGTCTGAAACACATATTTGGCGGTGCAGATTAGAAACATTCAGTCAGTCACCTTATCAATAGGACATCTAATCAATGTCACCTTTCATTTAGTCATAGGCGAAGGTAGCCTCCTGGGACCACTTTATTGCCACGGCCTATGGTCCTCCAGTTCATGGACCCACTTCTTCTCAAGGTTCGTTTCCTTTTCCAAGCCATTACGCGGCTATAAACTGCTGGCAAGAGGAAGCATAACAGGACGACTAGAAGCATAGCTGAACATAGCAACATCACATTGCGGAACCCATCTTTCACCTCTGGATTCTTTTGGACAGTCCAGGGTAATCCACCAACATTCATCCCAAACACTGTAAACAAACAAAAGCAAAGAATCGTATTAGTCTCTTGTCGCTAGAGAGACTTGCTAAAACTAAAAAGGCTGCATTTGAAGGCAGTAAAGTTAACCTCCAGTGATTACTGACAGCGGGAGAAATATGATGGAGAGGAAGGAAAGATAGTATAGCTTTTTGTTTATCTGCTCAGATTGCCAGCTATCGAGACCAGTTTGGATTGCTGTCACACGATTGTCTATAAATCCCACGTTCTCTTTTAGTCTTCTAAGGCGTCCAATTAAATCTTCGAGAGCATTGACGTCACTAGAGGGAAACCATTCTTTTGAAGAACAATAGGCCTTGACCCGTGGAAAGACTTGCTCTCCATGTGCAATAACCTATAATCCAGTATCCAGAATGCTTTCAGTCTACATAAATCTATGCTGCATTATGACACTTTCTTCATACTTTTCCAACTTGTTCAATAGCAAATGTAACATTAGTGTTCCGTTTACCAGTTACCCCATTTGAAACTTGAGTATGATCTCAAAGTTTTATATTTTTTCGATGTGTTATAAGATGTTAAGACAGTTGGACCTAATTACAGGGAATCGTGTTCGTTTCTACATTATAAATATCCCAATATGTCCAAAGGTTAAATTGACTCAGAAGTCTATTAAAACTGAGAAAACCTCGCTTATGTCTAAATTTCCCTGCTATACATGAATCGATAACTTACTTGTAGAAGTCGCTGCAGGTCAAGATGCATCTTTGGGAACTTTCTGTCATCTAGCATTTGCTTCTTCAGAGCAAAACCACCTAAAAATAATTCGAGAGCATTACCAAACAAATCCATATCACATTGATGCATCATACAAAATGATTTTGACCTTGTACACCAAATTTTGGAAACGAATAATAACGAATAAGTGAGACAATTAAGGAGAATATAACAACATTTTGGGTCATACCGCGATCCATCTCGAGCTCCACAGAATCCAACTCAATCTCAAGTTGTGTCACAACATCTTGTAGGTGATCAACATGGGTATCAATGATGTGAACAACAAGATTGGAAACTGATTTCGGCACTGGATTATCAGCTTCTTCAGAATGATTCATTGTCAATAAGAAATCAAGCACATGCTCCCTTATCACAGTTCTACCCCTATGTTTGTGCTGCTCATTGCCTCGAGGAGTCTCCACCATAGGAATTTCAGAGAGAAGAGATTCATTAGTAGGGGAAAAACCTAACCGGGGCACGCGACCTAGTGACACAGTTATGATGGATTTCTCAGTAATTCTTGCTGCAATCCTAAACGTAAATCTGCCAGAGGCCAGGCCAGGCGAATTAACCCTGAATACAAGAGCGCCATCAACATGTCCACAAAAGGGTCCATTGCTTACAAGAGAGAGTATGTCTTGGAGCTTTAAAGGAGGGCAAAGTGAATCAATAAGATACTGTGCAGATTGTGATAGCTTCTGTTCTCCTTTGGGAATCTCCACATGATACCAACAAAATTCTTTGCCTTTACCCTCTGTAAGATCCCATTCCTTATTGAAATAGTTCCCTTCTCCATCGAAGATATAACCTTTTTGTTTCACGATTCCATGATAACTTGATAGGGACAAAAGATTCTCCCTTGAAGATGGGTCCTTATCCATTTCATCCATCTCTAAAACAACATTTTTCCCAGGATGTATAAGCTCCATAACCAAATCAAACTTATTCGAATAAGCCGATCACCTAAAAGTAGATAGATTCTGAAGCTTCAATCAAGTCAACGGTTACTCAACTTCAAAATCTCAACCAACCTTATTATAGCAAATTAACCAGTTCTGCCCCCAGGGCATCCAACCAAATCAATTATTATTCATTGAATCAATATATTCTCAACCTGAACAAATAACTCACTAAATTCAATGATATATACAGTATGGTAAAGCAGAAAATGAAAATATATGTTCAATATTATAGATTATTGAGCTTTACCTCTTAAATGAGCTGGCATGAATGAAAATGAAGCAAACAACCAAAACCCAAAAGAAATCTAGCAAAACCCACCAAGAATCACTACTTAAAATTCAAGAATCACAATGATGGCATCTATACAAAGAAGGGTCCTCTCTAAACCTAAAGAAGAACACTTTTAGTGTATGTAAACTTTTAAAGGAATCAAGAAATGGGAGAAAATTTAGGGAAAAAACAGTGGCGAAGAAATCAAGATAGATTTTTTTCAGACAAAAGGAAGTCGTTGGGAAGAAAGATACGAACATGTCAACGTGTTGGGAGCTTCCTTGAAGCTTCATGATTTTTGCATTATCCCCTTGACCCCTTCCCTTACGTGAATGCAATTTGGCATTAAATAATCGATTAATATGATAGATGATTACTAAATTATTAGCACTAGTAATATCGTGATGATGACTAAATAACAATAAGTACTGTGATAAAATCTTATCAATTCAGTATTAACCATTCTATACGCTTCGTCTTAGATCAATTCGGAAAATAAAAACAAGCTACTTCGTATGTATTATTACAAGATACAGTTGCATACAAATTTTTCCAATTAAACCCCTCTCAAGACATTAGGCCATATTTCAAGTTTACAAATATCTTGAATAATAATGTTATCATTAGGTTAATACATGTTTGAATACATTGACTGAAAAGTGAACTAAACAAATGTACACATGCACTGATGCACCTGTTTATTGGTAGAAAAAGAAGGGCCAAATCTCCCAGAGAAAACTACGAAATGAAATTACATCGCTCATAAATAACTCCAATAGAACCAACTGGCAGGAGTGTAAGAATATCATCGGGGAAATAGACGTAATCAAAGCAACTGCATCGAAGTTCGTCTTGACTACCCAATCTACATAGTTAATGACTTTCCTCCGAACAAATCTAAACTCGCATTGTTGATTAAGGTCCCCGTTGTAGACTGTAGCTAGTAATTCTTGGATTACACCTATTGTGATCAATAATCAAACTCGAATTAGATTTCCGATGCAATGTTTACCAGGCTACATTCGCACCTCATAGCTTTGGCATCCTTCAAAAGACTATTGACCATTTCAGAATACCGTGAACCCGCCACATCATTGACCATTCTCGGCCTTTAAAAGACCCCCAGATTTGGAAGGTGAAAGGTTTTCGAGGAGGCCGCGTCTACAATCACTTTACACCCCTATGCGCATACCTTAAGTGGCTCCTAATTAGTTCGTTGAGAGCCACTGGTTGTATTCATCCATCCGAATTATGAAAGAACTCGATTTTTGTGAACCACCCCCACCATATGCCTGCATATTGGGGCAAGTTGTAAGCTTTACTGAACAGAAAGAATAATAGATCTGCTTCTTCTGTTGAGGGTAAGGTAAAAGGGAATGAAAATTGTATAGCATGTTACACACCTTAGCAATTTCTGAAACATCGGTCCTATCATCAGTGCTCCTCAGACACATTTTAAGATTTTTCCTTTGCATGTAAATAACAGCTCCTATAGGCCTATATCACCCATCAATGAGTTCAGAGTTGTCAAAATGTTAACGAGTTATGTAAACAAAAAGTGAAACAATATTCACGATTTGACAGATGTATTACACAAACATGTTAAGAAATTAAGTGTTCATCATACAAATTAAGAATTAATATAGTGGAGGTTGCATATTACATAAAGCCAAGGTAAAACTGTCATCCTCACCGAAGTAAGCAAATTTTGCTAACTCAGGAATCACCAGATCATAAATGCTAAGTTGTGCTCACTATGATATTTAAGTATATCTTACTCTAGAACCTAAGCACAAAATTTTTTTACCTTAGTCCAGCTTCACCACTCTTTTGGCAGAGTTCGTTACAAAGTTCCTCCGTCAAATTTGGATTATCATCAGCCCTAGTACCCTACAGATAAACAAAGACAACTGTTTCAGAAAATAGAAGATCTGACCCAACCAGAATCCTAAGATTAAGTAGTAATAAGAAGTAGATTAAGAGCTCTTTCAATTAACCAAAACAAAGTACTATTTGATAGAAAGAAAAGACAAACATTCAGAGAGAGAGATAAAGGAAGGAGCGGTGGGACAGGGTGTACTAGTAGTTACCAAACAGTCTCCATAGAGCCCTCGCCCAAGCCGCACTTTGAAGATCCTACCGACCTTATCTAGAAATTTCTTTGCAGTACCCCTCCTAGCAGAAAGGTAGGAATTCCCCTTGGCAATTACGTCCTCGACATTAATTTCAGTCAACTGTTCAAGTAGGAAATAGTCCAAATCACTATGCCTTGGACATATAGATAGCTTATTGTTAGGTGGAAGAAGCATACAGGTTATGTTTATGTTTACACTTTAGGAAGTTAGGAAGAATGAGGATCTGAAGAACTAGCAAATATAGAAAAGAACCTATTTAGTTTCAAGTCAAATTTCAATTGAACCTGCTCATACATGCGTGCATTAGTGATACAGTTCAACTTCGAGTACCACTCCTTGATACCAATATTAAATGCTTCAATATTTGGCATAGTCCCTTTATGAAGATCTCTGTCTCCGATGTAATCAAGCAGCCTTTCAATATGGTGCTGATTGTTAGCATTGAGTAAGCCTGGATTGTCAACCTAGTATGGATTCACATATGTTTATGACGTGAAGGGCGTGTTGAATTAATAAGACTTGAATAAACAATTTTGATCAATGGACATAATAGAACTCCTAGCGATCCTTGAACAAGCACCAGTAGGAAGTACTTACGCTATGTTCAAATTCTGAGAGTTTCGAAGAGAAGTATTCATATACAGAAACCGCGCTGCTCTTCTCCAAATCAATATGAAATTTAACATTCCCATCAAACTCTTCCTTGGGAGGAATTTCAGCAATTACAGACTTCCGATGATCAAACGATATCACCCTGAATGGGTCAATAATACGCCAATCAGCCTACTATCATCACATATCACTGTAAAAACGTTACCAAATCTCCTTACTGGCATGACATTTCCTTTGATAGTTGTAACGCAAACCCTTTCGGCCCAATAAAATCAAGAAGGAAGCATCTTTCAAGACCTTCAATGCTCAAGTCACCAACACTATCACACAAAGCACACGCATAATCAGTTAAGCCAATGCATTTGAGTATTTGACATCTACTACCAAATATGAAACGTGAAACTTAATTATTTATCAAAATCAGTACTTTATTTCAAAAAAGTTGTATATAAGGTATAAGTTTTGGTGAATTACATCAAAATAGATTACTTTCACATGTAATTTCACCTTAGTTTACTATTAACATGATATATCACGTCAAATTAAAATGTAAACAGCCTTTTTTATTTACGTGTGTCAATTAAAATTGCAAAATTTAATTTTGACCATCGAAAGTCAAAGTAGACAACATTTTGGGACGTAACATGAAGTACCTGAAGGGTGCGACTGATGAGAAGGGCAAAATGAGGCAAGGAAGATTGAGACGAGTATGGTAGATATGAGCAAAAAGAGCTGAAAATGCACCCGATATTGAAGGGTACTTGTATAGCACTAGGTTTGCTGTTTTTGATGAGCTAGCTCTAGCCAGAGCTTCTAACGCCGCCTCTGATCGGAAGCTTCGGGTCAACGGCGGCGAGGGAGTCAAGCGGCGGAGCAAGAATGCCATTCCTCTGGAAATATAAATCTAGGAGGCGATTTGACTGAATTGCCCAAAAACTAGATAGTTGTTGATTTGGTTGGGAATAGGATAAGTGACTGATTTGAAATACACACCAAAACAGTGAAATTATGAATGAATTTACTATTTTGCTTTCCCTATTTGAAAGTGTAGTGGCGAAGACGTTAAAATGTGGGACATATTTACAAACATACATGCCCTCCCTTTCAATGCCAATGTAGGAACACCACCAAGATCAGCCTGCTTAACTCAAATAGAATCTTGAACATGACCTAAGGTCCCTCACTTCCATTGTAAAAAAACCCAATATGTAGTTAGGAATATTATCAATAACTTGAAGCCTCGGATCATCTACCTTAGTTTTGTGCCAAGCCTTATGAACGACTTCCTTGGTTCCCACATATAAACACCAACATGTCTTATATGGAGTTGAGAAAATATATTTCTATAAAAACATTGTACTGCTACTCCACAAGTTCATATTATTATCAGTTATTAAAACCTGCCAGGTTGTGTAAATTAGCATATTAACTTTTCATTTATGAATAATGCTTAGTGAACTACATAAATGGAGTTAAGATTTGGACATGTTTTATATGACAATGTTCTTTGTACTCTAAACCAGGATGCTTGGTTTCCAATTAATTGTCCATTTGTCCGTATTGGCTATTAGTATCAGTATGCATATTCGAGAACTTCAAGGACATCACAGTTGTAAGGATCCGTACTATCCGAGCCCTTTACCCCTCTTAAGTGACACACTCTTCAAAGTCATTGAGGCATGTAGATGATTCAGGGATATCATGCATATATGTGAATCTCTGCTACCCTCTTTCAGAAAAAATCAGTAACTAAAGTATTATGTGAGTTAAGGTTACATGGAATCTGCAACATATAATTTCAATCAAACTAGTAGAAGAAACGCGTAAATGGAACTCAATTCCAGAAAAGACTAAGAGGTTCACATCAACATCAAGACATATCATAGATATCCATGTCTTTTCAGTCATTACTAGTACTTAGACTCTGAACCCTCTGCTGTTTCTCTTTCCTCTTGCTTTCTCAAACTTCCTTCCCTTGGCCCTAACATAGGGCTTGGTATGACTGTCGGGCACACCAGGCGCTGGTCCGAAGTGCTTAACAGCTTCACGGGAGTTCTTTGGCCCACGTAGGAGAACCTGCATGGGGCACCAGTAAGTAAAATATTGGTGTTACTTATGACACTTTGTGAACCAAGATAAAGAGTGCCAGTTCAGGAGTAGTATTTTATGCACTCCTAGTTACAAAAATAGCTTTAGTTCAATTAAATCTATGTTAACTCATAAAGAAGGAGGTAGTACCGTGTTCTGTCCAAGAGGAGCTCTAAGAGCAAGTTGATCAAACGTCAAACATTCTCCACCAGCCTTCTCAATCCTAGCTCTAGCCGTCTCAGTAAATTTCAAAGCACAAACCTTGAGGCAAGGGACCTCATGAACTCTGACATCATCAGTAACATTCCCAACTAGCACAGCAGTCTTATCCTCCTATAATAAAACAATAATGACGAGCAGGTATATCATTCAGAGACATTTATTTTAGGAAGACTACAAGTAACTTGAGATAAAATTCACCAACCAACTGATAACAGACTACTCATTCGCAGAATACAACCAATCAACTCTTTCTTTCACGATCCGAAGCTCACACAATTACATAATAATGGAAAGCAGTCACATCAATAAGAACGATCAGGAAAGAGACTGCAAAGAAGTTGAGATAAAATCCTGTGACCTAATTGAATTGGTAAAATGCAACTAAGCAACAAGCTATCCTTTACACAAACTAATTTGGTAGATCCCCAACAACTCACTAAAGCTGGATGAACAACATGTCATGTAGAGTGGAATCTAACTCCACTAAACTAAAAGTGAGGAATCTCAGACTTGAAATTACAAAACATGATGAAATAAATTGACAGCACATGAAGTATGATATTTCAGTAGAAAAAACAAAGGTATTGGGGTGCTTGTGAAATACCTTGCCCTTCATGTATGAAATCAATCGTGAAAGCGAGAGTGGAGCCTTGTTGACCTTGCTCATGAACAACCTCTTCAAGATCACAGCATTGAACTTGCTATCAGTCCTCCTCACCAAAAACCGATACAGCTGTACAAAAATTAAAACAAAACACAATGAATTCATGTCTTACAAATAATTATACACATCTTCAAATGTTCCTAAATAATCTCTCCGAATCCCAAAATGATTGTCATGTTTTGAACTTCAAAGGTTCACTTTTAACTTCTAAACGACATATTTATGCATACATTGTCCAATAGGGAGTATTTCGTATGAATATATCAAAATATTGAATTTTCAACTTACATTACTATTACATACTTATCATTATAAGCTGTTTAGGCTAAATATAATTTATTAATTATATATGCAATTTTATCCAGTTGTCTTCAGTCATTTGAGGTGATCATTACACTATATGATTAAAATTTTTATAGCCCTAAAAGTGTGAATATAAAGAAAAAAGTAACAATCAACTTCCCAAATTATGTCAATTATGAAATTGAACTTCAAACTTGACAAACATTTTGGAATTAAATTAACTCAATAAATATGTAAATAATTGAACCTTGACAAGTAGCTTAAGGTAAATATCATTGGATTTAGGGGCAGTGCGCTTGGTCTTCTTAACCTTACCTCCGGCCTTCAAATCAATACCCTAATCACATAAATTAAAAAAAAAATTAATTAATCACATTTTGCTTCCAGCAAATAATGAAATGATAATTGATTTTATGACAATTAATGTTATAAATAAAATTAAAAAATGTGAATGATAATTGATTTTATGGGGGGATACCATGGTGGTGATGTGGTGGTGGTGCTCCTTCGCCGCGACTGCTGAAGAATAAATTGCTTCCAATTAAAGGTGGCTAGGGTTTTGTAGATTCGATTTTAACAAGTGATTTTGGAGGGTTTAAGATTTGATTATGGGCTATTGGGGCTTGTTTGGGCTTTTTTTATAGCTAATATGGACTACAGTCTACAAGTCTCTAATTAGTATTGTTAAATGACCGGGTAACTCATAACCCACCCGTTATTCGATTGAAAAAATTCGTATTCGTTACCCATTCGTTATTGATCGATACTCGAGTAATTTTTTTACTCGATACCCAAATCGAAAAACCAGGGTCCTCTAGATTACCCACTCATTTATTTTTATAATATTATTATTATATATTTATATATAAGTACTATTTTTAGTATTTAATATTTTAGTATACTAAGGACCAATAATCCGGAATTAAAAGCTCAAATTAGTTGAGTAAAACCTAAACTGCTAAACTTAAAGTAGAAACAAATAACGTTGGCTCTTTCCTCTTCCTGCATCGATCGCCAGTACAACTCCCTACTCTTCCGAAATTCATCCTCCATTAAAACGGTCATTTCTTCTCACCATATCTCATCATGCATCTTTTATTACTTTTTGGTAATTAGCGATTACGTGAGTTTCGAACTCAGGACCTTCTGGTCACTTGCAAGAGCCTTTTTCACTAGACTATTCGATTAACTCCATCTTTTATTACATTTTAGTAATTATGATTTAACTTTATATGTCATATGTGTTAATGATTTTTTCTTTTTCTATTTCAATTTTATTACATTTATTTCCTACTCGACTCGCTAATTCCAGGTAATTACCCGACTCGATAAAATCGATACCCGGCCGGATAATTCGTTACCTGCTCGAACCCGGCTCGTTTGCAACGCTATCTACAATGATACATGTCTACAAAGTACAAAGTACAGCTATAGGCTGATTTGTTATACACACCAGAAATTACTATTTTACATTCAAAACAAACACTATTCTAGTATATATAGGGTTGTCCACCAATAGGTTGAGTGAAAATTTGATTTTTATTCATCTTAGTTTCACGGCTTCCTTGCGATATGTACCGAACGCATGCTGTTGTTTTTAAAAAAACTCTGTTTTATGTGTTCAATAAATTGGTATTGTGAAAATAAATAGTAAAAATATGCACGCCTGAATCTATAATTAATTACACACCTCCATCAAACAATTTATAGAAGCTTAAAAGTTTAATGACACTTTATGAAATAAAATTTGACATTTAATAAACGGTTTTTCTAAA
Organism: Echium plantagineum; assembly: GCA_003412495.2. Taxonomy (NCBI): domain Eukaryota; kingdom Viridiplantae; phylum Streptophyta; class Magnoliopsida; order Boraginales; family Boraginaceae; genus Echium; species Echium plantagineum. The sequence goes on along the minus strand of CM016567.1, from coordinate 9,174,374 downwards.
ATGTGCCCTTAAAGCACAAGTTAAGAGCATGAAATGGAAATAAAAAGTAATAATTGTAAGCATATAAGGCAACTTTTTTTATTAAAATATTCCATATTAGTTTCAAATTTAAGTTTTCAGTCAAATAAATTTTGTTATTAACATCTTAATTTGTGCCCATTTTAGAATAACGGTTTAATAAATTCTACTATAATAATTATAGTATGACAACACTGTTAGATTGAGCTTGAAAGAAGCTTGAGTCATAAGCTAATTAAAGTAGATTATGATTATGAATATATTTAGGAGTTATCTAAATATATATGTATTCCTAATAGAACTTGGACTTGTCTAAATCTCTACATAAGGAGATGTCAAGTTGTGGCATAACTTAAGAGTTAGAGATTGAGTACTTTTACTTTAGTTTTTGAGTGATTTTTCTAAAGCAATAAAGAGAGTTACTCTTTGTTTATGTTTGAGTTCTCAATCTATAAACAAGAATTGGTATCAAGAGTTACGTAAAGATTATACAAAGTGAAAATTATACGAGAAGGTATGAGCACAACTGAGATTACCAAGGTAGCTGACAAACCGCAGGAAGGAGGAGGAGGACCCTCTTCAATACAATGTCCGATGCTGACTGCAACTAATTACACAGTATGGGTTATGCGTATGAAGGCAGTTCTTAAAGTAAACAAAGTTTGGGAAACAGTCGAACCAGGGAGAACAAGTGAAGAGAAGAATAACATGGCAATTGCTTTGTTCTTTCAATCCATACCCGAGGAGATTATCTTGCAGGTCGGAGAACAAAACACAGCGAAATAGGTGTGGGAAGCAATCAAAGCAAGAAACATGGGAGCAGAAAGAGTCAAAGAAGCGAGATTACAAACTCTAATGGCTGAATTTGATAGAGTTAAGATGAAAGATTCATTAACCATTGATAACTTTGCAGGAAAGTTATCTGAAATATCATCAAAATCAGCTGCCTTAGGATTATATATTGAAGGATCTAAACTGGTCAAGAAGTTTCTTAAAAGTCTTCCTCGGAAGAAATACATACATATAGTTGCATCTCTTGAACAAGTCTTAGATCTCAATACTATAAGCTTTGAAGACATCATAGGGCGTTTATAAACCTATGAAGAACGTGTCTTTGAGGAAGAAGATGATGAAACACAAGAGAATCAGGTTAAACTCATGTACACGAACATGGATCGGGATCATAATGGAGATTACAAAGGACGAGGACGTGGAGGCCGAACCTACTCAAGAGGAAGAGGCCGTGGTCGATTCAACGGAGGAAACAATGATTCGTCAAAAATCACTTGCTTCCAAAGTGACAAACATGGTCACTATGCCTCAAGTTGTACGAAACGACTACTCAAGCTACAAGAAACCCAAGAAAGTGCAAATAATGAGACACAAGATGCAGATGAGTTTATGATGTACGAAGTCGCATTTCTGAACGAGAAGAATTGCTCACCAAGCAAGTATGAAACTAACACTTGCGAAAACGAAATTTGGTACCTTGACAACGGAGCTAACAACCATATGACAGGTGATCAACGATACTTTAACAAAATAGATGATACCGTTACTGGAAAAGTAAGATTTGGCGATGATTCAAAAATAGACATAAAAGGAAAAGGCTCTATGTCCTTCACTAATATAAATGGAGAATCAAGGGTAATGGCCAATGTCTACTTTATCCCAGGCCTTAAAAACAATATCATTAGTCTAGGACATGCAACAAAATCGGGTTGTGATATACGGATGAGAGGAGAATACCTGACTATGCATGATCACAACGAAAAACTACTTGTTAAAGCCGAATGATCAAGAAATCATCTATACAAGTTACGTATGGGAATAAGAGATAATGCGTACTTGTACCTAACATCATTAAGTGAATCGAGCAGATGGCATGCTAGGATGGGACACATAAACCTTGAAACAATAAAGTCGATGTTTCAAAGAGAACTCGTTCAAGGAATCCCACATGTTGGTTTCGAAAAGGAAATATGTCGATCATGTTTACTTGGGAAGCAAACGAGACAAGTTTTTCCTAAAGCCTCCTCATACCGAGCCAGCAAATTACTCGAACTCATACATGGAGATCTTTGCGGTCCTATAACTCCATGTACAATCGTTGGAAACAAGTATATCTTTGTGCTCATTGATGATTATTCACGATATATGTGGACAATCTTGCTGAAAGAAAAGAGTGATGCTTTTGGAAAGTTTTAAAAGTTCAAGAGGATGATGGAACATGACTCTGGAGTTAACATCAAAACCTTCAGAACAGATAGAGGAGGAGAGTTTGTATCGCAAGAATTCAATTTATATTGTGAAAACTTCGGCATACAACGGCATATTACTGCTCCTTACACTCCACAACAGAACGGTGTAGTTGAAAGACGCAATAGAACATTGATGGAGATGACAAGGAGTCTATTGAAACACATGCATATGCCAAACTACTTGTGGGGAGAAGCCATTCGTCATTCGACATACCTGTTGAATAGGATAGCCCCAAGAGCTCTCAAGAATAGAACTCCGTATGAACTTTATCGGAATAAGAAACCAAACATTGATCATCTACGAATTTTTGGATGTGTTTGCTATGCAAAAATAGACAAGCCCCATCTCAGAAAGTTAGATGATAGATCACGGGCACTTGTTCATCTCGGCACTGAACCGGGATCAAAAGCATATCGGCTTCGAAAGCCACAATCTCGGAAGATTGTAGTGAGTAGAGATGTTGTTTTTGATGAAACGAAAGGTTGGGACAAGAATCATACATACCCAGAGCAGGATAGTAGTGTTAGTTTCAACATCACACTTGGAGAATTTGGAAATCATGGGATGCAAACATCAACAGAAGATTTCGAACCATAGCAAACATAGAATTCTAAGGTTATTGATAAAACAGAGAAGGATGACAACTCTGTAATAACGTACGAATACAAGTAGGAGAATGAAGAAGCTCGAGATCGATCTCCACCTTTGTTGAGAAGAACGACACGACATGTCATAAAACCAAAATACTTGGAAGATTACGTTTTGCTCGCAGAAGAACATAGATGCAACTATTGTGCTTAAACGACGAACCAAGAAATTTCAGTGAGGCAAAAGAATCGAAAGAATGGAAACTTGCTTGTGAAAGCGAAATTAACTCCATCAAGAAACACCGATGGCAGCAATCTGGCTTCAAGACTTACTTGGTGAAGTCACTAGTGTTTCGTGTGAGAGAGTGATCATACGAATAGACAATCAATCATCAATTGCTTTCACGAAGAATCCGGCTTTTTATGGTCGAAGCAAGCACATACACACGATATCACTTTATCAGAGAATGTGTTGAAAAGGGACTAATAGAGGTTGAACATGTTCCCGGAGATAGGCAAAAGGCGGACATCCTAAGGAAGGCACTTGGGAGGATCAAGTATAAGGAAATGAGAGACCTCATCGGTGTTCGAGAGTTAAAGGAAATTGATTTCAAGCTTAAGGGGAAGAATGTTAGATTAAGCTTGAAAGAAGCTTGAGTCATAAGCTAATTAAAGTAAATTAGGATTAGGAATATATTTAGTAGTTATCTAAATATATATGTATTCCTAATAGAACTTGGACTTGTCTAAATCTCTATAAAGAGATATCAAGTTGTGACATAATTTATGAATTAGAGATTGAGTACTTTCACTTTAATTTTTGAGTGATTTTTTTAAAACAGTAAAGAGAATTATTTTTTGTTTATGGTTGAGTTCTCAATCTTTAAACAACAAACACCAGTTTCCCATTTTGGAAATAAGTATTAATCATCATTATTTTGTACCCTCAAAAGTCATCAAATCTGAATCATCCAATCAAGAAACAAACTGAAATAGTCAAACAAGATGTCAACCCAATACCAAACCAGCATTTCTCTTATTCTCTCCCTCCTCGCCACCCTTGTCCTCACCGGTGCCACCACCACCCCGACAGCATACGAGGTGCTCCAATCCTACAACTTCCCAGTTGGGATACTCCCAATAGGCGCCACAGGGTACGATCTCGACACAACAACAGGAAAATTCAACGCATATTTCAAGAATCCATGCAGCTTCTCTCTTGAAGGATCATATCAGCTTAAATACAAATCCAAGATTAGTGGGAATATTGAGAAAGATAAGCTGAAAAATCTGAGTGGAGTTAGTGTTAAGATTCTTTTTATGTGGGTTGACATTGTTGAGGTTGTAAGAAAAGGGGATAACCTTCAATTTTCTGTAGGGATTGCTTCAGCTGGTTTTGGAATTGATAACTTTTATGAATGTCCACAATGTGGGTGTGGGTTAGATTGTAATAGCTTGGCGAGTTTAAAGATGATCGAAGAGGACGGTGAGCGAGAACATCAAATAGTCCAGTTAAGATGATTTCAGCGATCTTCTAGTTCGATTTTCATTATAAGGGAGTGTGGGTTGCAATTTATTTATAAAAAAGAGATTGGTGATCATTCTGTGGGTTGTAATTTATTTATTTATTTATAAAAAAAGGTTGGTGATCATTATGTTTCTTCTAGTTGATTGAGTATTGGAATTGTGTTTATAACTTCAGGTTAGTTTTTCATTGTCAATTTGTATTTGGGTTTTATATTATTGTTGTTATTGTTGAATTTGAGTTTCCAATTTTGGATGGGGTGATTAATATATTTTGTTTCCACTTTCATTTACGGATGTGGTTGCTTAATTTACACTTGTCTTTTAAACGAATATCTAAGCCTACGATAGTCCGGCACTCGACTCGAAGCGCGCCTAAAGGTTAGATGATTCGGGCTCAAGTACGAAGTAAACGAATATCTAAGCCTACCATAATATATTTTGTTATGTTATATTGGGTTTTTTCTTTTGAAGATGTAATAATAATGGCACAAAACATCTCTATATGACTCCAGATACTTTAAGAGAGGATAATACTACAAAAACAACCCACAAAAGCATCAAGTAGACACAGGTAAGCCATGCCCACTTTCTTGGTCCACCAAGTTCAGCGCCCAGTGTCAGACGTCTTAGCACCAGTACTCCAATACACCCCACGGAGGTACAGAAGAAAATAAGTAACGAAAAGCTAAGACCGCGTGCATTTTGTATCCGTAATGGCTGCTTGAACGCGAAGTAGTTGTACACAGTGTTAATTAGCCATGGAACGCCAATGCCAACGTAAATGTTCACAGAATTGCTGCAACATTGACAAAACAAGAGATGTTATGCATGTCTTGTCAATAATTCACGGGGTTCATATTAAAACCAATTGGTTATAGATGAATAAAGTTCAAAACCTACATGTGTAAGGTTATCAATATGTTCCAAACAGTAAATTATTTTCATTGAGATCATTAAGGCCATAGGCAAATAGAGAAAACTAATTGATGTAATTGGAAAAATGTTCATAAGTCGAGAGTAAACCTGCAAGTGATGTTTGCTATGGCAGAGTCAGCTGTTAATTGCCGCTCTGCAGCAATTTTACTTGCAACCAGATCCGGCCATGAGGTTCCAGCAGCCAATGCTGTGAAGGCTATGACATAAGGATTAATTCCTGCAGTAAGGAAAACATCAATGTTACACTTTCGACACTCTATTCGAAATAAGGAACAGAATTACATTTCATAAAATCCGAGAGGAGGGAAGGTGGAAACCTGTAACGCAGCTTATCTTGTCAGTCACCTTGGTCAGGACATAAGCTATCCCGCTGATGAAAGTTAAAGAACATATGAAGGCTATCCATCCATGAGCAATCTGATAGGGAGGTACAAAAGCAAATAGGAGTCTCCATGGTGCTAGGATTAGCTGCCAGGTAACGTTTACAATTCGAAGATACATTTTCAATTCTCTTGATTTTGTGTCTTCCACCTGGCCGATATGTAGGTATGTATCAGAGGCGTATTTGTATATAAACTTATCAGATTAAAAAAAGTGCTAATAGATCACAGGGACTCAATAGAAACTAATGTGATATCCAATTTCTATTCACAATTTACTTGCTTCACGAATTCGACAGAACTAAAAAGAAAAGATTTCTACACAAAGCCAGCATAAGAGGCAACCAGTAGAACAGATATATTTCTAATGCTACTATCAATGATAGGTCGGCTAATCAACATCAGAGAGAAAATCAGCGGGACAGTAGGTAAGCTCAAAGTACTCTAGCTGGTGGACCGACAGACAGACCTATATAATACTATGCTATAGTTGCAGTATATAGAGCTGCATATACAAGCTACTAATAGTAAGTACCTTAAGTGCGTCGATAAATTGCTGCTTCCAAATTCTAAGCAGGCGAGATTCTTCAAGATCATATTCATCCTTATGATTCCCAAGAGATGAATCCGGTGATTCAATGCTAGGCGAGTGCTGATGGGAAGGACCTGCATTATGCTCAGCTCCGGTTAACAGGCAAATTTATAGTGGAAATTATAAAAGCAACATTAATGAAGAGCTATCATATCAAATTATAGTGTGGCGCTGTTAACATCAAAGATGCTAGTTTGGACAACAAACGTTTCATTTACTTAGTGTTCTTGTATTAGTTTATTCATGCACGTACTGTAACATTTTCTAGTCACATTACAACTACTACACGATTACACTTGAAAGTCTTGCACCACCAAGCACCAGTGCTTGATATTTCGCAGGGGGACTTTACCTGTTCCATTTCCTGAATGAATTGAGAAGATATCAACTATACGACTGTTTTCTTCATTTGTTTGAAGCATTTTTTCTGCATCCTCATGGACATCGTTGTCATGTCTGCGCAAAGGAGTCTCTGGTGGCACCCATTCCTCTGGCCTCTCAGACCTATCTCTGAAACACAAAACAAAATTGAGAAACCTCAGGGCTTAGCCATTTTGAAGAGGGCATAAAGAAGCAGAAATAAAAATGGCTGCCAACAACATACATAGGAAGCGACAAGTAGGGCCAGCGTTTGTCTTGAGCATAGGCATGTATGAGCAACAACCCATATTGAAGCACTGTGAACAAGGATTCCCATAAAGTAACAACATTCGGGGACGAAACCTACAGTAGTCGGGAAAACTTGGTCATTGAACAAACATTCAAGGAAATGAAGAATCCACAACAATTTGATCAAACAATCTTCAGGGCAAATTAGGTAATCATTGTACCTTCGGAAATCAACTGATGCTTTATGCACCCATGTGCCATGACACGACAAACAAGGAAAATTCATGAATCTTTACACAACAATAACATCAACTCCAATGCCCCGCCCCAACACAAGCACACACACTAGTTTCTTTACAGATTAAAAGAGTCATAATATAGGCTGATGGTCAGATGATGTACATTATTTAACGAAATATGGTAAGATATAAGTTCCTGGTGAAAATGAATATTACCTCTAAAATTATGTAAAGCCAGATATAAGCCCAGAAAGACCAAAATAGCTCTACCAGCCACACTCCAACATCTGATATCTTTTTCAGCTCTCCCACCTTGGGAACCACGACGCAAATAGCATGAATGGGGAACAGATCAAAGGCAGCAGAACCAACAAGTGTTCCAGGACCCAAACCTAACCAGTAACAAATAATATAGCTCTTCAGTGGTCAACTTTTACCAGGGAAATATAACTTTAGTAGGTCTTCGACAAAATAAGTTGTTGCAGACACAATAATTTAAGATATCAACGAATGATTATATTCATTTTTCTGTATCTCAGTGGTCTTCTTCTTTTTTGCTGAATAGTCCCAAATTTAATTTTACATACGAAAAAATAAACCAACACAAGAAGGAAACAAAATTCACACCTCCAGCTTCTAGGCTTCCAAGATGCCTTAGTGCGTCAATAATGGCTAGGGAAATCTGTGGGAAGCTGGTGCCAAATGCAAGCAGAGAAATGTCCGCGATGGCATAATTCCACACCTTTTCATGTTTGATAATGTTGGTATTTGTGATTGGATCTACTCGTTCTACTCTTCGAGTATGACTAACAACACTTTCCATAGACTTGAAAAATCGAGCTGTTATGGCTGACAGCCCAATGAAACAATATGCAAGAGCTGCAAAATATAAGAAGGTCCTAATACCTTCACCAAGTTTAGTTTCAAAATAAAAAATCAGGTAGGAACATTGGTCATGTGCGTAGAGATTAGCAACGGCTTGAGCATGAGCAACAGTATGGTTGGTGTGAAATTCCATCTCGTCTTCTTGTTTTACGGCCCAGACATAGTATGGCTGTTACCTTCCCAAACAGTGCCCCAGGCCTCTAAATACAACAAGAAATCACCTGAAACTCGAATAACAACACACCAAATATAGTAAGCATATGCTTCAGGAACAAAAAGACTGACAGATTTTGGAAAATTCAAGTATAAAACCAATTTTAGCTGACACTAATCATCATATAACTCCAGAATATTGAAACATCTCTGTTCTTTAAGCACTTCATCGAGCTAATCGTTATAATTCGACAATTGAGGCACTATCAAGAATGTTATTTACCAACATTGAAACCCAACAATGTGATGAGGTTACATTAAGTGAAAACAAATTCCAAGCTCAAAGAGCCAATTTATTACTATCATATTAAGTTGTCTTAAAATACATGGCGCGAAAACAAAATAAGCCTCCACACAATTTCACAATCCAAATCAAGAATTTCAAAACCAGAGACAACATATTTTTAATCTATCATGCACAATTTCATATAAAATCAAACAACCCTTCATAATTCATAAATTCAACTACCATGATAAAACGAAAAATCAAATTCAACATCCAAAAACATACCAGACGATAAAAACCTGAATTAAGCTTGGCTCAAACTAACCGAAGAACGAAGTGTCTTTAAATACAAATCAAGATACTACTAGTGTACGAATATTAAACTCCCTCGCAAAACTGTCAAGTCGGGATATGAGACGTCTAACGGTACTAAACTTGCATGAGAGTTGTTAGGGTTGATGACATTATATAAGCACAAATTATGAATCATGAAAGTGTCACTTGATGATGCTATTAAGTATTATAAAGATACGAGAATACAAAGACACACGTACATGTGTTAGTTATGTGATACCATAAATCTTGGTTAAAGTCGATATCAGTTAGAAAGAAGACACGTGGCGTTCTGTGATAAGTGGATATAATCGTGTTTCACGTCAATATTAGTTGAGCAACTTCAGCTTTTACTTTTAATTCGGACATGTTGTGGAGCTTGCCTGGTTAATTGTCGAAATTTTATCTAGAGTTTGTCGCGGATTGAACTACAATATCGAGTTACGTGTGTTTGTTAAATTTAATATTTGATTTAAACTTATATAATTAAGTAAATTTTTTATTAAGTTTAATTGATAATTACTTTTAAAATGTTTTGCATTTTAATTTAATAAACATGATCAATCTTATTTTTACAAATTTTTTATCCCTTAATTTTGCAAATGTCACTTTTTTTTTTCAAATTCAGCACCTTATAAAACGAACTTTTTTCCATTTTTCGATTCAAAACTCCGATTCCTCATTTTGTAGATGTCACTTCTTTATTATTATTATTATTATTATTATTATTATTATTATTATTGTTATTGTTATTATTATTATTATTATTATTATTATTATTATTATTACTATTATAAGGCTAATGCACATTTTGCCCCTTATACTATCAAATTGATTTTAATGTACCCTTGTATTTCTAGTCGTTTCAATGTGCCCTCTGAGACCTCCTCGGGCGCGTTTTTTTCATTACCTCGTGTAACATGACTATTTCACCCTTACATGATTTTATGAAAAAAACGCGCCTGAGGAGGTCTCAGATGACACATTGAAACGACTAGAAGTATAGGAGTACATTAAAATCAATTTAATAGTATATGGGGGCAAAATGCGAATTAACCTTATTATTATTATTGTTATCATCATCATTTATTTTTATTTTTATTAATAGTAGTTATTACCATTAAATTAATTTTTTACATGTATATAAAAGCACTAAGGCAAGGGTAAAGTTGGTAGTATAACATAATTTAAGTCTTTTTTTAATTATTATTAAACAACTAAATATAGTCAGTATTCAAATTTATGATAATACATTTTCAAGTCATTCAGTATTAGTTAGATTTCAAATTTTGTATTTTCAGATTCAAATTAAACAAATGTGCTGTTCGTTAGTATCATGAGTGTTTATCATTTGTTACTCTTTATTTAATAAATAATAAAACACATATTGTAGTCTTGGGAAACATAAAATATAATTGAAAGTTGGATTTATTAAATAAAGAGTTTATAAATGATACATCTATTAGAACTTTATTAGCAATCCTCTTATGGAATGGAAAGGTCTTACATCCTATAATGAGTTTTCTCTATTGTGCTAACTTTTAAGTGGTTAGCATGTGTTAAATTGTAAGTTATTAGATTTATCACCTTTTTAGTTATTTTAATTAAATGACTGAAATTACACAAGGACATAATTGGAACATAAAAACAGAAAATTTTAAAAAAAATTGTAATCTTTCCTTTTTTTTGAGCCTTTTTCACGTTTTTCCCCATTTTTAATTGTAGACCATTAAATAGATCAATCTTGTATGAAATCTTTCCTCTCTTTTTTGCCTCTTTTCACATTTTCGCCCTTTTTTTTTTGCCTTTTTCACGTTTTGTCCTTTCATTTGCCGTTTTATTAAATCTTTTTTGTTCTTTCCTATTTCATTTGTGTTTTATTAATCTTTTGTTAGTATTTTAGTTATGTCTATTAGGCGTGTATTTTTTTTTCTAGTTTTCCTATTTTTAATTTTTTTTATCAATGTATAAACACCAATCACACCAAATTTTTGCCCCCCGCCTCATGTCTATTTTCGAATCGTAGATTTACCCGGCCTGTTCCAACAATCAAAGTTAATCCGTGCTAATCTGAGAGTGATTTGGTATGAAAAGGAAGTAAAATAAGAGGAGAGATTATGCAATTAATATGAGAGTGATGTATTAACAAAAAACTAAAATAATGGATGGAGGAATTTCCTAAATTAGTCTTTAGTTAGCATATGTTAACTAAAATATAGTTAACATACAAATAATACGAATATATTGGTAGATTGGCACCTTTTGGTGCATTTTTTTTAACTTGAAGCACCCACCTTTTATTTAGGCGAAACACTAGCAGCACCCTCCCCTAATGAAATGACTGTTTACGCTTAGTAAAATTTACCTTTCTTCCTCTTCATTTATTTCATCTTCTCTAAACTCTACCCCCACCACCATTACCCTGCTCCAAACCGAGCCCAACCCCCTCCCCTTGCTCGAAAATCATCCCCACCCCATGCTGGAAACCCCCCAACTTTTCCCGCTGCTCGAAAATCTCCCCCACCCCATACTGGAAACCTCCCCCAACTCTTCGCGATGCTCGAAAATCACCCCCACCCTGCTGAAAACCCCACTTGGTCAACCCCATCCCCCTAGATGTTGACCGGTCAAACCATCATTAAAGAACACATTGATCTAGAAATATATGTTAGCCCACACCTCAAACAAAAAAACAACAACTTGTATCTTTCAAAATTAATAATGTACCTTTGTAGTTAGCCATTTCGAAGCCTTTTCCTTACAAATCGTGGGGAAGATGGTAAGGGTTGTGACTTTGAGTGGGGAGGGGTTTGCGTGTTTGATCACGATTTTGAATGGGGGAGGAGGTTTCGGGTTTGGTGACTTCAAATGGGGGAAGGAGAAAGGTTTGATGGTGGAGGATGGAAGATGGAGATGGAGATGGAACATGAAAATGGTTGAAAAATGGAGGAGGAAAAAAGAAGAGGAGATGGTGAGAAAATTTTAGGTTTAAGTAGTAAGAGCAAAATAATTAATTCTAGGAGTGATATGGTTTTCAAAAATAAATGAAAAGTTCCCAAAATTTAATTTTAGCTCCAAAAGTGTTAATCCTCCAAAATTCTACAAATAATACGCTCTTATAAGTATTCTTAATACTCCATATCCTATGGTAGATTTTACATCCTCTAAGTATTACTCTTTACGTTTTTTTAGAATGTGCCATTAGGGCACATGTTTTTTTTTCCTTGTAAATTAACGATGAGATGGGCACATGTTAAGAAGTCAATAAAAAAAAACAATTGACTGATTCACATTTAAAATTTGATATGGCAAGATTTTTTAAATATGTTACCTTTGATGCTTATGTATGTTGAATTTCATTTTCATATTTAATGCTTAACATAATTTGACGACAAATAATAAAACATATACTATAGTCTTAATAAATATAAAATATAATTGAAAAATTGTGGTAGGTGTTTTATTTTGGCCAATAATTTTTACACTCCATCTTTTGGTTATACTCCTCTATTTCTTTACTATTTTTTTATCAACTTTTTATACTAAAAATGAAGTGCCATTACCACTAAGCGGAGTATAAAAATCATTGACCTTTATTACGAATTCATATTCAAATTAATATTATTAAACTCCTTTGTACTTTATGCGTGGTCACAGATATAGTGAGTAGTGTTATGAATTTGTGGTGATGGATGAAGAGATCACGGAGACATCATACTAAAGTAGTATTGTTTGCCCAATAACCTGTATGTTCTTCCGTTTTTGTCTAAAACTAAATCAACTTTACTTATCTTTTTGTATAATAAAGATTTTGTTTCCTCTTTTAGAGAACTGGCTACAAAGAGATAAAAGTGCACACATGAATGATATATTGATATGACACCATTCTTTCACTCCCTCCCTAAAATAGAGGGGTAGTTTAGAGGACGTCATAGCATAATACAAAAAAGAAATGGCTCATTAGCCTATCATTAGCCTATCTACGCTAATTGTCTATTACAAACAAGATAATATATACACTTCACTCATAAATCAATTCGGAAATAATCTGTGTTCTAATCTCCATGTTATTACAGGGGATGTTATCTTGGGGGACGGGGTAGAGATGCGTACTATACAATTATACGTTTTCAAACCATGGTGCTCGGAAATGACAGTGCCACTACCCACGACTACTGCATAAGTCATCAATACTCGAAAAAGAGGGCAATAAATATTAGTATTAATAAACTAATAAAACACAGGAAATTACTAGATACGATACTAGTAACAGCATTCGTGTCAAGAAGACTCTAGTTTAGGCCACATAAGAAGAAATCAGACGATAAGTTGCAAGTCTGAATATTTGTTTCCATTTTTCAATCAGACCTCAGATTTCATCTTCCAAAAAGAGTTGTTCCCACCTCCTCGACTGAGATGCATAGAAGCTAACTCTCAGCTTCTAACTTACGAAGACTATTATATAGAAATGTGATAGAATCGCGGGAGTTTGCATTCAATGGCGGAACCAAATTAAAGACGTAGGAAAACGCTTGTGCAACCACCATTGGCTTTTTAGTACTGATATCATCATCTAACAACCCCAGGCTCTGTTCACTGTAAGGGAATGACTCGCTGAGATGGAAGAAACATTCCCCTGCCACCTTCTCGACCTGAAACAATACAAGCCGACATCTAGAGTCAACATCCAACAAAACCAAATTCCCAGAAAAACAAAAAACAAGAAGAAGAATGGAGCAATGAAGAGTGGGTGAGTAACATTTTCTGTTTTAGGCTACATCACATATAACCTGCCTGCTACTCTTTTGAACAAACATACGAGAGATTGGGGCAAGAACAGCAGAAAAACTTATCCTAAGGGTTCTCACTAAATAGTCATAAACTTAGCTCTTTGATAAACAAAGGTTCAAGAACTAAGATTTTATCATAATTGTTTTCAGTGGAAGGTAGAGAACTACAGACATCTAGCTGAGAAGAGAAGCTGAAAGGCATATTCTGAAGAATTCATGTCCTTATATAAGAAATGGAACTAAAGTAATTGGAAAATATAGCCACTTCATGGTTTAAGCATCCTCTTCTGAAATTTTATCAGTTATTTGAAAAGCACACTGATCAAACATTTTAACTGGCGAAGTCGAAATAAGAACTTCAAGTGCATGTGTATTGTCTAAAATATACTCAAGGAATTGTTTGTTAAAATGCAGATGGAGGTTTAATACTGACCATAGCGGGTCGAGTATTAAGTATAATTGAACTTCATCAGGTAAAAAAGTAAAAGTGCAAGCATAGCCTATGGCACCCCAACACTTTTTATGAATTTATCTGAAATATAGAAGACATAAATGGTGACAGGCTTGATCGAATGTTGAACATGTGTAATAGTAACATATTAGTAAATAAATATAAACACTTGCCTGTAACTGAGAAAACCGTAGATTGTTCATTGTAATAATAATTTGCACATGAATTAGGGAATCCGCTAACGACCGAACGGCTAGGTACTCAAAGAACATTTGAAGTCGGTGTTTATATGCTCCCCAATTTTCACTGTTTATGCTGGGGAACCACAATACACACGCGACCTCCCGCCATGGAACCCGATATCCACCTCCGCAAATTATTATCTTGTATAGGTCAGAAAGGTCTATCAAATCCCTGATACACTCAACAGAAGGGTGTTTATTGTGGTCATATTTCTGAGACGATGTTGTTATTATGTTGAATGGAGCATAATGATGAATGAGATGAGATGTAAAACGGAAATCAGTATCATCCATCAGTAGAACACATCCATCATAAGGTGAAGAGGGAAAATATTCCAGGAGACGACCCACATCAGCGAACTCATTATTGGGACTGCGTAGTGATGAATCATTGCCTAAAGATGCTGAACGACCTAAATCATGAGAAAATGTGCAGGAACTACCATTGCGACATCCCTGCAAATCAAATTGCAAGATACATTATTGTGTGAGCTTGCTAATTATGAGGGGAACTTATCGTAGGCCAAAATTAAGACTTTATCAGCACAAAGACAAGATCATACATGGTTAAGTTTGAATGCACATTCTCCATCTCATTCCTTTAAAGAACTTACTATACATTGAACCATAATAAACATGATAAGTTTGTAAAGCCTCAAACCCATCTTCTTAATTGTTCATCTTCGAAGCAGTAGTTCAAATACTATATTTTGTGTTTAATATTAAGATTTATTGTGTAGAAGTAACACCCCAACTATTTTATGAGTATTTAATTTTGGGATATTCAAAAGAAAACTATATTTTGTTAACTTAAGGTCATAATTAGAGTTATTCTAGTAATATGGTGAAGCTGAAAATGATATACTTATGGTGAGAGAAATCAAAAAGGATGTTGAAATATTTGAAGTGTAGACATTAGTTACAAAGACTTAGACTACTTCGATGGGAAGTTAGATTTCTTGTAGACAACCACTCTAGGATTGCCGAAAAGATCAAAAGACGTACTAGTTCTAGATTAGGAAAGCAAAGAACACAAGGATAACAAACATGTCATACAAACCTATAATTAAATTTGAAATTACCTTAAGAAATTCAGTTACTGAACGAAGAAGAAACTATTAAGGCTCAAACTAATAGTTAAAACAAAAGAATCTCAGAAATACCTGCAAGGAGAGGAAAAATTTGCAAGTAGGCTTGTATTCAGGTGAGGGTAAGACATGAACGAATTTACACTGGCTACCCCTGTTACACAATCCTCTGACGAAATATGTACAGATAGAATCCTCATCATAATTAGCATTTACATGTGTTGCAATAGGAAAGTTTGCTGAAGCATCTTCCACAAGCTGAATTCTCAACTGTAGCATAACCATTCAAAAATATTAGTAAATTGACATTTTTACAGGGAAGTCAATGCCCTTTAAAAGAAGTTAATACCTCTTTCACAGTAGCTGCCAATTTTTTGGCTATATCATTGGCTTTATAGTGGTTGGGGGATAGAAAAGGTACAGCAGTGCACTTCTTTTCTTCATTATCATGGTTAAGGGGTTCATCATCTGTGAGCTGACCCTCAGCATTCTTACACGTGTGTTCAAAGTGATGAGGATCATAATAATACGGTAGACCATCGGAAACAAGAAATTCAGGTCGAAAGCGATGTAAGGTACTCAGGGTTTCGTCATCTTCAATGAAAAGCACACATTAATACACAAACGACAAATATATCAGATGATAAAGCTTAAAAGGCATACATGTTGCTTCAACTTGATGGAGTGCTGACTGCACAAGATTGTGAAGCGAGCACCATTCCTCCTCCATCTTGGGGGGCACAGTTCCCCAGTCCTCATTTTGGTTACATACCCCCATCAATCGTTCAAGACGATGATGATCCTATAAGGAATAATGATGAAATGGAGAGTAAGATTTGTTCCATAGTCAAACCATGTCAAATGAAAAAGAGCAGAGAGCGGGTTGGCAGGGAGGGGAAATTAGGACAGACGAGGTGAGATGCAATGTTATTCCCATATGGCTTACCCTAAAAGCATGTTGCCAAAACTGAAATGCACAAAAACCTCCCATCGCTAGAAGCTCCTTTTTACCAGTCAATCCTGTGCTTTTATCTCCAGCATAGTAGTTACTAATAAATTCCATAAACTGAAATAGTAATTGTGTTAGTCAGAAATGAAAAGTTTTTAAGCAATTTATATAATTCAACATTGACAATGAACAATAATCATTACCAAGGATTCCTTGCCGAAAGGACGACTGATTGGTAGAGGTTGGATATCCAACATTATTCCAAGAAGGATTCCTTCACGTAGTAATCCTAGTTTTCCGAACTTTAGTATGAGAACAGAAGCATCCAGTGACAAAGAGAAACAAGCAAGTAATCGCCCATAAAATGTAGGCTCATAGCGATTCCTGGGAGCTTTCTCCAACGCACCAATATGAACAAGCAATTCAAGAGCATCCTGAACAACCTCAGGATTTGGAGGGTCAAGAGCCTTCTGTAACAAGACTGAAATGCGAAGTCCAAAAATTATTCAACATTTTTTTAATGCATGTGACCGATACCATTTGCAGACATGCATATAGAAAGGAAGAACGTGCACTAAGTATACAATACCAGGCAAGTTTTAGTACTCTATGACATGATAAAAAAAGGGCGATGCTGTTTGAATTTTTCTAGAACGGTTTTGCTTAGAATAAGGTGAATACATCGCTTAAAGATGATCGACACACATGAATATGATATGCACCATTCTCTAGTCTTATACTACATACTGAAGGTGTTTCTGCTTCCAAATGTGGCTTTAAATACTAATTTTAGGACAATCAATGGAAAGGAAAAAGTACACAAAAGAGAGAATAACAAATATTGAATACTTAAGGCGTCGTCCATGTCTTGTGAGTTGGTAGCCATAAATCTTAGTAGACCATGCAAGTACTCATGTAAAGTACTTATACAAGACAAGAGAAAAGATGAAATCTAGGATTAAATTTAGACATCTACTGGTACCAACAAATGGAGATAAAGAATGCACTTGAGAACATATGAAATCGTTAGCATAATACTGAGAAGTAGAACATTACGCTTTGGTTCATTGATGGCTTTAGATTGTGCACAGCACATATGAAGTACTTGGAGCCTTAATGACAAATTTAGAATAGAAGGAGGCTCGAAATCCTCCAGTTTACTGTAAAATGATCCAGTAACTAGACGATAGATATCACCGTCACAAGTTCTGCCAGTTCTCCCCTTGCGTTGCTCGGCCTGCAACAAAGACTTCTCAAAGACGCTAATTCAACCAAAAAAGGAACAATAACAGAAAACATTTCTACTCGTACCTGAGATCTGGAAACCCAAACAATCTCTGCAGACTCTGATTTCTGAAAGCTGTCCCAAAATACTTGTAAAGAGCGGCATGAGTCAATCACGTAACCCACTTTGGGTATAGTTACAGAAGATTCTGCAATGTTAGTGGCCAATATGACCTGAAAATGTAATACCTTGTAAGATAGGTGCAATATAGCACTAGGGATATAACATGAGTCAACGAAACAACAAGTTTCTAGCTGACAATATATAGTTGTACCAAGCATGTTACTGATGCTGTAAATACTTAATAAATATAAAATAAACTGGACAGTTTCATGCTTGTTTTCATAGACCTATAAATTCAGATGATATGCATGTAATTCCAAAAGTTTCACTAAGATTTTATTCAAAAAACTTATATGAGGGAGTATGCTTGTATATTTGATAGGAGAAAATAGTGTATTTGACAAAAATATTCTATCTTCACTGATTAGTAAATTGTGTATTTTAAAATGTCCTTATGAAGCATGCAAAGTAGACAAATTATAAGAAGGAGGTTCCCATGACTCATTAACTTAGTAGTAAACAACCACCCAAAAGAAAAAAGACAAGAAAAACAGTGACATGAATACATGTGTGTGTATCACAGCTATAATATGTGGTGAAAAAAGCAAGGGTAAACTTGTTAGGCAAGAGAAATTATATATAAAAAGAGCAAGTCTAAACTTCACAAAAAGAGCTCATTCAAGCATCACAAACTCAACAGAAATTGTACTACAAAATATACAAGAAACACCTGATACGCAATTTTAGAACCTCACCTTACGGTGTGATTTTGAAATTTTCATGGCCTTAAGAGCCTGTTGGATGTCAATACTGCTATGAAGAATGTGAACCTTGAAGTAGTTATTGAAGGGCTTCAAAAGAAACCATTGTTGCTCCAACAAATAGTATGTTGGAAGGAAAACCAAGATGCTCTTTTCAATGTCTGGTTCATTTTTGTGAATGTGTATTATTAAATCATGGATAAGCTTATGCAAATGAACCTTGAAATCAGCAATTGCAGTATCAGGGCTTGACCCATTACAATAAGTCTTTGCACAATCATTTGATTCAATTCCAAGAAGATCTGTCACCTGTTTGCAAAGGCGTAATAGGTCTGTCTTAATAACAAGGCTTATCCAAAAAAGGTTAAAATTGAATAGGTAATCAATATGAACATGGTATTTGGGAACATTGTTTTAAGCAAGAAGCCTATAAGCAACCTTCCGGCAAGCGTAGGCTGACACGAAGCTTTTTTTTTAATTATCTTACTTACAAGCTACAAAAGTGAAGCTGTTTCTAAACACCCACCAAAATTGTTCCCTTCAACAAGAAAATATAACAAATTTGTACAAAATTGATTTCTTTTAAGGAAGAGAAAGGTGAACTGAAAATGAAAATTAATGTCTCCAGCACTACCAAGTTTAAATTACCTGTTCAAGGTACAAAACTTTTCGCTGAAATATTGTATGTTGGCCAGTGCTAGGAATCGCCAACACATTTATTCTTTCATCCTTCCCAAGATCACTAAAGTATTCACGATATCTTGAAATATCAGCAGTAGCAGACATCAAAACAACCCTGCATAATAAGCAAAGTTAGTAACTACCATATCACTTCAAGAGGCATGCCAAGTAAATTTTAAGATGCATTTGAACTTCCCTGATCAGAAATGCAAAAGAAAATATGAGAAATAATTTTAGAAAGAAGAAAGAAAAGGTGCTACCGCAAGTCTTTCACTTTGCGTAAGAACTGCTTCACACATACAAGCACAAGGTCCGACTCCACAGATCGTTCATGAACTTCGTCAAGAATCAAAACTTTGCAGTTGAGTGCATTAGACCCCTTATCTCGCATTTCCTCCAATAATACTCCAGCAGTTTTGAAGATAATTTTTGACCTACAGGAAAAGAAAATGACATGCTATCTTAAGCAGAACTTCATACTGAAAATGCAATTAAGTAATAAATGACACAGACAGATGGTATTACACGGTAATCCAGAGGCACATCAACTTTTAAGCATCCCTATATATCCTTCCCTGTATTTTGTTCACTAATTTCCTCTACAATTTATTTCTCATTTTCCCTATTTCGGATGTGAATGCGTCAGCTTATGCATATAACCAGGCCAATTAAAAGTTTGTGGGTTTTTTGGGTGTCTTAATTGTCTGCGTAAAAGGTGGCACTGGGAATCCTTCCATTCTCCAACATCTGCATATCTTACAACAACACGTATATGTAAAATCCTTTTACATCATCCCCCCCCCCCTTTGTGCAAAATCTAAACCATATCCAGAACCCTGCGGTCAGTTACAGTCTTGGCATTGCATCTACCAGATGAAAAATACCTTTCCGAGAACTCCTTGGACTGACCAATGTGATACCCAATTTCTTCACCAATTTCACAATTCCTGGATTTCGCCACCATTTGAGCTACGGCAACCACAGCAAATCTCCTCGGCTGAGTACAATGTATGGGCTGTATGTTCTCCTCGAGTAAGAACTGAGGGACCTGTGAGCTCTTACCTGGAACGTGAAAACCAGAATCCAAATTAATTTAAAAAACCATCAATGTGGAAGTAAATCAAAGCTTGGGCAAAAATGCAAAAGTATGCCTCATTTCTTAAAAATTGCAATTTTTCCAGAAAATTAAAGTCCATTAAAATCACCGGACAGTTACTACAGTACTACACACTATTATTCCCGATGCGATCGAGTTAATATATAAGAACCCACCTCACCTATTTAAGGAAAAAAATCATGATCATACCAATATCTATATGAGGCCATAAAAGGCTCATATTACCAGTCTCTAATTACAGTAGCACCCCCTCCCCCCCCCACCTCCGGAAAAAAAAAAAAAAAAACTTAAGCCACACATTAATTTTCCATTTTAACTCTAAGCTAAGCAACTCCGCATTTTCTTGACAAAGAAATACAAGAAAACCAAGCTGCAGAAAACTATATAACATGTACAACATACCCAAAAACAGAATAACAAACATGCACAAAACTGCCCCTCTAAAAATCACAATTTTGCCCAAAAAATCACCCACAGACTGAAAACCAAACTTGCACACAACTACAAACAAATATCACATTTTTTCCCATTCACATACACAAAACAACAAATAAAACCAACTTTTTTATTCAAAATCAAACCACTAACACAATTCACATAAATAAACATTTAAACCACAAGGATGAGTCCAGTGACCCCTTTCTATTACTCACGGGAACCTCGTCGTTGCAGATTACAAGGGCCAAATTTTTAAAACAAACATACACAAAAATACAAACTCAAAACCAGAAGTGCACAACGAACATATAAAAACCCCATACTTGCTTCATAAAATCAACCAGTTACACAATTCACATACACAAAAAATACATACAAAACCCTCCATTCTTACTTCACAAAATCAACCAGTTACACAATTTACATACACAAAAATACAAGCAAACCCCCCATTTTTTCATAAAATCAACGACTTACATAATTCGCATACACAAAACTAAATACAATTATACAAACCCACATAGTTGCTTCACAAAGTCAACCACTTACACAATTCGCATACACAAAAACACATGTTAGCCTAGTACAGGAACTAAAAGGCACAACTTTTTTTCAAAAAAACAGTTACAGAGCAAGCAAGCGAGTGAATTACCACAACCAGCTTCACCAACAATAAACGTAATCCGATTTTCAAGAATCTTCTCGACTATCTTCTTCCTCATGGACATTACCGGAAGATCCCCGAAATTGGACGAAGCCAACGATGAGGAAGATGTTGACGGCGGCATTAACGTTGACTTTGACGACCGTGAAGACGTCGTTGAGGAAGGCATAATGTTGGTGTTGAAAAGGTCAACAGAAGTCAATGAGACACTTCACTCTTGTTCTTCCAATAATTGTGCTCGTGTTTAATATAGGTTGTATTTGGTCCGTATATTCAGAAAAAATACGATAAGGATGGGTATATATAATTCCAAGGCCCTACTTTCCAAGGCCCCAATCGAACCAATGAAATCAAGGTTGGAATGAATATTCAACCTTAGATTCACTGGTTCGCTATATAATAATGAAAAATTGAATTGTTGTTTAGAACCGAACCAATGAATCTGAGGTTGAGTATTCATTCCAACCTTGAATTCATTGGTTGGATTGGGGCCTTGGAAAATAGGGCCTTGGAATTAGTTTTTACCGATAAGGATGTGTCGTACGAGGAGGAGTATAATACGGAGTACTAGTCTTGCGGATATTGAATATCCATTTGACTTAAATTTTGTCATGGAGTATCTTTTTTGTATCCTAGTGAGTGGTGACTGGTGTCACCGAGGTGTGGGTGTTCGAAATGGTTAAAGATTTAGTTCGACTTAAATTTAAGATACACTCAAAATTCAAAGTTTGATTTCGTTTGTCTTTAGGAATGTTGGAGTTCAAAATAAGGAATAATATTGACTAAAGTATAAATATAAAATGTGTGTCGAGGGTTAGGCTCTAATTTATTCAAATTTGATGTTAATTATATTTTTATTTAAGGGTTAAAGGCGGGAACCATCACCTATGTTATACACAGGTCCCCTTTCACTCACTCATGATTTGATTGACCTCTTTCACTCATCCATAAAATAAAAGGAGTCTCTTTCAATATTGCCGTGTTATCTACTATTAATGTTGCCGCTAACACAATAATTTAGTAGGGGCAAATTGGTACCTTCAGGCTTAAAATATAACCAAAAAAAGGAAAAATCGAAAATACCCAAATCAACTTAATGGTTATCCGAAATCCCCAAATTAAACTCGAAATTTAATCGATCAAAACGGAAAACCATTGGGTCCTTTTATTTCATGGGTGAGTGAAAGATGCCAATTAAATCATGAATGACTGAAAGGTGACCCCAGGTAAAACATAGGTGATGGTTCCAGCATTTTACCCTTTATTTAATGATGTTAATCGGTGCAATTTTCCAACTTATGCTGGATAAATAACTGATACGTTCGAATTATTGAAAAACACATATTTTAAAAAAGATCATTTCGATTCTGATATTCAGTAATTTAATACTTTATATATTTTATTTCTATCATTTGATATTGTTAACAATTATAATAGTTATCTAAATTCTAGCTTCATCTCCTAACTTGAGTGTATTATAATAAAGTATGATTTTTTTATAATGTGCCCTTAATTATATAAAAAAGTACATTTAAAAAATCTTTCTGTATCAAGTTTTATATTTAAATTTTTAGTTAAATATATTTCACTATTAATCTCTTAACCTTTGTTCTAACTTCTAAGAGCACATTTTAATAAAATCGAATAAAATGTAATTATATATAAGAATTATTGTATCGTCAATCTTACTAGGACTCGATAATATTCCCTTAATCCTCAAAAGATTTTCAAGATTTTAAAGTTTGGATTCTAGTGATTTGACTTTTTTAGTTATAAACAGATAAGTACTACTGTATTTTCTGAAAGAACAATTTTTGATTTGATGAAATCAAAATCGCCTATGTTAGTTAAGGCTCAAGATACGAGAATTTTCGGAATGAATTAGCAAGAGCCGGACCCACAGCATAAACCTGAACGGAACCACGGACCTAGACATGGCAAACGAACCGGCCCCAATAGGGCCGCCACGAGGGCCCTGTTGGAAATTGATGTGTCAATTTCCTCAATTAGTGCCCGTGAACTATATCATCTATATATACGGTTCAACAACCGATAGTTATCTGAACTATCAGTAGTCTCACCCGAGATAATGCCGGGGGTCATCGAATGGCAGACTAGGCTCTCACGATGATCTTCGGGATTCGTGTATACGGTCTTATACGTTGAATCCCGATGCCTTCGTTACTCGGGCTATGAGGTCACACACGTAACAATTACCGAAGATACATTCGAGTAGTGACCCGAAAGTGAATAAGGGATTTGATCCATATTGAGGAATTTCGGTTCGATCGAGATCGTGTCCCGACCGAACCGATGGTGCGCCCGGAATTGGTTCCGGACACACCATTTGGGGTTTATGTATATATATATATGTGAGATATATATATATATATTATCATTTATTGAAATGATTTAATTAATTAATGAATTAATTAAATAAGATATGATTTAATTAATTAATTAATTAAGATTAATTAATTCCATCATCATGAATGGTTGACATCTTGGTGGCTACTTTATGCCTTGGGAAGGCTTTGTAAGTCTTGGGAAGAACTCTTGTAAGAGAATCTTCCATGGACCAAGAGGCATTAACCATATGGATGGTTAATGTGTTTGTTTAGTGTATAATGTGTTTCATCATCCATTCTATATCATAAGATGATATAGAATGGGTAGATCATCAATCTAAGTATCACACAACTCTTGTTAGAGAACACAAACAAACACACACACTTCATCTTCAAACCCTCTAGCAAATCTCTAAGTGTTAGAGTATAGAAATTGTTCTATAGTTTGCTATAGTAGTTAGACTACACATTCCTCAATAACACACACTAGTCCAAGTGTGTCTTATTGCTATCTAAGGTATTGGTGTGGACTATTTCATAGTAGTTCCATATCACCTTGGTGATAGAAATTTCTTCAAGAAGAAAGCAAGGAGCAAGGTGTGGGGATAAGCACTTGAAGATCATATCGCTTCCGCTCACGCTTCAAAGGTATATCTTTGTAGCCACACTCTTTGATTATGTTAGTTGTAGCATATTCACACTATCTTTAAACATATACTTCTATGAGCTAGTTCTATTGTGTAAGTTCTAACGATCAACGAATTAGGGTTTTCTAGACATATGAACTATCGTAGTTCATTGTGTCTTGCAACCCCGGGATATTCCAACAGGCCCGGCCCCAGCCCACATCTTTGAGGGGCCGAATACGGGCCTATGGGTTAGGCCCACAAACCCGGCCCCCTTCCAAAGCCCGCGAATGCCCGTGCCGGCCCCTAGGCCCGGTATACTCGGTATACCCGTATACAATATAATTTTATAGTTGTATTTATTAAAAAATAAAGTAATGCTAGTTGGGTTTGAACCTTGTTTGTCAAAGTAAACATATATGTGTACTTACCATTATTACTTGTTATGTTTTATGTTATAATTAATAATATTATCTACTATTTAAATATAATCATAAGATGCATCAATATATTATTCTTTAAAATAATAAACGTAGATTAGTGTTACATTACATATTATTTAATAGTATAACACATTTTTTTGATATGCTTATAAATATTATTTAATGTTAGATATTATTAAAAATACAAGATGTGTTACTATATACTAATGCATTTTGTATACACTTAAATAATACCATATAATACTTGTGATTTAAATCGAATTACACTATGTATTACTTTATGAACACATTATAAATTAAACTATGTATATTAACGCATATTTATTTTCTTTTGTAATATAATTAACATTAAATAATATCTTGTAAAGAAAATTTTAACATTAAACAACTTTTATAATATAATGAAAAAAATACATTTGTCTAACTAATTTGTAATATAATGATGAATATAGTTCTTTATTAATACTAAAAAACTTAATTAATTTTAATTGAAGTTGTAGTATAGTGATAAATATTGCAAAATATAATGATTTTATTAATACCAAATGCACAAACAACACAAATGAAGTCTTGGCACAATGGTTAAGGTGTTCCTTATGTTTGCAAGAGGTCTATGGTTCAAATTCCTCAAGCATGTAAGCCGCAGCCTGCAAGCTCAAATAAGCCTTTCAGCCCAGATGTGTTTCTTTCAATGGCGGTCCTGTCCAAGAATGCTAGACAAACACCGCCCCACCCATACATAATTTGATATAGAAAGCTCCTCTTAATGTTTGATGTGCAGTGAGTTTGTAAGAATAAGGTCATGAGTTTGATTTCTCCTACCAACATTTTCTGGGTTAAGGTTATTATATCGGCCAGAAGTCTATTGGCGTGAACTTGACGGAAACGCATACAAGTCGGATGGAAAGTGGTGTTTGCAGTGGCGGACGGACGAGTAACGAGTAAGAATCTGCCCATGTGAGAAACAACAGCTG
This sequence comes from Echium plantagineum, assembly GCA_003412495.2. Classification (NCBI taxonomy): domain Eukaryota; kingdom Viridiplantae; phylum Streptophyta; class Magnoliopsida; order Boraginales; family Boraginaceae; genus Echium; species Echium plantagineum. Next base: position 9,148,647 of record CM016567.1, on the reverse strand, counting down.
AAAAAGGATGCTAATACCTCGTAGGTTGAGGAGCAAAAGGAGAAATCGGCCCAAAAAGGGACTCCCGTCTAATCAGGTATTTGGTAAGGCAGTAGCTGACTAAGTTGATAAGGTGATGATTATAACCAACCCAACAACAATAACATAAGGGGCAGAATTAAGTGGATTGATGATAAGTTCCTTGTACCAAAAAGATAAAAATGATTAATGACACAATCAACCAACAATTTTTTTACTTAATTATTGTCGCTAGGATTTATCCAATCGAAATAACTAGCTCGACATGAAGTAATCTAATTAAATTGTTAAATTTGAAACTCCTAAACCTTGTTACAAATAATTTAGTTTTTACCCAAAAAAAAAGACCACTTATATATATTTGTCTATTTGTTTTAATGCTTCTAGTAGATTACATAGTCGGTTCAAAATATTTTCTCCAATTTTTTATTTTAACATTTAGTGATTATAATAATTAGTTCATGATAATATGCAAATAATTAAATCAATTAACAATATAATACCATGCTACTATGAATATTTGTTCCAATGTTTCCAGATAAAAATGGGAAATAATGGTCATCTTGGTATCGATTTACTTATACAATAATAAGTTACAAATAATAATAATAATAATAATAATAATAATATCATGAAAATAGTAAATTTAACCAATTATAAAAGTAAAATCATGATCAATACTTTACTATCCATTTTACTTATTTGTTAATACATGTAATAGAATAATATGTAACCAATATGATATAATAGCTAAACAAATTATTCTAACATTCAATAATTATAATAATAAGTGAATGATGATAACATACAAATAATCAAATCAATTAATAAGAAATCATTCTCTGTCAATTTATTTTAAAATAGTGAGTTATAAATGGTGATAATAAAGTGTAAATAGTAAATTTTATCAATTGTTAACAAATGGCTACTAATGATCTAATAAATTACACAATGAGTGAGTCAATAAAAAGTATATGCTCTCGTTTTAATATGACTATAATATAGGTAATAATAAAATATTAATAACTTATTAGTAATAATAAATACCGCGTTGGAACTATCATGATGTAAATTTATGAATAGTGGTTATTTCTATGTTATCAATTGTATAACTCACAAGTTATCGAAATAGTAAAAATCACATAATACAAAATATATTCGTAAGATCTCTTGTTTTATAAAATGCCAAAATTTCTCTATTTGTGTTATTTAGATCAAAATTATGTCAATTCTTAGAAAGTTATCTATTTGAAATTAACATTTCATTAAATAAAGGAATTAATATGCTTTTAGACTTCGTAAACAAGGGCTGACCCGTTGGGTCAACCCTAACCCGTTAACATGTTTATTTGGTCACCAGACTATGCCAAATGAGTACATGAGTTGTGAACCACTTAAGAGACCTCGTCTTCTACACACAAATAAGTTGAGCAGGTTTCATAATCACGATCTCATTATCAGAATACTTATTCTATTATGGCAAGTGCTCGTCTTGGTTTCTTTCTTGAACAATTGGTAATAAATGCGATTGTAATAGCTTTCTATTTATTTTATTTTATGGGTGTTTCTAAAAAGTGCCATAAGGGCACATGTTAAGCACTTATATATGGTAATATAATTTAACATTCATAAGCATATAAAGTAACATTCATAAGCATATAAGGTGACATTCAAATTTCAAATACGATTTTTAGCAATTATGTTCCCTTATTAATTTCTTAACCTGTGCCCTAAGGGCACATTTTAGAAAAATCCTATATATAATAAAGGTTATGTCATAAAAATAGTTATAATTTACTACAAATGTATATTTACATATCTTTGTATTTAAAATTAGTTAAAACTAACTTCAAATGGATAGTAACATACATTTTTTGTAACGACCCGCCCCGAGTCGGCCGCCTCGAGGTTAGGCTCGATATCAAATCCAACACCAGAGTCACCACTCGATGGATGACTCGATAAGTAAAACAGTTTTCAAATGACCAAAGGAATTAAAATACATAAATAAATAATGTAAAATCTGGTTTACTGAAAAGGGTTAAAACATATCCATCGGTGTTCAATACCCTAGACCCGTAATCATTAAATACAACCAAAATCTCAATATACAAGTCAATAGTGCCCGACAAGGGTAAAACAGGAAACATAGAGGAACACGAAACAAGAACAGCTACGGCTGAGGGAGATCCTAATGCCACCATCGCCACTCACCAAAGGAGGGTCATCGCACACTACCACGCCACTAACCTGCTAAAGAATAGGTCCCCGAAGGGGTCAGCTCGACAGCTGGTGAATCCTTCTCACGCGTGGCTACCACCCCACGTACGTGATGCGAAAGTAAATGATAATAACATACGCGAAATAATAATGCTCAAGACATAAGTAATTGATCTCAGAATGACAAACAATATAACCACACAAATGCAATACTAAATGCACTGGATCCGGACTTTCGCACTGTACAGTACTCTACCTAGCTCAACCTGCAGGGAGACCAACCCATGTAATCATCACACATCTCGTCATACACACATCTCATCCATCACACATCACAACATCACACAAAACCCCTGTACTCCGCATATGGGCCCATCACAATCATGGCGCCCGTCAATCCTACGTTGCCGGATCTGGACAACACACACAACACATATACGACCCGTGGGTCCACCCTAACATCTCTACTCATGCTCCATGCTCAATAGTAATCATCATAATGCATCAATATGTACTATCATTACCACACAACACATACAAGAGTAATAACAACACGTGAGTAAGAACTCACCATAAGCAAAGCACGCAAATAGAATCCCCGAGTCTCGAGCTGGAATCGCTCACACAATAGGACCTATATAATATAAATATTCTAGATCAAATACTACTCCAAATATACCCCGTCCCACTCGTAATAGTTACATCACTAATTATTATACATATGCAAGGGCTTTTAGATTAATCTAGGAAAAGTGAAGATTTTGCCCTTGGGCAGAAAAATGACCATTTTGCCCCTGAACCCCACATGGTCAACCCTGAGATTATAATAATTCTAACTCATATAAGTTGTACCTCTTATGCCCATTATAATATTATTACTATTGAAAAGGTATAGTCATCAACACTTTAGTCACTATCGGCTTGGTCAACGGTCACCCTAGTCAAAGTCAAATGTGGTCAAACTTAGGTCAACTTCCATAAATATCCCAATTCTATTCCCATATCAAGTCAAATCAAATCCTTATCCTATTCTAAGATTACGCCCTTACTTCCGGTGAAATTACGCTTTTACCCCTCAATTATACTTAACTACAATTCTAACCCAAATTATATCACATAACTATTAATTTAACCCTTATAAATCATAATTACCTATTCTAAACCCTTATATAATTAACCTTAGCACCCAAGCTCATATTTTATATCATAACTTATATCTTTCACAAATGTCCCCAAACTTGTCTATAATTGCACTTTAAGCCCAATTCTTTCATACTAACCCAATATTCATACCAATAACAATCTAATATTTCATATCAAGCCTAAATCAAGCCCCCCAATCTGCTCTACCCATTAATCGCCCCTACTTCACCAAATTTTGACAATTTCATCAACTATACCCCTTAATTTGACCCGAAATCGATCTAGTTCACCATCGACAACCTAGTTGCTCCCTAACCACCATAAACCTCCAAATGCAGGTTCTAAGGCTGCATTAGGGCTGCCCGGACAGGTACGCTGCTCTACAACCATCCAATTATCACGTCTAAACATAATTCTTACCCCAAAATCGACAACAATTCACTATAGCCAATAAACTCACCATAGTCGAACTCAAGGTTCTCAACCCCACTAAAATTCGAACATGAACAGTCCTAACATCAACATAGTACTTAATGTCGAGCCTTATTCAAGCCTAATATCATTACTTGGCAACATCTTAGTCCTATACAACATTAATTACATCACAAACTAATAACCTAGCACATTAATCATCACCAAAGTCGACTATGTGCACCTTCAAAAGATTCCAAGATCAACACTTATGGCTATATTATGAATATAATTATTAACAATCTAATTTAGGTGATAATTATATAACTATGACATGAAATATTAAATGGGCAAGCTTATCATCATCAAACCATTAAAATCGGCCAAAAGCATTACCTACGGTTTGGGTTCTTAGTTCAACTAGCAACATGTATAACAATTCAATTACAACTAGTATGCTTTAGCTAAGATCTATACCACATGATAATAAACTAATAATTGGCTCACCTTCCCTGCTCTTCCTATACGGCCAACAGGATGAACAAAAGATAAGGTCCAAAATGTGTAATTTGGTTACCTCTTACGTTGAAATCTGCCTAAGAATTGCTAGCTTGAATCGCGTGGGTTTGGATGCTCGAATCATATGAGAACAGAGAACGTGAAGGATTGTAGAGGAACGCATAAAAGAAGAAGAAGAAACTCGGCTGAGAATTTAGAAGAATACGATCTGTTGTTTTTGGCGTAGGGTTTTGGCTCATTCTCGGGTTTTTATAGTGTTGGCACGGGCCTGGCTCGTTAAGGGCTTAATCCGATCGTTTAACGAGCTTACTAATGAGTCAGAACAATACTAAACGGGTTATAATTGAGCGTAACAAGTTATATTATTCTACTTAATTATTTTATTTTAAATTCTATATTAATACGGGCCTTAATATTACAATCTACCCCCCTTAAAGAATTTCGTCCTCGAAATTTAAATCGAAACTAACATCTCACAGTGCCAACAAACTATTACTATGCCATACATAACCGACTTCCACATCTCATGACCATGCCATCATAATCGAACTAACATCTCATAACTATTCTATCAGTTCATGTCAACTATACATCACAACATCTTACCTCCGATCATCATGTCTTAGATCTCACACGATTCAATTATAGGCCTCCAACAATTATCACGACATCATCAACTACGTGCGCAACTAATCTATGTACATGATATAATAACCATATATCCCGCTCAATGGTCACGTACACGTGACACCACCTCTCAATACCGCTCACTAATCTCATCGCACGATCATCAAGAATTAATATCATCACTAGTCGCCTTTCATATATTAATAGTTCAATACCGATATTTCTTGTCCGCAATATTAATGATACAAAACCTGACGTCACCCCGCACTACCTGGTATACGACATACATACAATGAAACAGAACCAATATGATCAGCATCACCCTCTTAACCTTATAATGTCATCACTATAATTTCCTAATCAGCAAGGCCGAGGTATTTTAATGTTCCATCTCTCTACCTCTTATTGACACTCACATCATCATAATATCAATAACTTGTCTTCCCCACATAATGATATCACTGCTACCGTACGGATCATACTAATACCTCCTCGTTCCGCAAAACGAGTTTATTTTCTTTCCTCTATAACTCGCGTCCTATAAGTATCACCTTTATTTCAAAATCTCCAAAATTTAGATATCATCTCCTAATAGATAACCATCAGTGACCCCCCCTTTCTGTAACCCAACCTGTTAAATATCAACTTGGTGCACTCAAATGCATATCACCTTAAGAACTTACAAGTCCATCATCCGAATAATTACTAGTGACACCATCTCCATTAGTTAAGATTATCATTCTCTTGCTTAGGTCAGTTATAATGCCTCTTTATCCCACTATCAAGCCTTAGATCATACACATTAGAAGCATATATCCCCCAAATTATCACCCAGTTCGATAACCAGTCGCCACAACTACTCATTGGGTTAATAGTATAATCCTCCCGTATAAGTAACACTACGCATCGAACATCACATTTCAACACCCTCCACTAGTCCCATAAGCACCCTTGTCACATGACCAACATAATTAATATATCTAATCGCTCTGTCTCGACCCCATTAATTAAATATCAATATCTGGTCCTTGTAATATCCAGTGCACTTGCTTATAATGAAATACAATTTGTCACCTCTCATATCCAACATACAGATACACACCACCTTAATCACATCTCAATCTAACCATTAGTGTATCGTCATCTTATACTTCTCCTCATGATATCATCATAACAATTTCACTCACAACGATGAGTTGTAATATTTTATTATCCGTCTTACAAAACACAAAGCTCATTATTACTTGCCATAATTCCCACAATCATCATCTCCTCATCAAGATTTTGGTACCAATACACAATCATAACAACACCTCTTCATAATCCTATACCAATACAAATCCACCAATGTACCTCCTTATTCCGTTAACTTCTCAACGCGATTATATGATTTACTCGTAATCGTTACCTTTTGAAAGTAATAGTCCAAGTCAACTGTAAGTCATAGTCAGTTCCGGGTCAAAGTCAAGTCTAGGTCAATTCTAAGTCAACCCCATTATCAATCCTTAATTCAAATCGAATCAACTCTTAGTCACTCTAAGGTCCACTTCATATCATAGACAAAATTACGTAAATACCCCTCAATAGTATATAATTACATTTCAATCCCAACACCCTAAGTATCCGATCTTAACCCCAACTAACCAATAATCTAACCTAGACCCCAAATCAATCAACGATTCCACTTAGACCCTCAACTTAAAAGTCAACATCCTTATACTTCCATATGATTACATTTTTAGCCCATAACTTTCCGATAATCCATACTTAGCTATTCTACTCCTCATAAACATACAATAACAACTCATTATCAGCAAGAAGTATCCTACATCCTCAAGTCATCTCATTGGATCACCTTAAGTCGACATCTTAGGTCTTTAGTTCCATTCTTGATCGTTTTAGTCTAATAACTTAACTTTTACTTACAACTATGCCCCAATACTCAACTAATTCACCATTCAACCCTCGATTAGCCCTAGTTCATCACATTCGAACCTCTAACCTCGCCTAATAGGGCCGTCACAATTCCATCCACGCCTAAACACGTCAATTTCCTACATTCTAATCATCTACAACACTAATTACATCACAAAATCAATGTAGTACAGCCTCATCAATAAAGTCGAATCCTAAGCACCCTTAATCCCGCAAAGTCGTGAGTTACAAGGTCTCACAAGGGTTGTTCGAACAGTTTTTTTTTTTTTTTTGTGTTCTTCCGCTAATTCCTCACGAAGAATGGTCCCAAACCTTACTTATGTTATCCAATAACCTCCTCTCAATTCCATCTTCATAATCACTGCTAATAAGTTTTCTATCATTCATCTTTTCTTTCATTTACATCCTTAGGAACCACTGTTCATTTTCCACTTACTCCATAACCAACCAGTTACTTTTCCCGTAATTTAGTACTCGCGATCACTGAATTGAAGCTCTACGTTCAATGTTAACTCAAAACTCGTCTAGCTCTGACGGCATAACCAAATTTCAACTATGGTCTTTATCCCCTTATATCGTTGAACATCACTTACCCACACCCCTCCATACTTAATAGCATAACCTCCCTTTGTGAGATTCCACTACTCACTTCAACTTATCTTCATTCAAAGTTTGACACTATTAACTTCGCCTACAAGTCACGCTCCTATCAACGCATTACTATCTCCAGCCTTGCCTCATACTCTCATCCACTTATCATAACATCGATTCACATATCCTACAACAACTCTCAAGAGAAATCTGAACCTTAACCAATCACCTTTTAGGAGTTTTACTTTCTGTTTAACATCTCTTCCTTGGTGTGACCCTCAAGAATACTCAGCATTGTCCAACTGATATTCATACTCTTAAATTTTTCTCACATTCACCTAAAATCCTGAAATTTCCGAATTCCTTTAACTATGACTCACTACAACCTTCATATACGAATTGCCATGTGTTATCGTACTATCGTCCTTTAAGATACAAAACTCATGTCATTCTCATTTTCATTCCATATCAACGCTCACCAGTTCACAACTAGGACCACCGAACCTTCTAGCTCAAACTACGAATTGTCCATTCTCTACCCATCGTACTTATATTTGGTGTCTAACTTGATTCCTCCATGGATGTTTCCAAGGACATGCTACACTTTGCTAGACTTTTACATGAGATCATAATCCTTCCACCTCCTCTATACTCAATTCATTCTTACTACCTCCTCAAATTTCACATCCTACAATAGTACTTCTCATAAAGGCTTTTCCCAATATATTCGAAGGTCAATGGGGTCACCTATATCTCCTTAAATTTCCAATCAACTCACACCACCAATCATATCCGCATATGAATTCATGTGTCATAACAACACCAACACCCGTAATTCTTATTATCGTCACGCCAAAATAGATAAATTGAATCATAATAGTTCCCCCAAGGCTAAGCTGAAGACTCAATCCATATCCATTTTATACATATATATTCTCCCCCAATCTCTTATCAAGGTCTTAGTCACTATCTAACACATTATTCACTAAATTTGGTATATATTTATGGCTACTAAAATCAATCAATTCCAGTCCAGCCAGTGGTATATGTTCAACTATCAATCTCACTATTAAATTTCAACAATGGTCAGCACGTAAAACTCTTCAGATCCAATCACTTTTCTTATTTCTCTCAACATTCGAATCACACCCCCCACTTATTTGCAATCGATTTCTAGACACAACACGTCCCCTAAAATCTAAACAAATTCCCATACTGTCAACGACTCTCCCCTGGTGGCATCTCTCCTCAGCCTACGAAAAGAAGAAAGAACACAAGCAACCCCTATATGCATACCGACTCCTAACCGACTCACCAAACAAATCCCTAGACACACTAGCAGGTAAGCACATACCACATAGGACCCAACAATCATACAACCTAAGCTCTGATACCAAACTTGTAACGACCCGCCCCGAGTCGGCCGCCTCGAGGTTAGGCTCGATATCAAATCCAACACCAGAGTCACCACTCGATGGATGACTCGATAAGTAAAACAGTTTTCAAATGACCAAAGGAATTAAAATACATAAATAAATAATGTAAAATCTGGTTTACTGAAAAGGGTTAAAACATATCCATCGGTGTTCAATACCCTAGACCCGTAATCATTAAATACAACCAAAATCTCAATATACAAGTCAATAGTGCCCGACAAGGGTAAAACAGGAAACATAGAGGAACACGAAACAAGAACAGCTACGGCTGAGGGAGATCCTAATGCCACCATCGCCACTCACCAAAGGAGGGTCATCGCACACTACCACGCCACTAACCTGCTAAAGAATAGGTCCCCGAAGGGGTCAGCTCGACAGCTGGTGAATCCTTCTCACGCGTGGCTACCACCCCACGTACGTGATGCGAAAGTAAATGATAATAACATACGCGAAATAATAATGCTCAAGACATAAGTAATTGATCTCAGAATGACAAACAATATAACCACACAAATGCAATACTAAATGCACTGGATCCGGACTTTCGCACTGTACAGTACTCTACCTAGCTCAACCTGCAGGGAGACCAACCCATGTAATCATCACACATCTCGTCATACACACATCTCATCCATCACACATCACAACATCACACAAAACCCCTGTACTCCGCATATGGGCCCATCACAATCATGGCGCCCGTCAATCCTACGTTGCCGGATCTGGACAACACACACAACACATATACGACCCGTGGGTCCACCCTAACATCTCTACTCATGCTCCATGCTCAATAGTAATCATCATAATGCATCAATATGTACTATCATTACCACACAACACATACAAGAGTAATAACAACACGTGAGTAAGAACTCACCATAAGCAAAGCACGCAAATAGAATCCCCGAGTCTCGAGCTGGAATCGCTCACACAATAGGACCTATATAATATAAATATTCTAGATCAAATACTACTCCAAATATACCCCGTCCCACTCGTAATAGTTACATCACTAATTATTATACATATGCAAGGGCTTTTAGATTAATCTAGGAAAAGTGAAGATTTTGCCCTTGGGCAGAAAAATGACCATTTTGCCCCTGAACCCCACATGGTCAACCCTGAGATTATAATAATTCTAACTCATATAAGTTGTACCTCTTATGCCCATTATAATATTATTACTATTGAAAAGGTATAGTCATCAACACTTTAGTCACTATCGGCTTGGTCAACGGTCACCCTAGTCAAAGTCAAATGTGGTCAAACTTAGGTCAACTTCCATAAATATCCCAATTCTATTCCCATATCAAGTCAAATCAAATCCTTATCCTATTCTAAGATTACGCCCTTACTTCCGGTGAAATTACGCTTTTACCCCTCAATTATACTTAACTACAATTCTAACCCAAATTATATCACATAACTATTAATTTAACCCTTATAAATCATAATTACCTATTCTAAACCCTTATATAATTAACCTTAGCACCCAAGCTCATATTTTATATCATAACTTATATCTTTCACAAATGTCCCCAAACTTGTCTATAATTGCACTTTAAGCCCAATTCTTTCATACTAACCCAATATTCATACCAATAACAATCTAATATTTCATATCAAGCCTAAATCAAGCCCCCCAATCTGCTCTACCCATTAATCGCCCCTACTTCACCAAATTTTGACAATTTCATCAACTATACCCCTTAATTTGACCCGAAATCGATCTAGTTCACCATCGACAACCTAGTTGCTCCCTAACCACCATAAACCTCCAAATGCAGGTTCTAAGGCTGCATTAGGGCTGCCCGGACAGGTACGCTGCTCTACAACCATCCAATTATCACGTCTAAACATAATTCTTACCCCAAAATCGACAACAATTCACTATAGCCAATAAACTCACCATAGTCGAACTCAAGGTTCTCAACCCCACTAAAATTCGAACATGAACAGTCCTAACATCAACATAATACTTAATGTCGAGCCTTATTCAAGCCTAATATCATTACTTGGCAACATCTTAGTCCTATACAACATTAATTACATCACAAACTAATAACCCAGCACATTAATCATCACCAAAGTCGACTATGTGCACCTTCAAAAGATTCCAAGATCAACACTTATGGCTATATTATGAATATAATTATTAACAATCTAATTTAGGTGATAATTATATAACTATGACATGAAATATTAAATGGGCAAGCTTATCATCATCAAACCATTAAAATCGGCCAAAAGCATTACCTACGGTTTGGGTTCTTAGTTCAACTAGCAACATGTATAACAATTCAATTACAACTAGTATGCTTTAGCTAAGATCTATACCACATGATAATAAACTAATAATTGGCTCACCTTCCCTGCTCTTCCTATACGGCCAACAGGATGAACAAAAGATAAGGTCCAAAATGTGTAATTTGGTTACCTCTTACGTTGAAATCTGCCTAAGAATTGCTAGCTTGAATCGCGTGGGTTTGGATGCTCGAATCATATGAGAACAGAGAACGTGAAGGATTGTAGAGGAACGCATAAAAGAAGAAGAAGAAACTCGGCTGAGAATTTAGAAGAATACGATCTGTTGTTTTTGGCGTAGGGTTTTGGCTCATTCTCGGGTTTTTATAGTGTTGGCACGGGCCTGGCTCGTTAAGGGCTTAATCCGATCGTTTAACGAGCTTACTAATGAGTCAGAACAATACTAAACGGGTTATAATTGAGCGTAACAAGTTATATTATTCTACTTAATTATTTTATTTTAAATTCTATATTAATACGGGCCTTAATATTACATTTTTGCTCAACAAAACGAAACGGTCGAATATTGAAGGTGAATTAACCTTATAAAAGGATACTTCATTCTCCATTCTCAATAAGCTCATAATAAAATCTACTTTACAATTTAAACTTTGTTAGCTTCTCTTTCTCCAGTTCATCAAAATGGGACGCACTACACCTTTTGCAGCTTCCACTCTTATAATGATGATGGTTTTCATTGCAATAGGTGTGTTCCTTGTTTCATAAAACTCTTTTATTTGGATGGTAATAATTTGTTTGTAATAAATACTATAATTTTCAAACATATATATGCCCATCTTGTAAATAACACAAGTAAGAGAAGAACAAATATAAATTCTAATATGGGTTTGAAGAGCGTCACGATTCAACTAAATTATTATGTAAATTCTAATATGGAGTAATAATCAAGATGGTGTTCATTACTATATTTAAAAAATATTTATTTGGGAATCTTTTAATAAAATTGAAATATTATTATAAATAAATTTTGAATAAAATTCTACATTTATATCACCCTACCATACTTCTATTCATTCACCCCACACTTAACTAGTCTAATATCATTTTTTTCGTCGAACCTTGCTTAACAATGGGCACACCAAAATTGTCGAAATTGGGCATGGAATTTGAATATGAACAAACCAAAAATAATGTTAAATCCAAAATAAAGTCAAAACATTAGTGATAGATTTTAATTGTTGAAGTGTGTAGTTGTGGTGACAACATGTTCATAGTTTTGACAATTAATTGTGTCTTAAGGTTGAGGTATTGGTGGAAAATATAAGTAACAAGTCACAATTTAAAAAGATGATAGCACGTCATAAGGCAAAATGATAAAAGTCTTTATATTATCATCACTTGATTTTATTTATAAGTATGCTTCCAATTTTTTTGGCTCCATCTGACTCACCCCCACATCTCTTATCTGTGATGAGGGGGGAATCGGAGACTAATAATACTAATTTATCTGATATGTACATAAATCTTGTGATCATTATTAGATATCACCGTATCAATTATGTTTTTGTTGAGATGGTCAATATATATTGAACATCTCAATAAAAAACATAATTGATATGGTGATCTACTAATTCTGAAGTTGTGTATGTATTGGTAGGATTTGGATCAAAGGTTGTCGAAGCAAGGATATGTGAGTCGCGCAGCGAGATCTTTAAAGGGTTATGTTGGAGCAATAAAAATTGTGGGAACATCTGTAAGGTTGAAGGATTTCCTTCGGGTAAATGCAGAGGATTTCGTGAGCGATGCTTTTGTCGCAAGGATTGTTAATATTGTACACATTGTGTGGAACATCTCCTTGTGGACAAACTATTATGTATCTTGTTATGATTTATATGTTTATTTGATGGAATAAAGGTTCTTTTTAATAAGGTCCAAACTAAATAGTGGATTGCATTTCATAATTTTATACTTATAGTACTTGATTTACTTTTTGGTTTGGTATGGTAGTGTAGGGCCGATCATGATCAGGGGCGAAACCAGGATGAAAATAAAGGGGGCCAATTTTGTACAAATTTAAATGAGGGGGCAACTTTGAAAAAATAAAGTAGGGGGCAAAATTTTAAAGAAAAAGTGTTAGAAATCAACAAAAGTGCAAAATTGTGTTAATAAATGTGTCTTGGAGGGCTTGAACCCATGACTTCCACCTTTTAAAGGAAGCTCCTAACCAAGTGTGCTAGACTTTTACTTAGTTTATATACACTTTTTATTTTAGATATCAAAAAAATCCCCAAAACATATACGATATATAATGAAACCGCGAGAGGTGGAATGTGATGGTCAAGGGGTTTATATGTAATGGGTTAAGCGAAGAGTTGTTGTTGAGTTGTGTTGTTGAGTAGCCTTATGTCATGAGGTAAATTTCGAGGACGAAATTCTTTAAGGGGGGTAGATTGTAATATTACGACCCTAAAGTAAGAAATAGATAAATGGACCGGGGCTTGATAGGGCTTAATCGAGTTGGATTGGCGGACTTAAGTTGAATTGGGCCTCCATTGGCTTAAATAGGAAACTTGGGGCCAAAAATCAAAGGAAAAGGTAGAGAAACCCTCCTCAAACCCGCAACCAAGAACACCCTAATATTAAAATTGAGATTTCTCCCTCGTTTCTCAACCGATTTTGCTCATTCAAGGTGCGAATCGAACCTTGAAACATCCTCCTATTATTTCCCTCTTCAATTCAAGGTAAAAATCGCTCAATTTGGTGCTATATCGAGTGAGAAATCTTGTTTGACCCAAATCCCGTTTTTATAGTATAGTGCACCAGAAAACGCACTGTTCTTCCTCAATTCTGGGTCAAATCGGTTGATTCTTGTTGCAATCGCTTCCTAACATCTTCTTCTTCACGAAATTCCCTTCGATTCAAGGTATAATTCGCCAATTTTGGTATACTATAGCTACGTTTTTCATTATGTTTAAAAAGGGGCGATTTATTGTTATTTCCGTAGCATATGTTGTTAGTTATGGGAGGTAATTGCTGAAATGGTCCCAGTAAGTGGGTGTCCGTTGCACTTTGGTCCCTGTAAGTGGGACCGATGCGCAAATGGTCCCTGATAGTGTGTCACGGGTGCGGAAATGGTCCCCATTTTAACGGATCCGTTAGTTTTTGACGTTTTTGATATTTTTTAGTCATTTTTGGGGCGATTTCATAATTTTGAAGAGTTTTGGGCATTCTGGGTCGTCTTGTAGTTCGAAACTTTAAACGGCCATAACTTTGCGCTCGGGTGTCCGATTGGGATGAATTTTATATCGATTTCATGTATTTTTTCGAGATGAATCCAATGGCAGATAAGAAAAGGTGGTCTGGGTCATAAAATACATGAAATCATTATAAAATTCATCCCAATCGGACACCCTAGCGCAAAGTTATAGCCGTTTGAAGTTTCAAACTACAACACGACCCAGGATGCCCAAAACTCTTCAAAATCATGAAATCACCCCAGAATGACCTTAAAAATATCAAAAACGTTAAAAACTAACGGATCCGTTAAAATAAGGACCATTTCCGCACCAGTTACACACTATCAGGGACCATTTGCGCATCGGTCCCACTTACAGGGACCAAAGTGCAACGGACACCCACTTACTGGGACCATTTCAGCAATTACCTCTTAGTTATGGTATTAAACATGTTATAATCATATGGAGAACGTTATATATGCATAGAATTGATTTTAAGCTTGAACAATTGGGGTTGGAAGTGGCCGAATTGATGCTAGGTCGATTTTGGGGATTTTATTTATTGTTCTATGTGAGATATATATTGAAATTATCATCTAAAATGTGACATGACTGAGTTGTAAATGTAGTATGGACTGCAAGTGATTAATTTGAGCATGGAGGTTGACATTGGGTTCGATTATTGAGGAATTATTGGCTATAGTTGTGTTTTTGTTGATTTTGGGGTAAGAATTATGTATAAACATGACAAATATATGATTTTAGGATGACATACATGTTCGAACAGCCCTAGTGCAGCCTTGGAACCTGCAACTTTGAATGTTTATCGCACTTGAAGGTGTATTTAGGTTGATGATGTTGACTAAATCGATTTCGGGTGGAAATAATAGGTATAGTTGATCGGAATGTCGAAATTTGGTAAAGTTAGGGGCAAATGATGATTAGGGCAGATTGAGGACTTGATTTAGGCTTGATATGGAATATTAGATTGTTATTGGTATGAATGTTGGGTTAGTATGAAAGAATTGGGCTTAAAGTGCAATTATAGACAAGTTTGGGGGCATTCGTGAAAAGATATAAGTTATGATATAAAATATGAGCTTGGGTGCTAAGGTTAATTATATGAAGGTTTAGAATAAGTAATTAGTATTTATAAGTGTTAAATTATTAAGAATGTGATACAAATTGGGTTAGAATTAGAATTGATAAGTTTAGGGGTTAAAGTGTAAAGTTAGGAGAATAGTGGATGATAATGTGATTTAAATGGTTAAAGGGGGCATGTTGGGGCCTAAGATGTAATTTAAACTGATTTTGAGGTCATAGTGTTATAAATGTGGAAATTGGGGCTAAATTGTCATTTTTCCAAGATTGAGCTAAAAGGCTATTAATATGTATAATAATTCCTGATGTAACTAATTCGAGTGGGATGGGATGTCTTTCGAGTAGTGTTTGATATAGAGCATATGTGTTATATAGGTCCTAATGTGTGGTACGAGTATTGGATTGAGACTCGGAAATTGATGTGCGTTGCTGTGCTTGAGGTGAGTTCTTACTCACGTGCTGTTATTACTCTTGTATGTGTTGTGTGGTAGTGATAGTATATATTGATGCATTATGATGATCAATGTTGAGCATTGAGCATGAGTAGAGATGTTTAGGGTGGACCTACGGGTCGTATATGTGTTGTGTGTGTGGTCATGATCCGGCAACCTAGGATTGAACGGTCGCCATGGTTGGTTATGGGTCCGTACGTGTGTGATGATGGTTGGGTGATGATGATTTTTGATGTGATGATGGTAGGCGGGTTGAGATAATGTACTCCCCGCGGATGAGATGATGTGTACTCCCTGCAGGTTGAGCTAGGTAGAGTGCTGTACAGTACGAAAGTCCGGATCCATGCATATAGTTACACATTTATGTGGATATTGTGGTTATTATTGCACTTACTCATGTATTTATACCGTTGTATGTTTGACATTTTCATTGTGTATGTCATTGCTTTCGCATCACGTATGTGGGGTGGTAGCCACGCGTGAGAAGGATTCACCAGCTGTCGAGCTGACCCCTTCGGGGACCTATTCTTTAGCAGGTTAGTGGCGTGGTAGTGTGCGATGACCCTCCTTCGGTGAGTGGCGATGGTGGCATTAGGATCTCCCTCAGTCGTAGCTGTTCTTGTTTCGTGTTCCTCTATGTTTTCCGTTTTACCCTTGTCGGACACTATTGACTTGTATATTGAGATTTTGGTTGTATTTAATGATTGCGGGTCTAGGGTATTGAACACCGATGGATATGTTTTAACCCTTTTCAGTAAACCAGATCTTACATTATTTATTTATGTATTTTAATTCCTTTGGTCATTTGAAAACTGTTTTACTTATCGAGTCATCCATCGAATGGTGACTCTGGTTTCGGATTTGATATTGAGCCTAACCTCGAGGCGGCCGACTCGGGGCGAGTCGTTACATTAATGACTTCGTTGAGTGAAATAAAGTTCATTCCAAGGTTTCTTTGGCTATTAGTCAAGTTTATAACTTAGATATTGGTTCGTGTTATGTGAACCAAGTGGGAGAATAGAACAAATAATATAAATATTGTACTTCCTCCGTTCCTAAATGATTGGTACTGATACATTTTGATTTTATATGGTCAAACTTTAAAAACTTTGATCAATAATATTCATTGATCAATAAGAAATTATATAATCATATGATATCTTATTAGATTCGTCTCAATTTATATTTTTGAACTATCAACTTTTTATAAATTTTTCATATGTAAAATAGGAAATATTTATGTTTCAAATCGTGTTTGTTGACCATGAAAAGTCAAAATACACAGATCATTTAGAAATGGAGGGAGTATTATTTTTAGTAGTACACCATTTAATAATAACATAAATAATAATTATTAGTAGTACACTGGTAATGGTAATATAAATAATATTTTATTTAAGTGATGGTTTACATATCATTATTTATGTTATCACTAATAACATCTAATTAACCTTGCAATAAAAGTTTATCTTATTATACTTTGATGGATGAAATAAAAAGGTGTAAATCAAAAGTTTTTCCATGTAGATTTTGGGATCCCTAATCTCCTATAAATAATGCTTGTGTTGCCATCAAACGAAGTCATCAAGATATAGAGAGACTAAAAGACACCATATATTACTAAGTATCCTTTGAGCGTAGTCTTATGGTGCCAATTTAAAGTCCACGGGACATAGCTCAAATGGTAAGGGACTTCACTATAAGAGTGTGCTTCTTCATAAGTGTGTGGGTTCGATCCACGGCAGGTGCATGAGTAACTCTGCATTTGTTCAAGGGAGGATCTGCTTGTGGGTGGTTACCCAGCCTACTCTGGGCACTCTTGAGGTGGGGTACCGAGCCGATAGAGGTACATCCCGAATTCACCTCCTCTGTTGGGCGATGGGCTAGCCAAGCGGGGGCGCCTTAAATGAAGGCATCATGGTGCCAATTTAAAGTTTAGTAACTCACTAACTCACATTTAAACTCTTGTTAGCTATTAGATTAACTTTTTTCACTTAATTCTCATTCAATGGTCGTTAAGGTGTATAGATGTTTTCGTCGATTTGCTTCATATTAGAAAATCACTTTCAAATTCAATCACTTCCCTTATTTCATGCATTTAAAATTAGTTTCATATATGACTTCTTACTTTTTTTTTGCAAACTTCTTCAATTTCAGTATTTCACGTCTTTCTATTTTTTTGCATCTACGTTTATTTCATGCGTTATAAAATATTGGCTATATTGTTTGTTTTCTACATTTTTTCACCTTTTCTTTTTTGATAATTAAACCATGCATATTAATTCCGTAATGTTAAGACACTTGGCCCATTACAATATTTATCCAAAAAATTACATTCAACAACACCATTGTGCGAATTAAAGTTTTTTAATAACAAGATCTTAAGATTCCGAATGAATCCTGAGCTTGAAATGATCCACAAAATGTTACAACTGTTCCTGCGGTCTTGATGTCGCAAAAAGTATAACTCCTTATCACGATGGATGGTGTGAAAATGTCTAAACCATGCTTGCGAAATAAAACCATCAATAATAATAAAAACATTATGGTGATGTGGAGTTTTAGCAATAAAAAGGGCCGTTAAGATTCCTTTGCTGAGCTTTCCAATGGAAATAGGGTGAGAGCTATTTGAAGGGAGAATATTAGAGCCATCCAGGCAATAATGTTTACCAAGATAGGTAAAATTGATATTCCACTTAGGATTATCATCATTGGAGATATCTAGGAGAATTTTATTGTCTCGAGAATGACATTTCCTAACACATAACTTTTTACTGGAGATAGAAATATTATTATTGTAGAGAAAAAAGGGGTTTTTTTGTGAAGGTTATTGAGGGGAGGAGGGTTATTGGTCTTTCTGAAACGTGAGCGGAAGTTAGGAAGCCATTTATGAGAGAAATAGCGAATAAGGGTGATACAATTGGAAAGATTAGGATAATTATTATTAAAGCGAACATCATTTCTGGTGAGCCAAATGGCCCAAAAAATATTTCCTAGATTAATAATTTCCTGAATGTCGTTAGCGGTCCAAGTACGCATTAGCCATTGAGACAAAGTCTGGCTAATGGGGTCATAGAGAGAAAACGAAATAGAGAAGAAAGAAAATAGAAAAGAAGAAAAGGGGCAGTCACCTTTTCATGCGTATGAGTTTTTGCTCTTTTTTTATCTTTTCCTTTTTTTTTGCCTTTTATCATATTTATTTTCTCATTTATTAATTTCGATCTCTTCCTTAGGAAATTATTTGGAGGCTTGTTTATCTCTAGGGCTGCGATTGGATACGGTTTTTTATCCGAACCGATCCGTCCGAACCGACGGTTTTTTGTCGGTTTTTAACTGATCGGTTCGGTTTCGGTTTTTTTTTTAAATCGATCGAATCGGATCGGTTTCGGTTTTCGCTAACCGAAAATCGGTTAAAAACCGAACCGATCCAATGATAGTTAAAATTTTAATTTTTTTAAAATTATGATACTCCTTATATTATGTTAATTAAGAACAGTCAGAGATAAAAGTTTTGGGGTTTATCTTATGACTTTCAAGCAGCATTTTGGCAAATTTGTGCTTTCCGTCATGTAATCTCATGAGTTTTAGGTTCATTTCATAGCAATTTTGCAATTCATGTTTCCCGAGGAGAGATTAACAAAAGAAGAAAAAATTATTATTGTCTTTGTATATTGGTGATTTCACATTCGTATTTCTTTTCTTGTACTTTGATTATTTTACATTTGGATTCTAATTATTATATATTTGAATTACTTAAAGTTACCAAATTTAATCCAAAATTTACCTTAATTTCTAATTCATTAATCTATTAAAAATTAATCAACAAATTCGATTATAAAATGGACACAAAAAAAGGGAAAAAAAAGTTGGCCCAGAGATCGGCCCAAAACCGACTCGTAGACCGAACCGGTCCGAAACCGACGGTTTTAGGCGAAAGCGGTTTTTTTCGGTTTCGGACCGGTTTCGGTTTTTGTTTTAAAAAAACCGATATTGTCTGATCGGTTTTTTCCCCCCAAGAAAAACCGGTAAAACCGATCCGATCGCACCCCTATTTATCTCTATATTATATCAACTTCTGGGGCATAAATAACATATATTTCAACCATCATTTATTTTTTACTTTTATCAATCACAATCAAAAATTTAATTATTCCCATGTCAAGTTTGTTTCGATCTTTATTTACTTATAACTTGAATATAACAAATTTATTTTGACAAAATTTATTTTTTGATTAAGTTGACAAGTTAATATTTTATTCGCTTCACATTTGATTTCCTTAAATGATCACTAGTCATTATCGAATCATATTGATTTTTTTTCATGTTTTGTTGAAATTTACATTCTATTACTATTTTATTTAATGTAAAACATCTTTATCAAATTTAACAATTTTGATTTTTAATTATTCGCCACAATATAAGTTTGTTACATAAATCTATTGATAGAATTAATTTAATTTGTTAATTTGACACATAAATGTACCCTTATGGTTAATGTCAATTTGTCATATCTTAATGTACTTTATGGTTAATGTCAATTTGGCAAATAAATGAGTTTTCTAGGGCTAATTGAAATTTGTCAAAATATTAGTTATCGTGGCTATAAGTGATTTGCCAGTCTTGTCGCATTTTGTGGTTAATAATTCAGTTTACATGTTTTCTTAACTTTATAATAATATTCTTTTTCTGATTTTGACTTGATAACAATATTAACTATATATATTTTTCATTTGTCAAAGGTCTGTGTTTGATTTGAAAATGAATCTGAATTTTTTTTATAATGTCATAAATAAAACACCTTAAATTTAGGAATTTTTATGGCCAACCCAAAAGAAAATGGATGAGTAAGTGCAAGAATTGGTTAATTGACACTATTTGTATGTAGATATTAATTGGTGTGACAAATGACTAATTTTCCATTTAGTGTTATGAATACCAAAAACAAGCTTAGTACCGTATTGGGTACTAACCTCTTAGATGAAAGGTTGGGTAGGATGCCATTAGACTATTGAGTCATTGGCAACATTTAGAACAACTTGATAGCTGCAAGCATTGATAGTTACCGATATAACTCACTCCGGCTCGTTAACACTCTAGACCCGCGTCTTATTCGGTTTAACTCGCTCCGGCTTGTTAACACCTTAGAATTGTGCCTTATTCGATTTAACTTGCTCCGGCTCGTTAACACCCTAGATCCGTGCCTTAATGACTATCAATCCATCAGAATCCAAAAAGATGAATGGTTTGCAGGGATAAGGTAAGTAATAGCCATTCGTTACCGATGAGGAAAATAATAAAACAAAAACGTCTCTGATATCCCCGCAAAATCCAGAACAGTATCAATCAAAGGACCATATAGTAAATCCAATGCTGAGTAATGTGCATTTATCGTTTGATTAAGTTTAGTGTTACTGTTTTATTTAAATAACACGGTTTGCACATTACTTATTAATAAATAATATTCCCTCCGTCTCTAAATGATTGATACATTTTGACTTTACATGGTCAAATTTTAAAAACTTTGGTCAATAATACTCATTAACCAATAAGAAATAATATAGTCATACGATATTTTGTTAGATTCGTCTCAATATATATTTTTGAACTATCAACTTATTATAATTTTTTCATATGTAGAATATGAGATATTTATGTTTGAAATCGTATTTTGTTGACAATGAAAAGTCAAAATGTACCAATTATTTAGGGACGGAGGGAGTATTATTTCATTTTCGAAGATCATTTAAATTATATTTAATTATAAGTAGTTTTTTCATATATAAAAAACTATTATATGCATTGTGTTCATAGATCGAATTGACCTTCTATAGATATTAACGTTGCTCAATTTATTTTTATAAACGTTATGTATGTATAATGTATCTCACATCATATAAAATAGTATAGATATAAGAATGTAAGACGGAGACACATGTGATATGTGATTGAGGCATTGATTATATGATTAATAAAATATTTATTTCTTTATATGTAAGCAGTGAACTTTCAACCATTTAATAACCTCTAAGGATTTGATAAATACAGTACAAATCATGAAGTGTTTATTATCAATGTAAAAAAAAGTTAGACGTTATTTTTTCGAAATATTAATTATCAATTGATTGAAGTGTTTTATAATTATCTTTAGTAATACAAAATACTCCATTTTGTAAGTGCAACACATACAACTATAGTATCACTTTTTATTTCATATCGTGTAGAATTCTTTAGATCTAGCATTTTAATGCTTATTTTCGCACATTATATAAAATTAGATGTTTGTACACACTCTGGTCTGTGTAAATTTGTTTATCATATTTATAATATCTATGATTCCGATTAACTTTTATATAAAGTTATGATGATTGTTTATGAACTACTAAAATATTTGTGTAAATATACGACCTCTATATAATATTTTGTAATTCATCTCAATTAAAATTAAATTTAATGTACAAAATAGTACTCTTATATATGTAAAATCACTCTTTTAAAAACAAAAACAAAAATAACTACTTATCTTCCTTGATTATAAAAGACCATGAGGTTTCAATGTTAACCACTAATTACCCCATTCATATATTATATACTGTAGTAGATATTAATTACAACATATATAATCTACCTTGTGAGAATTTGTTGATTGAATTTAATTATTTATTACAATATACATATTTTGTTTATTTTCTACAAGAATGATGATAAAGTATATATGTGAACTACAAAAGATATATGTAGACCATGGTAACAAAATATGTAGATTATATCCATGGTTATTGATTTATATGTTGCACATTCATATTTTATGAAACTAAACAATCATATTAATTTCCTATTTATATTAAAGCGATAATGGAACTTCAAATCAAAATAACTTCTAATTTCTCCTTCAAATATATATATAAATATATATATGGTTTAAACTCAATGTTAAAAATACAACACTAATCAATTGTATGTACAATATGTCCATGGTAAAGACAAAAACCATCCAACATGCTCCAAAATGTAAAATATAAATATACTATTTCCTATTATATATTTTACTCTCAACTAAAAATAATAATATAAAAAGTTGTGGGTTTTACAAGAAAAACCTCAAAATTGGACAACCAGAATAGTATATGTCCAGCACTCCAGCACCTAAACAATTCCTCCTTCATTTGGCTAACCTAATCCTATCTTCCCATCCTCATATTTAGCTTCCAATCTGAAGGCTAAAACCTTATCTCTTTAGCATTCAGAAAAATCCATTCAATGGACTTTAAGGAAGCTGACTCATCTCCTATTCCAGTGCCTTCAATTGGTAAAGTGTTGATTGTTACTATGTTGGTTTTTTGTGATTGTAAATTATTATCAAGATTTCATTGTTTTGTAATGAATTTGATAGTTTTGTAGTATTTAACACTGGTCTATTTGTTAATTATGCACAAACTAGTGAACTCAAATCACAATCTTTTGTCCCAGTAAGTGAGGTCGATTATATGAATACGGCGTTTTTATTTTAGTTTTATCGTTCTTGGTTTCTATGGTTATCAATTGTTATTAAATTTTGTAATGAATTGGAGAATTTGTATTAGATACCAATGGTCTGTTTGATAATTATGCAGAAACTAGTTGAAGCATTGAATTTTATCATGTTGGTTTTTGTGGTTGTATATTATTATTATCAAGAATTTCAGTGTTTTTGTAATGAATTTGATAATTTTGTACTCGATAGCAATGGTCTGTTTCATAATTATGAAGAAACTATTGAAACCAAACAAATTCTTAATCTTAGTAATTGGGGTTGGTTATATTAATAGGATGTATCCATTCCGCTCCATCTTCTGTTAAACTAGTACGGAGTAATTTTTATTTTGACCATCGTTGTTATTTATATTTATCAATTGTTATTGAACTTTTGCAAGAATTAATTTTTTTGTAATGAATTCGATAAATTTGAAGTCTTTAACAATGGCCTGTTTGATAATTATGCAGAAACTAGTGAATCCAAACCTATGCTAGTAAGTGGGGTCGGTTATATATATACGTATCCAATCTGCTCTCTCTCTGTTAAACTAGTAGTTTTTATTTTTTTATTTTTACCATTGTTGGTTTTAATGGTTATCAATTGTTATTGAAGTTTTATAATAAATTGGAGAATTTGTATTAGATAACTATTGTCTGTTTGATAAGTATGCAGAAACTAGGTAAAAGTATTGATTTTGACCACGTTGGTTTTTGTGTTCGAAAATTATTATAAAAAATTCATTGGTGCTCTAATGTATTGGATAGTATTGAAGTAGATAACAATGGTTTGTTTAGTCTTGCAGAAATTAGTAAAAAACGAACCAATCCTTTATCTCAGTAAGTAGGGTCTATTATATGTATACGATTGTGTCTAGTAAAACCAAACGAACCAATCCTTTATCTCAGTAAGTAGGGTCTATTATATGTATACGACTGTGCCATCTCTTATAATAAACTAGTAAAAGTTCTTCCGTTTTTTACCATTGGTGGTTTTTTGTGTTATCATCATTATTTAGATTTTGTACTAGGTAACAATGGTTTGTTTGATGGTTATGCAGAAACTATTAATAGTTTTGATTTTTATCAATGTTGGTGTTTATGGTTGTCAATAATTCTTTCATGAATTTTGTAATTGATTGGATAGTTTTGTATGAGATTACAATGGCCTGTTTGATAATATCCAGGAACTAGTAAAAGTTCTAATCTCTTATGATTCTTAGTTTTAGTCATTACAGTTATTATCGATATTTTGTTATCAGTTGAAAATTTTATACTAGAACTGATTTCTTGTTTGATAATTATCAGAAACTTGTCAAACTTGTGATTTTTGTTGTCATTCTTAGTTTTTATGACTATCTTATTATAAAAAATTTATAATTTTTAAAATCAAAATTAAAGAATTTCTACTGGAAACCAATGCCCTGTTCGATAATTATGCAGGAACTAACAATGAAATCGATAAGAATAGTTCAAGTAGCAGCAGTGGTAGTAGCAATGAAGTTAACAGTTTTGTTAGTGGTCAAGAGGAATTTGAAGCGGTGTCTGCCAATCCTGTTGTAGCTGAACCACTCATTGTTGATGATAATTTAGGTGACCCTGTTGATAATTCAATTCCGATTGTTAAAAGTTCGAAAGAGTTAGATGCTTTGGTCAATGATGCTGCTCAGAGTTTTAATAAGTTTGGTGAGTCGGATAACGGAAAGCTTTTAGAGGGAGTTGGTGGGGATGAAGATGGAGAATTGAAAGAACCTAAAGGAATTGATGAGGTTGTTGACGATGATGGTGGAACTGAGAAGGTGTTCAATTCTGTAGTTCCAGAGGTGATTGTAACTGAAGGTATTGTAAATGATTCCGAAGTTACTGTTGCTTCTGCGAATGATGGTGGGGATAAAGATGCGAGTTTGGATGATAGGAGTGTGGGTTCTGGAGTTGTTGATAATGCGATGGAGGAGATCAAGGTAAATGGCAATGAGGACTCTGGAGAGGTTGAATCTCCAGAGAGTGGAATAATTGCAACTATAAGGAATGATGAGCAAGTTGCTGAGAAGGCCAAGGAGAGCGAGATAGGTATAACACATGTGAATGGTGTGGTGGAATCAGAAGAGGTTGAGAAGGTTGATGCATCAGTGGGTTATGAGCAAGTTTCCGACAAGGCCAAGGAGAGCGACATAGATGGAATAAATGAGAATGGTGTGGTGGAATCTGGAGAGGTTGAGAAGGTCGAGGCATCAAAGGGTGAGGTTATGGAAACTTTACAGGATACTGAAAAAGTTTCTGAGAGAAGTGAAGCGGTTGAGGAACATGGCCTGGAATTTACGTCTGAGGGTGATTCTATCGTAGAGTCTATTAAAGTTGAGGTACCTCCATCACAAACTGGTGTTGCTATAGTTGGTGAAGTCAAAGATGAGAACATTTCATCCAAGGAAATTGATGTCCCACCTCCTGATACTATAGGATTGGTTAATGGCAATTTTGCACAAAGTGAGGTTGTTGAGGAGCTTTTAAAAAATGGGGTGGCTGATGCAAATGACAAGACCTCTGAGCCAATCTCATATGATGATACTGAAGCAACAGAATCAGTGGTTGCAGTGGCTGGGAAGGAAGATCACATTATTCAAGAAAACATGGAGGGTGATTCTTTTGGCAAGGACAGTGTCCTTGGATCAAACAACACTGACAGGAATATGGAGGTGGTCATCGATCAAGAAGAGTTGCCTGAGGCGAAAGAAAATGGCACCATGAATGGTGCGGTCGTTGATGCAGTTCCTGATGCATCAGATGCTGAAACCTTAAATCTCGAGAAAGAAATCACTCAGGGGAGTAACGCTGAGCAGCTTAAGGACATGGTTGTTGAGGAATCTCATCAACAGCAATATACTGATGGAGACTCTATTGTGCGTCAAGAAGAAATCCTTGCAGAAGAAGAGAAACTGGAAAATCAAGTAGATGGAGACGCTGAGCAACCTATATCTGATGAGGAAGTTGATGGTGTAATCTTCGGTCATTCTGAGGCTGCCAAGCATTCTGTTGACGATTTGGAACAGGTAGATGGTCAAATTGATGGTCAAATTGTCACCGACTCGGAGGAAGAAGAGGACACTGATGAAGAAGGAGATGGGAGGGAAATGTTTGATTCTGCAGCTTTGGCTGCCCTTTTAAAAGCGGCAACTGGCTCCGAGTCTGATGGTGGTAACATCACAATTAACTCTCAAGACAGGTCCAGAATTTTCTCAGTAGAGAGGCCTGCAGGTTTGGGATCTTCTATTCGATCTCTGAGGCCTGCTCCCCGACCAACTCAGTCCAGCATATATAATCCGATCACTGCCCTCTCAGGAAGCGCTGAATCTGAAAGTAACTTGAGTGAAGAAGAGAAGAAGAAACTGGAGAAGTTACAGGAAATCAGAGTGAAATTTCTAAGGCTCATTCAAAGGTTAGGCCTTTCTACTGATGAACCTATTGCTGCTCAGGTTCTCTACCGACTGGCACTTGTTGCAGGAAGGCAAAGCTCTCAACTTTTTAACATCGATGCTGCCAGAAGTATGGCTGTGCAACTTGAGGAAGAAGGCAAAGATGATTTAGATTTCTCCCTGAACATCATGGTAATTGGGAAGTGTGGAGTGGGCAAGAGTGCTACCATAAATTCTATTATTGGGGAGAATAAGTCCAGGATTGATGCCTTTGAAGCTGCAACCACTTCTGTGAAAGAAATATCTGGATGTGTGGATGGAGTTAAGATCCGAGTTCTTGATACACCTGGCCTCAAGTCCTCTGTTATGGAACAGGCATTTAACAGTAAGGTTTTGTCATCTGTAAAAAAACTCACCAAGAAATCTCCAGTTGACATTGTCCTCTATGTGGACCGTCTGGATGCAGCGACTCGGGACCTTAATGATCTGCCATTGATGAAAACTATCACAACTTCACTTGGCACTGCCATCTGGCGAAGTACTATCGTCACCCTAACTCATGCTGCTTCTGCCCCTCCTGATGGTCCCTCTGGTTCCCCTTTGAGTTACGAGGTGTTCGTTACTCAGAGGTCTCACGTGGTTCAGCAATCTATTGGACAAGCTGTAGCTGATATGCGAATGATGACTCCAAGTGCCATGAATCCTGTTTCTCTTGTAGAAAACCATCCTTCTTGCCGTAAGAACAGGGAAGGCCAAAAGATACTGCCTAATGGTCAAAGTTGGAAACCACAGTTGCTGCTGTTATGCTACTCGATGAAGATATTATCCGAAGCAAATTCGATTTCCAAGCCTTTGGATCCGTTTGACCACCGCAAACTCTTTGGTTTCCGTGCTCGCTCACCGCCTCTACCATACATGCTCTCTTCTATGCTGCAATCTCATCCACACCCAAAGCTTTCTACTGAGCAGGACAATGTTGATTCTGATATTGACTTAGATGAGTTCTCTGATATAGATGATGACGAAGAAGATGAATATGACCAACTTCCTCCATTCAAGCCTCTGAAGAAAGTTCAACTTGCAAGGCTTAGTAGTGAACAGAAAAAGGCATATTTTGAGGAGTATGACTATCGAGTGAAGCTACTTCAAAAGAAGCAGTGGAAAGAAGAGCTGAAGAGATTGCGAGAAACCAAAAAAGGGGGCAAGGAGGCTGCAGTAGATTATGGTTATGCTGAAGAAGATGCTGATGCCGGAGCTGCAGCTCCTGTAGCAGTTCCCTTACCTGACATGGCCCTGCCACCTTCATTTGATAGTGACAATCCTGCTCATAGATACCGGTTTTTAGAGCCAACTTCTCAGTTTCTGGCAAGACCTGTTCTGGACACTCATGGTTGGGACCATGATTGTGGCTATGATGGTGTCAATTTTGAACACAATCTTGCAATTGCTAGTCGTTTCCCTGCATCATATACCATTCAGGTAACGAAGGATAAGAAAGATTTCACCATCAATGTAGATTCTGCTATTTCTGCCAAGCATGGAGAGAAAGGCTCCAGCATGGCAGGCTTTGACGTCCAAAGCATAGGGAAGCAACTTGCTTATATTGTAAGGGGTGAAACCAAATTTAAGAACCTGAAAAGGAACAAGACGACCGGTGGGATCTCGGTTACATTCTTGGGTGAAAATGTTGTCCCTGGTGTGAAGGTGGAAGATCAGATTGTCCTGGGCAAGCAGTATGCTTTAACTGGCAGTGCAGGGGCTGTTCGATCACAGAACGACATGGCTTATGGAGCCAACTTCGAACTCCAGCGAAGAGAGCAGGATTATCCCATTGGCCAGGTTCAATCTACACTTAGCATGTCCGTCATCAAATGGAGAGGCGACTTGGCTCTGGGCCTCAACAGTCTAGCTCAGTTCTCCCTTGGACGTAGCTCGAAAGTGACGGTTCGAGCAGGACTAAACAACAAGCTTAGCGGGCAGATCTCCGTAAAGACGAGCAGCTCGGAGCACATGTCTCTTGCATTGGCCGCGGTCCTTCCCACTGCACTTGCTATCTATAGGAAGTTGTACCCTGAGGTTAGTGAGAGGTACATGTACTAGATTTTCTTGTACTAAAAGTTTTTGCTGTCGTCATTTTATTTTGAGGAATTTCAGACATGGTTTATTCATAATCTATTTTGTTTTGAGATGTTTTATACTACAATTTATTCGACACTTTTGTACTGCTATCTATTGAGAGGGATACTTAATAAATCCATCATATTCCTCATATTTCACTTCTTACAAAATTCATTCACGCTTAACATAGTACGTTATTGTTGGGTCATTAGCCATTCAATTAAATAAAATAGGTAACCACACCTAGTGTTTATTTTGCGCCTCGAGCCAGGTTTGAGTGGGTATCTTTTAACTTGATTGGTAGACATTTTTTCTCGTGTAATTACCCGGATGTCGGTCGATCTTTCCCGTCCAATTTTGGTACCTTGTCAATTACTTCGTAATAACAATTGGGATTTTAACGTGTATGTAATATATGTACATTATCGAGTTAAGGTAGTACCCAACTTGTTATCTTAACAAGTTCAGCCGGGTACTAAAATTGTGCTTATTACCTATTATCCGATTCGTGATCTTATTTTATCTATACCGGAGTCAACTCGTGTTGTTTTCTGCATTAAATAAGTGTGAATTTGTACGAGGGAAGCTGCTGCTAAGCAATTATAAATCCATGTTCCGGAGGACGTCGGGGTCCGTGAAAACGTGTGAACCCCACACTTCCAGGGTCACTGAACCCCAATAATCCCATGCCAAGTTGACTAGAGTATGTTGAAGCTTAAGACTTGAATACATCTAAAAAGAAGAAAGTTTCAAACCTTCAAATTAAGGCTTCGACAGCTTTTCGTTATGGGTATGATGTCAGGGGACTGGAGCTTGCCCGCTAACCACTTCAAAACACAAGCGAACCTTGGTTGCATGAAGAGGCGAGATTACTTGACACTTTGCATTCTAATTATTTACTAGTTGAGTTATGCTCGACTTAAATACATCTAGTATAAAAGCCACCAACTCCATCTTAGCTTAAACACAATCCTTGAATCCTATATCACATATATTGTTCGTCATATCAACACATATTTACAATTTTTACATACAAAAAGAACTAGAGAACGAAAATGGCTGAAGCTTCGGTGGAATTCTTCCTAGACAACTTGAAAAATCTAGTTTTGTACAATGTCCATTTACTAGGTGACCTGAATGAGTCAATTCAAAGCCTTGAAAAAGATCTAGGGGTTTTACAAGGATTCATGGAAGATTATGCTGAAAATCCGAGTGCTAGTAGCCATCAAAAAGCTTTGGTGAACAGGATACTGGACATGGTAAACAAAGCTCAAGATGTTATTGATGATTATGTTGTTGAAAAAGCTAGACACGATGGATGGATGAAGAAGACTCATCATGTGGGATCTCTTCGGAGTATTGCTAAAGGTGTTGAAAGTATTAAACAAGATGTGAAAGCCATTGACTTGACCAATCCTACTGGGCGAAGGCCATACCAAAATGAGCTCAACAACAACAACGATAACGCTCTTATGGACAGACAGGTAATGCAATCTAGCCCCCATCTGAAATCATTCTGCAACGTCGATTGATCTAGTACGTAGTTTAACCACCAATAACTTATTGACTTATTGAGGTATGCATTCGATTATCATGTTATAGATTATCGGGGAAGGCCTTGGAGAATATTATCTATAAAAAACTACTTCGAATCTATATCAATAGATGAATAACATACACACCTATCAGGATCACGTTTTAGTATTTTTAATTACTGAATACTGAATCAAATTAAATATTTGAAAGAAATATAATGTACTATTTAATACAAATCAAACCCCAAACTATTTGATGTCGTCTGTTCATGGTAACGTTCAAAATTTAATGTGTTCGTGTTCCAATGACGTTTTCTTACAAGTAAAAGACATATAACAATATGTTCTTACGAAGAGTCTTGTTTAGACATTGTTTCTTGATTACTTGATACGTGTTTGCTAGGATCTTATGTTGATAGTTAGATGGTAATGTAAGTTTTTTTTTTTGCTTGACAATGGGACTGTTTGTAAAAATATTTAGGCCAAACAGGAGCCTGTAGTAGAGGAAGACGAGGTCATCGGTTTTGATGGACCGGCTGCTGAGATAATGGAATTTCTCAAAGGTAGTACATTGGAGGTTGATGTTATTGGAATTGTGGGAATGGCTGGTCTTGGGAAGACGACACTGACGAATAAGGTCTACAAAGATAAAGATATCGATTATGATTTCATCCATCGTGCTTGGGCCTATGTATCTAAGGATTGTCGAGTGGAAGACGTGTTCATCTCGATCTTGAAGCAATTGGCAGAGCCTTCAGAGGCCATAAACAAGATGACAGGCCAAGAGTTAGTTCAAGAGGTTCGAAAATGCTTACAAAACAAGAAATATCTTATTGTTTTGGATGATGTTTGGAATACAAAGACTTGGGAAGATGTAAGAGCTGCTCTTCCAAACAACAATAAGGGTAGCAGAATTGTGCTTACTACTCGAGACAATCTTGTCGCTGCACATGTTAATGTGAACCGGGATCCTTATGTTCTGAAATTTCTTTCGTCAGAGGAAAGCAGTGAGTTACTTGAGAAGAAGGTATTTGGTAAAGAGAAATGTCCTCCAAATCTGGTGCAATTACTTGAACGTGTTGCTAACAATTGTGGGGGACTACCACTTGCCATAGTGGTTATTGCAGGTACTCTGTTGCCTAGGCGTCATTTAAAGCACTGGTGGGACCAAGTAGCCAACAGTGTGAATGATTTTATTGTCAAAGATGAGAAGAAATTCTTGTCAGTAGTTGAACAAAGCTACAAAATTTTGCCTCGTCGTTTGAAGTTATGCTTCCTCTACTTTGGCCTTCTTCCAAGAGGCAACGTCGATGTATGGAAATTGATTGAATTGTGGATCACTGAGGGATTCATAAAAGATGAAATGAGGTCAGGCTTGGAGATAGCTGCTGCGACAAGGTTGTATGAGCTCATCGACAGAAATCTAGTTATGGCAACTTCATCAAGATCCAATAACCGAGTCAAGACATGTCGTGTACATGACACACTACGTGTATTTTGTAGGGAGGAAGCTGATAGACAAAATCTTTACCAAGAAGTTACCATGTCTAATCTTGGCTCGTTTGGGAACTGTCGTCGTATATGTGTTGATTCGAATGCTGCTCTATATTTCTCTGAAATTCCATCTGGTGAACAGTTACATACATTTCTCACTTTCTCTGAACAAAAGATCACTTTGGATGCGACTCAATCAAGGGCAGTAGTCAAAGCATTTAAAAGGATCAGAGTATTGGAAGCTAGCTCCCTCAAGTTCACCCGATTCCCAAAAGAGTTGAGAAAGCTGCCACTCTTGAGATATTTGGCGTTATCTTCTGAATTTGATTCCATTAGATCCATTTCCATGCTATCTAACTTGCAGACCCTCATCATATTAACAACAAAGAGTAGTCTCCAATTCGATAAAGATATATGGAAGTTGTCTCAGCTAAGGACCCTAAAGACAAATGCATCTGCAAAGTTGCCAGCTCCACCATCTTCTAATGCTTCAATAATAGGGAGGGAAAACATGCACAGTCTTTCTACTATAGATCCAGAGAGCTGCACACAACAGGTACTTTTGAGGATTTCAAAATTTAAAAAGTTGGGTGTTCGACGAAAATTATCCACATTATTGAAGGACGAAGATTCCGTGCTGATTCAAAACCTTGGGAAGTTACAAGAGCTCGAAAATTTGAAGCTTTTCAATGAGGTCACATCTTACTCCCAAATGTTGAGCCTTTCAAAAAGATTTCCAGAGATGCTGGCAAAGTTGACGAAGCTGACTCTATCAGGTAACTGAAGATTGATAGAAACGTTGGTGGGGTAGAGGAGGCGATTGCCTCTCATCCCCGCCTTTGAATTGTTCTTATATATTAATGAAGTTTGGCATTGTTGTAGAATACTCTGCCCTCTAACTTAATGTGTATATTTTCGTGGAACTGACACCCTGGCTCCGTTAATGCAGGGACCTCCCTCGGCTGGGAGCATATGTCGACACTAGGACAATTGGAATTACTTGAGGTGCTCAAATTGAAAGAATTAGCATTCAAAGGGGACACATGGGAAGCAGACGTCGGGCTTTTCCCATCTCTCACGTTCTTGTGTATAATTAGAACAGATTTAAAGAATTGGCGAGCCAATGCTGAACAGTTTCCAAGTCTAACACGCCTAATTCTCAAGAACTGCGACAAACTTTTGACACTTCCGTCTTGCTTGGCAAACGTCGTTGGCCTCCAAGCTCTGGACATATATTGTTGCAGCAAAGAAGCTGTTAAATCTGCCAGGGAAATCCATAAGAATAAGGCGTCCGGGAGTTTAAAGCTCAATATTTATCCTCCAGATATGTGATAGGTGATAAATTAAATTCTGTCAACTTTTGATTCTTGTTTTAAGGAAGAGTGGTTCCAATGCCATATTTCATCTTTTTTCTTTATCTGTAATAAATAAGATTCATGTAGCCCTTGTATTGTTTTAAGTTGGATAGGTTTGTATTTTACAACTTTTAATTTCAATAATATTGCTTAGTTACGAGTTAATCGAATAGTTTAGTGGAAAAGTCTCTCGCTAGTGACCAGAAGGTCCTAGGTTCGAAACTCATCTCATCGCTAACTTACAAAAAAAATAATATCGCTTAGTTACGAAAAAGAAAAAAAGAAAAAACCAATAAAAGATACTCATTGAGACAAAAAGATATAACTCAATCACATTTACTTAAACCAAATTGGCAAATTTTCTAAAACTACTAGATAGCTTTGAGAAAATTGGAGCTGTGCAATAATAAAGATAGATTATTGACAAGTTTAAATTCCTCATACATAATTCTACTAATTAAATAAGTTTAATTGATACATACACTAATCCGTTCAGAAAATGATCAACGACCCTCAAGTAATAAGCAAGCACAGTATAATAATAATTTCCAGGAAGAAAAAATGCACATATATATGTACCCCGCAAAACTGAAGAAAAAAAAGTAAAAGAAAAGAATAAGAAAAGTACTTAATGTTCATTCCAAAAGAAGATTAAGAGTACATATATTCTATATACACAACAATGGTACAAAATTATGAAAGTTATTAAAAGCACTATCACTACTAGAAAAAAGTATCAACATACATAAAAATGTTAAGAATATGAGTTTAGACCCCAATTTTATCAACATTAAGATTTTCAAAACACTTCTTTTGACAAAATACACATAAAAACGTTGAATCATTTATCGTTCTTTTGTTAAATATGATTTGAAAAATATTTCTCATATATAATCTTCGATAAGAATTATTCAAGAGACTTTGAGCTATGATTGAAGGCTGAATTTTACTTTTGTATATGTTTTTCATCCATAGCCTAATATCTTTAACGCATTTGATTATCATAGAGTTTGTGATTCTTTCTTCTTTGCTCTTTCATGACACATGAATATCGACTTTTTCTTTTGGTCATCGTACTTTTCTTTTAACTTCTTCAAGTCATCAATGAGTAGTGTATGGTTGATTCTATCTTTCATCATCACACTTTAGAAATTGTTAGTCCACGTTGCACTTTGTTTTTAGGGCAAAAGGCATGCATCAACCATCACTCATGTTTCACTCAATTCACAATTCACTCACTCATGTTTCATATGGTGTCATTCACTCACTTATTTTCCAAAAACAGTTTCACGTGACTATTCATGTCATGTAGAAATATAAAAGGGAATATTTTATTGATGATAATTGTTGTTGTGAATACATAATAGAGATACATATATTTATAGGTAAACATTAAACTTAAACCTAACATTGTGGGCTTATGGGTTAGGGCTAGGGCTACTCGCCCATTCGCCTAACACCCTCCCTCAAACTCATGGTAATTTTATATAATTTCCATGAGTTTCTAATACAACAATAATAGTAAAAAAAAGAAAAAACATAGTTTGGATCAAGCCGGATCCATGATAAGTGGTATCGGACTCGCAAGACAACGCATATCTGAATCGCCAGATAATGCGTATCATCAATCATTAATTGCCTAGAACGTCATTCTTTTCGAACCTATCAGATCTCTTCGTATAAGACTCGCCAGACTTCGCCAATAAGTAACTACCAGGAACACCATCCTTTTCGAACCTGGCAGATCTTGTTCAAAATTCCACTTCAACTCGAAGTAGAATAAATCAATTTTTTTATTTTTTTTATTTTCAATGGGCTATTCCCACTTAACCTTATCTCTCTCCCTCAAACTCATGATAATTTGTTTAAATTTTCATGAGTTTGCAATAATAACGAGCAAAAAGAAAATAACTTTCAAATAAAAAAAAAAAATCAAGAAATATTATAATAAGAGAGGGATATGTATTTAGGCCTCAAAAATTTCAAGAAAATAACTCACCGGCTGGGTAGCGGAATATGTATTTAGGCCTCAAAAATCGATAGGCTCGATACCATGTAGAAATAGAGAGGGATATTTTATTGATAATTTTTCTTGTGAATACATAATAGATATACCTATATATATAGGTAAACATTAAACTTAACCGTAACACTGCGAGCTTATAGGTTAGGGCTAGGGCTACTCACCCATTCGCATAACATGTCAACTATTTATGTCTCCCGTTGACTTTCTTAAGAGCAAAATTGTTATTTCACGTCTATTATTTTAAAAACAAAAAATAAAAAAGGAATAAAATTATAATTAGAGCACTCACATCAGCTTCCTCAAATTTCCCCTATAATACACTCTCAAATATCACTTTTTCTAATTTTGGGGTTTACTTTTTACACGATACTTTAGGAGCTTCCCTATTATTCACTTGAAACGTAAATAATAGATGTTTCACATATCTTATAAAATATTTAGGATAAAACTAAATTTTACAAAGTATAAAATAATATCTTATATATGGATGTTGAATGAAATATAATTTATATTTATATTTATATTTAATAAAAAAATATTTAATTACATTCTATTTATTTTTTATATAAATAACTTTCGAATAGGGAGAGTATAAACTTGAGGAGTGAACAACCTACGTGAATAATTTTTTGAGGGTCCAACCTATTATACGGAACCTGAAAAGGCAACGTTTTAATCATTTTTAGTTTTTTCCATCTCCAATTTTAACTTTTAGGGGAGCTGATGTAAGTGCTCTTATGCCCCCTATTTAAAAGTGTAGTAGTTAAGGGGAGGGGCAAAATAGTAGTTTCAATTTTTTTTTTTTTAAATTCATATGAATGACTAGTTTGTCATAAAAAAGTCAACGGAAGACCGAAATAGTTGACTAATAACCAATTGGACTAACAAAGTACAACTTAGACTAACGATATTCAAATGCGTTAAAGATAACATGCTATATATGGATTTTAAAGTATATACAAAGGTAAAATTTAGTCTTCAGTCATAGCTTAAGTCTCTTGAATAATCCTTGTCGAAGCTTATATATGAGAAATATTTTTCAAATCATTTATGACAAGAAGACGATAAGTGATTCAACATTTTTGTGTATGTTTTGTCAAAAGAAATGTTTTATAAATGTTAATGTTGATAAAACTGGATTTTGAACTCATATTCTTAAAGATGATAGAAATAGCTTTCCAACGCATTTTGAATCGTCAAAGTCGGCGTTTTAACGAAACGGGAAATGAAGTTTTAAGTTTGTCGCCAAACCAAACTCTTAAAAATAACATTTTTGGCCCAATTTTAGCATTTATTTACGTAAAACCACAAAAACATATACAATTAACGGATCTGTTAACTTTAGAGACCAAATGTGCACCCGCTACACACTTTCAGGGACCATTTGCGCATCGTCCCATTTATGGGGACCAAACTACAACAACCACTCACTTACCTAGACCATTTCAACAATTACCTCTTATTCGATTAAAAGTACTTTCCACTTTATTAAGGAAACACATATAACAAATTAAAAGACCCTTGGCTTGGGCAGTTGGGCATATATTGTTAGCGCAATATTGGTATATATAGTACTCGAATGGTTAATTACAGTTAATAGGATAAAACAGAAAAAATATAATAAACAGTATATTGGCGTCGTATATAGAATGACAATTAAAACAATGGGAAAATTTCTAGTGACTAGTAGTATTTCGCATAAACAAATTATTTATATTATCGATTAATTTTGCATTTTGACTCATTAATTTACACAATATAAGATGAATTGTCTTGATTTTTAATCAAGATATATGCTAAAATGACAACGGAAAAGAAGTGAGAGGGTACGAAAAAACCCTAGATAAAGATTTTTTAGGGGAAATATGGTTGGTTGTAATAAACTTTGTAATTACCATCATCATCAATTAATTCTCGTTGCCTGAAATCTTGCTTTTCTCACCTTCGAACTCCCTAAATTTCTCCAAATACATTTTGATAGGCTGAGTGAAATCATCAAACCCTAGATTCCCAAGTGCCCAACAAATATCATCTCCATTAACAGTCTTCCTCTTCTCCTTTCTGCACTTATCAGATGCCTCTCCTGTAACAAAGCTAATGAACTCAGACACACATTCTTGCATCGTTTCTTTAGCTTCCTTCGATACCTTCGCGTTTGCTGGAAGAATTTGCTTCATGATTCTTCCAACATTTGCTATTGGAAGCAACCGATCTTGCTCCTTCGTGTTATTGTTACCATCTTCATCAACATATTCATTATTATGAGGAAGACTATTTGAGCTACTATAATAGTTCTTTTGATTTGTGAGCTCTCTTGCAATGCCTGGATCCATTTGCTTTAACAAGAGAGAAAGTCTATAGACTAGCTATTAAGATGTATATGTTTTAATGGTATGTTTTGTGTTGCTAATTGATCTTTAGAGGTGTAAATATGTATATATATATCCTAATGGTCAATGGACTTATCAAGATTCCAATTAACTAGTTGCCACTATTTGTAAATCTTTTTCTAGATTAATCTTTTATGGTTCTCCATATATATATATTTGAAAATAAGAGCTTATGTTCGTCAAATTTGTGAAAAAGTACGTGATTAATAAACGTAAAAATTTGTAAAAAATGTCAATTAATAAACGTAAAATTTGTGAAAAATGTCAATTAATAAACGTAAAATTTGTGAAAAATGTCGATTAATATGTAGACGGTGATGAATTATAAAAGTTTGTTCTAACTCTATCCTATGTACTGAAATCAAGTTACAATTTAGTCTCGTATAATTACAATGAGCGTGTTGCGCACACATAGTCCCCAATAGTGTTACCAAATTGCAATTTAGTCCCAATAGTGACATCGTTGCAGTTTAGTCCCATTAAGTGGCCAAAAAATTGTATGTTTGTCCTCACGTTATGTTAATTTTTAGCACCAACACGCGATAAGAGAGCAAATTTGGAGCAAAAATGATTTTTTTTTTCTTGTAAATTAGCGATAGATGTGAGTTTCGAACCCAGGACCTTCTTGTCACTAATAACAAGAGCCTTTTCCACTAGGCTATTCGATTAACTCAGGAGCAAAAATGATTTTTTAAAGACTTAAAACTCACTTTTTGTGGAGTTAATCGAATAGCCTAGTGGAAAAGGCTATTGCCAGTGACCAGAAGGTCCTGGGTTCGATACTCACCTCATCGCTAATTTGCAAAAAGAAAAAAAAACTCACTTTTTGTGCCTAATAAAGAAACTTCTTTAGGAATTTGAAATGCAAAATCAATTATTAACAAAGTCAGTTTAAGTCTTAAAAGAAATATCTTTTGCTCCAAATTTAACCTCCCACCGCTTCAGACCGAATGACTCTATGAAATTACGTCGATACTTCCTTAAAAAGCCATCCTTCCTTTCGAGGAAGACCTCACCGTTTAAGAAGTAACCATAAACGGTGTTAAAAATTAACCGCATAGTTAACATGAGGACTAATCTACAACTTTCTAACTATTTTCGGGGACTAAATTATGCTAATATTAGAGACTAAACTGTAATTTAATAACGCAATGTACTATTGAAGACTATTTCAAAAATTGCTCTAATTACTCTCTTATAAATTATTAGTCACTACACTTGTGATGCAATATATATATATATATATATATATATATATATATATATATATATATATATATATATATATATATATATATATAGTGTATGTGCTCCTAAACTAAGAGAGCTGTTAATTAATCACACAAGGGCAAAGTAATTGAAGGGCATTTTAATTAGTTATGACAAAATATCTGAACTACATACAATGTAATAACAATAACAAAATAATAATATTTGAATAATGGTAGTATTTGATAAATTAATAAAGTTCTTTTTATTTGTCCGAAAGTCTTAAAATTGGACGATTATTGTAATGAATAATTTTAAAGAAAATCTACAAGTCCTGAATTCCATATACTCTTATTTTTGGAGTGAAGGTACGTAATTCATAATATTTATATTTATCTGATCTTTTTACAACAACAAAAAAAAACATTCTTTTCCTTAGGGTTTGAGTTCAATAACTTAATTAGGATGATGGGCATGGTGGTTGGAATTTACGTATTTATCTTTAGTGAAGGACAAACTTTCCTTGAAGCATGCAACTACTTGCTAGCTATAATATGGTTATTAGAATTATTTGACTAATGTCTAATTCTATATTCCTGCCTATAAGATAAAGAGAGCTCATAACAACATTATATGCTACGTACAATCTATTATTAAACTCTATAAGAATAAAGGTAACTAATTAATAAAGGCTTTGTGTCCATCAATAATTGGTCATATGGTCCCCTAAATTAAATGATAGTTTATATTTACCTCTCGTAAACAATATAATGATACCCTCATTCTAGTTATATAGGGTTCTGTCACATTTTGTCTTGGGTTATTGTGAACTTGTGGTAAATTAAAGTAGAAAAACTATAAAAATGTTTCTAAAAGTCAGGGGACTTGAATTATTACATATTTACCATTTCAACTTGAAATTTTGCTCCTTGTACGTACGACTCGAACTCACATCGTGCGGATAGGCTAGCGGCCGCTAGCACCTAAGTTAGCACCGGCCAAAACTCTGAGAAAATTGCTGAAATGGTTCCTGATAGTATGACCGAGTTGCATTTTGGTCCCCAATAGTTACACGGTTGCACTAGTCCCCAAAAGTGGTCAAAAAGTTGGACTTTGGTCCCCAAGTCAAGTTTTCTATTAACATTCAGGTTTAGGCATTAAAATGTGGATAAAAATATAATTTTTAAGACACAAAGTTGATTTTTTGCCCCAATTGGTGCTAAAATGAAACTCCACAACCCTAATTGGGGTGAAGAAGAAAGGGAGTTTTGACGGGAGGGGTTGTGGAGTTTCATTTTGTCACCAATTGGGGTAAAAAATCAACTTTAAGTCTTTGAAATTATATGTTTACCTCAATTTTAACGCTTAAACCTGAAATGTTAACATAATACTTGATGTGGGGACTAAAGTGCAATTTTTTTGCCACTTTCGAGGACTAACGTGCAACCATGTAACTATTGGGGACTAAAGTGCAATTCGATCATACTATCGGGGACCATTTCAGTAATTTACTCCCCCAAACTCTCTTTATCAATTGTGCTATGCCCGACATATTTACGCTCTCATTATGTTACTTATTACATCTTAAAACAACATTACCAATGGGAAATATTCCAAACAGCGAACGTGTGCTTAGGAATAGTACGTCACTTCCACACTTGTTTACCTAATTTAAGTAGGGTTTAGGCTGAAAAAGAAAAAGAAAAAGTAGGTTTAATTAGTATAAACTACTACTCACCAGTAATCTATTTGTACTTGGGCAACAAAATATCTTTAATTTATAAATGTCCTAAAAATGCTTGAAATAAGATGCTAGTTGCCTGTGGTCCATGGTAATTGATTATTGTACCAAAATCTTTGGTGGCTTATTATTGAATTTATCTAGCTAGATAGCTAGGTCAAGAACAATTATATAAATATATATATATATATGTCGGGGATAAATTCACATCTAGCGTATGAAATATTGTTGATTACTTTAGTAATTAAAAGTAATCGAAACATAATTGATATTGAAAACATAGAAGATTGAACGTTTTAGACTTTTCAATTAAAAAAAAATGCTACGTGCGTATTTTATTCACTCTATATATTGATAAAATATTTATTCTAGTATAGTATGAATTTTATATGGTAGCTGCTAGTTGTATTAATTAAAGTGGAGCCTGATCAAGAGAGACTTATTCTATATATCATGTGGAAATTGTACTGTTCTGGTCAAGTCCTAGATAAGTGTTGAGACTTGAGAAGTACCGTTGTTACGATTAACATGAAAATAACCAAAACATAAAGATATGGTCAAGTCCTAGATATTCAGTTTTGATGTATTCACTCCGTTCTTAAAAGATTGTCACATTTTGATTTTTGATGATCAAACATTACAAAATGTGATCATAAATTCTTATCAAACGGTAAGAAATAATATAGTCTTATGAGATCTTGTTGAATTCGTTTCAATATACATTGATAATATTTACAGATAACATAAATAGTTATTGTACACCCGGCCCTATTGTGTACACACATCTCTTGTTACTACTTACTAGTAGTGATAAGTGCACATTTGCTATATCTTTTAGTGCTCCACCAATATTTATTAGGGCAAAGAGCGTCAATCGTTACCTATGTGTTACTTTTTTTATTATTCACTCGTTCATATTTTATATGGTTTTATTTACTCACTCATTTTCAAAAACGATTTCAATTGGTTAGTCAACAATTTCGAACACCGTTGATTTTTAAGGGCAAACTAATCATTTTGGATATACCTTTTCATATATAAAAATCTGAAATGACTATCTTGACCCTCCTTAAAACTTCCTTAACAATTACACTTACAAATAGGGGCATATTTATAATTTTGTCCTTTTTGGATTTTTGATTTTAAAAATAATATATGTCAAATGACTACTTTGCCCTTCCAAAGTCAACGGAAGACAAAAATAGTTGACTAACCATTGATTGACAAAAAAAGTTGACGAAATTACAACTTTGAACCGTTTTTGAAAGATGAGTGAGTAAATAGAACCATATGAAATATGAGTGAGTCCATTGTCAATTTAGTGAAACATGAGTGATGGTTGATGCTTTTTGCCCTATTTATTATTACAAATATTATCGAATATATCTATTAATGCAAATATTAAATTAGAGATATAATTGTAATGATAGTATAGGTAATTGAATAATAATTTACCTAGAATAGATCATATTGTTTATGAGCACTCAAACAATGATATCAAGCCAACCAACAATATATTCTTCTGCCCTCCTCTAAATATTTTATCATGTGTATAAGTGTCGTGGCATTTATTCGTTAGCTAGCTATGAATAAATTATTCAATTCCAACTATAGGAATTAGTTAACAAAGTGGATATAACAAGTATGCAAATAATTGTCCAAAATATCTTGGTGTACTAATCTTCATTTAGCACTGCTTTCACGACCACTTCCCAACTTTGATGAGATTCTTCTTTCTAATAATTTAGTGAAGAATATAATCTTATCTTTTCAACGCCCTATAAAGTCTTCATTCACATGGCCGCCTTTGAAAATTCCCTTAAATATTACATGACCAATTAATAGTTACATCTAACCTCTTACTTATAAAGTTCTAATTAAAATAGGGAGTAACAAATTAATTAAGGAGGATCAAATGCTTTGATAATCTTAAATTTGATTAATCTGATATATGGGGAAAATCTCTAGAATTAGTAGGGGTGTGCACGGTTCGGTTCGGTTCGATTTTGGACAAAAAAAAGAACCGAACCGACATCATCGGTTCTACGGCAGACAGCACCGAAATTGGTTCGGTTCTAAACGGTTCGGTTCTTATCGGTTCCAGGTCGGTTCCGGTTCGGTTTCGGTTCTGGGCCGGTTATGGGCCTCGTGTTTTTAACCTAAATTTGAGCCCACTTTCGGCTTTGAAATTTTAGTTATGTTCGTTCCTAACTAATATTATTATTCATTTTCGACTCAAATCTAAATGTGATTAGTATTGTCTTATATTAGATGTAACTCATAATTAAGTTCCAAAGATATATCTACTCTATATAAGTTTAACGAGCTCCTTTTAAAATTAATTTCGAATTTCGTTTACACATTCGTCACACGGTACCACTTTTTAAATATATATATATGTATCAATATATTATTAGCTTAAAACATATTCATTCATCTATTATTATATCATACTAATAATTAACAATGTTGAACCCTCTCGCCAATTATCCTTTACTAAAC
Source organism: Echium plantagineum (assembly GCA_003412495.2). Classification (NCBI taxonomy): domain Eukaryota; kingdom Viridiplantae; phylum Streptophyta; class Magnoliopsida; order Boraginales; family Boraginaceae; genus Echium; species Echium plantagineum. Next base: position 9,105,401 of record CM016567.1, on the reverse strand, counting down.
TTAATTTTTTCTACTTAAAATAAGCCATCGGTTCGGTTCGGTTTTTATCGGTTCTCCAATAAACTGAACCGCATCTGTTCGGTTCCCTCAAAGAAGGAACCAAAATCGGTTCGGTTTCAATCGGTTCCAACAAAATCGGTTCTTTTCGGTTCGGTTCCGGTTCGGTTCGGCTCGGTTTCGGTTTTCCTCCACACCCCTAAGAATTAGCATCAAGTGAGAATGTCAACTCTTAACAATTATGTTGCCATATTTAGTTAAACAAAGAGGGAATAACAAATCCACCTTGCTTGTTGGGCATTATATTTACTAGGAGCATTTTATTATATAGAAACCTCATATGAGTTAGTATTGTGATAATTTAATTATTATTGAATTAGATGATTTTCATTTATATTTTTGTTTTGAGGGTATGCTTGGGTGATGAAATCACAAATTTTTTAAAGAAACAAAACTCACGTGCCCATAATTTGCTCCAACGATTATTTCCACCTTTATTATGTGATCCTTCCTATAAGGTTTCCTTTTTCTATTTTTTTTGCCTCTCCTTCTTCCCATTATTTTTGCAAGGTTATTCTTTATGCAAAAATAACAACAAAACATTTAACACAAGTTGAAATACAATAATTTGCTTTCATATTATTTCTTTTCTCAAATGAATACTATTAATTAGATATGCATAATAATGTCATTATTAGACTGATATATTATAATCCAAACTCAATTACAGTAACCATTACCTAATTACCTTGATACTTGGTAGTAATTACCTTGGTACTTGGTAATAATGATCTTCTCAATATACAACAAAATAGAAATTTTAAATTGCACTAAAATACCAAGACTCTTCATATAAAATACTATTAGAATACTAAGGTTCCTCATATAAAATACATGTAAATTGCAGATTGATCTCACTTTCAGGGACTATTTCAGCAATTTGCTCTATACAAAAGTTGATGTGATAATTGAATAGATAGGTTCATTATTTGATAATAATAATAATGAATTTATAATTAACTTATTGAGAATGACAATTTAGGCATAATAAAGAATGGAAAAAACACTAACTCTTTAGCATACATTTATATTATAGTATATATATTATATATATAATATAGATATAAATATATATTATATAGAAATAGATATGGATGTGTTTATGCTCATGTCTCCTAGTTTTGTTTTTTATGATGAGATTGATGGTATCTTCTTAGGGTTATTTTGTTTGTTCTACGAAAACTTGTACTCCCTCCTTCCCATTTTGTTTGGGTTGTTTTGACTTTCACGGTCGTCGAGACACAATTTAAAACGTAAATATCTCAAATTCTACACACGCAAAAATTATAAAAATTTGATATTTCAAAAATATACATTGAAACGAACCTAACAACATCTCATATGACTATATTATTTCTTATAGGTTAATAGAAATTAATGGTCAAAATTTGACTCCTAAAATAAAAAGTGGACAAACAAATTGGGATGGAGGGAGTAATAAATTTCTTCAGGGTGTATATGTAAAAATTTACAGTGTTAATGGTAGTCGGTAGATGATCACTTAGATAAGCCAATTTATGTAATATATCTACTGTTTAGTTTAATCAATTTTACTAGAAATACAACTCCCTCAATTAGATATACTACACTTCACATGGTTAATAAATGTATTTTATCTACTATTTTAGTTCTTGAGAGGTTGCAAAATTGAAAGCGTTGCACACATTAGTAATTACATTGTGTTGTTATTTATATATTTAGACTTAATGAATGTTTCAATTGTTTTTACCGGGGCGTCATGTTCTATTTTCAACTTGAGCCCAAAATTGTTATGATCGACCCTACACTACCATGCCATCCAAAAAGTAAGTCAAGTATTTAAGTATAAAATCATGAAATGCATCCACTATTTAATTTGGACCTCGTTAAAAAGAACCTTTATTCCATTAAATAAACATAGACAGTAGATCATAACAAGATACATAATAGTTTTTCTATAAGGAGCATGCTCCACACAATGTGCACATATTAACAATCCTTGCGACAAAAGCATCGCTCACGGAATCCTCTGCATTTACCCGAAGGAAATCCTTCAACCTTACAGACGTTCCCACAATTTTTGTTGCTCCAACATAATCCTTTAAATTTCTCGCTGCGCGACTCACATATCCTTGCTTCCACAACCTCTGATCCAAATCCTACCAATACATACATAACTTCAAAATTAGTAAATATCACCATATGAGTCATGTTTTTTATTGAGATGTTCAATATATATTGACCTTCTCGACAAAAACATAATTGATATGATGATATCTAGTAATGATCACAAGATTTATGTACATATCAGATAAATTAGTGTTATTAGTCTCCGATTCACCCCTTCATCACCCATAAGAGGTATGGGGGTGAGCTAGATGGAGCCAAAATTAAAAGATTAGAAGCAAGGTGAAATATGCTACATATAAATAACAACAAATGATGATAATATAGATTTTTATCATTTTACCTTATGACGTGCTATTATCATTTTAAATTGTAGCTTGTTATTTATATTTTTTCAAATTAGCCCTTTAACTTTATCTTTAAAAAATTTCACTAACCACAGAATACCTCAACGTTAAAGCACAACCAATTGTCAAAATCATAAACATGTTGTCACCACAACTACTCACTTCAACAATTAAAATCTATCACCAATGTTTTGATTTTATTTTAGATTAAAAACATTATTTTGGTTTGTTCATATTTTATATACCATGCTCAATTTTGATAATTTTGGTGTTGCTCTTTATTAAGCTAGGTCTGACAAAAAATAATGTTAGACTACTAGTTAAGGGTGAAGTGAATGAAGAGAAGTATGTCAGGGTGAGATAAAAGAAGAGTTTTGTTTTAATTTTATTTATAATAATATTTAAATTTTACTAAAAGATACCCCAAATAAATATTGAAAGAAATACATATTAATGAAACTAGGAACACACCTATTGTAATGAAAATCATCATCATTATGATAATGGAAGCTGAGAAAGGTGTGTTGCGTCCCATTTTGATGAACTGAAGAAAGAGAAGTTAACAAAGTGCAAATTGTAAAGTAGATTTTATTATGAGCTTATTGAGCATGGAGAATGAAGTATCCTTTTATAAGGTTAATTCACCTTCAATATTTGACCGTTTCATTTTATTGAGCAAAAATATATGTTACTATACATTTGTAGTTAGTAATAACTAATTTTAAAGACAAAGATATATAAATATACATTTGTAGTAAATTATAACTATTTTTATGACATAACCTTTATAATTATATATATATATATTTAGATATATATTGATTTAGTTAAATGAGAATTGGATGTTAAACTTACCAAACACATAACAACATAAGATTATGTCATTTTACCAAAATGAGATTTTAGACATTAACAAAAATATCATATTTGAAAATTATGAAATAATAACATTTTTTTTTCCAGGAATATTAGAATAACAAGTTTTTCCAGAGACCATTTATTATAAATGCAATAAAGATATTCAATTATAACCATTTTAATTTATTCCCAATATAAAGTTCTCAAAAAGTAAAACTCGTTAAGAAAAACTATAGGTAATACAAAAATAATATATGGTATTATTAAATTATACATATAAAAGATCATTCGCATTCAAAGTAAAACAAATAATCTCGTATATTAGAAGTTCCTAGACATATACTATTAATACTAATAAAATAAACCGAAAACTACTCGAATCGCATTTATTACAAATTGTCAAGAAAGGAAACCAAGACAAGCAATTGCCA
>CM016567.1:9001502-9101502 GCA_003412495.2 Echium plantagineum | reverse complement strand
AATGTCATTTAAGTGGGGTTTAAGTCTATTAACAAGAACTTTTGATGCAATTTTGTAGATGACATTGCAGAGGCTTATGGGTCTGTAATCTTTGATGGTTTTAGGATAATCAACCTTAGGAATGAGTGTGATAAAGGTATTATTGATTTCCTTCAAAATGTAGCCTTGATTGAGAAATTCAAGTGTTGCAAGGGTGACATCTTTTCCTACCACATCCCAATTTTTTTGATAGAACTCCGCAGGAAATCCGTCAGGGCCAGGGGATTTGTGATGGCCCATTTGAAAAAGAGCAATTTTAACTTCATCCGGTGAGAAAGGGGTGTTGAGATCTTTGATTTGAAGGTCAGAAAGGGTTTTATTGAAGTTGTCAAGAGATGGATAGATGAAGGTAGGGGGTTTAGAATTATTATCAGAGTTGGAATGGAAAAGATTCTCAAAGTATTCTTTACAGTGCTTCATGATTTCATCGTCTTGGGTAATTGAATTCCCAAGGTTGTCTGTGATTTCTAAGATGTTGTTGATCTTAGTTTTATACTTGGCATGAGCATGAAAAAATTTTGTATTTCTGTCACCTTCGGTGATTGCCTTGATTTTTGATCTTTGCTTCCAGTATTCTTCTTCCGCAGATAGAAGGAGATCAAGTTGAACTCTGATTTGATCATCCTTTAGCTGGGCGGAGGGGCAATGAGGTTTAGACTGGGAGAGAGAAAGATGGTTTTGAAGATGCTGGATTTGGGTGAAAATATTTCCAATTCTATTAGAGTTCCATTGTTTAATAGTTTTTTTTGTGCTTTTGAGAGAACTGATGAGCCTGAAAGCATTAGATGAGGTTGGAAGTAGACGAGGATTCTGATGATACTGTCTGGGCCAGGTGGTAGTGATCAAATGGTCAAAATCAGGAAGGAGGGTAAGAAAAGATTCGAGCTTGAAGGGTCTAGATTTTTTATTGGAAGCTGATTTAGTTGAGATGATAAGAGGTCCGTGGTCAGAGCGTTGAATGGGAAGGGTGGTACAGTTGGCATTAGGGAAGGCAGAATTGAGCTCAAAATTAGCCATAGCACGATCAAGTTTTTCGTAGATTTTAGTGCCATTACGAGTACCAGACCAGGTGAAGTTGCATCCCATGTTGGGGAGGTCTTCAAGTCCAAAGGCGGAAAGGAGGTTAAGAAGGTGGCAAGATCCAGGGATAGAGGTTTTGGGTTGGGGAGATTTATCAGAATTAAAGAGAATTTGATTAAAATCGCCACACATGAGGATAGGTAGATGAATATAGGGTTTGATGGAGCGTTCGATGAAGTTCCATGCATCAGATCTTGAGGTCAGGTGAGGATGGCCATAGATGCAAGCAAGGTACCACGGAGATGACAGTTCTGTTTTAATTTCGAATAGAAGGATGTGTTTGGAAAGAAGGATGGGGGTGTGTTTGACATTAGAAGAGAAACCAATCCAGAGGCCCCCACTATGACCCAAGGCATCAAAACCATAGGATGAGGGGAAAAGAAGTTTAGAGAGTCTATAGTTAGCTTTATTTATAGAACAAATGGTTTCAGATAAAAAACAAATGTCAGGTTTATGGCACTTCGTAAGAGAAGTGAGAAGGTGAACTGTAGAAGACTGACCAAGTCCTCTACAGTTCCAAGCAAGGATTTTCATAATGGCATTTGGGGTTGTTGAGGTACAACCACCAAAGACCAATTACGAGTAACACATTTAAAGGACGAAACAAAATTAACAAAAAACGATAAATTACTAAAATAGGAAGTAGACTTAGGGTTGGGAGGCATACCAATTTTGCATGAGTCATGCAAGTCATCCGATATATCTTCATCACTATCCTCGTTGCTGTCCTCATCAATGTAATCATCAGAGTCGGCATCATTTTCAAGCTCATTGAGGTCCAGATGGACATCCTGAGATCCCTCCTCCATGATATTGAGAGCAACGTCCTCCTCAAAAACAGCCCTGCTATCAAAAAATTGCTCCATAAACTCTTTCACATCCATCTTCCAGAATTCAGAGTTCTTGACCTCTTCATATTCATCTAGGCCCTCATTACCCTCAGGCTCCAACGAAATCTCATCTTCCACACCATGAGAAGTGTTGTGTAAGTTGTAAAGACCATGATCCAAAGTATCGCTTGCAGTCTCATTTCCCTCTTTTCTCTTAAACTTCTCGATGTCCAAGTCTGGGTCACTCGAGTCAAAAGAGTCCTCAAATGAGTCTCCATTCGAATCTTCTGAGTTATCACAGTCCTCGACAAAGGAGTCTTCCTTGGTGTCCTCTTCTTCCATGAAGTCCTTATAAGAGTTTTCATCTTTCTCTTCTTCATTTCTTGAACTACAAGAGCCACGAGAGTCGTCTAGTAGCTCCTCCTCACTGTTAAACGTGTCATCCGAAGATTCCTTCTCGCAATCTTCATATTCATCTGCCTCCTGATAGTCATCATCCGAGTCATCTGCATCATTCGAGAACTCTTCCTCATCATCTGCATCATGACAAATGGCTTCAGATTTGACCACCTTCTCAGTTCTCGCCAGGCCATCAACTGGATTATATGAGTCCTGCGAGTCATCCGATGTATCCTCATCACTATTTTTGTTGTTATCATTAGAGTCGACGTCATTATCGTCATTTGTGGGTGAGTGTTGGATATTGGAAGAGAAATCTGAGCGGAGAGAGTCTTGTGAGATAAAGTAAACATCTTTATTCTCGTCATTATTGTCCGTGTTGTCCTCATTCTCATATGTCTCTTCTGGAGTTTCTTTTATTTTCTTATTCTTTGTAAACTTGTCTTTAATCTTATCCCTTGACTTGGGATCTGAATCTTCTTTCTCATCGATTTTTCCTTGCATATCAAGTGTACTATTCTCCTTCAAATTTTCTTCTTCATCTTCTGGATTTGATCTAGTCTCTTCATGATCATTGTCAATATACTTTTGCCTTTTTGTAAGAGGCATAATAGTACCAAAGTGAAAATCATCAATATCCCTAGCCCGTTTAACCCTTCTGGGCTGGCTAACGATCACTTCAATCACTTCAATCAACTTCATTTTGGTCTTTTGTATATGAAAATTTTGCTTATGACCATCCTCCTTAACAAACGTGGAACCTTTGCTAAAAGATCTGAACTTTTTCAACGGACGTTCACAAACTGAAGAAAAAAGATAGATCCCTTCTTCTCGATCACGTTTGACCCGATTGAAGGATGAACAATTAACATTTGAAAAAGACAGAGAGTTGACCAAGGTGCATGATTTTTTTGTCAAATCAACACTTGATTGAGATTTTCTTTTAGTATTGAACGACTTTGGGCAAGAAGTGTTAAAACATTTATGAGGAAGAGCAGATGGGTGAGGTCCGAGAATAGAAGGTCGAGGGCCAAGAATAGATATACGAGTAGTCACGATTGAAAAACCTCGATCAAGACAAGAAGGATAAGGACCAAGGATGGAGGGTCGGGGTCCTAAAATCGAAGGCTTAAAATCAAGAATATCTCTAATGATTTGACTATTGCAATAATGAGAAGAGTAATAGGAGTTAGGCGTAAAAGTAAGATATGGAAATTTGTTGCAAGAATAATAAATAAACGATTCAAAGCTTTTATTACCATATTTGGTTGGCAAATCTTTGGTGGGCAAATATGAAGGAGTCTGTTGAAGAATCCATTTGTGAGATTTGTCCACAGTTGAGACCACTGGTTGCAGCAGCATCATTTTATCTAGCTCGTTTTGTGGTGAGCATAGAGTTGTCGATCTAGGAATAAAAATGGAGTCTTTGATGGTAGTGTGGGAGAGGAGGTGGTGGTGTTTCTTAGAGAAGGTGGTGGTGCTAACGGATGGCCGTGACTGCGGAAGAACAGTAGATGGTGGCCGTCGATGGTGGTTGACGGTTGATAGAGTGATATCGGCTTCGATATTGATGCAGGGGAGAGCTAAGCTCGGTAGCTTATGGTTGGTATTCAAGGGAATGATTTCAGCTAATTTGGGGTGGTGGAGATTAGTTGGGGATGGAGTTTGGATAGAGGGGGAGGTGGGCGAGATGGTGTGGAGGTTGGAGAAGCCTGTTGCGGCTGTGTAGAAGGGAGGCAAGGGTTCTTGAGCAGAGAGCATCTATCAACCTACCAATACACAAATTTCTAAATACGTTCCATGTTATCAAATGAGCATGAATTATCCAAATTCGATTTTTTTAGATTAGAAATATATTGAAATTTTTAAAAAGATAAATATAATTATTAATAATAACTTAATTTTTTTTAAAAAAAACCCCTCCAAAGCCTCGTCTTAAGAGTAAGTTGGTGTGATCCAACTCATTTAATGATTATCAAAGTATAACAATCGAAAGCATCAATATATAAAAAATGAATAACATTAATTGTGAATGATAATAATCACAACAATAAATCCAATATACGGAGTATTTAACTTTATATCTCTTATTTCATAATAATTTTAAGATGTTTACACATTTTTTTTGTATTATATATCAAATCCATGATATTTATTCATAAAAGAAATATTATGACACAATAGATATGTGCATAAGATAAAATATTATACATCAAAGGTTTATCTTAATTCATAAGTACAATATGCGAAAAACATTATTATAGTGGAAACATAAGACACTTGCATTCATTATTATAATATAAATCCACTATGTATATGGTACTAGTATATTCATATAATGCATAATGTATTTTAACATAATGAATAGACTTGAGACAACCCGTATGCCTTTTTCAATTTCTCGATAAAGAGAAAATATGGCCAACATAAATGTGGAAAATAAATATAATATAAGAACTTTAATAATGGGTTATGGTAACGTCAATAATGTTAATACCTCTCCATTATGGTATTAACTACTCCCTCCGTCCCTAAAAGATTGTCACATTTTGACTTTTGTGGTCAATTACAATAAAATTTGATCATAAATTCTCATTAAACGATAAGAAATAATATAGTTTACTTATTACATGCACTTAATTATTGTTATAAAATAATCAATAAAATTATTATGTCAACTATTATGGTATTTAAGAAACACTTACAATTTTAGACATGTTTATCATTTATATACTAACGAAATTATGGACCATTGATTTGCCTACTGAATTATTAACAACTTCATATAATGATAGAACATAGTACTCAAATGCTCCGGAAATGAAAATACTAGTCTCAATAATGTAAAAGTTATTCACAGTTTCTTGAATTCGTAAATAAATGTGTTTCATGATAATTCGATCTATTAGAACGCATAAAAACTTTAATTGAACAATTTAGCAAACGTAACCATTATAGCTAAATATTGTAAATCTTCATAGGTCATTGTAAGTGCATTGGAGTAACACATCTCATGGAATAAACTTTGTGACCGGAGGTAAGGTAAATATCTTAAAATTTGAAAATCAAGATAACTTCATATTTATTGAGCTAAAATGAAATATCAAAAAATGTAATAAGTACTGTTAGCCATTAATTTTCCACCATTATAAATTATTCATAAAATGCCCCCCAAAAACAAAATTTTCATGAGGCAGTACGTGATAGATCAACATAAGAAGATATATATATATATATAATCTCCAATCATACACTGTATCATCGCATGAAACAAGAAGTATCACAATTATTATGCCAAAAGTAGCAATAATATAAAACATAACAATTTTTCATTTTATTTTAACAGTACAAGCATGCATTTGAAATCCTAAATCTGATACCACAAGTTAAATGATTCAAACATGGCATAATTTCCAAAATCTTGAATTACATGATTATCACATATATATGTAAAATAAAATGTAATTGACACACCTTATAGCCTTAAGACGTAATTAATATGAGTCGTTTTGGAGCAAAAGTGATGCTGACTTCAAGAACTTGTATTAAGAAATGGAGAAGAGTTTCTTTCTCTTGACCTATAAATTTCTTTATGTGTTATTACTTTTATTTTTAGATTGAATCTTTTTTATGGAGAAAGAAGTATTTATAGGTAGAGAAAAGACCTTCTTTAATTCATCTCAAAATAATTGTCATATTAACCGTCCATCAAGGTTAATTACTATGTAACGTTTGTAAGTTGGTAACGAATTTGCAACATAAATATCCTATTAAAGACCAACATAATGAGTATATTATTAATATAATAATACTTAAATAATAATATTCTTACATCTTTTACATTAAAATAATAATAATTGATATTTTTGTGTTGCTTTTAATTACGTGTATATTATTTGGGGTGTCCAAAATTTTAGTGAGGAGCAAGCTCTTTCAAAGTCATTAAGATATGTTAATTAACGTTAAACTTTATTATAAATTTCATTGATAAAAATTTGGTTACATTATTTTTGTTTCATTTTATAAATCAGCTACGAATTGAGTTTTAAAGCAGAATTTTTTAGTCATTTGGAACAACATTTTCCACTAAGCTATTCGATTAACTCAAAATTTGGTTCCATTATTGATCATAAAAATATCTACCTTCATCTCTAATAATGCAGGTGGTTATACTATATATTTAAGGAACACCCATATTTGGTAGAGGAATTCAAAAGGTTTATGCCTGCTCATACAATCCCCACGTCAGGCTAGGGTGTGACATATGAGTTGTTTGCTCAAGTGCCTCCATTTTGGACAATTTGGGGAAGGTGATATGAAGCCAACCTATAGAAGTTACAATTTTATTCGATTGTGTAATTTATACATTATTTCTTCTTATTAATAAGTCCAATTCAAAATCAAAGACATCCTATTATGCAATAAGTTTTGCAACCTCTTATCTCATAAAAAAATTCTTCATTTTTGTTTTGACGAGTTAAAAATGTTATACAACTTTTTTGTGAAAATTATATTTAAATATATTATTTTTGACATATATTTAATATTATAATTAGGGTTAATGCCATGAAAGATCACTGAACTTTGTTAAATCAAAATTATTTGTTATGTACAACACCAAATTTTATTAATTTTGATGTTTGAGAAAATAACTTTGAGTACAATATAGGGAAAAAATTCACTTCGAAAGCTACTTTTGCCAAGCAATTTTATATATTAAATTAGAGCATAAAAATGAGATTCTAATTAAAACTGAAAACAAATATAAGTAATATACTCATTTAAAGTAACAAGAGACAAACATTTCTTTTGTTACTAAAATTAAATTAAAGCGTAGAAAATGAGAAATAATTTAAAAATTGAAAGCAAATATAATAATATATGCACTAAAACTAACTAGAAATAATATTTATCTAAATGAATCAACTTTTGCACCAATGAAATTTTATTAACTTATTAAGAAAAATCAACAAATTGTTTGAGAAATTCAATACAAGATTGAAAACCATATTAAATTTAAGGCACATGTAGCAAAAAATATTATCTACAATAATTTTGACATTATATATATAATATAATATAAAATAATTATTATATTGATTAGATGAACAAATCAACATCACTTATACAATTTTAATATATATAATGTAAAAATTTATTACAATCTCTTATACTATAATGGACAAAATAGTCTTTTTAAGTGGCCAAAAATATCATTTAATTAAGCAAATAAATTGGCATAGGTCGTTTAAGTTCATAAAAAGGTCTAAATGTGCCACTTGACAAATTTCTCTCGTAAATCTAGTTATATGTTAATTATATCTTTTACATGAATAATAATAATAATAATAATAATTGAGACTTTTTGTTGCTTTTGTCTGTAGTTTATTTATGGTTTCCAAAATTTTAGTGAGGAGCAAGCCCATTAAAAGTATTGGGAAATGATAATTAACTTTAAAGTTCATTATAGATTGTATTGATAAAAATTTGGTTCCGTTATCTTTTTGTTTCATTTTATAAATCAGTTTCGAGTTTTGTTTACAACCTGAACCTTTTAGTCATTAGGAAGTATATTTTTCACTAAGCTATTCGATTAATTCAAAATATTGTTTCAATATTGATCATAAAAATGTCTACCTTCATCTCTAATAATGCAGGTTGTTATACTATTCAAGTAAAAGTGTAATCTGCTAATAGTAGGATGATTGTTATACCAGCTGTTATTGATTACTGGTTTGTCAACGTGTGAGCAGAATAAGTATTTAACACCAAAAACGTGATTACCCAGTTCAGTGCAATAACACCTACGTCTGGGGGGCAACAGGAAAAAATCACTATATGAAAAGAAAGTTACAAGAAGGGGCTTATTAGTATGTCCACATACTCAACTGCCCTAACTATGTTTTTCTATAGTACCCCTCTTCTTCTTTATGTCATTATCCCAATGATCGACTATTACTCAAAGATTGAGATTTTAAGAACACCTCATTGTTGTTATATCAAACACGGCACAACTACTGTACAAGCAATGTAGAAGCTATTAGAACAAAATGCTTCTACTAGAAATGGAGATCTAGTATTTAAAATCGGTAACCGGACCGGTTACAACGGTTCCGGTTCTAAATTGCTATCCCAAACAGGTTTCGGTCCGATTCCGGATGGACAGGAATTGGGACCGGTCTGGTCCCGATTTGGATGAAAATCGGTCCGAACCGGACCGGTAACAGCACTATTGGCAGCAATACTTGGTTCACCAGTTTGTTCTAACTGTAGTTTTTTGGCCTGGATTTTCTCTGTGAGCCTCTGCTTGTCAGCACTGAAGACCGCCATCAGGATTTGGGCAATAGGCTCTGAAGATGTAAAGCTAGGTCGTTGATCTACTTTCTTGACAAAGATATCTGCCTTATGAGTCTGCATGAGCTTTTCACTAATGATCAGAGGTTTAGAGTCCATTTCAGGTCCATCATCTTCATTGAGCATATCAAGGTGTTGAGACAACAGTATTTCACATATAAGATTTGTGAATCTAATTGGCTTGTTTTTGGCAAAGAAAACTGCATGATCAATTATTTGATCAAATATAGCTTATCCAAAGTTCAGAGTTCTCGCGCCCATGACATACAGTTTCTTTCCCATGAATTCATTCACATTAGTTCTGTTTGTAGAAGAAACAAAGCTGCTCATTGCTACTTTGTGGAGGATAGAATATTTCAGACTGAGAGCAGATGCTTGCGGTTGAAGCCTTTTGGCTGGCCACTATGAGATAATTCCAGCAGTGAGTTCTTTGACAATGTTATTTAGTCTCAAAGCTTGTCCTATTTTCCTCTTGTCTTCTCTGCCCATAAATCTATTTATAATCACAAGACCAAACACACACTTATAGTGCCTTAGTTGTACCCTTTGCAACATAGGATGAAGTGGGATATCACCCTGATATCTGCTAGCAGAGCTAAAAAACTCCTTAACCAGTCTAACTCAGTGTCTCCTCCTTTCCAAGAAGCATGTGATACCACCTTTCTCCAGAACCTCCATATAAATATTCTTGTTCAGAGTGCTATCGAACAGGTGCTTCTCAGGCCAAATGACCCTAGCATACAAATTTTTACTCCCTTTTCTGATCAAGGCTTCCAAAGTCTACCCCTTCACTGGAGGCCTCTTCAACCTGTGCTATTCTTCTCTTATTTATTCTCCCCCTGCATTCATCCACCCTGAGCTTATTCTTAAACTTTACTCTGTCTTCTTTATCACTAGAGTCTGAGTCCAATAATTTTCTCTTCTTGTTTGATAATGATGCACTAACTTTTGGTCTAATAGGGATTTTACCCTTCTTTATTAGTATAAGTTTGACAGCTTCTTTCCCCTTTTTGCTTGACCAAGAGTCATCAACAACTGTATTTTGCCCAGACTTCAGAGCTCTCTTAATTCTACACATAGTGGCTTTAAACTTGGAGGCTTTTCTCTCAATTCCCTCAAGATCAACAATCTCTTCCTCAATTCCCTTTTTTTTCATGGCCTTTAGATTGACTCTAGTATGTCTCTTCTTGTTCCTTCCTTAGAGGAGAGAATTACAATATATTCATTATCATCCTTGGATTTGTTTTCGTCAATTTTCTCACCCCCAGAATTACTCTTGGGAGGTACTACAGAGAATGACTCAAAAATCCTAACAGGTTTATCAGGTTCATTCTTCATCAACACTCTTTTCTTTCTAGAGTAGATTTTCTTAGGTTCTGCAGGTCCTTTTTCTAGTACCCTCTGAGGGTTTCTCAGACATACCAGACGGTCTAATAAACCCAACCTCCCTCAAAACACCTTTTTCACTTAGGCTAGTACTAGAGTTTATTACATGGGACTTCACTACCCAAGTTCTCAAAGGGAGGTACGTTACCGTGATTGAGTTCAAAGTCCTTGTCTTTCTAAGCCAAAGCCAGTATTTCTCCTTCACGAACCACCCTTGCTTCGTCTTCTCGAGGTGGTGAGACCATTTCCAGCAGAATTGCATGTATAAGGGATGTTGCCCCAATATTCACAGTAAATCAGAGGTTATGAATAGATGAGACATGTTTGTTTTGTTTGAAGATGGAACGACTGTTGAAGGTTTTGGTCTGTAAAGTGAGAAGGAGTTTGTAAGAAAGATTTTTGAGTGGTAATGATGGAAAAAAGACGTGTATAATTAACATAGGTAAAAATTGCCTATTTTTAGTCCATTTTTCTATAAAGTTTCCAATTTTTTCTGACATGGAACAAAAGGATATTGCCCATTCATGTAGTGCAACCGTTAGTAGATTTCTTTACAAAAATTTCTCGAATTGCGTTTCTTTGCTCTAACACTAAGGGAAACAAATAAATAACAAATAAATAAATAAAATCAAACCTCTTTCTCCAACTGTTATAGCAATTGGTTGTTTTTAAGTTATAACAATCCCTTACTTGCTAATCCTTCATAACACAAAGTCCAAGGGATGTTATTAGGTACTCAAATTGATTAACATCCAGTCCTTTGGTGAAAATATATGTAAGTTGTTTATCTTTTACAACTTTGTCTTCAACCAATTCTCTAATAAAGTGGTGCCTTATGTTAATGTGCTTTGTCCTGATGTATTGTACAAAATTTTTAGAAATGCTTATGGCACTTAAGTTGTCATAGTAAAGTGTCATGACATTTTGGCTAATTACATATTGTTTTAGCATTTGTTTCATCCATAGAATTTGAGTACATCCACTTCCAGCTGCTATGTATTCCGTCTCTGCTGAATCAGGACATTAAATTGTTTCCCAAAAAGAAACAGCCTCCGGAAGTACTCTTTTGATCTTCAGCATTTTCACCCCAATCAGCATCACAGTAGCCCACTAGATTACTTCCAGTGTCAAATGTATAGGACAGTCCATACTTGAAAGTACCCTTTGACATACTTGATTATTTTCTTTACGAGATAGAGATGACTTTCCTTGGGGTTGGATTGGTACCTAGAACATACCCCAAATGATTGAGCAATGTCGGGTCTACTAGATATTAAGTATAGTAGACTGTCTATCATACTCCTATACAGACTTGGGTCAACACTTTTTCCATGTTCATCTTTTGTAACCTTCACATGAGTGGTCATCAGAGATCTATTTTCTTTTGTTGTGTCTAACCCAAACCTTTTGACAAAATTTTTAGCATAGTTAGCTTGGTTCAAAAATATTCCATCTTCCTTTTAATGTATTCGAAATTCAAGAAAATTTTTGAGTTCTCCAACCAGGCTCATCTCAAATACTGCTTGCATTTGTTGAACGAACAGTTTGACCAACTGGTCTGTCATTCCTCCAAATATTATGTTATCAACATAAATTTGAGCTACCAACAGATTTACTTTCTGTTTGTTGATGAACAAGGTATTGTTTGCTCCCCCTTTGTATATCCTCGCTTCAGAAGGTACTCTATCAATAGTTCGTACCATGCTCTAGGTGATTTTTTAACCCGTAGAGAACTTTTCTCAATTTGTAAACATGCTCTGGCTGATTTGGACAGACAAGCCCTTCGGTTGTTCAACGTAAACTTCTTCTTGTATTACCTCATTTAAGAAGGTTGTTTTAACATCCATTTGATATAGTTTGAACTTTAAATGACATGCAACAGCGAGAAGGAGGCGTATGGCTTCAAGCCTAGCAACAGGAGCAAATGTTTCTTCATAATCTAGGCCTTCAACTTGAGTGTACCCTTGGGCCACTAGTCTAGCTTTGTTTCCGACTATATTTCCTTGCTCATCCTTTTTTATTTTTGTATATCCATTTTGTACCAATGATGTTTTGATTCGAAGGTCGTGGTACAAGTTCCTAGACTTCATGTCTTTCAAATTGAGCCAGTTCTTCCGGCATGGCCATGATCCAGTGTTCATCTAGTAGAGCTGCTTCGATATTTTGAGGCTCACCTTTTGACATAAAGTAGGTTTCTCCTAGTAACTCAGCTAGCTTTCGATAATCAATTTTGTCCTTTTTCCATGTGGATACCCCTTCATCCATGCTACTAATAATTGTGTGTTTGGATGATGTTTCTGAATTCGTGCAGGAGGTTCAATGTCCCCTCTGTTGTTTTCAGGTTCCTTTGTGAGACCATTCTCTTGAGGTTTTCGATTATCAATGTTAGTTGGTATGTCATCTAGGATTGCTTCTGTAGAGACAGGTGTTTCATCAATGACTTTGATATTATAGATTCCGTGATTGTGTTAGTGCGTTGATTGAATACCCTTAGAGCCCTGCTGTTTTTGGAATATCCCAGAAATATTCTTTTGTCTCCTTTTGCATCAAACTTCTGCCTCTGTTTTCTATCAATAAAGACATAGCATTCACTCCCAAAAATATGGAAATATTGAACATTTGGTTTTCTCCCCTTCCATATTTCATATTGAGTCTTTATTGCTCCTGGTCTGAGAGTGATTCGGTTATGGATGTGACATGCAGTATTCCCCAAGGTTCGATTCTTTCGTTCTAATACTCCATTTTCTTGAGTAGTAAATGGGGCTGAGTATTCATGTTGGATACCTTGAGTAGTACAGTATTCCGAGAATTATCTGTTTTCAAACTCTTTCCCATGATCACTTCGAATCCGAATGATCTTGGCTTCCTTTTCATTTTGAATTTGATTGGCCAGTTTATAGAATGCATTAAAGCAGTCTGATTGTTTGATGGTGATCAAGTTTGTTATCAATCCTTCAACAAGTAACACATCGTTCAGCCTTGGTAGACCTGGGACATTAAGTTCCCCTTTTGCAACAATAACCCCTTTGGCTCCCCCTCTTAAAGTGACATGTGATTGTTTGACAGTTTTCATTTCAACAAGATATGCAATGTTCCCTGTCATATGTCGGAAGCAACCACTAGTCGAAGTACCATCCTTCCCAGGCAGTGGCTTTAAGGGATGTCAGAACAACATGACCAATTGTCTGACCTTTTGGTCTCCAGACCTCTTTGGTCTATTATTTATATTGACTTCTTCCTTTTCCGTATAGTTTATAATACTAGGGTAGTATGTGCCCTTTCTTACCACAGTGATAACACCTCCACCTAGGTTTCCCTAATCTCTTCTCATGAGTCTGATATTGGGATTCGTGATACCCAATGTCATTGATATCTTTAGGCGATCTCCTATTTTTCAGGATTTCTTCCAGCACATTTGTACTTGAGTTCATCATCCTGATGCCTTTTTCCATAGTCATAATTTTTCCTTCCAACACCCCAACCTTTTCTTTGAGAGCCAGATTTTCTTGGATCAGATCTTTGTTCACTTCCATCAACTTCTCTTTCTCATTTTTTGTGGTGAGTGAGATAAATTGGTCCTACTGTGGAAGATTTTTTCATAATCAGCATCTAGCTCTTCCTGTGTGATTTTTGTCTCGTCATTCCTGTTGTTTGGACAATCAATTTGGACAATTGGATTATCTTTATCAGCAGTGTGATTGTCAATGATGATGAAAATAATGACATCCTCTTCAGAGTCATCAGATAAGGTGGTACAGTAGTTCTTGGCTTGCCTTTTCAGATATGTAGGACATTCAGCTTGTATGTGCCCATATCCTTCACATTCTCTGTATTGAATTCATTTTCCTCTATTTTGAGTTTGAAATTTTGAACTCCATCCTCTGTTGAACTTGTCTTCTCCACTTGTTGAATTTGTCCTACCTTATGTCCTTCCCTCCTTTAGTATCATCATTCTTTTTGTTTATGCGCTTCAGGGTTCTTTTAAAGTTTTTTACAAGAAACTCAATTGTTTCAGCCATTTCTTGGTTTTTGTCTTCATTGTAATCACTTGTGAGAGGTACACTTTTTTCCTCTTTCATATATAAGTTCTTAGGTTCCCAGTGAGAATATCCAAGCGATAGGTGGTCAGATCCTGAGCTTCCGTAATAGCAGTTGCCTTAGCACTAAATAGAGAAGGCAGAATCCTTAGTATTTTTCTGACTATCTTCTCATTGCTGATAGGTTCACCTACAGAAGCACATTCAGTTGCGATACTCTGAACACGATATCCATACTCCTAGATCGTGTCATCTTCTTTCATCTTCGTAGCTTCCCATGTAGAAGAGAGTTGCTGGAGCCTGGCAATCTTCACTTGATTTGTTCCTTCGTATGTATTCTGAAGTATTATCCAGGCATTTTTTGCAATAGTTTCCATGGTGATCAATTCAAACACATTCTCATCAACACATGAGTACAGAGCATCCATAGCCTTGTCGTTGGCTAAGGCAAGGTCTGATTCAGCATCAGTCCACTCTTTTTCATCCTTGAGTATCTCCTGACTATCTAGATTTTTTGTTGGAGGAGTCCAACCTTTCACGACTGACATCCAAGTTCTTTTATCAATGAATTTTAAGTAGATCGTCATTTTATTCTTCTAGAACCCATAATTGTTACCATTGAGGTCAAGGGGTCGAAGAGATTGAGATGAGTTAGCCATCGTAGATTTACACAGATCGAAAATCACTCAGTATGTCGAGTGCCTTGCTCTGATACCAATTGAAAGTGTAATCTACTAATAGTAGGACGATTGTTATATTGGTTGTTATTGACTACTGATATATCAACGTGTGAGCAGAATAAGTATTCAACACCAGAAACGTGATAACCCAGTTCAGTGCAATAACACCTACGTTTAGGGGCAATTTGCCCAAAGGAAAAATCACTATATGAAAATACGGTTACAAGAAGAGACTTATTAATCTGTCCACATATTCAACTGCCATAACTATGCTTTTCTATAGTACCTCTTTTCTTCTTTATGTCGCCACTATCCTAGTGATCGACTACTACTCAAAGATTGATATTTTAAGAACACCTCACTGTTGTATCAAACACGACACAACAATTGTACAAGTAATGTAAAAGCTATTAAAACAAGATGCTTCTACAAGAAATGGAGATCTTGTAATTAAAACAAAGTCAACACAGTTGCTAATGAGCTCGTGCGTAAAAGTGACGATTTTCTTGAGTGAGAGCTTGTCCTTTTACACTAGATCATCGTCCTTTGGCTTCATGATGCCCTCGTTGGGGTAGAGCTTGTCAAGATAGAAAACTTCCTTAATTGTGGCCGAATATATCTGCTTTAGTAAATAGCGTATTTAATCTTCTTCTAATTAGTTGGATTAAACGTCTCTTAATCGCATCAATCAAGTGTAGACTTGTTTGACTCTTCTAGAAGCGAGATATCATTTCAACACTTGATTCTACATCCTTGGCTTATACATTGTGGCACTGTCAAAGACACTTGGTTTAGTAGAAAAATTTCATCCATTCTCATGCACTAACATTAAGGAACACCTAGATTTGGTAGAAGAGTTTAAAAGATTTATGCATGCTCATGCAATCCCCATATCATGCTAGGTGTGAGAGTTGTTTGCTCAAGTGCCTCCATTTTGGGCAATTTAGGAAAGATGATATGAAGCCAACCAATAGACGTTGCAATTTTATTTGGTTGTGTAACTTATACATTATTCCCTCTCATTAAATGTTCTATAATTAAGCAGTGTAAGCACCCTTGAATCATCTATATATAGTGGATCAGCCATACACAGGTATCAATCAATACTTTCCTCAGTTCTCATGAGTGTGTCCGGTTTGGCCATGGACCATCCGCTTGGTTATGTGAGATATGTGACTTCTCGAACTTTTTGAGTATCATCCCGTTTTACTCCATTCCAAATCATTCGATTCTTTGAGAGTCATGAAAAGAAAAGCTTATCCTATACCTGCGGGTGTCACTGTTCTTATTCGAGAAATGGGTGAATGGTAAGACCCCCCCCCCAGTGATTTGATTTATGATTACAATTAGGTTGTCTCGTTGAATCTAGATCTTGGGATCTCCAGTCAACTAGGTTCGGTTTTCCTTCATAATGATAGTATTCTACATGCTTAAGTCCCCTCTTGATGAAATCTCAACTAATTCTCTAGTTAACCCTTTGGTTAACGGATCCGCAATGTTATCTTTTGATCTAATGTAGTCAACACTGATAACTCCAGTTGCGATTACTTGGCGAATGGTATTATGTGTCCGACGAATATGTCGCGACTTACCATTCTACATATGGTTTTGTGCCCGACCAATTGCTGATTGACTATCACAATGTATGCATACTGGTGGTCTTTCTCACTCAGGAATGCCTTCAAGGAAAAGACGTAACTACTCAGCTTATTCTCCACTTTTGCCTAAAGCAATAAACTCATACTCTATTGTGGATCTAGCAATTATGGTTTGCTTTGATGACTTCCACGACACTGATGCACCTTCCAAAATGAAGACATAGCCACTTGTTGATAAATGCTCCTTGGAATGCTAAATCTACTTTAATAAAAGGTCGTAGAGTACTTTTCAGATAAATTTTATTATTTTTATTATGTCATATTTTACTTAATTACCTAAATCTATTTTTATTTTAACTTGACCCCGAATAAGATTATACACACACAAAAACAGTGTTTTTATGTGCAAAATTACTATTTTCCCCTCTATGAAGGTCCTTCAATGACTGAACTTGTAAATAGAGGCATACTTGTAATTTTACTCCCAAAATTATTATTTGGCCTCCTGAAATTGCATCCTGGTTCGTCCCTGGTAAAAATTGTAATTTTATTTGGTTGTGTAACTTATACACTATTCCCTCTTATTAATAAGTCCAATTCAAAATCAAAGACATACATCCTATTATGCATTAAGCTTTACAACCTCTTATCTCATAAAAAATTTCATCATTTTTATTTAGACGAGTTAAAATATGTTAAACAATTTTTTGACATATATATTTAACACTATAATTATAGTTTTGTTCCAAGTCAAAATTTTGTGTTACGTAAGATACCAAATTTTATTAATTTTGATGTTTGAGAAAACCATTTTAGGTACAATATAGGGAAAAATTCACTTCAGAATTTACTTTTGTCAAGTGATTTCAGATATTAAATTAGAACATGAAAAATGAGATTTTAATTAAAATTAAAAAACTAATATAATTGATATATAATAGACACATTTAAAGTAATAAGAGATCAGACAAACATTTCTTTGGTTATGAAAATTAAATTAATGCATAGAAAATGAGAAATAATTTAAAAACTAAAAGCAAATATAATAATATATGCACTAAAATTAACTAGAAATAATTTTTATCTAAATGAATCAACTTTTGCAGCAATAAATTTTTAGTAACTTATTAAGGAAAATCAATCAATTGTTTGAGGAATTCAATACAAGATTGAAATATTTTAATCATATTAAATTTAAGGCACATTTATCACAAATTATTTTCTACAATAATTTTGACATTAAATATATATAGTATAATATAAAATTATTGTTATTTTGATTAGGTGAACAAATCAACACCACATATATAATTTTAATATATATAATATAAAAATTTAACATATTGATTTAATGAACAAATAAAAAAATTAATATATTCATTAATTATTTTATTATATACTCATTAAATGAAGAAATAAAAAATCACATATACAATACTAATACATATATATAATAAAGAAGTTGATGGTTATGTCATATAATATGTATAATTTAATTCCTATTTATCTCATTTTCATTACCACCTACCAAATAAAGTTGTACCAACCAAGGTTGTACGCGTTATTTATAAGTCACTATACGCAATTATTTATAAGTCACTATATTTGGTCATTTCTTTCTCCAATTGCTCTAAAAGAATTTAGGTAACAACGAAAATTTGTTGTTAGTCTTTTGATATTTTTATCGTACCAAATTGATTTACCATATAATCATGATACAAAATTATTATTTGTAGATATGAAGGCTTCAAGAGACCATGGTCATGCAAGGAACCCCCAAAATAGCCCAATTGGCCCATCTAAAGACATGTCGTAAGTTTTTTCGTATGTTTTGGAGCATTTGACTTGGTTATGAGTGTTCAATTATAATGTATTCTATATTAATTTGTGAATTTTATTTGATTAAGATAGGAATTAATATTTTAGCCCATAAAAATGGAAATTACTAATGAAAGTTCAATTTTTTTGTGGCTTCGATCCATCAATTGCCTTTTAATTTCGCAGAGTTTATTTGGATGATCACATTTGGCAGACTTGAAAAAGGAAAGTTATTAATTTAATGTGAGATATTTAAATGATTACTCATATGGACAGCGCAGAGTTTTCACATATTCAAAGTAATAATTCGTAAAATACATAACTAACCCTTCAAATTACTATTTGATTTTAAAAATTTAGTCAACTAATTAAGACTTCAAAAGAGTACTGAATGTTGCAAGTTATTATTATAGTTAAATTATAATTGATTTATTAAAAATAAAAAACCAGATAATAACTGAAAGGGTTAAGAAGGTAGTTATTATAGATAACCAAATTTAGTTTAGCAATTGTTGTTGTATGCATACTTTTCATACTTACATGTCAAATGTTGTTCACTTGTAAGAAAAATTATGTGTATGATGCAATAATATTTACTCTATGATTAATTTAATTGAGATAATTATTGAAATGGCAATAATATGTATAAGTTGGATTTTAGTCCTCTAAATGTTCGGTATTTACAAAAATGGTCTCTAATATTGGTCGAATTGGTGCATGTTAGTCATTTTTACGGAAATATTAAGTTTTGAGTGAAAGAAGGCCAAAATAAAAAAATTCAACACTTTTGAATTGTGCACTTCAGTTTTTGATATTGGTCGAAAAGGTGTATTTTAATCCCTCTTTCCGTCAAAATTTAGTGTTTCCATCAAAAAGGAACTAAAATGCACGTTTTATGTCAATTTGAAGGACCCTTTTCGTAGACAGTATATTTATAGAAACAAACTTACAAATTAATAAATTTGAGGACATTTTTTTCTTCTAACGTGTAATTACTTAATAAATCATTATGTAATTATAATAAGTAAAATTTATTTGGTGTTGAAGTTTTGGGCCTAAAGCTCTTGAGGGAGGTTCAAGCTATGAAGGGGCGCAAAGGGGTGGTGGTACAAAGAAGACTTCGAGTGAGGATGCAGTCAACTATGTCAAGACAGTTAAAGAAGCCCTTGTAGAACAACCCAAAAAATATAACATGTTTCTTAAAGTTATGGGAAAATTCAAAGGTCAAAGGTAGTCGTTCGATCCCTTAATCTAAAACACCTTAAGGGAAAATTATGTTCGTGAGACGTGTTTGGATTTTTCTTAAATTTTATTCGAATATATGTATGTGAGTTTTAGATAAAGAGATGCAGGGAGTGAGTAATAATTTTTAATTCCTATAATCATAATATTGTTAGATAATAAGAAATATATGTTTGTAATTTGATTTAACAACTTGTTTAATTTGATGCAGAATTGAGAGAAATGAAGTTATAGAAAAGGTGAAAGAGATGTTTGAAGGTCATCCTGATTTAATCATGGGCTTCAATGTCTTCTTGCCCAAAGGTCAAGAGATCACCATTACTCATAAGGAAAACAAACCACCAAAGGAACCAGTTGAGTTTGAAGATTGTGTCAACTTTATAGAGAAAATTCAGGTAACGTTTTTCTTTATATATTACATATTGAGAATGTTACTTGTTGCGTAAGAAATACTCGAGCTTTGATCATAAATTAATTTTGTTCGACTATTTTATTTTATTGTTTCTCTAACCTATTTGGTGAAGTTTTAGTATGAGTATATGCATATTAACTAATTTATTTAAAAATTAATATGACTGTGAAGTTCAAGCAATGAATATAGCTGTTGCCGTAAAAATAGATTGACTATTTGTTGATTATAAAATTCTTAATTCAGTTGAAATAAAAGAAAAAATGTGTATTTGTGTTCTATACATATTGACTCAAGATTTACTACTTATTAATTACCGTTATTTTTCATATTTGGAGTGTGGAAGCAGAGGTAATTGTTGAAATAGTTTAGTAAGTGGCACCGATACATATAGTATATGTACGGAAACGATCCCTTAATTAACTTTTCCATTAATTATTTAACGCTTAAAATTTTGGTTTTCGTTTAATTTTGTAGGAGCGTTTCGGGGTTGGTGGCGATGTATTCAACTCATTCCTCGACATGTTACGCTTGTACCAAAACAACAAGATGAGTGTTGCCGAGGTCTATCAACATGTAAGTATTTAATCTAATTTTCGTCTACATTTTTACAACTAAAGAAAAAGTTCCTTTGTTCTAAAATAAAATCACTCATTTTTACTTTGTGTCTTCTCATCTATTGAAAAGTTCGTAGTAAATAATTTTTGTACTTCACTATTACAGTAGTTTAAACACAGTTTCTTTATTATCACATGAAAAGATTGTGTATAGTCCAACCTCCTTATTACTATCAACCATCGAACTTTCTTTGTTCAAGCTCATTCAATAGATTACCTATAATATTTCAAAAATCAGAAGTGACGTTTCAATTATATGTTATTATATATTTTACAGTAAAAATAATAATTGAGTTTTGGGGGATGCTTTTGTGTGTATTTGTATGGTGTTCAATAGTAGCGGATTTGACATCGCTTATTTTTTTTAAAAGAATAGTAGCGGATCTAGGTATTTTAGATTGGGTGTTCGAAATTGATAAATTTTTTCAGTGGTGGTTCAAAGTACTTAAATGTATTGAAATATAAACACAAATCTTAATTTCTATTAATTTATCCTTTATACCTATATAATATTTTTACTTTTCAAAAAAAGTAATTGTTCGATTGAATAGGTCCACCACTGTGTCCAAAAATTTAGTCACGAGTGAGCCCCTTCAAAGTCGTTGGGACATGATTCAATTAATATTAGTTAAAATATATAGGCTTCATTGATAAAATTTGGTTCCATTATTGATCATAGAAATGTTTATCTACCTTCATCTCAAATGCAGGTTGTTCTACTATTTAAGGAACACCCAGATTTGGTAGAGGAGTTCAAAATGTTTATGCCTGCTTATGCAATCCCCACATCAAACTAGGGTGTGAAATCTGAGACAATGGGTGAGCAATAAGCTGACTATATGTTAGTTGTTTGCTAAAAAAAGTCTCCATTTTGGACAATTTAGGGAAGATGATATGAAGCCAACTTGTAGAAGTTACAATTTTATATGGTTGTGTAACTTATACATTATTCCCTCTTATTAATAAGTCCAGTTTATCGAGGCGTGCATAAACATCAAAGAAATACAATAGACTTCAACTAAGTTGATCAAACATCCTATTTTGCAATAAGTTTTACAACCTTAATTGTGCAATGCTTCCACTAAGTAGGGTCAAAATTGCACTTTATTCTTGTATGTGACTTGTTGAAGTAATAGTCGCTAAAGTGGACATGCAATGCGATTTTAGTAACATTTCGGGGATTAAAATACAATTTTTAAAAATGTAGGATAACTTTTTTGTTGTTTTTTGCAATAAATAAAACAAGTAGCAAAAAATTTGGATCGTTGTTCTCCAACCATAGAAATGCTTTAATAATCAATTTTTCATGTTTTCCATGGTTGGGGAAAAAAATTACCCTAGATTTTCAAAAGTTATAATTTTGACCCCAAAAAATGTCAAGTTTTAACGATACGTTAACTTTTGGAAGTTAATGTAAACTGAGTGTGCTATTAATGTAACAGTGTCACTTATTTGGACGCAGTGCAACTTTGACCTCACTTAATGGGACTTTTGCTCCAATTAACTCACCTCTTGTTTCATAACTATTTTCATGATTTTTATTTTGACAAGTTAAGTTTTGAAAAAATTTAAATCGGTAATTTTTCATTATCGGATATGATTTTTTATGAAATTCTACTAAAATATATTCCCTCCTTTTTTTATCTTGATGTTCAGATGTTTGAAGTCAAACTTTGAAAATCTTGATCATGAATTTTCATTAATATATAAGAAATAATATAGTCATGTTGGATCTTGTTAAATTCGTTTCAATCTATATTTTTGACTTATCAATTTTTTATAACTTTTACGCATGTAAAATTATAGATATTTTCGTTCTAAATTGTGTCTTAGTGACCGTGAAAAGTCAAGATATCAAGTTAAAAAAAGACAGAGGGAGTATTATTTAAAAAAAATTAATATTATAATTTTCTTCCAAATCAAAATTTGTGTTAATGCAAGAAACCAAATTTTAGTAATTTTGGTAATTGACAAAACATTGATTATAATAGGCTTTTTTTCATCTGGGCACCTGAACTTCTGATATTATAACAAATAGGCACCTGGTGAACTTTTTATAACAAGTAGGCACCTGAGACGAAAATTTGGCACCTAAACTTTTGATTTTCTTTTTTTTCAGATTTTAAACATTTAGATGGAGGGCAAAATAGACAGATCACATCTTAAACCCAACCTCTACCCAACCCATTTAACCCAACCCCCATTAATATCTATTCAAAACAAAAAATCTAACTTTTCAACTTCCTTCATTCCTTCATCAATTTTCTTTCTTTCTTCTACATCAATTGAAGCAACCGAGAGCACAACTTCGTTTCCACATTCTCTCAAGATCGTGCATTTTCTTCATCATCATCTTCAACCTCCATCAACTTACATCATTATCCTAAAAATGATTGAAAAAAATCTTTGTTTACTTTGCCTCCTTGCCCACTGATTTGCATTGAATTAGAGTATTGTATTGAATTAGAGTGCTAACTTTCTCACAATTACTCCTGCAACTTTTCTTGCTGAAGTTTGACCAACCATGCCTTTAGAAGCTTGCCTAGGCTCTAAGGAAGAGTCTAAACCAAGACTGCGTAGTCTAAATGTGCTACCATTTGTTTAATTCGGGTCAAATCTTTTATATTTGATAATTTTAATTCTGTTATTTTCTCCCAAAAAATTAAAAATTGTTACAAACGATGCAAAGGGTCGAATAAAAATGCAAAAAATTTCGAACTTTAGTGAATTCAGCAGTTGAAATGGGGTTAGGGTTGTATATGAAGGTTGAAGAAGTGGAGAACAGGGAGGTGGGGGGGTTGCTTACAGTGAAGCAGTGGGTGTGAGGGTGGTACCTAAACTTGTAATTATTATTGAGGTATAAAATGTCTTATTTTTATATTGGCACTTGAACTTTTCTCGATTTTTTTCTCACCAAAAATCATATTTTCAATATGACTAACTTGTCCTTGGGTTAAAGATTTTAAAATTGTTTAAAATCTGAAAAAAGAGAAAACCAAAAGTTCAGGTGCCAAATTTTCGTCTCAGGTGCCTATTTGTTATAAAAAGTTCATCAGGTGCCTATTTGTTATAATATCAGAAGTTCAGGTGCCCAGATGAAAAAAAGCCATTATAATATTGGAAACTTTCTTCCGTTGGGAAGTTTACTTTCTCGGAGTGGTCTGGAAGATTGAATTAGAGCATAAAAAAATGATATTTTGATTGAAATTGAAAAAAAAATATATAATTGCTATATAATAGATACACTTAAAATAACCATAGAGAAACTTTAGGACATTTCTTTTGTTCGAAAAACTAAATTAAAGCTTAGAAAGATGAAAAAAATGAAAGCAAATGTAACCGATGTTATATGCACTAAAATTAACTAGAAAGAATCTTTATTTTAATGAATTAATTTTTACAGAAACAAAATGTCAGTCATTTATTGAGAAAAAATCAACAAATTGTTTGATGAATTCAATAAAAGATTCATTGGAAAATTAAGGATGTGATGTAGCCCCAATTCCAAGAAATTTTCAAACATGTTAATCTTTTTTTTAATTTATAAATTAGCGATGAAAAATACAATAATATTATAGATAATAAATACAAAGATTATCAACTAATAGAGAACTATAATAAAATGTGAGATAATTGTCTCCAATGAAACTTAAACCCAAGACTTCCTACATGAAAGTTGGGTCAAATGTCACGACTCACTAGGTTATTGAGTAGTAACGGACCTGTTTAGGTTCGTCGCTGTTCACTCAAACAAACACTTCTTTAAAAATATATATATATATATGTACAAAAGAAAAATTAATGTAAAATTAGCATTTAAAATTATATTTGAATATATTTATGTATTTTAAACAGATATTTTGAAAATTATGACAATTTGGAACAAGCACGTTCATACACCTAGATCCGCTACTGTTATTGAGTCATCGACTTCAAACATGTAAGAGTTTTTTTTTTATACCAAGCGATGAATTTTTATTAAATAAATTAAAAATAATTACAAACAAAAGGAAGAACTTGACCTTCCATCCAAAATTATAAAGCGGACCATATGCCCCCTAACAAAGTCGGACAAATACAAAGTCCATTAGAGAACCGATAGAGGCCCTTATGTAACAGATGTCTTAACCCTTTATTTTCTCTATAAAAGCAACACCTGAGCTCATAAATGAAGCTCCTTCCATTCATCTGCTGCCTTATTATGAGAAATCTCATAAGAGACCAAGAGTATTTTCTTTTACACACTTCATGATGCCCATAAAAATAAATAAGACGCCAAGGTTCCAAAATTCCCTCCTTGATAACTGCTTCAATATGATGAGTAGAAAATGATATGATATCCACCTCCAAATCTCGGTGCCACAACAGAGTCCTCCTTTCCTACCAATTGAACCATATACTAAAGCTTGTGGAATTTTGAGTTTATTTTTAGCAGACTCGAATTCAGAATTTTGAAGTTTGGTCTCCATCAGGAACGAATCCGGCTCCTCTCCAATTTCATTCTCTCATGTTCCCTCATGTTCTCCTCCTTTCCATCATTTTCTCACCAATTTTTATATTATCAAAGGTGTTGATGAAGAAAGCTAACCATGTAGAGACAACAAATGCTTTTAAGTAGACATTTAATCAAGTAATTTGCTTCTAAGGTGAATATTTCATTCCAAGGTGAATTTATTGTCTTCCACATGCATGGCATGTATTTTTAATATAGTGTTGATGGAATGTCTACTTTGAAGCATTTGTTGTCTTCTACATGCCTAACTTTCTTCATCAACATCTTTGATAATATAAAAATTGGTGAGAAAATGATAAAAATAAGGGGAACATGAGGGAATGAAATTGGAGAGGAGCTTGACTCATCAGGAGCACCAGTTTTGGCGTTTTTGATATCACTAAACTGACTAATGAACGAACTGTCCGGGAATGTCCCAACCCCCAACAGTTCCATACAAGGACACTCATACTTGACATAATGAAAACTTGAACAAAATAACCTGTTTTGAGAAGTGTGAAGATCCCGGAAAGACCAGATCTGAATCGGATAAGGTTGAGATTCAAGATGCGATCAAAATTTCTAATGTAACTACCAACAAGTAATTTAATGTGTGATTGACAAAAACTTGTCAAGAATACCAGATCTTAACCAAATTAGGTTGAGATTGAATATAATGTATGGCAAAAACCAATAAACGGATGAATAAACAAAATTTCAATGTTAATACCCACAAAGGATGGATTATATGATTGAAGGATTTGATTTTTAGAAAAAAATTCTAGTATAAAACTAGAGAAAAAACTCTAGAGAAAACCTAGAGAGAAAAATCTCTAGAGAAAACCTAAACATGTAAGAGTTAAGGTAGAAAAATTGCGATAGTCAAAATTTATAATTCATCACCCACAACACGGCGAAAGAGTAATGCAGACATGGGCAATTTATTGAAAATTTGGGAGCTTAGCACTTTTTGGTACCAATCGTTAAACATTAACATCCTTTACATACTTTTGCAAAGTCATAACACCTTTCCCTTATAATAACTATTCTTTCCCAACTTTTTCGTGAACTGAGAAAGAAAGGTGGCAGGTGGTTAGTAGGATAAGGTTTTAAGTTAGGGATGTTCGAAGATGATTAGTTGTGGTGTTAATGGGAAAAATGGTGGTTAGTGAAATTTGTGAATTGCAAAAGAAAGGTGGAGAATTGGGGTGGAATAATTGATGAGGGGCAAAATAGTTTATTCACGAAACCAATGTGCATTTAGCTAAAGAAATTATCATGAGTGCTTGAATTCATAAATTAAACCGAAAGTGGATCCTTTAAACAATGTTACTAATTTGATTCTTATTTGTAGTGACATTTTTAGCCATAACAATTATTAATTTATGACATGAATCATTTATGCAAAAAAAAGAATGAACCGAAAGTTTCCCTTCGTCAAATTTCTCCCAAGATTAGCTACAAAACGCTCAACACCATTTTGACACCTTAAAAAATGATGATTTAAATCTCCTTCTACCGTCACAACACAATAAGCTAACAGATGAGACATTACTCAATATTGTCATAAAATTCAAGATATTTATTTCTCAGAGGTGTCATGAACAACACGATTCAATTCAACAACAAAATTTCTCATTGAAGAGTTATATATTAATAAGTTGCAGAGAGTAGAGGCCAGTCACATAGCCGTGAATCTTTGTTTTGAATACAAATATCCTAAAAAATCTATCACCAACCAAGAAATTTAGTAGATCAGGGAAGAGTAGCCCATTGTATCTGGCAATTTACTTCTTCACTTCCTCATACTCTGCCTCGGGGGCCTGCTGGTCTCCTCCGGTGGATCCACCGCTACTGCTACCGCTGTCACCAGATCCCTTCGACATATGCTCCCCAATCTTGGAGACAGCTTTGTTTGCGGCCTCAAGCTTTGATTTGATCTCTTCGACATTATCGCCAGCCATAGCAGACCTCAAATCTGAGACGGCGTTCTCAATCTCTGAGACCACTTCACTTGGAACTTTGTCTTTGTACTCGTTAACGCTCTTCTCAATGCTGTAGATGGTGGTATCAGCATTGTTCTTGATGTCAATAAGAGCCTTCCTTTCTTGATCTTTCTGAGCGTGCAGTTCAGCTTCCTTTACCATCTTCTCGATTTCTTCGTCTGACAGACCACCAGATGACCTAATAGTAATCTGCTGCTCTTTGTTGGTAGCCTTGTCCTTTGCGGATACAGTAACAATTCCATTTGCATCTATATCGAATGTAACCTCTATTTGAGGCATACCCCTTGGTGCAGGGGGGATACCAACAAGCTCAAACTCACCCAAACTCTTGTTGTCAGATGCCATCTCGCGTTCTCCTTGCAACACTTTAATACCGACTTGATATTGATTATCAGCTGCAGTAGAAAACACCTGTAACAAATACCACTTTTAGGGTCTGTGAAGTCTCAAGGCTTCAAATTGTGACAGAACTACTACAGATATGTATGTCCAAGTCAATAATCGTAAACCAATTATTTAAACACATCAGCAGAATGCTACCTGACTTTTCTTTGTAGGAATGGTGGTGTTCCTATTGATCAATCTGGTAAATATGCCTCCCAAGGTCTCAATACCCAGTGATAGTGGTGTCACATCTAGTAGAAGTAGCTCTTTCACATC
This sequence comes from Echium plantagineum, assembly GCA_003412495.2. NCBI lineage: Eukaryota > Viridiplantae > Streptophyta > Magnoliopsida > Boraginales > Boraginaceae > Echium > Echium plantagineum. Next base: position 9,073,855 of record CM016567.1, on the reverse strand, counting down.
ACCTCTAAGAATTCCACCCTGGATAGCAGCCCCCATGGCAACCGCCTCATCAGGATTAACTCCTTTGCTCGGGCTCTTGCCGAAGATTTCTGCAACAATTTCCTGGACCTTAGGCACACGGGTCATGCCACCAACTAGAAGGACCTCATTCACTTCCTTAGTTGATACTCCAGCATCCTTCAAACAATTCTTGCAAGGGTTCCTAGTCCTCTCTATCAAGCTGGAAACTAATGCCTCAAACTTAGATCTAGTCAACGTAATGTTCAAGTGCTTCGCGCCAGAGGCGTCCGCAGTAATGAAAGGCAAATTGATCTCAGTTTGTGATGTGGATGAGAGCTCTATCTTGGCCTTTTCAGCTGCTTCACGCAACCTTTGCAAAGCGAGGCTATCCTTTGCAAGATCGATGTTCTCAGTTCTCTTGAACTCATTGACCAAGAACTCCAAAAGAGTATTATCAAAATCCTCTCCTCCCAAAAAGGTATCTCCATTGGTTGCTTTCACCTACACTCAAATATTAAGTCAACATCAGCAAAACATGAAAATCAATAAACTGTGTACATACTACAGGAAGCCTGGTACCTCAAAAACACCATTTGATATCTCTAAGATGGAAACATCAAATGTTCCACCCCCAAGATCAAAAACTGCAACAAGACCCTCTTTGTTGTTCATTCCATAAGAAAGTGCAGCTGCAGTGGGTTCATTGATAATTCTTTGCACATCAAGACCAGCAATTCGTCCGGCATCTTTAGTGGCCTGTCTTTGCGCATCATTGAAATAAGCTGGGACAGTAACAACAGCTTTGTTCACTGTCTTTCCAAGATAAGCCTCAGCAGTTTCCTTCATCTTAGTCAATACAAAAGCTCCAACTTGGCTCGGGGAGTACTGCTGCCCATTCGCTTCAACCCAGGCATCACCACTGGGGGCCCTGACTATCTTGTAAGGAACCATCTTCATCTCCTTTTGAGTTTGAGCATCATCGAAGCGTCTTCCAATAAGACGCTTGGTCCCAAAAAGCGTGTTCTGAGGATTGGTAACAGCCTGACGTTTTGCTGGGATACCAACCAATAACTCACCTTTCGGACTAAAAGCGACAACTGATGGTGTGGTACGAGCTCCCTCAGCATTCTCAATGACTTTGGGGTCCTACATTAACAAATAAAGTTAACAAATAGATAACAGCTTGTTTATCCCATAACAAAATACATGTGTAAGTAAGACTAATCGTTGAGAATGTTACCTTTCCCTCCATGACAGAAACGCAAGAGTTCGTTGTGCCTAAATCGATACCAATAATGTCATTTCCAGCAGGTTTTGAGCTGTTAAATAAAGAACGGTTAGTCGATCCAACAGAACGTCAATTCCTTAACTAGAAGAAAAATTAGTACCTGTAAGGTCTTGCAAGACTAGCCAATCTATAACCCAGAGGAGAAGATTTCACATTACTAGCCAACTACACCAGAAACAAAGGAGTAAGAGTAAGCAACTGGTTTCATTTACATTCCAAGTAGCAAACAGGAACTAAACAGAGCCTAAGGCATTAAATGCATTGAATCGGCTATGATCACTTCATTCAACTTTACGAATACACCAGAAATGCAATGACATTACAGTCAATCTGCAAACAAAATATGCTTGAACAAATAAACGAACAAACAAACGCCCACTGAATAGATGCAGTCATATGAACCAATGCTATATGCATTCAAATAAAAAAATGCATATAATCATATCCAACTGAACATATGCACAAGTAATATAATCAAGCACATAATAGTAAAACATAAGAGCATATCTAGCATGACAATGGATTAACACGCGAAAATAGTTTTAATAAATCACAACAGGAGAAACATTCATACGCAGATCAAGATCACTGTTTCATTCAATAAAAGAATAACTATAGTATTAGATAGCAGGTCAAGCATACAATTATTCAGAGCATCATCATAGTAAAGCTAACATTTTCCGACAGTAACTGAGTACAGAACCACTAAGTAATCACAATGCCAAATCATATATAAATCAAACCCACTAAAATACATCATTTATACATACATATCCAAAAAATTTACACAATTCAAATCACAAAAAGTCGTCTTTTTCAATTAAAGCTCACTTACAAACCAAAATCGACCATAACTCAAATACAAAATGACAAAAAAACTAAAAAATGTATAAGAAAATCGTACAGATTTGTAGGTAGAAAGAGGAGCTGAAGCAAGTTCACGGCGACGAATAGATCTGAAGATAACAGCAGCCGCCATGTCTGAATTTTGAGAGAGAGAAAGTGAGGAAATTGATTTTGATGATTTTATTGGGGTTTAGGGTTTATGGAGGCTGAGAAATGAAGAAGAAATGGGATTTTGGGAGAATTAACGATAAATATATATATGTATAAATATTAAATTGGGCTAAAATAGGTTAGAATGTTCTAGATGTGTTGATTTATTTCTTGGCAAAAAAGAAAAGATTTTATGGTGACGTATTTAGTGAGTTTATGTATTTATTTTTGTTGGAATTTTTTGAGGTGGAATGGTGGCCACATTTCTGAATTTGGAACCCTACATAAGGAAAGAAATGGTCCATGGGGTGGGGGGGGGGGGGGGGTGGGGGGGGCAATTGTGTCACTTTGATACGCACTCCGTACCCGATTCGACAACTTGTGAGAAAGTTAATCATGTTAGCAATCATATTTGTTCAACTAGTACGTTTATTTGAATCATATTGTCAATATAACTAGTACCCAATATCCGCTAGGTACTCAACCCCAAACACCCAAAAACGCACCTAGAGGTTAACATAGTCCAACTCGAGTACAATTTCGTCCTCCATACCGGCAATAATCAGATAATTGTTCAACTAGAGCAAAATTTTCTTCCCAACCGAGTAACCTGATGCATGCTCGAACTTTTGTCCAAATTTGATAATTGAGAAAAGTGATACAATCTTAAAAGTAGAATGATGCAAAGATGAATGTGGTGAAAAGTTACATTTGAAATCTAACAAAGTCTTAATGAAATCAATGAAGAAATTATACATTTGCATATTAGGGTAATTATACAATCAATTAAAATAACAAAAATACAACTATCAGACTCCAAACTTTGAGAAATATGAATGATGTTATATACAAGTGTGCGAAGTGTACATGGCATCCAACTATAGTACCAAGTCTAATGCCTCCCTGAGCTGGTTCATCTGGTAACAGGGCAAGCGATGACCAATAATCGCGTTCTCATGAACGCAGGAACATTGTTAAGAATATTTACCCTTCTAAATTTAGATCCATATCGAGAAACTGAATTTCGCCATATACACGAGTCGAAAGGTCTGAAACACATATTTGGCGGTGCAGATTAGAAACATTCAGTCAGTCACCTGATCAATAGGACATCTAATCAATGTCACCTTTCATTTAGTCATAGGCGAAGGTAGCCTCCTGGGACCACTTTATTGCCACGGCCTATGGTCCTCCAGTTCATGGACCCACTTCTTCTCAAGGTTCGTTTCCTTTTCCAAGCCATTACGCGGCTATAAACTGCTGGCAAGAGGAAGCATAACAGGACGACTAGAAGCATAGCTGAACATAGCAGCATCACATTGCGGAACCCATCTTTCACCTCTGGATTCTTTTGAACAGTCCAGGGTAATCCACCAACATTCATCCCAAACACTGTAAACAAACAAAAGCAAGGAATCGTATTAGTCCCTTGTCGCTAGAGAGACATGCTAAAACTGAAATGGCTACATTTGAAGGCAGTAAAGTTAGTGGTTTTGACCTCCAGTGATTACTGACAGCGGGAGAAATATGATGGAGAGGAAGGAAAGATAGTATAGCTTTCTGTTTATCTGCTCAGATTGCCAGCTATCGAGACCAGTTTGAATTGCTGTCACACGATTGTCTATAAATCCCACGTTCTCTTTTAGTCTTCTAAGGCGTCCAATTAAATCTTCGAGAGCATTGACGTCACTAGAGGGAAACCATTCTTTTGAAGAACAATAGGCCTTGACCCGTGGAAAGACTTGCTCTCCATGTGCAATAACCTATAATCCAGTATCCAGAATGCTTTTAGTCTACATAAATTATGCTGCATTATGACACTTTCTTCATACTTTTCCAACTTGTTCAATAGAAAATGTAAAGTTAGTGTTCTGTTTACCGGTTACCCCATTTGAAATTTGAGTATGATCTCAAAGTTTGATATTCTTCGATGTGTTATAAGATGTTAGACAGTCCTAATTACAGAGAATCGTGTTCGTTTCTACATTATAAATATCCCAATATGTCCAAAGTTTAAATTGACTCAGAAATCTATTAAAAATGAGAAAACCTCGCTTATGTCTAAATTTCCCTGCTATACATGGATCGATAACTTACTTGTAGAAGTCGCTGCAGGTCAAGATGCATCTTTGGGAACTTTCTGTCATCTAACATTTGCTTCTTCAGAGCAAAACCACCTAAAAATAATTCAAGAGCATTACCAAACAAGTCCATATCACATTGATGCATCATACAAAATGATTTTGATCTTGTACAACGAATTTTGGAAACGAATAAGTGAGACAATTAAGGAGAACATAACAATATTTTGGGGCATACCACGATCCATCTCCAGCTCCACAGAATCCAACTCAATCTCAAGTTGTGTCACAACATCTTGTAGGTGATCAACATGGGTATCAATGATGTGAACAACAAGATTGGAAACTGATTTCGGCACTGGATTATCAGCTTCTTCAGAATGATTCATTGTCAATAAGAAATCAAGCACATGCTCCCTTATCACAGTTCTACCCCTATGTTTGTGCTGCTCATTGCCTCGAGGAGTCTCCACCATAGGAATTTCAGAGAGAAGAGATTCATTAGTAGGGGAAAAACCTAACCGGGGCACGCGACCTAGTGACACAGTTATGACGGATTTCTCAGTAATTCTTGCTGCAATCCTAAACGTAAATCTGCCAGAGGCCAGGCCAGGCGAATTAACCCTGAATACAAGAGCGCCATCAACATGTCCGCAAAAGGGTCCATTGCTTACAAGAGAGAGAATGTCTTGAAGCTTTAAAGGAGGGCAAAGTGAATCAATAAGATACTGTGCAGATTGTGATAGCTTCTGATCTCCTTTGGGAATCTCGACATGATACCAACAAAATTCTTTGCCTTTACCCTCTGTAAGATCCCATTCCTTATTGAAATAGTTCCCTTCTCCGTCGAAGATATAACCTTTTTGTTTCACGATTCCATGATAACTTGACTGGGACAAAAGATTCTCCCTTGAAGATGGGTCCTTATCCATTTCATCCATCTCTAAAACAACATTTTTCCCAGGATGTATAAGATCCATAACCAAATCAAACTTATTCGAATAAGCCGATCACCTAAAAGTAGATAGATTCTGAAGCTTCAATCAAGTCAACGGTTACTCAACTTCAAAATCTCAACCAACCTTATTATAGCAAATTAACCAGTTCTCCCCCCAGGGCATCCAACCAAATCAATTATTATTCATTGAATCAATAAATTTTCAACCTGAAGAAATAACTCACTAAATTCAATGATATATACAATATGGTAAAGCAGAAAATGAAAATATATGTTCAATATTATAGATTATTGAGCTTTAACTCTTAAATGAGCTGGCATGAATGAAAATGAATCAAACAACCAAAACCCAAAAGAAATCTAGCAAAACCCACAAAGAATCACTACTTAAAATTCAAGATCACAATGATGGCATCTATACAAAGAAGGGTCCTCTCTAAACCTAAAGAAGAACACTTTTAGTGTATGTAAACTTTTAAAGGAATCAAGAAATGGGAGAACATTTAGGGAAAAAACAGTGGCGAAGAAATCAAGATAGATTTTTTTCAGACAAAAGGAAGTCGTTGGGAAGAAAGATACGAACATGTCAATGTGTTGGGAGCTTCCTTGAAGCTTCATCATTTTTGCATTATCCCCTTGACCCCTTCCCTTACGTGAATGCAATTTGGCATTAAATAATCTATTAATATGATAGATGATTACTAAATTATTAGCACTAGAAATATCGTGATGATGACTAAATAACAATAAGTACTGTGATAAAATCTTATCAATTCAGTACTTATTAACCATTCCATACACTTCGTCTTGGATCAATTCGAAAAATAAAAACAAGCTACTTCGTATGTATTATTACAAGATACAGTTGCATACAAATTTTTCCAATTAAACCCCTCTCAAGACATTAGGCCATATTTCAAGTTTACAAATATCTTGTATAATAATGTTATCATTAGGTTAATACATGTTTTGAATACATTGACTGAAAAGTGAACTAAACAAATGTACACATGCACTGATGCACCTCTTTATTGGTAGAAAAAGAAGGGCCAAATCTCCCAGAGAAAACTACGAAATGAAATTACATCGCTCATAAATAACTCCAATAGAACCTCCTGGCAGGAGTGTAAGAATCTCATCGGGGAAATAGACCGTAATCAAAGCAACTGCATCGAAGTTCGTCTTGACTACCCAATCTACATAGTTAATGACTTTCCTCCGAACAAATCTAAACTCGCATTGTTGATTAAGGTCCCCGTTGTAGACTGTAGCTAGTAATTCTTGGATTACACCTATTGTGATCAATAATCAAACTCGAATTAGATGTCCAATGCAATGTTTACCAGGCTACATTCGCACCTCATAGCTTTGGCATCCTTCAAAAGACTATTGACCATTTCAGAATACCGTGAACCTGCCACATCATTGACCATTCTCGTCCTTTAAAAGACCCCCAGATTTGGAAGGTGAAAGGTTTTCGAGGAGGCCGCGTCTACAATTACTTTACACCCCTATGCGCATACCTTAAGTGGCTCCTAATTAGTTCGTTGAGAGCCACTGGTTGTATTCATCCATCCGAATTATGAAAGAACTCGATTTTTGTGATCCACCCCCACCATATGCCTGCATATTGGGGCAAGTTGTAAGCTTTACTGAACAGAAAGAATAATAGATCTGCTTCTTCTGTTGAGGGTAAGGTAAAAGGGAATGAAAATTGTATAGCATGTTACACACCTTAGCTATTTCTGAAACATCGGTCCTATCATCAGTGCTCCTCAGACACATTTTAAGATTTTTCCTTTGCATGTAAATAACAGCTCCTATAGGCCTATATCACCCATCAATGAGTTCAGAGTTGTCAAAATGTTAACGAGTTATGTAAACAAAAAGTGAAGCAATATTCACGATTTGACAGATGTATTACACAAACATGTTAAGAAATTAAGTGTTCATCATACAAATTAAGAATTAATATAGTGGAGGTTGCATATTACATAAATCCAAGGTAAAACTGTCATCCTCACCGAAGTAAGCAAATTTTGCTAACTCAGGAATCACCAGATCATAAATGCTAAGTTGTGCTCACTATGATATTTAAGTATATCTTACTCTAGAACCTAAGCACAAAATTTTTTTACCTTAGTCCAGCTTCACCACTCCTTTGGCAGAGTTCGTTACAAAGTTCCTCCGTCAAATTTGGATTATCATCAGCCCTAGTACCCTACAGATAAACGAAGACAACTGTTTCAGAAAATAGAAGATCTGACCCAACCAGAATCCTAAGATTAAGTAGTAATAAGAAGTAGATTAAGAGCTCTTTCAATTAACCAAAACAAAGTACTATTTGATAGAAAGAAAAGACAAACATTCAGAGAGAGAGATAAAGGAAGGAGCGGTGGGACAGGGTGTACTAGTAGTTACCAAACAGTCTCCATAGAGCCCTCGCCCAAGCCGCACTTTGAAGATCTTACCGACCTTATCTAGAAATTTCTTTGCAGTACCCCTCCTAGCAGAAAGGTAGGAATTCCCCTTGGCAATTACGTCCTCGACATTAATTTCAGTCAACTGTTCAAGTAGGAAATAGTCCAAATCACTATGCCTTGGACATATAGATAGCTTATTGTTAGGTGGAAGAAGCATACAGGTTATGTTTATGTTTACACTTTAGGAAGTTAGGAAGAATGAGGATCTGAAGAACTAGCAAATATAGAAAAGAACGTATTTAGTTTCAAGTCAAATTTCAATTGAACCTGCTCATACATGCGTGCATTAGTGATACAGTTCAACTTCGAGTACCACTCCTTGATACCAATATTAAATGCTTCAATATGTGGCATAGTCAATTTATGAAGATCTCTGTCTCCGATGTAATCAAGCAGCCTTTCAATATGGTGCTGATTGTTAGCATTGAGTAAGCCTGGATCGTCAACCTAGTATGGATTCACATATGTTTATGACGTGAAGGGCGTGTTGAATTAATAAGACTTGAATAAACAATTTTGATCAATCATCATAATAGAACTCCTAGCGATCCTTGAACAAGCACCAGTAGGAAGTACTTACGCTATGTTCAAATTCTGAGAGTTTCGAAGAGAAGTATTCATATACAGAAACCGCGCTGCTCTTCTCCAAATCAATATGAAATTTAACATTCCCATCAAACTCTTCCTTGGGAGGAATTTCAGCAATTACAGACTTCCGATGGTCAAACGATATCACCCTGAATGGATCAATAATACGCCAATCAGCCTACTATCATCACATATCACTGTAAAAACGTTACCAAATCTCCTTACTCGCATGACATTTCCTTTGATAGTTGTAACGCAAACCCTTTCCGCCCAATAAAATCAAGAAGGAAGCATCTTTCAAGACCTTCAATGCTCACGTCACCAACACTATCACACAAAGCACACGTATAATCAGTTAAGCCAATGCATTTGAGTATTTGACATCTACTACCAAATTTGAAACGTGAAACTTAATTGTTTATCAAAATCAGTACTTTATTTCGAAAAAGTTGTATATAAGGTATAAGTTTTGGTGAATTACATCAAAATAGATTACTTTCACATGTAATTTCAACTTAGTTTACTATTAACATGATATAACACGTCAAATTAAAATGTAAACAGCCTTTTTTATTTACGTGTGTCAATTAAAATTGCAAAATTTAATTTTGACCATCGAAAGTCAAACTAGACAACATTTCGGGACGTAACATGAAGTACCTGAAGGGTGCGACTGATGAAAAGGGCAAAACGAGGTGAGGAAGATTGAGACGAGTATGGTAGATATGAGCAAAAAGAGCTGAAAATGCACCAGATATTGAAGGGTACTTGTATAGCACTAGGTTTGCTGTTTTTGCTGAGCTAGCTCCAGCTAGAGCTTCTAACGCCGCCTCTGATCGGAATCTTCTGGTCAACCGCGGCGAGGGAGTCAAGCGGCGGAGCAAGAATGCCATTCCTCTGGAAATATAAATCTGGGAGGCGATTTGACTGAATTGCCCAGAAATTTTAATTATGTATGTAAAAACTAGATAGTTGTTGATTTGGTTGGGAATAGGATAAGTGACTGATTTGATATAGACACCAAAACAGTGAAATTGTGAATGAATTTACTATTTTGGTTTGCCTATTTGAAAGTGTAATAGTGAAGACGTTAAAATTGGGGCATATTAATAATTTCATATTAAAATGAACCATTATTTTGGTTATTTGGAATGTGTATAGTGATTAAGGGTCAACAAACCCATATTGCAAATCATCTCCTACTATGTCCTAATAATATTGAGAGAAAGTCTTCGACATACCATCCGGTCTTGGGGCCTTAAAGGCCTTTATCTCGAATAAATTGTACTTAATATCCTCACGTTCAACTGTGAAAACTTTCTGCAAAATGTGTTGGTCCTCCCCATTCATAGTTGGAGCATAAAGGCGTCCCGATAAGTCACACTCCCCTGTAGTCTGGGCTGAAAATATGTTGGAATAAAACCTCGTAGCCAACCTACTCATCTATTCTTGATCCCGACACAAGGCCCATCCTCATCTTTCAACTCATTATCTTGTTAATTTGATTCCTCTCATAGGCTAAGGCAAAATAAGCTGTAGGAACACCACCAAGATCAGCTTAACTCGAATAGAATCTTGAACATGACCTAAGGTCCCTCACTTCCATTGTAAAAAACCCAATATGTAGTTAGGAATATTATCAATAACTTGAAGACTCGGATCATCTACCTTAGTTTTGTGCCAAGCCTTATGAACGACTTCCTTGGTTCCCACATATAAGGGTATATATAATTCCAAGGCCCTACTTTCCAAGGCCCCAACGAACCAGTGAATCTAAGGTTGGATATTCATTTCAACCAATGAATTCAAGGTTGGAATGAATATCCAACCTTAGATTCACTGGTTCGCTATATAATAATGAAAAATTGAATTGTTGTTTAGAACCGAACCAATGAATCTGAGGTTGAGTATTCATTCCAACCTTGAATTCATTGGTTAGAATGAATATCCAACCTTAGATTCACTGGTTCGTTGGGCCTTGGAAAGTAGGGTCTTGGAATTAGTTTTTACCCACATGTCTTATATGGAGTTGAGAAAATATATTTCTATAAAAACATTGTACTGCTACTCCACATGTTCATATTATTATCAATTCTTATAACCTGCCAGGTTGTGTAAATTAGCATATTAACTTTTCATTTATGAATAATGCTCTGATTAGTGAACTACATAAATGAAGTTAAGATTTGGATATGTTTTATATGACAATGTTCTTTGGACTCCAAACCAGGATGCTTGGTTTCCAATTAATTGTCCATTTGTCCGTATTGGCTATTAGTATCAGTATGCATATTCGAGAACTTCAAGGACATCACAGTTGTAAGGATCCGTGCTATCCGAGCCCTTTACCCCTCTTAAGTGACAGACTCTTCAAAGTCATTGAGGCATGTAGATGATTCAGGGGATCATGCATATATGTGAATCTCTGCTACCCTCTTTTAGAAAAAATCAGTAACTAAAGTATTATGTGAGTTAAGGTTACATGGAATCTGCAACATATAATTTCAATCAAACTAGTAGAAGAAACGCGTAAATGGAACTCAATTCCAGAAAAGACTAAGAGGTTCACAACAACATCAAGACATATCATAGATATCCATGTCTTTTCAGTCATTACTAGTACTTAGACTCTGAACCCTCTGCTGTTTCTCTTTCCTCTTGCTTTCTCAAACTTCCTTCCCTTGGCCCTAACATAGGGCTTGGTATGACTGTCGGGCACACCAGGCGCTGGTCCGAAGTGCTTAACAGCTTCACGAGAGTTCTTTGGCCCACGTAGGAGAACCTGCATGGGGCACCAGTAAGTAAAATATTGGTGTTACTTATGACACTTTGTGAACCAAGATAAAGAGTGCCAGTTCAGGAGTAGTATTTTATGCACTCCTAGTTACAAAAATAGCTTTAGTTCAATTAAATCTATGTTAACTCATAAAGAAGGAGGTAGTACCGTGTTCTGTCCAAGAGGAGCTCTAAGAGCAAGTTGATCAAACGTCAAACATTCTCCACCAGCCTTCTCAATCCTAGCTCTAGCCGTCTCAGTAAATTTCAAAGCACAAACCTTGAGGCAAGGGACCTCATGAACTCTGACATCATCAGTAACATTCCCAACTAGCACAGCAGTCTTATCCTCCTATAATAAAACAATAATGACGAGCAGGTATATCATTCAGAGACATTTATTTTAGGAAGACTACAAGTAACTTGAGATAAAATTCACCAACCAACTGATAACAGACTACTCATTCGCAGAATACAACCAATCAACTCTTTCTTTCACGATCCGAAGCTCACACAATTACATAATAATGGAAAGCAGTCACATCAATAAGAACGATCAGGAAAGAGACTGCAAAGAAGTTGAGATAAAATCCTGTGACCTAATTGAATTGGTAAAATGCAACTAAGCAACAAGCTATCCTTCACACAAACTAATTTGGTAGATCCCCAACAACTCACTAAAGCTGGATGAACAACATGTCATGTAGAGTGGAATCTAACTCCACTAAACTAAAAGTGAGGAATCTCAGACTTGAAATTACAAAACATGATGAAATAAATTGACAGCACATGAAGTATGATATTTCAGTAGAAAAAACAAAGGTATTGGGGTGCTTGTGAAATACCTTGCCCTTCATGTATGAAATCAATCGTGAAAGCGAGAGTGGAGCCTTGTTGACCTTGCTCATGAACAACCTCTTCAAGATCACAGCATTGAACTTGCTATCAGTCCTCCTCACCAAAAACCGATACAGCTGTACAAAAATTAAAACAAAACACAATGAATTCATGTCTTACAAATAATTATACACATCTTCAAATGTTCCTAAATAATCTCTCCGAATCCCAAAATGATTGTCATGTTTTGAACTTCAAAGGTTCACTTTTAACTTCTAAACGACATATTTATGCATACATTGTCCAATAGGGAGTATTTCGTATGAATATATCAAAATATTGAATTTTCAACTTACATTACTATTACCTACTTATCATTATAAGCTGTTTAGGCTAAATATAATTTATTAATTATATATGCAATTTTATCCAGTTGTCTTCAGTCATTTGAGGTGATCATTACACTATATGATTAAAATTTTTATAGCCCTAAAAGTGTGAATATAAAGAAAAAAGTAACAATCAACTTCCCAAATTATGTCAATTATGAAATTGAACTTCAAACTTGACAAACATTTTGGAATTAAATTAACTCAATAAATATGTAAATAATTGAACCTTGACAAGTAGCTTAAGGTAAATATCATTGGATTTAGGGGCAGTGCGCTTGGTCTTCTTAACCTTACCTCCGGCCTTCAAATCAATACCCTAATCACATAAATTAAAAAAAAAAAATTAATTAATCACATTTTGCTTCCAGCAAATAATGAAATGATAATTGATTTTATGACAATTGATGTTATAAATATAATTAAAAAATGTGAATGATAATTGATTTTATGGGGGGATACCATGGTGGTGATGTGGTGGTGGTGCTCCTTCGCCGCGACTGCTGAAGAATAAATTGCTTCCAATTAAAGGTGGCTAGGGTTTTGTAGATTCGATTTTAACAAGTGATTTTGGAGGGTTTAAGATTTGATTATGGGCTATTGGGGCTTGTTTGGGCTTTTTTTTATAGCTAATATGGACTACAGTCTACAAGTCTCTAATTAGTATTGTTAAATGACCGGGTAACTCATAACCCACCCGCTATTCGATTTGAAAAATTCGTATTCGTTACCCATTTGTTACTGATCGATACTCGAGTAATTTTTTTACTCGATACCCAAATCGAAAAACCAGGGTCCTCTAGATTACCCACTCACTTATTTTTATAATATTATTATTATATATTTATATATAAGTACTATTTTTAGTATTTAATATTTTAGTATACTAAGGACCAATAGTCCGGAATTAAAAGCTCAAATTAGTTGAGTAAAACCTAAACTGCAAACTTAAAGTAGAAACAAATAACGTTGGCTCTTTCCTCTTCCTGCATCGATCGCCAGTACAACTCCCTACTCTTCCGAAATTCATCCTCCATTAAAACGGTCATTTCTTCTCACCATATCTCATCAGGCATCTTTTATTACTTTTTGGTAATTAGCGATTATGTGAGTTTCGAACTCAGGACCTTCTGGTCACTTGCAAGAGCCTTTTTCACTAGACTATTCGATTAACTCCATCTTTTATTACATTTTAGTAATTAAGATTTAACTTTATATGTCATATGTGTTAATGATTTTTTCTTTTTCTATTTCAATTTTATTACATTTATTTCCTACTCGACTCGTTAATTCCAGGTAATTACCCGACTCGATAAAATCGATACCCGGCCGGATAATTCGTTACCCGCTCGAACCCGGCTCGTTTGCAACGCTATCTACAATGATACATGTCTACAAAGTACAAAGTACAGCTATAGGCTGATTTGTTATACACACCAGAAATTACTATTTTACATTCAAAACAAACACTATTCCAGTATATATAGGGTTGTCCACCAATAGGTTGAGTGAAAATTTGATTTTTATTCATCTTATTTTCACGGCTTCCTTGCGATATGTACCGAACGCATGCGGTTGTTTTTATAAAAAACTCTGTTTTATGTGTTCAATAAATTGGTATTGTGAAAATAAATAGTAAAAATAGGCACGCCTGAATCTATAATTAATTACACACCTCCATCAAACAATTTATAGAAGCTTAAAAGTTTAATGACACTCTATGAAATAAAATTTGACATTTAATAAACGATTTTTCTAAAATGTGCCCTTAAAGCACAAGTTAAGAGCATGAAATGGAAATAAAAAGTAATAATTGTAAGCATATAAGGCAACTTTTTTTATTAAAATATTCCATATTAGTTTCAAATTTAAGTTTTCAGTCAAATAAATTTTGTTATTAACATCTTAATTTGTGCCCTTTTTAGAATAATGGTTTAATAAATTCTACTATAATAATTATAGTATGACAACACTGTTAGATTGAGCTTGAAAGAAGCTTGAGTCATAAGCTAATTAAAGTAGATTAGGATTATGAATATATTTAGGAGTTATCTAAATATATATGTATTCCTAATAGAACTTGGACTTGTCTAAATCTCTACATAAGGAGATGTCAAGTTGTGGCATAACTTAAGAGTTAGAGATTGAGTACTTTTACTTTAGTTTTTGAGTGATTTTTCTAAAGCAATAAAGAGAGTTACTCTTTGTTTATGTTTGAGTTCTCAATCTATAAACAAGAATTGGTATCAAGAGTTACGTAAAGGTTATACAAAGTGAAAATCATACGAGAAGGTATGAGCACAACTGAGATTACCAAGATAGCTGACAAACCGCAGGAAGGAGGAGGAGGACCCTCTTCAATACAATGTCCGATGCTGACTGCAACTAATTACACGGTATGGGTTATGCGTATGAAGGCAGTTCTTAAAGTAAACAAAGTTTGGGAAACAGTCGAACCAGGGACAACAAGTGAAGAGAAGAATAACATGGCAATTGCTTTGTTCTTTCAATCCATACCCGAGGAGATTATCTTGCAGGTCGGAGAACAAAACACAGCGAAATAGGTGTGGGAAGCAATCAAAGCAAGAAACATGGGAGCAGAAAGAGTCAAAGAAGCGAGATTACAAACTCTAATGGCTGAATTTGATAGAGTTAAGATGAAAGATTCATTAACCATTGATAACTTTGCAGGAAAGTTATCTGAAATATCATCAAAATCAGCTGCCTTAGGATTATATATTGAAGGATCTAAACTGGTCAAGAAGTTTCTTAAAAGTCTTCCTCGGAAGAAATACATACATATAGTTGCATCTCTTGAACAAGTCTTAGATCTCAATACTATAAGCTTTGAAGACATCATAGGGCGTTTATAAACCTATGAAGAACGTGTCTTTGAGGAAGAAGATGATGAAACACAAGAGAATCAGGTTAAAGTCATGTAGACGAACATGGATCGGGATCATAATGGAGATTACAAAGGACGAGGACGTGGAGGCCGAACCTACTCAAGAGGAAGAGGCCGTGGTCGATTCAACGGAGGAAGAAACAATGATTCGTCAAAAATCACTTGCTTCCAAAGTGACAAACATGGTCACTATGCCTCAAGTTGTACGAAACGACTACTCAAGCTGCAAGAAACCCAAGAAAGTGCAAATAATGAGACACAAGATGCAGATGAGTTTATGATGTACGAAGTCGCATTTCTGAACGAGAAGAATTCCACACCAAGAAAGTATGAAACTAACACTTGCGAAAACGAAATTTGGTACCTTGACAACGGAGCTAACAACCATATGACAGGTGATCAACGATACTTTAACAAAATAGATGATACCGTTACTGGAAAAGTAAGATTTGGCGATGATTCAAAAATAGACATAAAAGGAAAAGGCTCTATGTCCTTCACTGATATAAATGGAGAATCAAGGGTAATGGCCAATGTCTACTTTATCCCAGGCCTTAAAAACAATATCATTAGTCTAGGACATGCAACAAAATCGGGTTGTGATATACGGATGAGAGGAGAATACCTGACTATGCATGATCACAACGGAAAACTACTTGTTAAAGCCGAAAGATCAAGAAATCATCTATACAAGTTACGTATGCGAATAAGAGATAATGCGTACTTGTACCTAACATCATTAAGTGAATCGAGCAGATGGCATGCTAGGATGGGACACATAAACCTTGAAACAATAAAGTCGATGTTTCAAAGAGAACTCGTTCAAGGAATCCCACATGTTGGTTTCGAAAAGGAAATATGTCGATCATGTTTACTTGGGAAGCAAACGAGACAAGTTCTTCCTAAAGCCTCCTCATACCGAGCCAACAAATTACTCGAACTCATTAATGGAGATCTTTGCGGTCCTATAACTCCATGTACAATCGTTGGAAACAAGTATATCTTTGTGCTCATTGATGATTATTCACGATATATGTGGACAATCTTGCTGAAAGAAAAGAGTGATGCTTTTGGAAAGTTTTAAAAGTTCAAGAAGATGATGGAACATGACTCTGGAGTTAACATCAAAACCTTCAGAACAGATAGAGGAGGAGAGTTTGTATCGCAAGAATTCAATGTATATTGTGAAAACTTCGGCATACAACGGCATCTTACTGCTCCTTACACTCCACAACAGAACGGTGTAGTTGAAAGACGCAATAGAACATTGATGGAGATGACAAGGAGTCTGTTGAAACACATGCATATGCCAAACTACTTGTGGGGAGAAGCCATTCGTCATTTGACATACCTGTTGAATAGGATAGCCACAAGAGCTCTCAAGAATAGAACTCCGTATGAACTTTATCGGAATAAGAAACCAAACATTGATCATCTACGAATTTTTGGATGTGTTTGCTATGCAAAAATAGACAAGCCCCATCTCAGAAAGTTAGATGATAGATCACGGGCACTTGTTCATCTCGGCACTGAACCGGGATCAAAAGCATATCGGCTTCGAAAGCCACAATCTCGGAAGATTGTAGTGAGTAGAGATGTTGTTTTTGATGAAACGAAAGGTTGGGACAAGAATCATACATACCCAGAGCAGGATAGTAGTGTTAGTTTCAACATCACACTTGGAGAATTTGGAAATCATGGGATGCAAACATCAACACAAGATTTCGAACCATAGCAAACATAGAATTCTAAGGTTATTGATAAAACAGAGAAGGATGACAACTCTGTAATAACGTACGAATACAAGTAGGAGAATGAAGAAGCTTGAGATCGATCTCCACCTTTGTTGAGAAGAACGACACGACATGTCATAAAACCAAAATACTTGGAAGATTACGTTTTGCTCGCAGAAGAACAGAGATGCAACTATTGTGCTTAAACGACGAACCAAGAAATTTCAGTGAGGCAAAAGAATCGAAAGAATGGAAACTTGCTTGTGAAAGCGAAATTAACTCCATCAAGAAACACCGATGGCAGCAATCTGGCTTCAAGACTTACTTGGTGAAGTCACTAGTGTTTCGTGTGAGAGAGTGATCATACGAATCGACAATCAATCATCAATTGCTTTCACGAAGAATCCGACTTTTTATGGTCGAAGCAAGCACATACACACGATATCACTTTATCAGAGAATGTGTTGAAAAGGGACTAATAGAGGTTGAACATGTTCCCGGAGATAGGCAAAAGGCGAACATCCTAAGGAAGGCACTTGGGAGGATCAAGTATAAGGAAATGAGAGACCTCATCGGTGTTCGAGAGTTAAAGGAAATTGATTTCAAGCTTAAGGGGAAGAATGTTAGATTAAGCTTGAAAGAAGCTTGAGTCATAAGCTAATTAAAGTAAATTAGGATTAGGAATATATTTAGTAGTTATCTAAGTATATATGTATTCCTAATAGAACTTGGACTTGTCTAAATCTCTATAAAGAGATATCAAGTTGTGACATAATTTATGAATTAGAGATTGAGTACTTTCACTTTAATTTTTGAATGATTTTTTTAAAACAGTAAAGAGAATTATGTTTTGTTTATGGTTGAGTTCTCAATCTTTAAACAACAAACACCAGTTTCCCATTTTGGAAATAAGTATTAATCATCATTATTTTGTACCCTCAAAAGTCATCAAATCTGAATCATCCAATAAAGAAACAAACTGAAATAGTCAAACAAGATGTCAACCCAATACCAAACCAGCATTTCTCTTATTCTCTCCCTCCTCGCCACCCTTGTCCTCACCGGCGCCACCACCACCCCGACAGCATACGAGGTGCTCCAATCCTACAACTTCCCAGTTGGGATACTCCCAATAGGCGCCACAGGGTACGATCTCGACACAACAACAGGAAAATTCAACGCATATTTCAAGAATCCATGCAGCTTCTCTCTTGAAGGATCATATCAGCTTAAATACAAATCCAAGATTAGTGGGAATATTGAGAAAGATAAGCTGAAAAATCTGAGTGGAGTTAGTGTTAAGATTCTTTTTATGTGGGTTGACATTGTTGAGGTTGTAAGAAAAGGGGATAACCTTCAATTTTCTGTAGGGATTGCTTCAGCTGGTTTTGGAATTGATAACTTTTATGAATGTCCACAATGTGGGTGTGGGTTAGATTGTAATAGCTTGGCGAGTTTAAAGATGATCGAAGAGGACGGTGAGCGAGAACATCAAATATTCCAGTTAAGATGATTTCAGCGATCTTCTAGTTCGATTTTCATTATAAGGGACTGTGGGTTGCAATTTATTTATAAAAAAGAGATTGGTGATCATTCTGTGGGTTGTAATTTATTTATTTATTTATAAAAAAAGGTTGGTGATCATTATGTTTCTTCTAGTTGATTGAGTATTGAAATTGTGTTTATAACTTCAGGTTAGTTTTTCATTGTCAATTTGTATTTGAGTTTTATATTAGGCTTTTTTTCATCTGGGCACCTGAACTTCTGATATTATAACAAATAGGCACCTGTTGAACTTTTTATAACAAGGAGGCACCTGACCCGAAAAATTGGCACCTGAACTTTTTCTTTTCTATTTTTTCAGATTTTAATAGATTTTAAAATCCTTAACCCAAGGGCAAATTAGTGATATTGAAAATATGACATCTTGGAGAGAAAATATACAGAAAAGTTCAGGTGCCAATCCGAAAAAAAAATTTTAGTCATATTAAAAATATGACTTTTTGAAGACAAAATTTTACAGAAAAGTTCAGATGCCATTACTAAATAGAATTTTAAAAATAAATACAATTATTATATATGAAAAAACTAAAAATAAAAAATCACCTCCTAAAAACTAAAAATAAAAAATCACCCCTACCCCCCCTTTCCATCTCCTTCACTCGACCTGCAACACCCCTACCCCGCCCCACCTCTTCCCCTTTCCTTCTCCTTCACTTGGTTAGTGATTATTTCAGTTTATTAACTGCTTTGACTGAACTCAGGTGAGGAGTGGTGACAAAATCGATCTTATTGCCGTTAAGTATACGCACCAGAATTCAATTGGTCAAGAACAAAAAGTTCGTGAGTTTTGAGATGAGGGGGAGCTGGTGAGATTGGTTTGATGTACTCCTTGCACATCACTTTCACTTTCATATTTTCCAGTGAGTATGAATTGGATATTTTTGACGAAATTAACCACAATATGACTTGAACTATTGTATGGACTAACAGTTTCTCAAAGAATAGCATAGCTAAGAAAAAGAGATGATTAGTTTGCAAAACCTATGAGACCACCCCACTGAAAAGTTTGATTTTTGTTCACATTTCTTCCGGTTGATGAATGAATGAATGAAGGAAGGAAGTTGAAAAGTTTGATTTTTATGTTTTGAATAGATGTTAATGGGGGTTGGGTTAAATGGGTTGGTTAGAGGTTGGGTTAGATTAGTAGGTTTAGTCAGTTTAAGATGTAATCTGACTATTTCGCCCTCCATCTAAATGTTTAAAATCTGAAAAAGTAGAAAAGCAAAAGTTCAGGTGCCAATTTTTCGTCTCAGGTGCCTACTTGTTATAAAAAGTTTACCAGGTGCCTATTTGTTATAATATCAGAAGTTTAGGTGCCCAGATGAAAAAAAGCCTTTATATTACTGTTGTTATTGTTGAATTTGAGTTTCCAATTTTGGATGGGGTGATTAATATATTTTGTTTCCACTTTCATTTACGGATGTGGTTGCCTAATTTACACTTGTATTTTAAACGAATATCTAAGCCTACGATAGTTCGGCACTCGACTCGAAGCGCGCCTAAAGGTTAAATGATTCGGGCTCAAGTACGAAGTAAACGAATATCTAAGCCTACCATAATATATTTTGTTATGTTATATTGGGTTTTTTCTTTTGATGATGTAATAATAATGGCACAAAACATCTCTATATGACTCCAGATACTTTAAGAGAGGATAATACTACAAAAACAACCCACAAAAGCATCAAGTAGACACAGGTAAGCCATGCCCACTTTCTTGGTCCACCAAGTTCAGCGCCCAGCGTCAGACGTCTTAGCACCAGGACTCCAATACACCCCACGGAGGTACAGAAGAAAATAAGTAACGAAAAGCTAAGACCGCGTGCATTTTGTATCCGTAATGGCTGATTGAACGCAAAGTAGTTGTACACAGTGTTAATTAGCCATGGAACGCCAATGCCAACGTAAATGTTCACAGAATTGCTGCAACATTGACAAAACAAGAGATATTATGTATGTCTTGTCAATAATTCACGGGGTTAATATTAAAACCAATTGGTTATAGATGAATAAAGTTCAAAACCTACATGTGTAAGGTTACCAATATGTTCCAAACAGTAAATTATTTTCATTGAGATCATTAAGGCCATAGGCAAATAGAGAAAACTAATTGATGTAATTGGAAAATGTTCATAAGTCGAGAGTATACCTGCAAGTGATGTTTGCTATGGCAGAGTCAGCTGTTAATTGCCGCTCTGCAGCAATTTTACTTGCAACCAGATCCGGCCATGAGGTTCCAGCAGCCAATGCTGTGAAGGCTATGACATAAGGATTAATTCCTGCAGTAAGGAAAACATCGATGTTACACTTTCAACACTCTATTCGAAATAAGGAACATACATTTCATAAAACCGAGAAGAGTGAAGGTGGAAACCTGTAACGCAGCTTATCTTGTCAGTCACCTTGGTCAGGACATAAGCTATCCCGCTGATGAAAGTTAAAGAACATATGAAGGCTATCCATCCATGAGCAATCTGATAGGGAGGTACAAAAGCAAACAGGAGTCTCCATGGTGCTAGGATTAGCTGCCAGGTAACGTTTACAATTCGAAGATACATTTTCAATTCTCTTGATTTTGTGTCTTCCACCTGGCCGAGATGTAGGTATGTATCAGAGGCGTATTTGTATATAAACTTATCAGATAAGGTTAAAAAAGTGCTAATAGATCACAGGGACTCAATAGAAACTAATGTGATATCCAATTTCTATTCACAATTTACTTGCTTCACGAATTCGACAGAACTAAAAAGAAAAGATTTCTACACAAAGCCAGCATAAGAGGCAACCAGTAGAACAGATATATTTCTAATGCTACTATCATATGATAGGTCGGCTGTTCAACGTCAGAGAGAAAATCAGCGGGACAGTAGGTAAGCTCAAAGAACTCTAGCTGGTGGACCGACAGACAGACCTATATAATACTATGCTATAGTTGCAGTATATATACAAGCTACTAATAGTAAGTACCTTAAGTGCGTCGACAAATTGCTGCTTCCAAATTCTAAGCAGGCGAGATTCTTCAAGAACATATTCATCCTTATGATTCCCAAGAGATGAATCCGGTGATTCAATGCTAGGCGAGTGCTGATGGGAAGGACCTGCATTATGCTCAACTCCGGTTAACAGGCAAATTTATAGTGGAAATTATAAAAGCAACATTAATGAAGAGCTATCACATCAAATTATAGTGTGGCACTGTTAACATCAAAGATGCTAGTTTGGACAACAAACGTTTCATTTACTCTGTGTTCTTGTATTAGTTTATTCATGCACGTACTGTAACACTTTCTAGTCACATTACAGCTACTACACGATTACACTTGAAAGTCTTGCACCACCAAGCACCAGTGCTTGATATTTCGCAGGGGGACTTTACCTGTTCCATTTCCTGAATGAATTGAGAAGATATCAACTATACGACTGTTTTCTTCATTTGTTTGAAGCATTTTTGCTGCATCCTCATGGACATTGTTGTCATGTCTGCGCAAAGGAGTCTCTGGTGGCACCCATTCCTCTGGCCTCTCAGACCTATCTCTGAAACACAAAACAAAATTGAGAAACCTCAGGGCTTAGCCATTTTGAAGAGGGCATAAAGAAGCAGAAATAAAAATGGCTGCCAACAACATACATAGGAAGCGACAAGTAGGGCCAGCGCTTGTCTTGAGCATAGGCATGTATGAGCAACAACCCATATTGAAGCACTGTGAACAAGGATTCCCATAAAGTAACAACATTCGGGGACGAAACCTACAGTAGTCGGGATGACACGACAAACAAGGAAAATTCATGAATTTTTCACACAACAATAACATCAACTCCAATGCCCCGCCCCAACACAAGCACACACACTAGTTTCCTTACAGATTAAAAGAGTCATAATATAGGCTGATGGTCAGATGATGTACATTATTTAACGAAATATGGTAAGATATAAGTTCCTAGTGAAAATGAATATTACCTCTAAAATTATGTACAGCCAGATATAAGCCCAGAAAGACCAAAATAGCTCTACCAGCCACACTCCAACATCTGATATCTTTTTCAGCTCTCCCACCTTGGGAACCACAACGCAAATAGCATGAATGGGGAACAGATCAAAGGCAGCAGAACCAACTAGTGTTCCAGGACCCAAACCTAACCAGTAACAAGTAATATAGCTCTTCAGTGGTCAACTTTTACCAGGGAAATATAACTTTAGTAGGTCTTCAACAAAATAAGTTGTTGCAGACACAATAATTTAAGATATTAACGAATGATTATATTCATTTTTCTGTATCTCAGTGGTCTTCTTCTTTTTTGCTGAATAGTCCCAAATTTAATTTTACATACGAAAAAATAAACCAACACAAGAAGGAAACAAAATTCACACCTCCAGCTTCTAGGCTTCCAAGATGCCTTAGTGCGTCAATAATGGCTAGGGAAATCTGTGGGAAGCTGGTGCCAAATGCAAGCAGAGAAATGTCCGCTATGGCATAATTCCACACCTTTTCATGTTTGATAATGTTGGTATTTGTGATTGGATCTACTCGTTCTACTCTTCGAGTATGACTAACAACACTTTCCATAGACTTGAAAAATCGAGCTGTTATGGCTGACAGCCCAATGAAACAATATGCAAGAGCTGCAAAATATAAGAAGGTCCTAATACCTTCACCAAGTCTAGTTTCAAAATAAAAAATCAGGTAGGAACATTGGTCATGTGCGGCTTGAGCATGAGCAACAGTATGGTTGGTGTGAAATTCCATCTTGTCTTCTTATTTTACGGCCCAGACATAATATGGCTGTTACCTTCCCAAACAGCGCCCCAGGCCTCTAAAGACAACAAGAAATCACCTGAAACTCGAATAACAACACACCAAATATAGTAAGCATATGCTTCAGGAACAAAAAGACTGACAGATTTTGGAAAATTCAAGTATAAAACCAATTTTAGCTGACACTAATCATCATATAACTCCAGAATATTGAAACATCTCTGTTCTTTAAGCACTTCATCGAGCTAATCGTTATAATTCGACAATTGAGGCATTATCAAGAATGTTATATACCAACATTGAAACCCAACAAAAACAAATTCCAAGCTCAAAGAGCCAATTTATTACTACCATATTAAGTTGTCTTAAAATACATGGCGCGAAAACAAAATAAGCCTCCACACAATTTCACATTCCAAATCAAGAATTTCAAAACCAGATACAACATATTTTTAATTTATCATGCACAATTTCATATAAAATCAAACAACCCTTCATAATTCATAAATTCAACTACCATGATAAACCGATAAGACGAAAAATCAAATTCAACATCCAAAAACATACCAGACGATAAAAACCTGAATTAAGCTTGGCTCAAACTAACCGAAGAACGAAGTGTCTTTAAATACAAATCAAGATACTACTCGTGTACGAATATTAAACTTCCTCGCAAAACTGTCAAGTCGGGATATGAGACGTCTAACAGTACTTAACTTGTATATGCATGAGAGTTGTTAGGGTTGATGACATTATATAAGCACAAATTATGAATCATGAAAGTGTCACTTGATGATGCTATTAAGTATTATAAAGATACGAGAATACAAAGACACACGTACATGTGTTAGTTATGTGATACCATAAATCTTGGTTAAAGTCGATATCAGTTAGAAAGAAGACACGTGGCGTTCTGTGATAAGTGGATATAATCGTGTTTCACGTCAATATTAGTTGAGCAACTTCAGCTTTTACTTTTAATTCGGACATGTTGTGGAGCTTGCCTGGTTAATTGTCGAAATTTTATCTAGAGTTTGTCGCCGATTGAACTACAATATCGAGTTACGTGTGTTTGTTAAATTTAATATTTGATTTAAACTTATATAATTAAGTAATTTTTTTATTAAGTTTAATTGATAATTACTTTTAAAATGTTTTGCATTTTAATTTAATAAACATGATCAATCTTATTTTTACAAATTTTTTATCCCTTAATTTTGCAAATGTCACTTTTTTTTTTTCAAATTCAGCACCTTATAAAACGAACTTTTTCCATTTTTCGATTCAAAACTCCGATTCCTCATTTTGTAGATGTCACTTCTTTATTATTATTATTATTATTATTATTATTATTATTATTATTATTATTATTGTTATTATTATAAGTATTACTATTATAAGGCTAATGCACATTTTGCCCCTTATACTATCAAATTGATTTTAATGTACCCTTGTATTTCTAGTCGTTTCAATGTGCCCTCTGAGACCTCCTCGGGCGCGTTTTTTTCATTACCTCGTGTAACATGACTATTTCACCCTTACATGATTTTATGAAAAAAACGCGCCTGAGGAGGTCTCAGAGGGCACATTGAAACGACTAGAAGTATAGGAGTACATTAAAATCAATTTAATAGTATATGGGGGCCAAATGCGAATTAACCTTATTATTATTATTGTTATCATCATCATTTATTTTTATTTTTATTAATAGTAGTTATTACCATTAAATTAATTTTTTACATGTATATAAAAGCACTAAGACAGGGGTAAAGTTGGTAGTATAACATAATTTAAGTCTTTTTTTAATTGTTATTAAACAACTAAATATAGTCAGTATTCAAATTTATGATAATACATTTTCAAGTCATTCAGTATTAGTTAGATTTCAAATTTTGTATTTTCAGATTCAAATTAAACAAATATGCTATTCGTTAGTATCATGAGTGTTTATCATTTGTTACTCTTTATTTAATAAATAATAAAACACATATTGTAGTCTTGGGAAACATAAAATATAATTGAAAGTTGGATTTATTAAATAAAGAGTTTATAAATGATACATCTATTAGAACTTTATTAGCAATCCTCTTATGGAATGGAAAGGTCTTACATCCTATAATGAGTTTACTCTATTGTGCTAACTTTTAAGTGGTTAGCATGTGTTAAATTGTAAGTTATTAGATTTATCACCTTTTTAGTTATTTTAATTAAATGACTGAAATTACACAAGGACATAATTGGAACATAAAAACAGAAAATTTAAAAAAAAATTGTAATCTTTCCTTTTTTTTGAGCCTTTTTCACGTTTTTCCCCATTTTTAATTGTAGACCATTAAATAGATCAATCTTGTATGAAATCTTTCCTCTCTTTTTTGCCTCTTTTCACATTTTCGCCCCTTTTTTTTTTGCCTTTTTCACGTTTTGTCCTTTCATTTGCCGTTTTATTAAATCTTTTTTGTTCTTTCCTATTTCATTTGTGTTTTATTAATCTTTTGTTAGTATTTTAGTTATGTCTATTAGGCGTGTATTTTTTTTTCTAGTTTTCCTATTTTTAGTTTTTTTATCAATGTATAAACACCAATCACACCAAATTTTTGCCCCCCGCCTCATGTCTATTTTCGAATCGTAGGTTTACCCGGCCTGTTCCAACAATCAAAGTTAATCCGTGCTAATCTGAGAGTGATTTGGTATAAAAAGGAAGTAAAATAAGAGGAGAGATTATGCAATTAATATGAGAGTGATGTATTAACAAAAAACTAAAATAATGGATGGAGGAATTTCCTAAATTAGTCTTTAGTTAGCATATGTTAACTAAAATATAGTTAACATACAAATAATACGAATATATTGGTAGATTGGCACCTTTTGGTGCATTTTTTTTTAACTTGAAGCACCCACCTTTTATTTTTGCGAAACACTAGCAGCACTAGCAGCACCCTCCCCTAATGAAATGACTATTTACGCTTAGTGAAATTTACCTTTCTTCCTCTTCATTTATTTCATCTTCTCTAAACTCTACCCCCACCACCATTACCCTGCTCCAAACCGAGCCCAACCCCCTCCCCTTGCTCGAAAATCATCCCCACCCCATGCTGGAAACCTCCCCCAACTTCTCCCGCTGCTCGAAAATCTCCCCCACCCCATACTGGAAACCTCCCCCAACTCTTCGCGATGCTCGAAAATCACCCCCACCCTGCTGAAAACCCCACTTGGTCAACCCCATCCCCCTAGATGTTGACCGGTCAAACCATCATTAAAGAACACATTGATCTAGAAATATATGTTAGCCCACACCTCAAACAAAAAAACAACAACTTGTATCTTTCAAAATTAATAATGTACCTTTGTAGTTAGCCATTTCGAAGCCTTTTCCTTACAAATCGTGGGGAAGATGGTAAGGGTTGTGACTTTGAGTGGGGAGGGGTTTGCGTGTTTGATCACGATTTTGAATGGGGGAGGAGGTTTCGGGTTTGGTGACTTCAAATGGGGGAAGGAGAAAGGTTTGATGGTGGAGGATGGAAGATGGAGATGGAGATGGAACATGAAAATGGTTGAAAAATGGAGGAGGAAAAAAGAAGAGGAGATGGTGAGAAAATTTTAGGTTTAAATAGTAAGAGCAAAATAATTAATTCTAGGAGTGATATGGTTTTCAAAAATAAATGAAAAGTTCCCAAAATTTAATTTTAGCTCCAAAAGTGTTAATCCTCCAAAATTCTACAAATAATACGCTCTTATAAGTATTCTTAGTACTCCATATCCTATGGTAGATTTTACATCCTCTAAGTATTACTCTTTACGTTTTTTTAGAATGTGCCATTAGGGCACATGTTTTTTTTTCCTTGTAAATTAACGATGAGATGGGCACATGTTAAGAAGTCAATAAAAAAAAACAATTGACTGATTCACATTTAAAATTTGATATGGCAAGATTTTTTAAATATGTTACCTTTGATGCTTATGTATGTTGAATTTCATTTTCATATTTAATGCTTAACATAATTTGACGGCAAATAATAAAACATATACTATAGTCTTAATAAATATAAAATATAATTGAAAAAATTGTGGTAGGTGTTTTATTTTGACCAATGATTTTTACACTCCATCTTTTGGTTATACTCCTCTATTTCTTTACTATTTTTTCATCAACTTTTTATACTAAAAATGAAGTGCCATTACCACTAAGCGGAGTATAAAAATCATTGACCTTTATTACGAATTCATATTCAAATTAATATTATTAAACTCCTTTGTACTTTATGCGTGGTCACAGATATAGTGAGTAGTGTTATGAATTTGTGGTGATGGATGAAGAGATCACGGAGACATCATACTAAAGTAGTATTGTTTGCCCAATAACCTGTATGTTCTTCCGTTTTTGTCTAAAACTAAATCAACTTTACTTATCTTTTTGTATAATAAAGATTTTGTTTCCTCTTTTAGAGAACTGGCTACAAAGAGATAAAAGTGCACACATGAATGATATATTGATATGACACCATTCTTTCACACTCCCTCCCTAAAATAGAGGGGTAGTTTAGAGGACGTCATAGCAGAATACAAAAAAGAAATGGCTCATTAGCCTATCATTAGCCTATCTACGCTAATTGTCTATTACAAACAAGATAATATATACACTTCACTCATAAATCAATTCGGAAATAATCTGTGTTCTAATCTCCATGTTATTACAGGGGATGTTATCTTGGGGGACGGGGTAGAGATGCGTACTATACAATTATACGTTTTCAAACCATGGTGCTCGGAAATGACAGTGCCACTACCCACGACTACTGCATAAGTCATCAATACTCGAAAAAGAGGGCAATAAATATTAGTATTAATAAACTAATAAAACACAGGAAATTACTAGATACGATACTAGTAACAGCATTCGTGTCAAGAAGACTCTAGTTTAGGCCACATAAGAAGAAATCAGACGATAAGTTGCATGTCTGACTATTTGTTTCCATTTTTCAATCAGACCTCAGATTTCATCTTCCAAAAAGAGTTGTTCCCACCTCCTCGACTGAGATGCATAGAAGCTAACTCTCAGCTTCTAACTTACGAAGACTATTATATAGAAATGTGATAGAATCGCGGGAGTTTGCATTCAATGGCGGAACCAAATTGAAGACGTAGGAAAACGCTTGTGCAACCACCATTGGCTTTTTAGTACTGATATCATCATCTAACAATCCCAGGCTCTGTTCACTGTAAGGGAATGACTCGCTGAGATGGAAGAAACATTCCCCTGCCACCTTCTCGACCTGAAACAATACAAGCGGACATCTAGAGTCAACATCCAACAAAACCAAATTCCCAGAAAAACAAAAAACAAGAAGAAGAACGGAGCAATGAAGAGTGGGTGAGTAACATTTTCTGTTTTAGGCTACATCACATATAACCTGCCTGCTACTCTTTTGAGCAAACATACGAGAGATTGGGGCAAGAACAGCAGAAAAACTTCTCCTAAGGGTTCTCACTAAATAGTCATAAACTTAGCTCTTTGATAAACAAAGGTTCAAGAACTAAGATTTTATCATAATTGTTTTCAGTGGAAGGTAGAGAACTACAGACATCTAGCTGAGAAGAGAAGCTGAAAGGTATATTCTGAAGAATTCATGTCCTTATATAAGAAATGGAACTAAAGTAATTGGAAAATATAGCCACTTCATGGTTTAAGCATCCTCTTCTGAAATTTTATCAGTTATTTGAAAAGCACACTGATCAAACATTTTAACTGGCGAAGTCGAAATAAGAACTTCAAGTGCATGTGTATTGTCTAAAATATACTCAAGGAATTGTTTGTTAAAATGCAGATGGAGGTTTAATACTGACCATAGCGGGTCGAGTATTAAGTATAATTGAACTTCATCAGGTAAAAAAGTAAAAGTGCAAGCATAGCCTATGGCACCCCAACACTTTTTATGAATTTATCTGAAATATAGAAGACATAAATGGTGACAGGCTTGATCGAATGTTGAACATGTGTAATAGTAACATATTAGTAAATAAATATAAACACTTGCCTGTAACTGAGAAAACCGTAGATTGTTCATTGTAATAATAATTTGCACATGAATTAGGGAATCCGCTAACGACCGAACGGCTAGGTACTCAAAGAACATTTGAAGTCGGTGTTTATATGCTCCCCAATTTTCACTGTTTATGCTGGGGAACCACAATACACACGCGACCTCCCGCCATGGAACCCGATATCCACCTCCGCAAATTATTATCTTGTATAGGTCAGAAAGGTCTATCAAATCCCTGATACACTCAACAGAAGGGTGTTTATTGTGGTCATATTTCTGAGACGATGTTGTTATTATGTTGAATGGAGCATAATGATGAATGAGATGAGATGTAAAACGGAAATCAGTATCATCCATCAGTAGAACACATCCATCATAAGGTGAAGAGGGAAAATATTCCAGGAGACGACCCACATCAGCGAACTCATTATTGGGACTGCGTAGTGATGAATCATTGCCTAAAGATGCTGAACGACCTAAATCATGAGAAAATGTGCAGGAACTACCATTGCGACATCCCTGCAAATCAAATTGCAAGATACATTATTGTGTGAGCTTGCTAATTATGAGGGGAACTTATCGTAGGCCAAAATTAAGACTTTATCAGCACAAAGACAAGATCATACATGGTTAAGTTTGAATGCACATTCTCCGTCTCATTCCTTTAGAGAACTTACTATACATTGAACCATAATAAACATGATAAGTTTGTAAAGCCTCAAACCCATCTTCTTAATTGTATATCTTCGAAGCAGTAGTTCAAATACTGTATTTTGTGTTTAATATTAAGATTTAGTGTGTAGAAAGAAAACTATATTTTGTTAACTTAAGGTCATAATTAGAGTTATTCTAGTAATATGGTGAAGCTGAAAATGATATACTTATGGTGAGAGAAACCAAAAAGGATGTTGAAATATTTGAAGTGTAGACATTAGTTACAAAGACTTGGACTACTTCGATGGGAAGTTAGATTTCTTGTAGACAACCACTCTAGGATTGCCGAAAAGATCAAAAGACGTACTAGTTCTAGATTAGGAAAGCAAAGAACACAAGGATAACAAACATGTCATACAAACCTATAATTAAATTTGAAATTACCTTAAGAAATTCAGTTACTGAACGAAGAAGAAACTATTAAAGCTCAAACTAATAGTTAAAACAAAAGAATCTCAGAAATACCTGCAAGGAGAGGAAAAATTTGCAAGTAGGCTTGTATTCAGGTGAGGGTAAGACATGAACGAATTTACACTGGCTACCCCTGTTACACAATCCTCTGACGAAATATGTACAGATAGAATCCTCATCATAATTAGCATTTACATGTGTTGCAATAGGGAAGTTTGCTGAAGCATCTTCCACAAGCTGAATTCTCAACTGTAGCATAACCATTCAAAAATATTAGTAAATTGACATTTTTACAGGCAAGTCAATGCCCTTTAAAAGAAGTTAATACCTCTTTCACAGTAGCTGCCAATTTTTTGGCTATATCATTGGCTTTATAGTGGTTGGGGGATAGAAAAGGTACAGCAGTGCACTTCTTTTCTTCATTATCATGGTTAAGGGGTTCATCATCTGTGAGCTGACCCTCAGCATTCTTACACGTGTGTTCAAAATGATGAGGATCATAATAAAACGGTAGACCATCGGAAACAAGAAATTCAGGTCGAAAGCGATGTAAGGTACTCAGGGTTTCGTCATCTTCAATGAAAAGCACACATTAATACACAAACGACAAATATATCAGATGATAAAGCTTAAAAGGCATACATGTTGCTTCAACTTGATGAAGTGCTGACTGCACAAGATTGTGAAGCGAGCACCATTCCTCCTCCATCTTGGGGGGCACAGTTCCCCAGTCTTCATTTTGGTTACATACCCCCATCAATCGTTCAAGACGATGATGATCCTATAAGGAATAATGATGAAACGGAGAGTAAGATTTGTTCATAGTCAAACCATGTCAAATGAAAAAGAGCAGAGAGCGGGTTGGCAGGGAGGGGAAATTAGGACAGACGAGGTGAGATGCAATGCTATTCCCATATGGCTTACCCTAAAAGCATGTTGCCAAAACTGAAATGCACAAAAACTTCCCATCGCTAGAAGCTCCTTTTTACCAGTCAATCCTGTGCTTTTATCTCCAGCATAGTAGTTACTAATAAATTCCATAAACTGAAATAGTAATTGTGTTAGTCAGAAATGAAAAGTTTTTAAGCAATTTATATAATTCAACATTGACAATGAACAATAATCATTACCAAGGATTCCTTGCCGAAAGGACGACTGATTGGTAGAGGTTGGATATCCAACATTATTCCAAGAAGGATTCCTTCACGTAGTAATCCTAGTTTTCCGAACTTTAGTATGAGAACAGAAGCATCCAGTGACAAAGAGAAACAAGCAAGTAATCGCCCATAAAATGTAGGCTCATAGCGATTCCTGGGAGCTTTCTCCAACGCACCAATATGAACAAGCAATTCAAGAGCATCCTGAACAACCTCAGGATTTGGAGGGTCAAGAGCCTTCTGTAACAAGACTGAAATGCGAAGTCCAAAAATTATTCAACATTTTTTTAATGCATGTGACCGATACCATTTGCAGACATGCATATAGAAAGGAAGAACGTGCACTAAGTATACAATACCAGGCAAGTTTTAGTACTCTATGACATGATAAAAAAAAAGGGCGATGCTGTTTGAATTTTTCTAGAACGGTTTTGCTTAGAATAAGGTGAATACATCACTTAAAGATGATCGACACACATGAATATGATATGCACCATCCTCTAGTCTTATACTACATACTGAAGGTGTTTCTGCTTCCAAATGTGGCTTTAAATACTAATTTTAGGACAATCAATGGAAAGGAAAAAGTACACAAAAGAGAGAATAACAAATATTGAATACTTAAGGCGTCGTCCATGTCTTGTGAGTTGGTAGCCCTAAATCTTAGTAGACAATGCAAGTACTCATGTAAAGTACTTATACAAGACAAGAGAAAAGATGAAATCTAGGATTAAATTTAGACATCTACTGGTACCAACAAATGAAGATAAAGAATGCACTTGAGAACATATGAAATCGTTAGCATAATACTGAGAAGTAGAACATTACGCTTTGGTTCATTGATGGCTTTAGATTGTGCACAGCACATATGAAGTACTTGGAGCCTTAATGACAAATTTAGAATAGAAGGAGGCTCGAAATCCTCCAGTTTACTGTAAAATGATCCAGTAACTAGACGATAGATATCACCGTCACAAGTTCTGCCAGTTCTCCCCTTGCGTTGCTCGGCCTGCAACAAAGACTTCTCAAAGACGCTAATTCAACCCAAAAAAGAACAATAACAGAAAACATTTCTACTCGTACCTGAGATCTGGAAACCCAAACAATCTCTGCAGACTCTGATTTCTGAAAGCTGTCCCAAAATACTTGTAAAGAGCGGCATGAGTCAATCACGTAACCCACTTTGGGTATAGTTACAGAAGATTCTGCAATGTTAGTGGCCAATATGACCTGAAAATGTAATACCTTGTAAGATAGGTGCAATATAGCACTAGGGATATAACATGAGTCAACGAAACAACAACTTCCTAGCTGAGAATAGTTGTACCAAAGCATGTTACTGATGCTGTAAATACTTAATAAATATAAAATAAACTGGACAGTTTTATGCTTGTTTTCATAGACCTATAAATTCAGATGATATGCATGTAATTCCAAAAGTTTCACTAAGATTTGATTCAAAAAGCTTATATGAGGGAGTATGCTTGTATATTTGATAGGAGAAATTAGTGTATTTGACAAAAATATTCTATCTTCACTGATTAGTAAATTGTGTATTTTAAAATGTCCTTATGAAGCATGCAAAGTAGACAAATTATAAGAAGGAGGTTCCCATGACTCATTTATTAACTTAGTAGTAAACAACCACCCAAAAGAAAAAAGAAAAGAAAAACAGTGACATGAATACATGTGTGTGTGTATCACAGCTATAATATGTGGTGAAAAAAAGCAAGGGTAAACTTGTTAGGCAAGAGAAATTATATATAAAAAGAGCAAGTCTAAACTTCAAAAAAAGAGCTCATTCAAGAATCACAAACTCAACAGAAATTGTATTAAAAAATATACAAGAAACACCTGATAAGCAATTTTAGAACCTCACCTTACGGTGTGATTTTGAAATTTTCATGGCCTTAAGAGCCTGTTGGATGTCAATACTGCTATGAAGAATGTGAACCTTGAAGTAGTTATTGAAGGGCTTCAAAAGAAACCATTGTTGCTCCAACAAATAGTATGTTGGAAGGAAAACCAAGATGCTCTTTTCAATGTCTGGTTCATTTTTGTGAATGTGTATTATTAAATCATGGATAAGCTTATGCAAATGAACCTTGAAATCAGCAATTGCAGTATCAGGGCTTGACCCATTACAATAAGTCTTTGCACAATCATTTGATTCAATTCCAAGAAGATCTGTCACCTGTTTGCAAAGGCGTAATAGGTCTGTCTTAATAACAAGGCTTATCCAAAAAAGGTTAAAATTGAATAGGTAATCAATATGAACATGGTATTTGGGAACATTTTTTTAAGCAAGAAGCCTATAAGCAGCCTTCCGGCAAGCGTAGGCTGACACGCAGCTTTTTTTTAATTATCTTACTTACAAGCTACAAAAGTGAAGCTGTTTCTAAACACCCACCAAATTTGTTCCCTTCAACAAGAAAATATAACAAATTTGTACAAAATTGATTTCTTTTAAGGAAGAGAAAGGGGAACTGAAAATGAAAATTAATGTCTCCAGCACTACCAAGTTTAAATTACCTGTTCAAGGTACAAAACTTTTCGCTGAAATATTGTATGTTGGCCAGTGCTAGGAATCGCCAACACATTTATTCTTTCATCCTTCCCAAGATCACTAAAGTATTCACGATATCTTGAAATATCAGCAGTAGCAGACATCAAAACAACCCTGCATAATAAGCAAAGTTAGTAACTACCGTATCACTTCAAGAGGCATGCCAAGTAAATTTTAAGATGCATTTGAACTTCCCTGATCAGAAATGCAAAAGAAAATATGAGAAATAATTTTAGAAAGAAGAAAGAAAAGGTGCTACCGCAAGTCTTTCACTTTGCGTAAGAACTGCTTCACACATACAAGCACAAGGTCCGACTCCACAGATCGTTCATGAACTTCGTCAAGAATCAAAACTTTGCAGTTGAGTGCATTAGACCCCTTATCTCGCATTTCCTCCAATAATACTCCAGCAGTTTTGAAGATAATTTTTGACCTACAGGAAAAGAAAATGACATGCTATCTTAAGCAGAACTTCATACTGAAAATGCAATTAAGTAATAAATGACACAGACAGATGGTATTACACGGTAATCCAGAGGCACATCAACTTTTAAGCATCCCTATATATCCTTCCCTGTATTTTGTTTACTAATTTCCTCTACAATTTATTTCTCATTTTCCCTATTTCGGATGTGAATGCGTCAGCTTATGCATATAACCAGGTCAATTAAAAGTTTGTGGGTTTTTTGGGTGTCTTAATTGTCTGCGTAAAAGGTGGCACTGGGGATGCTTCCATTCTCCAACATCTGCATATCTTACAACAACACGTATATGTAAAATCCTTTTACATCATCCCCCCCCCCCTTTGTGCAAAATCTAAACCATATCCAGAACCCTGCGGTCAGTTACAGTCTTGGCATTGCATCTACCAGATGAAAAATACCTTTCCGAGAACTCCTTGGACTGACCAATGTGATACCCAATTTCTTCACCAATTTCACAATTCCTGGATTTCGCCACCATTTGAGCTACGGCAACCACAGCAAATCTCCTCGGCTGAGTACAATGTATGGGCTGTATGTTCTCCTCGAGTAAGAACTGAGGGACCTGTGAGCTCTTACCTGGAACGTGAAAACCAGAATCCAAATTAATTTAAAAAACCATCAATGTGGAAGTAAATCAAAGCTTGGGCAAAAATGCGAAAGTATGCCTCATTTCTTAAAAATTGCAATTTTTCCAGAAAATTAAAGTCCATTAAAATCACCGGACAGTTACTACAGTACTACACACAATTATTCCCGATGCGATCGAGTTAATATATAAGAACCCACCTCACCTATTTAAGGAAAAAAAATCATGATCATACCAATATCTATATGAGGCCATAAAAGGCTCATGTTACCAGTCTCTAATTACAGTAGCACCCCCTCCCCCCCCCCCCACCCACCTCGGGAAAAAAAAAAAACTTAAGCCACACATTAATTTTCCATTTTAACTCTAAGCTAAGCAACTCCGCATTTTCTTGACAAAGAAATACAAGAAAACCAAGCTGCAGAAAACTATATAACATGTACAACATACCCAAAAACAGAATAACAAACATGCACAAAACTGCCCCTCTAAAAATCACAATTTTGCCCAAAAAATCACCCACAGACTGAAAACCAAACTTGCACACAACTACAAACAAATATCACATTTTTTCCCATTCACATACACAAAACAACAAATAAAACCAACTTTTTTATTCAAAATCAAACCACTAACACAATTCACATAAATAAACATTTAAACCACAAGGATGAGTCCAGTGACCCCTTTCTATTACTCACGGGAACCTCGTCGTTGCAGATTACAAGGGCCAAATTTTTAAAACAAACATACACAAAAATACAAACTCAAAACCAGAAGTGCACAACGAACATATAAAAACCCCATACTTGCTTCATAAAATCAACCAGTTACACAATTCACATACACAAAAAATACATACAAAACCCTCCATTCTTACTTCACAAAATCAACCAGTTACACAATTTACATACACAAAAATACAAACAAACCCCCCATTTTTTCATAAAATCAACGACTTACATAATTCGCATACACAAAACTAAATACAATTATACAAACCCACATAGTTGCTTCACAAAGTCAACCACTTACACAATTCGCATACACAAAAACACATGTTAGCCTAGTACAGGAACTAAAAGGCACAACTTTTTTTCAAAAAAACAGTTACAGAGCAAGCAAGCGAGTGAATTACCACAACCAGCTTCACCAACAATAAACGTAATCCGATTTTCAAGAATCTTCTCGACTATCTTCTTCCTCATGGACATTACCGGAAGATCCCCGAAATTGGACGAAGCCAACGATGAGGAAGATGTTGACGGCGGCATTAACGTTGACTTTGACGACCGTGAAGACGTCGTTGAAGAAGGCATAATGTTGGTGTTGAAAAGGTCAACAGAAGTCAATGAGACACTTCACTCTTGTTCTTCCAATAATTGTGCTCGTGTTTAATATAGGTTGTATTTGGTCCGTATATTCAGAAAAAATACGATAAGGATGTGTCGTACGAGGAGGAGTATAATACGGAGTACTAGTCTTGCGGGTATTGAATATCCATTTGACTTAAATTTTGTCATGGAGTATCTTTTTTGTATCCTAGTG
The DNA here is from genome assembly GCA_003412495.2 of Echium plantagineum. NCBI lineage: Eukaryota > Viridiplantae > Streptophyta > Magnoliopsida > Boraginales > Boraginaceae > Echium > Echium plantagineum. Next base: position 9,037,000 of record CM016567.1, on the reverse strand, counting down.
AGTGGTGACTGGTGTCACGGAGGTGTGGGTGTTCGAACTGGTTAAAGATTTAGTTCGACTTAAATTTAAGATACACTCAAAATTCAAAGTTTGATTTCGTTTGTCTTTAGGAATGTTGGAGTTCAAAATAAGGAATAATATTGACTAAAGTATAAATATAAAATGTGTGTCGAGGGTTAGGCTCTAATTTATTCAAATTTGATGTTAATTATATTTTTATTTAAGGGTTAAAGGCGGGAACCATCACCTATGTTATACACAGGTCTCCTTTCACTCACTCATGATTTGATTGACCTCTTTCACTCATCCATAAAATAAAAGGAGTCTCTTTCAATATTGCCGTGTTATCTACTATTAATGTTGCCGCTAACACAATAATTTAGTAGGGGCAAATTGGTACCTTCAGGCTTAAAATATAACCAAAAAAAGGAAAAATCGAAAATACCCAAATCAACTTAATGGTTATCCGAAATCCCCAAATTAAACTCGAAATTTAATCGATCAAAACGGAAAACCATTGGGTCCTTTTATTTCATGGGTGAGTGAAAGATGCCAATTAAATCATGAATGACTGAAAGGTGACCCCAGGTAAAACATAGGTGATGGTTCCAGCCTTTTACCCTTTATTTAATGATGTTAATCGGTGCAATTTTCCAACTTATGCTGGATAAATAACTGATACGTTCGAATTATTGAAAAACACATATTTTAAAAAAGATCATTTCGATTCTGATATTCCGTAGTTTAATACTTTATATATTTTATTTCTATCATTTGATATTGTTAACCATTATAATAGTTATCTAAATTCTAGCTTCATCTCCTAACTTGAGTGTATTATAATAAAGTATGATTTTTTTATAATGTGCCCTTAATTATATAAAAAAGTACATTTAAAAAATCTTTCTGTATCAAGTTTTATATTTAAATTTTTAGTTAAATATATTTCACTATTAATCTCTTAACCTTTGTTCTAACTTCTAAGAGCACATTTTAATAAAATCGAATAAAATGTAATTATATATAAGAATTATTGTATCGTCAATCTTACTAGGACTCGATAATATTCCCTTAATCCTCAAAAGATTTTCAAGATTTTAAAGTTTGGATTCTAGTGATTTGACTTTTTTAGTTATAAACAGATAAGTACTACTGTATTTTCTGAAAGAACAATTTTTGATTTGATGAAATCAAAATCGCCTATGTTAGTTAAGGCTCAAGATACGAGAATTTTCGGAATGAATTAGCAAGAGCCGGACCCACAGCATAAACCTGAACGGAACCACGGACCTAGACATGGCAAACGAACCGGCCCCAATAGGGCCGCCACGAGGGCCCGGCCCCAGCCCACATCTTTGAGGGGCCGAATACGGGCCTATGGGTTAGGCCCACAAACCCGGCCCCCTTCCAAAGCCCGCGAATGCCCGTGCCGGCCCCTAGGCCCGGTATACTCGGTATACCGTATAAAATACGCGGTATACCGTATACAATATAATTTTATAGTTGTATTTATTAAAAAATAAAGTAATGCTAGTTGGGTTTGAACCTTGTTTGTCAAAGTAAACATATATGTGTACTTACCATTATTACTTGTTATGTTTTATGTTATAATTAATAATATTATCTACTATTTAAATATAATCATAAGATGCATCAATATATTATTCTTTAAAATAATAAACGTAGATTAGTGTTACATTACATATTATTTAATAGTATAACACATTTTTTTTGATATGCTTATAAATATTATTTAATGTTAGATATTATTAAAAATACAAGATGTGTTACTATATACTAATGCATTTTGTATACACTTAAATAATACCATACAATACTTGTGATTTAAATCGAATTACACTATGTATTACTTTATGAACACATTATAAATTAAACTATGTATATTAACGCATATTTATTTTCTTTTGTAATATAATTAACATTAAATAATATCTTGTAAAGAAAATTTTAACATTAAACAACTTTTATAATATAATGAAAAAAATACATTTGTCTAACTAATTTGTAATATAATGATGAATATAGTTCTTTATTAATACTAAAAAACTTAATTAATTTTAATTGAAGTTGTAGTATAGTGATAAATATTGCAAAATATAATGATTTTATTAATACCAAATGCACAAACAACACAAATGAAGTCTTGGCACAATGGTTAAGGTGTTCCTTATGTTTGCAAGAGGTCTATGGTTCAAATTCCTCAAGCATGTAAGCCGCAGCCTGCAAGCTCAAATAAGCCTTTCAGCCCAGATGTGTTTCTTTCAATGGCGGTCCTGTCCAAGAATGCTAGACAAACACCGCCCCACCCATACATAATTTGATATAGAAAGCTCCTCTTAATGTTTGATGTGCAGTGAGTTTGTAAGAATAAGGTCATGAGTTTGATTTCTCCTACCAACATTTTCTGGGTTAAGGTTATTATATCGGCCAGAAGTCTATTGGCGTGAACTTGACGGAAACGCATACAAGTCGGATGGAAAGTGGTGTTTGCAGTGGCGGACGGACGAGTAACGAGTAAGAATCTGCCCATGTGAGAAACAACAACTGAAAAAGGATGCTAATACCTCGTAGGTTGAGGAGCAAAAGGAGAAATCGGCCCAAAAAGGGACTCCCGTCTAATCAGGTATTTGGTAAGGCAGTAGCTGACTAAGTTGATAAGGTGATGATTATAACCAACCCAACAACAATAACATAAGGGGCAGAATTAAGTGGATTGATGATAAGTTCCTTGTACCAAAAAGATAAAAATGATTAATGACACAATCAACCAACAATTTTTTTACTTAATTATTGTCGCTAGGATTTATCCAATCGAAATAACTAGCTCGATTTGAAGTAATCTAATTAAATTGTTAAGTTTGAAACTCCTAAACCTTGTTACAAATAATTTGGTTTTTACCCCAAAAAAAAGACCACTTATATATATTTGTCTATTTGTTTTAATGCTTCTAGTAGATTACATAGTCGGTTCAAAATATTTTCTCCAATTTTTTATTTTAACATTTAGTGATTATAATAATTAGTTCATGATAATATGCAAATAATTAAATCAATTAACAATATAATACCATGCTACTATGAATATTTGTTCCAATGTTTCCAGATAAAAATGGGAAATAATGGTCATCTTGGTATCGATTTACTTATACAATAATAAGTTACAAATAATAATAATAATAATAATAATATCATGAAAATAGTAAATTTAACCAATTATAAAAGTAAAATCATGATCAATACTTTACTATCCATTTTACTTATTTGTTAATACATGTAATAGAATAATATGTAACCAATATGATATAATAGCTAAACAAATTATTCTAACATTCAATAATTATAATAATAAGTGAATGATGATAACATACAAATAATCAAATCAATTAATAAGAAATCATTCTCTGTCAATTTATTTTAAAATAGTGAGTTATAAATGGTGATAATAAAGTGTAAATAGTAAATTTTATCAATTGTTAACAAATGGCTACTAATGATCTAATAAATTACACAATGAGTGAGTCAATAAAAAGTATATGCTCTCGTTTTAATATGACTATAATATAGGTAATAATAAAATATTAATAACTTATTAGTAATAATAAATACCGCGTTGGAACTATCATGATGTAAATTTATGAATAGTGGTTATTTCTATGTTATCAATTGTGTAACTCACAAGTTATCGAAATAGTAAAAATCACATAATACAAAATATATTCGTAAGATCTCTTGTTTTATAAAATGCCAAAATTTCTCTATTTGTGTTATTTAGATCAAAATTATGTCAATTCTTAGAAAGTTATCTATTTGAAATTAACATTTCATTAAATAAAGGAATTAATATGCTTTTAGACTTCGTAAACAAGGGCTGACCCGTTGGGTCAACCCTAACCCGTTAACATGTTTATTTGGTCACCAGACTATGCCAAATGAGTACATGAGTTGTGAACCACTTAAGAGACCTCGTCTTCTACACACAAATAAGTTGAGCAGGTTTCATAATCACGATCTCATTATCAGAATACTTATTCTATTATGGCAAGTGCTCGTCTTGGTTTCCTTTCTTGAACAATTGGTAATAAATGCGATTGTAATAACTTTCTATTTATTTTATTTTATGGGTGTTTCTAAAAAGTGCCATAAGGGCACATGTTAAGCACTTATATATGGTAATATAATTTAACATTCATAAGCATATAAAGTAACATTCATAAGCATATAAGGTGACATTCAAATTTCAAATACGATTTTTAGCAATTATGTTCCCTTATTAATTTCTTAACCTGTGCCCTAAGGGCACATTTTAGAAAAATCCTATATATAATAAAGGTTATGTCATAAAAATAGTTATAATTTACTACAAATGTATATTTACATATCTTTGTATTTAAAATTAGTTAAAACTAACTTCAAATGGATAGTAACATACATTTTTGCTCAACAAAACGAAACGGTCGAATATTGAAGGTGAATTAACCTTATAAAAGGATACTTCATTCTCCATTCTCAATAAGCTCATAATAAAATCTACTTTACAATTTAAACTTTGTTAGCTTCTCTTTCTCCAGTTCATCAAAATGGGACGCACTACACCTTTTGCAGCTTCCACTCTTATAATGATGATGGTTTTCATTGCAATAGGTGTGTTCCTTGTTTCATAAAACTCTTTTATTTGGATGGTAATAATTTGTTTGTAATAAATAGTATAATTTTAAAACATATATATGCCCATCTTGTAAATAACACAAGTAAGAGAAGAACAAATATAAATTCTAATATGGGTTTGAAGAGCGTCACGATTCAACTAAATTATTATGTAAATTCTAATATGGAGTAATAATCAAGATGGTGTTCATTACTATATTTAAAAAATATTTATTTGGGAATCTTTTAATAAAATTGAAATATTATTATAAATAAATTTTAAATAAAATTCTACATTTATCTCACCCTACCATACTTGTATTCATTCACCCCACACTTAACTAGTCTAATATCATTTTTTCGTCGAACCTTGCTTAACAATGGGCACACCAAAATTGTCGAAATTGGGCATGGAATTTGAAATATGAACAAACCAAAAATAATGTTAAATCCAAAATAAAGTCAAAATATTGGTGATAGATTTTAATTGTTGAAGTGAGTAGTTGTGGTGACAACATGTTCATAGTTTTGACAATTAATTGTGTCTTAAGGTTGAGGTATTGGTGGAAAATATAAGTAACAAGCCACAATTTAAAAAGATGATAGCACGTCATAAGGCAAAATGATAAAAGTCTTTATATTATCATCACTTGATTTTATTTATAAGTATGCTTCCAATTTTTTTGGCTCCATCTGACTCACCCCCACATCTCTTATCTGTGATGAGGGGGGAATCGGAGACTAATAATACTAATTTATCTGATATGTACATAAATCTTGTGATCATTATTAGATATCACCGTATCAATTATGTTTTTGTTGAGATGGTCAATATATATTGAACATCTCAATAAAAAACATAATTGATATGGTGATCTATTAATTCTGAAGTTGTGTATGTATTGGTAGGATTTGGATCAGAGGTTGTCGAAGCAAGGATATGTGAGTCGCGCAGCGAGATCTTTAAAGGGTTATGTTGGAGCAATAAAAATTGTGGGAACGTCTGTAAGGTTGAAGGATTTCCTTCGGGTAAATGCAGAGGATTTCGTGAGCGATGCTTTTGTCGCAAGGATTGTTAATATTGTACACATTGTGTGGAACATGCTCCTTATGGACAAACTATTATGTATCTTGGTATGATTTATATGTTTATTTGATGGAATAAAGGTTCTTTTTAATAAGGTCCAAACTAAATAGTGGATGGCATTTCATAATTTTATACTTATAGTACTTGATTTACTTTTTGGTTTGGTATGGTAGTGTAGGGCCGATCATGATCAGGGGCGAAACCAGGATGAAAATAAAGGGGGCCAATTTTGTACAAATTTAAATGAGGGGGCAACTTTGAAAAAATAAAGTAGGGGGCAAAATTTTAAAGAAAAAGTGTTAGAAATCAACAAAAGTGCAAAATTGTGTTAATAAATGTGTCTTGGAGGGCTTGAACCCATGACTTCCACCTTTTAAAGGAAGCTCCTAACCAAGTGTGCTAGACTTTTACTTAGTTTATATACACTTTTTATTTTAGATATCAAAAAAATCCCCAAAACATATACGATATATAATGAAACCGCGAGAGGTGGAATGTGATGGTCAAGGGGTTTATATGTAATGGGTTAAGCGAAGAGTTGTTGTTGAGTTGTGTTGTTGAGTAGCCTTATGTCATGAGGTAAATTTCGAGGACGAAATTCTTTAAGGGGGGTAGATTGTAATATTACGACCCTAAAGTAAGAAATAGATAAATGGACCGGGGCTTGATAGGGCTTAATCGAGTTGGATTGGCGGACTTAAGTTGAATTGGGCCTCCATTGGCTTAAATAGGAAACTTGGGGCCAAAAATCAAAGGAAAAGGTAGAGAAACCCTCCTCAAACCCGCAACCAAGAACACCCTAATATTAAAATTGAGATTTCTCCCTCGTTTCTCAACCGATTTTGCTCATTCAAGGTGCGAATCGAACCTTGAAACATCCTCCTATTATTTCCCTCTTCAATTCAAGGTAAAAATCGCTCAATTTGGTGCTATATCGAGTGAGAAATCTTGTTTGACCCAAATCCCGTTTTTATAGTATAGTGCACCAGAAAACGCACTGTTCTTCCTCAATTCTGGGTCAAATCGGTTGATTCTTGTTGCAATCGCTTCCTAACATCTTCTTCTTCACGAAATTCCCTTCGATTCAAGGTATAATTCGCCAATTTTGGTATACTATAGCTACGTTTTTCATTATGTTTAAAAAGGGGCGATTTATTGTTATTTCCGTAGCATATGTTGTTAGTTATGGGAGGTAATTGCTGAAATGGTCCCAGTAAGTGGGTGTCCGTTGCACTTTGGTCCCTGTAAGTGGGACCGATGCGCAAATGGTCCCTGATAGTGTGTCACGGGTGCGGAAATGGTCCCCATTTTAACGGATCCGTTAGTTTTTGACGTTTTTGATATTTTTTAGTCATTTTTGGGGCGATTTCATAATTTTGAAGAGTTTTGGGCATTCTGGGTCGTCTTGTAGTTCGAAACTTTAAACGGCCATAACTTTGCGCTCGGGTGTCCGATTGGGATGAATTTTATATCGATTTCATGTATTTTTTCGAGATGAATCCAATGGCAGATAAGAAAAGGTGGTCTGGGTCATAAAATACATGAAATCATTATAAAATTCATCCCAATCGGACACCCTAGCGCAAAGTTATAGCCGTTTGAAGTTTCAAACTACAACACGACCCAGGATGCCCAAAACTCTTCAAAATCATGAAATCACCCCAGAATGACCTTAAAAATATCAAAAACGTTAAAAACTAACGGATCCGTTAAAATAAGGACCATTTCCGCACCAGTTACACACTATCAGGGACCATTTGCGCATCGGTCCCACTTACAGGGACCAAAGTGCAACGGACACCCACTTACTGGGACCATTTCAGCAATTACCTCTTAGTTATGGTATTAAACATGTTATAATCATATGGAGAACGTTATATATGCATAGAATTGATTTTAAGCTTGAACAATTGGGGTTGGAAGTGGCCGAATTGATGCTAGGTCGATTTTGGGGATTTTATTTATTGTTCTATGTGAGATATATATTGAAATTATCATCTAAAATGTGACATGACTGAGTTGTAAATGTAGTATGGACTGCAAGTGATTAATTTGAGCATGGAGGTTGACATTGGGTTCGATTATTGAGGAATTATTGGCTATAGTTGTGTTTTTGTTGATTTTGGGGTAAGAATTATGTATAAACATGACAAATATATGATTTTAGGATGACATACATGTTCGAACAGCCCTAGTGCAGCCTTGGAACCTGCAACTTTGAATGTTTATCGCACTTGAAGGTGTATTTAGGTTGATGATGTTGACTAAATCGATTTCGGGTGGAAATAATAGGTATAGTTGATCGGAATGTCGAAATTTGGTAAAGTTAGGGGCAAATGATGATTAGGGCAGATTGAGGACTTGATTTAGGCTTGATATGGAATATTAGATTGTTATTGGTATGAATGTTGGGTTAGTATGAAAGAATTGGGCTTAAAGTGCAATTATAGACAAGTTTGGGGGCATTCGTGAAAAGATATAAGTTATGATATAAAATATGAGCTTGGGTGCTAAGGTTAATTATATGAAGGTTTAGAATAAGTAATTAGTATTTATAAGTGTTAAATTATTAAGAATGTGATACAAATTGGGTTAGAATTAGAATTGATAAGTTTAGGGGTTAAAGTGTAAAGTTAGGAGAATAGTGGATGATAATGTGATTTAAATGGTTAAAGGGGGCATGTTGGGGCCTAAGATGTAATTTAAACTGATTTTGAGGTCATAGTGTTATAAATGTGGAAATTGGGGCTAAATTGTCATTTTTCCAAGATTGAGCTAAAAGGCTATTAATATGTATAATAATTCCTGATGTAACTAATTCGAGTGGGATGGGATGTCTTTCGAGTAGTGTTTGATATAGAGCATATGTGTTATATAGGTCCTAATGTGTGGTACGAGTATTGGATTGAGACTCGGAAATTGATGTGCGTTGCTGTGCTTGAGGTGAGTTCTTACTCACGTGCTGTTATTACTCTTGTATGTGTTGTGTGGTAGTGATAGTATATATTGATGCATTATGATGATCAATGTTGAGCATTGAGCATGAGTAGAGATGTTTAGGGTGGACCTACGGGTCGTATATGTGTTGTGTGTGTGGTCATGATCCGGCAACCTAGGATTGAACGGTCGCCATGGTTGGTTATGGGTCCGTACGTGTGTGATGATGGTTGGGTGATGATGATTTTTGATGTGATGATGGTAGGCGGGTTGAGATAATGTACTCCCCGCGGATGAGATGATGTGTACTCCCTGCAGGTTGAGCTAGGTAGAGTGCTGTATAGTACGAAAGTCCGGATCCATGCATATAGTTACACATTTATGTGGATATTGTGGTTATTATTGCACTTACTCATGTATTTATACCGTTGTATGTTTGACATTTTCATTGTGTATGTCATTGCTTTCGCATCACGTATGTGGGGTGGTAGCCACGCGTGAGAAGGATTCACCAGCTGTCGAGCTGACCCCTTCGGGGACCTATTCTTTAGCAGGTTAGTGGCGTGGTAGTGTGCGATGACCCTCCTTCGGTGAGTGGCGATGGTGGCATTAGGATCTCCCTCAGTCGTAGCTGTTCTTGTTTCGTGTTCCTCTATGTTTTCCGTTTTACCCTTGTCGGACACTATTGACTTGTATATTGAGATTTTGGTTGTATTTAATGATTGCGGGTCTAGGGTATTGAACACCGATGGATATGTTTTAACCCTTTTCAGTAAACCAGATCTTACATTATTTATTTATGTATTTTAATTCCTTTGGTCATTTGAAAACTGTTTTACTTATCGAGTCATCCATCGAATGGTGACTCTGGTTTCGGATTTGATATTGAGCCTAACCTCGAGGCGGCCGACTCGGAGCGAGTCGTTACATTAATGACTTCGTTGAGTGAAATAAAGTTCATTCCAAGGTTTCTTTGGCTATTAGTCAAGTTTATAACTTAGATATTGGTTCGTGTTATGTGAACCAAGTGGGAGAATAGAACAAATAATATAAATATTGTACTTCCTCCGTTCCTAAATGATTGGTACTGATACATTTTGATTTTATATGGTCAAACTTTAAAAACTTTGATCAATAATATTCATTGATCAATAAGAAATTATATAATCATATGATATCTTATTAGATTCGTCTCAATTTATATTTTTGAACTATCAACTTTTTATAAATTTTTCATATGTAAAATAGGAAATATTTATGTTTCAAATCGTGTTTGTTGACCATGAAAAGTCAAAATACACAGATCATTTAGAAATGGAGGGAGTATTATTTTTAGTAGTACACCATTTAATAATAACATAAATAATAATTATTAGTAGTACACTGGTAATGGTAATATAAATAATACTCCCTCCGTCCCTAAATGATTGTCACATTTGACTTTTGGTGGTCAATAAAACACGATTTAAAATACAAATATCTCTTATTCTAAATGCAAAAAAAATATAACAAGTTGATATTTCAAAAATATATATTGAGACGAATCTAACGAGGTCCCACAAGACTATATTATTTCTTTTCGTTTAGTGAGAATTCGTGATCAAATTTTGTTGTAATTGACCACAAAAGTCAAAATGTGACAATCTTTTAGGGACGGAGGGAGTATTTTATTTAAGTGATGGTTTACATATCATTATTTATGTTATCACTAATAACATCTAATTAACCTTGCAATAAAAGTTTATCTTATTATACTTTGATGGATGAAATAAAAAGGTGTAAATCAAAAGTTTTTCCATGTAGATTTTGGGATCCCTAATCTCCTATAAATAATGCTTGTGTTGCCATCAAACGAAGTCATCAAGATATAGAGAGACTAAAAGACACCATATATTACTAAGTATCCTTTGAGCGTAGTCTTATGGTGCCAATTTAAAGTCCACGGGACATAGCTCAAATGGTAAGGGACTTCACTATAAGAGTGTGCTTCTTCATAAGTGTGTGGGTTCGATCCACGGCAGGTGCATGAGTAACTCTGCATTTGTTCAAGGGAGGATCTGCTTGTGGGTGGTTACCCAGCCTACTCTGGGCACTCTTGAGGTGGGGTACCGAGCCGATAGAGGTACATCCCGAATTCACCTCCTCTGTTGGGCGATGGGCTAGCCAAGCGGGGGCGCCTTAAATGAAGGCATCATGGTGCCAATTTAAAGTTTAGTAACTCACTAACTCACATTTAAACTCTTGTTAGCTATTAGATTAACTTTTTTCACTTAATTCTCATTCAATGGTCGTTAAGGTGTATAGATGTTTTCGTCGATTTGCTTCATATTAGAAAATCACTTTCAAATTCAATCACTTCCCTTATTTCATGCATTTAAAATTAGTTTCATATATGACTTCTTACTTTTTTTTTGCACACTTCTTCAATTTCAGTATTTCACGTCTTTCTATTTTTTTGCATCTACGTTTATTTCATGCGTTATAAAATATTGGCTATATTGTTTGTTTTCTACATTTTTTCACCTTTTCTTTTTTGATAATTAAACCATGCATATTAATTCCGTAATGTTAAGACACTTGGCCCATTACAATATTTATCCAAAAAATTACATTCAACAACACCATTGTGCGAATTAAAGTTTTTTAATAACAAGATCTTAAGATTCCGAATGAATCCTGAGCTTGAAATGATCCACAAAATGTTACAACTGTTCCTGCGGTCTTGATGTCGCAAAAAGTATAACTCCTTATCACGATGGATGGTGTGAAAATGTCTAAACCATGCTTGCGAAATAAAACCATCAATAATAATAAAAACATTATGGTGATGTGGAGTTTTAGCAATAAAAAGGGCCGTTAAGATTCCTTTGCTGAGCTTTCCAATGGAAATAGGGTGAGAGCTATTTGAAGGGAGAATATTAGAGCCATCCAGGCAATAATGTTTACCAAGATAGGTAAAATTGATATTCCACTTAGGATTATCATCATTGGAGATATCTAGGAGAATTTTATTGTCTCGAGAATGACATTTCCTAACACATAACTTTTTACTGGAGATAGAAATATTATTATTGTAGAGAAAAAAGGGGTTTTTTTGTGAAGGTTATTGAGGGGAGGAGGGTTATTGGTCTTTCTGAAACGTGAGCGGAAGTTAGGAAGCCATTTATGAGAGAAATAGCGAATAGGTGATACAATTGGAAAGATTAGGATAATTATTATTAAAGCGAACATCATTTCTGGTGAGCCAAATGGCCCAAAAAATATTTCCTAGATTAATAATTTCCTGAATGTCGTTAGCGGTCCAAGTACGCATTAGCCATTGAGACAAAGTCTGGCTAATGGGGTCATAGAGAGAAAACGAAATAGAGAAGAAAGAAAATAGAAAAGAAGAAAAGGGGCAGTCACCTTTTCATGCGTATGAGTTTTTGCTCTTTTTTTATCTTTTCCTTTTTTTTTGCCTTTTATCATATTTATTTTCTCATTTATTAATTTCGATCTCTTCCTTAGGAAATTATTTGGAGGCTTGTTTATCTCTAGGGCTGCGATTGGATACGGTTTTTTATCCGAACCGATCCGTCCGAACCGACGGTTTTTTGTCGGTTTTTAACTGATCGGTTCGGTTTCGGTTTTTTTTTTAAATCGATCGAATCGGATCGGTTTCGGTTTTCGCTAACCGAAAATCGGTTAAAAACCGAACCGATCCAATGATAGTTAAAATTTTAATTTTTTTAAAATTATGATACTCCTTATATTATGTTAATTAAGAACAGTCAGAGATAAAAGTTTTGGGGTTTATCTTATGACTTTCAAGCAGCATTTTGGCAAATTTGTGCTTTCCGTCATGTAATCTCATGAGTTTTAGGTTCATTTCATAGCAATTTTGCAATTCATGTTTCCCGAGGAGAGATTAACAAAAGAAGAAAAAATTATTATTGTCTTTGTATATTGGTGATTTCACATTCGTATTTCTTTTCTTGTACTTTGATTATTTTACATTTGGATTCTAATTATTATATATTTGAATTACTTAAAGTTACCAAATTTAATCCAAAATTTACCTTAATTTCTAATTCATTAATCTATTAAAAATTAATCAACAAATTCGATTATAAAATGGACACAAAAAAAGGGAAAAAAAAGTTGGCCCAGAGATCGGCCCAAAACCGACTCGTAGACCGAACCGGTCCGAAACCGACGGTTTTAGGCGAAAGCGGTTTTTTTTCGGTTTCGGACCGGTTTCGGTTTTTGTTTTAAAAAAACCGATATTGTCTGATCGGTTTTTTCCCCCCAAGAAAAACCGGTAAAACCGATCCGATCGCACCCCTATTTATCTCTATATTATATCAACTTCTGGGGCATAAATAACATATATTTCAACCATCATTTATTTTTTACTTTTATCAATCACAATCAAAAATTTAATTATTCCCATGTCAAGTTTGTTTCGATCTTTATTTACTTATAACTTGAATATAACAAATTTATTTTGACAAAATTTATTTTTTGATTAAGTTGACAAGTTAATATTTTATTCGCTTCACATTTGATTTCCTTAAATGATCACTAGTCATTATCGAATCATATTGATTTTTTTTCATGTTTTGTTGAAATTTACATTCTATTACTATTTTATTTAATGTAAAACATCTTTATCAAATTTAACAATTTTGATTTTTAATTATTCGCCACAATATAAGTTTGTTACATAAATCTATTGATAGAATTAATTTAATTTGTTAATTTGACACATAAATGTACCCTTATGGTTAATGTCAATTTGTCATATCTTAATGTACTTTATGGTTAATGTCAATTTGGCAAATAAATGAGTTTTCTAGGGCTAATTGAAATTTGTCAAAATATTAGTTATCGTGGCTATAAGTGATTTGCCAGTCTTGTCGCATTTTGTGGTTAATAATTCAGTTTACATGTTTTCTTAACTTTATAATAATATTCTTTTTCTGATTTTGACTTGATAACAATATTAACTATATATATTTTTCATTTGTCAAAGGTCTGTGTTTGATTTGAAAATGAATCTGAATTTTTTTTATAATGTCATAAATAAAACACCTTAAATTTAGGAATTTTTATGGCCAACCCAAAAGAAAATGGATGAGTAAGTGCAAGAATTGGTTAATTGACACTATTTGTATGTAGATATTAATTGGTGTGACAAATGACTAATTTTCCATTTAGTATTATGAATACCAAAAACAAGCTTAGTACCGTATTGGGTACTAACCTCTTAGATGAAAGGTTGGGTAGGATGCCATTAGACTATTGAGTCATTGGCAACATTTAGAACAACTTGATAGCTGCAAGCATTGATAGTTACCGATATAACTCACTCCGGCTCGTTAACACTCTAGACCCGCGTCTTATTCGGTTTAACTCGCTCCGGCTTGTTAACACCTTAGAATTGTGCCTTATTCGATTTAACTTGCTCCGGCTCGTTAACACCCTAGATCCGTGCCTTAATGACTATCAATCCATCAGAATCCAAAAAGATGAATGGTTTGCAGGGATAAGGTAAGTAATAGCCATTCGTTACCGATGAGGAAAATAATAAAACAAAAACGTCTCTGATATCCCCGCAAAATCCAGAACAGTATCAATCAAAGGACCATATAGTAAATCCAATGCTGAGTAATGTGCATTTATCGTTTGATTAAGTTTAGTGTTACTGTTTTATTTAAATAACACGGTTTGCACATTACTTATTAATAAATAATATTCCCTCCGTCTCTAAATGATTGATACATTTTGACTTTACATGGTCAAATTTTAAAAACTTTGGTCAATAATACTCATTAACCAATAAGAAATAATATAGTCATACGATATTTTGTTAGATTCGTCTCAATATATATTTTTGAACTATCAACTTATTATAATTTTTTCATATGTAGAATATGAGATATTTATGTTTGAAATCGTATTTTGTTGACAATGAAAAGTCAAAATGTACCAATTATTTAGGGACGGAGGGAGTATTATTTCATTTTCGAAGATCATTTAAATTATATTTAATTATAAGTAGTTTTTTCATATATAAAAAACTATTATATGCATTGTGTTCATAGATCGAATTGACCTTCTATAGATATTAACGTTGCTCAATTTATTTTTATAAACGTTATGTATGTATAATGTATCTCACATCATATAAAATAGTATAGATATAAGAATGTAAGACGGAGACACATGTGATATGTGATTGAGGCATTGATTATATGATTAATAAAATATTTATTTCTTTATATGTAAGCAGTGAACTTTCAACCATTTAATAACCTCTAAGGATTTGATAAATACAGTACAAATCATGAAGTGTTTATTATCAATGTAAAAAAAAGTTAGACGTTATTTTTTCGAAATATTAATTATCAATTGATTGAAGTGTTTTATAATTATCTTTAGTAATACAAAATACTCCATTTTGTAAGTGCAACACATACAACTATAGTATCACTTTTTATTTCATATCGTGTAGAATTCTTTAGATCTAGCATTTTAATGCTTATTTTCGCACATTATATAAAATTAGATGTTTGTACACACTCTGGTCTGTGTAAATTTGTTTATCATATTTATAATATCTATGATTCCGATTAACTTTTATATAAAGTTATGATGATTGTTTATGAACTACTAAAATATTTGTGTAAATATACGACCTCTATATAATATTTTGTAATTCATCTCAATTAAAATTAAATTTAATGTACAAAATAGTACTCTTATATATGTAAAATCACTCTTTTAAAAACAAAAACAAAAATAACTACTTATCTTCCTTGATTATAAAAGACCATGAGGTTTCAATGTTAACCACTAATTACCCCATTCATATATTATATACTGTAGTAGATATTAATTACAACATATATAATCTACCTTGTGAGAATTTGTTGATTGAATTTAATTATTTATTACAATATACATATTTTGTTTATTTTCTACAAGAATGATGATAAAGTATATATGTGAACTACAAAAGATATATGTAGACCATGGTAACAAAATATGTAGATTATATCCATGGTTATTGATTTATATGTTGCACATTCATATTTTATGAAACTAAACAATCATATTAATTTCCTATTTATATTAAAGCGATAATGGAACTTCAAATCAAAATAACTTCTAATTTCTCCTTCAAATATATATATAAATATATATATGGTTTAAACTCAATGTTAAAAATACAACACTAATCAATTGTATGTACAATATGTCCATGGTAAAGACAAAAACCATCCAACATGCTCCAAAATGTAAAATATAAATATACTATTTCCTATTATATATTTTACTCTCAACTAAAAATAATAATATAAAAAGTTGTGGGTTTTACAAGAAAAACCTCAAAATTGGACAACCAGAATAGTATATGTCCAGCACTCCAGCACCTAAACAATTCCTCCTTCATTTGGCTAACCTAATCCTATCTTCCCATCCTCATATTTAGCTTCCAATCTGAAGGCTAAAACCTTATCTCTTTAGCATTCAGAAAAATCCATTCAATGGACTTTAAGGAAGCTGACTCATCTCCTATTCCAGTGCCTTCAATTGGTAAAGTGTTGATTGTTACTATGTTGGTTTTTTGTGATTGTAAATTATTATCAAGATTTCATTGTTTTGTAATGAATTTGATAGTTTTGTAGTATTTAACACTGGTCTATTTGTTAATTATGCACAAACTAGTGAACTCAAATCACAATCTTTTGTCCCAGTAAGTGAGGTCGATTATATGAATACGGCGTTTTTATTTTAGTTTTATCGTTCTTGGTTTCTATGGTTATCAATTGTTATTAAATTTTGTAATGAATTGGAGAATTTGTATTAGATACCAATGGTCTGTTTGATAATTATGCAGAAACTAGTTGAAGCATTGAATTTTATCATGTTGGTTTTTGTGGTTGTATATTATTATTATCAAGAATTTCAGTGTTTTTGTAATGAATTTGATAATTTTGTACTCGATAGCAATGGTCTGTTTCATAATTATGAAGAAACTATTGAAACCAAACAAATTCTTAATCTTAGTAATTGGGGTTGGTTATATTAATAGGATGTATCCATTCCGCTCCATCTTCTGTTAAACTAGTACGGAGTAATTTTTATTTTGACCATCGTTGTTATTTATATTTATCAATTGTTATTGAACTTTTGCAAGAATTAATTTTTTTGTAATGAATTCGATAAATTTGAAGTCTTTAACAATGGCCTGTTTGATAATTATGCAGAAACTAGTGAATCCAAACCTATGCTAGTAAGTGGGGTCGGTTATATATATACGTATCCAATCTGCTCTCTCTCTGTTAAACTAGTAGTTTTTATTTTTTTATTTTTACCATTGTTGGTTTTAATGGTTATCAATTGTTATTGAAGTTTTATAATAAATTGGAGAATTTGTATTAGATAACTATTGTCTGTTTGATAAGTATGCAGAAACTAGGTAAAAGTATTGATTTTGACCACGTTGGTTTTTGTGTTCGAAAATTATTATAAAAAATTCATTGGTGCTCTAATGTATTGGATAGTATTGAAGTAGATAACAATGGTTTGTTTAGTCTTGCAGAAATTAGTAAAAAACGAACCAATCCTTTATCTCAGTAAGTAGGGTCTATTATATGTATACGATTGTGTCTAGTAAAACCAAACGAACCAATCCTTTATCTCAGTAAGTAGGGTCTATTATATGTATACGACTGTGCCATCTCTTATAATAAACTAGTAAAAGTTCTTCCGTTTTTTACCATTGGTGGTTTTTTGTGTTATCATCATTATTTAGATTTTGTACTAGGTAACAATGGTTTGTTTGATGGTTATGCAGAAACTATTAATAGTTTTGATTTTTATCAATGTTGGTGTTTATGGTTGTCAATAATTCTTTCATGAATTTTGTAATTGATTGGATAGTTTTGTATGAGATTACAATGGCCTGTTTGATAATATCCAGGAACTAGTAAAAGTTCTAATCTCTTATGATTCTTAGTTTTAGTCATTACAGTTATTATCGATATTTTGTTATCAGTTGAAAATTTTATACTAGAACTGATTTCTTGTTTGATAATTATCAGAAACTTGTCAAACTTGTGATTTTTGTTGTCATTCTTAGTTTTTATGACTATCTTATTATAAAAAATTTATAATTTTTAAAATCAAAATTAAAGAATTTCTACTGGAAACCAATGCCCTGTTCGATAATTATGCAGGAACTAACAATGAAATCGATAAGAATAGTTCAAGTAGCAGCAGTGGTAGTAGCAATGAAGTTAACAGTTTTGTTAGTGGTCAAGAGGAATTTGAAGCGGTGTCTGCCAATCCTGTTGTAGCTGAACCACTCATTGTTGATGATAATTTAGGTGACCCTGTTGATAATTCAATTCCGATTGTTAAAAGTTCGAAAGAGTTAGATGCTTTGGTCAATGATGCTGCTCAGAGTTTTAATAAGTTTGGTGAGTCGGATAACGGAAAGCTTTTAGAGGGAGTTGGTGGGGATGAAGATGGAGAATTGAAAGAACCTAAAGGAATTGATGAGGTTGTTGACGATGATGGTGGAACTGAGAAGGTGTTCAATTCTGTAGTTCCAGAGGTGATTGTAACTGAAGGTATTGTAAATGATTCCGAAGTTACTGTTGCTTCTGCGAATGATGGTGGGGATAAAGATGCGAGTTTGGATGATAGGAGTGTGGGTTCTGGAGTTGTTGATAATGCGATGGAGGAGATCAAGGTAAATGGCAATGAGGACTCTGGAGAGGTTGAATCTCCAGAGAGTGGAATAATTGCAACTATAAGGAATGATGAGCAAGTTGCTGAGAAGGCCAAGGAGAGCGAGATAGGTATAACACATGTGAATGGTGTGGTGGAATCAGAAGAGGTTGAGAAGGTTGATGCATCAGTGGGTTATGAGCAAGTTTCCGACAAGGCCAAGGAGAGCGACATAGATGGAATAAATGAGAATGGTGTGGTGGAATCTGGAGAGGTTGAGAAGGTCGAGGCATCAAAGGGTGAGGTTATGGAAACTTTACAGGATACTGAAAAAGTTTCTGAGAGAAGTGAAGCGGTTGAGGAACATGGCCTGGAATTTACGTCTGAGGGTGATTCTATCGTAGAGTCTATTAAAGTTGAGGTACCTCCATCACAAACTGGTGTTGCTATAGTTGGTGAAGTCAAAGATGAGAACATTTCATCCAAGGAAATTGATGTCCCACCTCCTGATACTATAGGATTGGTTAATGGCAATTTTGCACAAAGTGAGGTTGTTGAGGAGCTTTTAAAAAATGGGGTGGCTGATGCAAATGACAAGACCTCTGAGCCAATCTCATATGATGATACTGAAGCAACAGAATCAGTGGTTGCAGTGGCTGGGAAGGAAGATCACATTATTCAAGAAAACATGGAGGGTGATTCTTTTGGCAAGGACAGTGTCCTTGGATCAAACAACACTGACAGGAATATGGAGGTGGTCATCGATCAAGAAGAGTTGCCTGAGGCGAAAGAAAATGGCACCATGAATGGTGCGGTCGTTGATGCAGTTCCTGATGCATCAGATGCTGAAACCTTAAATCTCGAGAAAGAAATCACTCAGGGGAGTAACGCTGAGCAGCTTAAGGACATGGTTGTTGAGGAATCTCATCAACAGCAATATACTGATGGAGACTCTATTGTGCGTCAAGAAGAAATCCTTGCAGAAGAAGAGAAACTGGAAAATCAAGTAGATGGAGACGCTGAGCAACCTATATCTGATGAGGAAGTTGATGGTGTAATCTTCGGTCATTCTGAGGCTGCCAAGCATTCTGTTGACGATTTGGAACAGGTAGATGGTCAAATTGATGGTCAAATTGTCACCGACTCGGAGGAAGAAGAGGACACTGATGAAGAAGGAGATGGGAGGGAAATGTTTGATTCTGCAGCTTTGGCTGCCCTTTTAAAAGCGGCAACTGGCTCCGAGTCTGATGGTGGTAACATCACAATTAACTCTCAAGACAGGTCCAGAATTTTCTCAGTAGAGAGGCCTGCAGGTTTGGGATCTTCTATTCGATCTCTGAGGCCTGCTCCCCGACCAACTCAGTCCAGCATATATAATCCGATCACTGCCCTCTCAGGAAGCGCTGAATCTGAAAGTAACTTGAGTGAAGAAGAGAAGAAGAAACTGGAGAAGTTACAGGAAATCAGAGTGAAATTTCTAAGGCTCATTCAAAGGTTAGGCCTTTCTACTGATGAACCTATTGCTGCTCAGGTTCTCTACCGACTGGCACTTGTTGCAGGAAGGCAAAGCTCTCAACTTTTTAACATCGATGCTGCCAGAAGTATGGCTGTGCAACTTGAGGAAGAAGGCAAAGATGATTTAGATTTCTCCCTGAACATCATGGTAATTGGGAAGTGTGGAGTGGGCAAGAGTGCTACCATAAATTCTATTATTGGGGAGAATAAGTCCAGGATTGATGCCTTTGAAGCTGCAACCACTTCTGTGAAAGAAATATCTGGATGTGTGGATGGAGTTAAGATCCGAGTTCTTGATACACCTGGCCTCAAGTCCTCTGTTATGGAACAGGCATTTAACAGTAAGGTTTTGTCATCTGTAAAAAAACTCACCAAGAAATCTCCAGTTGACATTGTCCTCTATGTGGACCGTCTGGATGCAGCGACTCGGGACCTTAATGATCTGCCATTGATGAAAACTATCACAACTTCACTTGGCACTGCCATCTGGCGAAGTACTATCGTCACCCTAACTCATGCTGCTTCTGCCCCTCCTGATGGTCCCTCTGGTTCCCCTTTGAGTTACGAGGTGTTCGTTACTCAGAGGTCTCACGTGGTTCAGCAATCTATTGGACAAGCTGTAGCTGATATGCGAATGATGACTCCAAGTGCCATGAATCCTGTTTCTCTTGTAGAAAACCATCCTTCTTGCCGTAAGAACAGGGAAGGCCAAAAGATACTGCCTAATGGTCAAAGTTGGAAACCACAGTTGCTGCTGTTATGCTACTCGATGAAGATATTATCCGAAGCAAATTCGATTTCCAAACCTTTGGATCCGTTTGACCACCGCAAACTCTTTGGTTTCCGTGCTCGCTCACCGCCTCTACCATACATGCTCTCTTCTATGCTGCAATCTCATCCACACCCAAAGCTTTCTACTGAGCAGGACAATGTTGATTCTGATATTGACTTAGATGAGTTCTCTGATATAGATGATGACGAAGAAGATGAATATGACCAACTTCCTCCATTCAAGCCTCTGAAGAAAGTTCAACTTGCAAGGCTTAGTAGTGAACAGAAAAAGGCATATTTTGAGGAGTATGACTATCGAGTGAAGCTACTTCAAAAGAAGCAGTGGAAAGAAGAGCTGAAGAGATTGCGAGAAACCAAAAAAGGGGGCAAGGAGGCTGCAGTAGATTATGGTTATGCTGAAGAAGATGCTGATGCCGGAGCTGCAGCTCCTGTAGCAGTTCCCTTACCTGACATGGCCCTGCCACCTTCATTTGATAGTGACAATCCTGCTCATAGATACCGGTTTTTAGAGCCAACTTCTCAGTTTCTGGCAAGACCTGTTCTGGACACTCATGGTTGGGACCATGATTGTGGCTATGATGGTGTCAATTTTGAACACAATCTTGCAATTGCTAGTCGTTTCCCTGCATCATATACCATTCAGGTAACGAAGGATAAGAAAGATTTCACCATCAATGTAGATTCTGCTATTTCTGCCAAGCATGGAGAGAAAGGCTCCAGCATGGCAGGCTTTGACGTCCAAAGCATAGGGAAGCAACTTGCTTATATTGTAAGGGGTGAAACCAAATTTAAGAACCTGAAAAGGAACAAGACGACCGGTGGGATCTCGGTTACATTCTTGGGTGAAAATGTTGTCCCTGGTGTGAAGGTGGAAGATCAGATTGTCCTGGGCAAGCAGTATGCTTTAACTGGCAGTGCAGGGGCTGTTCGATCACAGAACGACATGGCTTATGGAGCCAACTTCGAACTCCAGCGAAGAGAGCAGGATTATCCCATTGGCCAGGTTCAATCTACACTTAGCATGTCCGTCATCAAATGGAGAGGCGACTTGGCTCTGGGCCTCAACAGTCTAGCTCAGTTCTCCCTTGGACGTAGCTCGAAAGTGACGGTTCGAGCAGGACTAAACAACAAGCTTAGCGGGCAGATCTCCGTAAAGACGAGCAGCTCGGAGCACATGTCTCTTGCATTGGCCGCGGTCCTTCCCACTGCACTTGCTATCTATAGGAAGTTGTACCCTGAGGTTAGTGAGAGGTACATGTACTAGATTTTCTTGTACTAAAAGTTTTTGCTGTCGTCATTTTATTTTGAGGAATTTCAGACATGGTTTATTCATAATCTATTTTGTTTTGAGATGTTTTATACTACAATTTATTCGACACTTTTGTACTGCTATCTATTGAGAGGGATACTTAATAAATCCATCATATTCCTCATATTTCACTTCTTACAAAATTCATTCACGCTTAACATAGTACGTTATTGTTGGGTCATTAGCCATTCAATTAAATAAAATAGGTAACCACACCTAGTGTTTATTTTGCGCCTCGAGCCAGGTTTGAGTGGGTATCTTTTAACTTGATTGGTAGACATTTTTTCTCGTGTAATTACCCGGATGTCGGTCGATCTTTCCCGTCCAATTTTGGTACCTTGTCAATTACTTCGTAATAACAATTGGGATTTTAACGTGTATGTAATATATGTACATTATCGAGTTAAGGTAGTACCCAACTTGTTATCTTAACAAGTTCAGCCGGGTACTAAAATTGTGCTTATTACCTATTATCCGATTCGTGATCTTATTTTATCTATACCGGAGTCAACTCGTGTTGTTTTCTGCATTAAATAAGTGTGAATTTGTACGAGGGAAGCTGCTGCTAAGCAATTATAAATCCATGTTCCGGAGGACGTCGGGGTCCGTGAAAACGTGTGAACCCCACACTTCCAGGGTCACTGAACCCCAATAATCCCATGCCAAGTTGACTAGAGTATGTTGAAGCTTAAGACTTGAATACATCTAAAAAGAAGAAAGTTTCAAACCTTCAAATTAAGGCTTCGACAGCTTTTCGTTATGGGTATGATGTCAGGGGACTGGAGCTTGCCCGCTAACCACTTCAAAACACAAGCGAACCTTGGTTGCATGAAGAGGCGAGATTACTTGACACTTTGCATTCTAATTATTTACTAGTTGAGTTATGCTCGACTTAAATACATCTAGTATAAAAGCCACCAACTCCATCTTAGCTTAAACACAATCCTTGAATCCTATATCACATATATTGTTCGTCATATCAACACATATTTACAATTTTTACATACAAAAAGAACTAGAGAACGAAAATGGCTGAAGCTTCGGTGGAATTCTTCCTAGACAACTTGAAAAATCTAGTTTTGTACAATGTCCATTTACTAGGTGACCTGAATGAGTCAATTCAAAGCCTTGAAAAAGATCTAGGGGTTTTACAAGGATTCATGGAAGATTATGCTGAAAATCCGAGTGCTAGTAGCCATCAAAAAGCTTTGGTGAACAGGATACTGGACATGGTAAACAAAGCTCAAGATGTTATTGATGATTATGTTGTTGAAAAAGCTAGACACGATGGATGGATGAAGAAGACTCATCATGTGGGATCTCTTCGGAGTATTGCTAAAGGTGTTGAAAGTATTAAACAAGATGTGAAAGCCATTGACTTGACCAATCCTACTGGGCGAAGGCCATACCAAAATGAGCTCAACAACAACAACGATAACGCTCTTATGGACAGACAGGTAATGCAATCTAGCCCCCATCTGAAATCATTCTGCAACGTCGATTGATCTAGTACGTAGTTTAACCACCAATAACTTATTGACTTATTGAGGTATGCATTCGATTATCATGTTATAGATTATCGGGGAAGGCCTTGGAGAATATTATCTATAAAAAACTACTTCGAATCTATATCAATAGATGAATAACATACACACCTATCAGGATCACGTTTTAGTATTTTTAATTACTGAATACTGAATCAAATTAAATATTTGAAAGAAATATAATGTACTATTTAATACAAATCAAACCCCAAACTATTTGATGTCGTCTGTTCATGGTAACGTTCAAAATTTAATGTGTTCGTGTTCCAATGACGTTTTCTTACAAGTAAAAGACATATAACAATATGTTCTTACGAAGAGTCTTGTTTAGACATTGTTTCTTGATTACTTGATACGTGTTTGCTAGGATCTTATGTTGATAGTTAGATGGTAATGTAAGTTTTTTTTTTTGCTTGACAATGGGACTGTTTGTAAAAATATTTAGGCCAAACAGGAGCCTGTAGTAGAGGAAGACGAGGTCATCGGTTTTGATGGACCGGCTGCTGAGATAATGGAATTTCTCAAAGGTAGTACATTGGAGGTTGATGTTATTGGAATTGTGGGAATGGCTGGTCTTGGGAAGACGACACTGACGAATAAGGTCTACAAAGATAAAGATATCGATTATGATTTCATCCATCGTGCTTGGGCCTATGTATCTAAGGATTGTCGAGTGGAAGACGTGTTCATCTCGATCTTGAAGCAATTGGCAGAGCCTTCAGAGGCCATAAACAAGATGACAGGCCAAGAGTTAGTTCAAGAGGTTCGAAAATGCTTACAAAACAAGAAATATCTTATTGTTTTGGATGATGTTTGGAATACAAAGACTTGGGAAGATGTAAGAGCTGCTCTTCCAAACAACAATAAGGGTAGCAGAATTGTGCTTACTACTCGAGACAATCTTGTCGCTGCACATGTTAATGTGAACCGGGATCCTTATGTTCTGAAATTTCTTTCGTCAGAGGAAAGCAGTGAGTTACTTGAGAAGAAGGTATTTGGTAAAGAGAAATGTCCTCCAAATCTGGTGCAATTACTTGAACGTGTTGCTAACAATTGTGGGGGACTACCACTTGCCATAGTGGTTATTGCAGGTACTCTGTTGCCTAGGCGTCATTTAAAGCACTGGTGGGACCAAGTAGCCAACAGTGTGAATGATTTTATTGTCAAAGATGAGAAGAAATTCTTGTCAGTAGTTGAACAAAGCTACAAAATTTTGCCTCGTCGTTTGAAGTTATGCTTCCTCTACTTTGGCCTTCTTCCAAGAGGCAACGTCGATGTATGGAAATTGATTGAATTGTGGATCACTGAGGGATTCATAAAAGATGAAATGAGGTCAGGCTTGGAGATAGCTGCTGCGACAAGGTTGTATGAGCTCATCGACAGAAATCTAGTTATGGCAACTTCATCAAGATCCAATAACCGAGTCAAGACATGTCGTGTACATGACACACTACGTGTATTTTGTAGGGAGGAAGCTGATAGACAAAATCTTTACCAAGAAGTTACCATGTCTAATCTTGGCTCGTTTGGGAACTGTCGTCGTATATGTGTTGATTCGAATGCTGCTCTATATTTCTCTGAAATTCCATCTGGTGAACAGTTACATACATTTCTCACTTTCTCTGAACAAAAGAT
The DNA here is from genome assembly GCA_003412495.2 of Echium plantagineum. Classification (NCBI taxonomy): domain Eukaryota; kingdom Viridiplantae; phylum Streptophyta; class Magnoliopsida; order Boraginales; family Boraginaceae; genus Echium; species Echium plantagineum. Next base: position 9,011,793 of record CM016567.1, on the reverse strand, counting down.
CACTTTGGATGCGACTCAATCAAGGGCAGTAGTCAAAGCATTTAAAAGGATCAGAGTATTGGAAGCTAGCTCCCTCAAGTTCACCCGATTCCCAAAAGAGTTGAGAAAGCTGCCACTCTTGAGATATTTGGCGTTATCTTCTGAATTTGATTCCATTAGATCCATTTCCATGCTATCTAACTTGCAGACCCTCATCATATTAACAACAAAGAGTAGTCTCCAATTCGATAAAGATATATGGAAGTTGTCTCAGCTAAGGACCCTAAAGACAAATGCATCTGCAAAGTTGCCAGCTCCACCATCTTCTAATGCTTCAATAATAGGGAGGGAAAACATGCACAGTCTTTCTACTATAGATCCAGAGAGCTGCACACAACAGGTACTTTTGAGGATTTCAAAATTTAAAAAGTTGGGTGTTCGACGAAAATTATCCACATTATTGAAGGACGAAGATTCCGTGCTGATTCAAAACCTTGGGAAGTTACAAGAGCTCGAAAATTTGAAGCTTTTCAATGAGGTCACATCTTACTCCCAAATGTTGAGCCTTTCAAAAAGATTTCCAGAGATGCTGGCAAAGTTGACGAAGCTGACTCTATCAGGTAACTGAAGATTGATAGAAACGTTGGTGGGGTAGAGGAGGCGATTGCCTCTCATCCCCGCCTTTGAATTGTTCTTATATATTAATGAAGTTTGGCATTGTTGTAGAATACTCTGCCCTCTAACTTAATGTGTATATTTTCGTGGAACTGACACCCTGGCTCCGTTAATGCAGGGACCTCCCTCGGCTGGGAGCATATGTCGACACTAGGACAATTGGAATTACTTGAGGTGCTCAAATTGAAAGAATTAGCATTCAAAGGGGACACATGGGAAGCAGACGTCGGGCTTTTCCCATCTCTCACGTTCTTGTGTATAATTAGAACAGATTTAAAGAATTGGCGAGCCAATGCTGAACAGTTTCCAAGTCTAACACGCCTAATTCTCAAGAACTGCGACAAACTTTTGACACTTCCGTCTTGCTTGGCAAACGTCGTTGGCCTCCAAGCTCTGGACATATATTGTTGCAGCAAAGAAGCTGTTAAATCTGCCAGGGAAATCCATAAGAATAAGGCGTCCGGGAGTTTAAAGCTCAATATTTATCCTCCAGATATGTGATAGGTGATAAATTAAATTCTGTCAACTTTTGATTCTTGTTTTAAGGAAGAGTGGTTCCAATGCCATATTTCATCTTTTTTCTTTATCTGTAATAAATAAGATTCATGTAGCCCTTGTATTGTTTTAAGTTGGATAGGTTTGTATTTTACAACTTTTAATTTCAATAATATTGCTTAGTTACGAGTTAATCGAATAGTTTAGTGGAAAAGTCTCTCGCTAGTGACCAGAAGGTCCTAGGTTCGAAACTCATCTCATCGCTAACTTACAAAAAAAATAATATCGCTTAGTTACGAAAAAGAAAAAAAGAAAAAACCAATAAAAGATACTCATTGAGACAAAAAGATATAACTCAATCACATTTACTTAAACCAAATTGGCAAATTTTCTAAAACTACTAGATAGCTTTGAGAAAATTGGAGCTGTGCAATAATAAAGATAGATTATTGACAAGTTTAAATTCCTCATACATAATTATGAAAGTTAATGTTCATTCCAAAAGAAGATTAAGAGTACATATATTCTATATACACAACAATGGTACAAAATTATGAAAGTTATTAAAAGCACTATCACTACTAGAAAAAAGTATCAACATACATAAAAATGTTAAGAATATGAGTTTAGATCCTAATTGATGTGGGCCTCGGCCCCACCTAAATACCTATATCTTAAATGCATTACGTATATATTAAATGCATAAACGTATATCTTAAATACGTTACGTATATGTACATTAAATGCATAAGCCCACGAGAAGGACGGACATGATCCGTAATTTAGCCCATACTTTCTAGGGTTTGTGGCAGCACCAATTAAAGCTGGACATGTGTCCACAAGAAGCAAAACCCTAGGGTCTCACTTCATTATAAATAGGACAGCTCAGTCACCCTAAGAGGTATTCTGTTCCCACTCCTTATTATTCTTTTCTCAGACATCTTTGACTGACTTGATCGTCGGAGTGTCTGTGGCCAAACCCTGGCCACACTTTCAGGTCAATGGCTCCGAGAAAAACAAATACTTCCAAGGCTGGCCCTTCAAAGCAACCTTCCAAACACCCTATGGAGGATAGGGTGGCAACTAGAGCCATCACACAACAACAATCCCGTTTGGATCTCCGTAGTCAACTAAATCAACGAAGGGACGGAGATCCATCTGCCAGGCAGTCAAACTCAGATCGGGATGGAGATCCAAGGAGAGACCATTCTCCCAGGAAATCTCCTTCACGAAGGCGTGAGGATTATCACGGCAAATCAATGGCGCCGTCTGTGGGGACTAGAACAAATTTGCCGCCTCGCTCTCACAAAAGCCAAGATGAAGGACATCACCGTGATTCGGCAATTTCTCGCCTAAACTTGGGGGCAGAAATTGAGCGTGAAGTACAACGCCGTGTCGAGTTAGCTTTGCGCACCGCACAAGCTGTCCCGCCACCACCAACGGCCGCACACGCTCGCCCCAACACGGTTATTGATCTAGACGAAGGAGGGGCTACCCATCTTCCCCAAACAGCCCCCCCACCGGGCCCGACAACTGCCCCTCCCCCTGATCCAGCGTATCTCCAACTCATGAAAGACATGGAGCTTCTCAAACAGCAAATGTCTACCATGAATGCATCACGAACCCCCGCTATTGTCGCCCACACGCAGATGCCATTTTCTGACCGACTCAAGGCCAAAGTACCTCCCCCTGGCTTCGTGCTGCCCCAATTCACTCAATACGATGGCACCAGCGATCCACAAAAACATCTCAAAGGCTTTCTTACCCAGATGACTATGGCCACGAGTGAACCAGATTTCTACGCCAAGGCCTTTGCCAACAGCCTCAAAGGTAAAGCCCTAGACTGGTATATGGAGCTTCCTCCTAAGTCGCTGGACACGTACGAACAAACTGCCGCGGCATTTTTGAGCAAATTCGGCGCAGCTATCCGCGAGGAATTAGATGAAAAATCCCTGATGGAGTTAGAACAGGGCAAAAACGAGTCGCTTCGCGCTTTCCATAAGCGCTACAATGACCTCCTTCTCAATATCCCCAAGTGCGATTCAAAAACAGCCTACATGGCATTCTTCCGCGCCTTACGCTATGGGGCGTTAAAAAAGAACCTCCTCTTGGAAAAAACACTATCCAAGGACGCGCTAACGGCTCGTGTCCGCCAATTTATTGAAATGGAGGAACTAAAGACAAGGGAGAAGAAGGATGGCAAACGCGACCTCCGGCAAACATTAACCGCGAAAGACCCAGGCACGTCCAAACCCAAAGTTTGGGAACGCATCCAACGGGACCGGGGGTCCACCTTCACCGACAGCTACAAACGGCGAGCTTACTCCCCTATCACGTCGGAGCACTCTCCCGTGGCCAAATTCATTGAGCGCACACCTCTTACAAAATCTATCGCCGAGATTTTCACAGCGATAGAGGATAAGAGCTTGTTGCCCAAGCCCAAGCGTCTGAGCACGGCACCCAGTAAACGCGACCAAAATAAGTATTGTGAGTACCACCGGGAACATGGCCATGACACTGATGATTGTCGCGTCCTAAAAGCCGAGATTGAACGTCTTATTCGCCGTGGCCACTTACGCGAATACGTCCACCAAGATCGCTCAAAACGCGACGCCAACGATTACAAGCATTCGTCCACTACAAGAGATAGCTCCCCTCCCCCTCAACGCCGACGGATCGAAACTATCTCTGGGGGCATGGCTGGTGGCGGAGATTCGCGAAATGCCCGTAGAAAATATGCCCGGCGAGAAGTACATTGTACTTATCAAGTAAAGGCGGCCAGGGCCGAGCCAATCACCTTCCACGATTCAGAGCTAGAAGGGATCGAGCTACCACATGATGACCCGTTGGTCATCATGCCAATCATAGCCAATACAGAGGTCCAACGGATGTTGGTAGATACGGGAAGCTCCGTGGATGTTTTATACTTGCGTACGTTGGATGAACTACAGCTGCCCAGGTCAATAATACAACCCATCCGGACACCCCTAACGGGTTTCACCGGACATTCGATATACCCTCTAGGGGTGGCAGATCTTGACGTAACTTTGGGGACCGGGGCACTGACCTCTACGGTACGGATTTCTTTTACTATAGTCGATCTCCATGACCCCTCGTACAACGGGATTATTGGGAGACCTTCGTTAAACGAATTCAGAGCTGTAGTTTCCCCTGTGCACTTAAAACTCAAGTTTCCTACCCCCAAGGAACGGGAGAAATGGTGGGAAAGCAAAAAAGTGCAAGAAAATGCTATTTGTCCTCAGTACCTGCGACCCATGAGGAAGAAACCCAAGTACCAGCATCTAAAAGGACAAAAGGTATGCAAAAAATGGACATTCAAACCGTCCAGAAGACAGAGGACAATTCCCCTCGAGAAAGGGAGAGTCGAAAGAAGGCCGCCCCTCACGAAGAGATAGAGGAAGTTATGTTCAATAAAGATGTCCCTGCAAAAACATTCCGTATTGGAACATGTTTAGAGGCGACACATCGGGACAAACTTATTATACTGATAAGAAGTTTCCAAGATATCTTCGCTTGGACGCCTGAGGATATGCCTGGCGTAGATGTTAGCCTGGCGAAACATCGATTACACCTTGATCCTCAGTATCGTCCTATTAAGCAGAAGAAGAGGACATTTAGCGATGAGAAAAGCGTGGCTATACGACGAGAGGTTACCGCTTTATTAGAAGCCCGGGCTATACGGGAACTCAAGTTCCCACAATGGATTGCGAATGTCGTTTTGGTGAAAAAACCTAATGGAAGTTGGCGGATGTGCACAGATTTCACTGATTTAAATAAAGCGTGCCCTAAAGATTTCTACCCCTTACCATGCTTGAACAGGTTAGTGGATGGAAGCGCGGGACACGAGATATTCGATTTCATGGACGCCTCACGGGGCTATCATCAGATACGCATGGAAGAAACAGATGCCGCCAAAACCGCGTTTATCACTGAATACGGGCTTTACTGTTGGACCGTAATGCCCTTTGGATTAAAAAATGCCGGAGCCACGTATCAACGGATGGTAAATCAGATATTTGCGAAGCAGATAGGGCGCAATATGGAGATATACGTGGACGATATGTTGGTCAAAAGTAAAAAAGAAGCGATCACTTGGTAAACCTCAAAGAAGTTTTTGACAAGTTAAGGGAAACAAAGCTAAGGCTAAATCCGGAAAAATGTTCTTTTGGGGTCACGTCCGGCAAGTTCCTTGGATATATGATCAGCCAGCGGGGGATTGAACCTAACCCCGATAAAATTGAAGCTCTGATAAATATGAGGACCCCAGAAAGTTACAAAGATGTGCAAAAGTTGACAGGATGCCTCGCTGCTTTAAGCCGATTCATTTCCCGATCAGGAGAACGCAACTTGCCCTTCTTTAGGTTGTTGCGTCAAGCAAGGCCTTCAGAAGGTAAGTTCCGATGGGATGAGAGTAGCGCGAAAGCTTTTGAAGAACTCAAGCAATACTTAGGGTCTCCTCAGCTTCTCACACGACCCGAACCTTCTGAAACGTTATTACTTTATTTAGCTGTGTCGGAAGGAGCGGTGAGTGGGGTATTACTACGAGAAGTGGATAAAATACAAAGGCCCATATACTATGTCAGCCATGTATTAAGAGGACCGAAGAACGCTACCCGGTCATAGATAAATTCGTCTTAGCCCTCATCATAGCTGCTCGTAAATTAAAGATCTATTTCGAAGCGCATCCCATCCAAGTGGTAACAGATCAACCCTTAAAACGAGTCTTAGCGCGCCCGGCCTTGTCCGGAAGATTAACAACATGGGCTTTGGAACTTAGCGAGTTCGACCTCTCATATGTGGGACGGACAAGTATCAAGGCGCAGGCCCTGGCTGATTTCGTTAACGAGTGCTCACTACCTACGGATGCGTCTGCTGAAACCTCCACACACGAAAGCTTCCCACGGTGGAACATATACGTAGATGGGGCTCGAAACGAAAAGGGTAGCGGCGCAGGAATAATTATTAAGGGGCCTGACGGGGAGTGCGCAGAATATGCTCTCCGCTTCAATTTCACTACCACCAATAATGAAGCTGAATACGAAGGACTCATCGCGGGCATGCAAATAGCCAAGGATTTAGGGCTCACCTATATACGCATCATGGCCGATTCTAAGCTAATAATAGACCAAGTCACCCATCAGGCTGACACAGTTAAGGACTCATTAGTTCAATACAAGACTATGGTGGATCAATTGAGCAAAGCATTTGCATCGGTCGAGTTTCAACATATACCACGAGCCCAGAATTCCGAGGCGGATTACCTCTCGCAATTGGCAACAGTGTTGTTCCACGACTTACCTCCTGAGGCCAAGGTTGAGATTCGAGAGGCCCCGGCGTATAAAATGTCACAGGTCACGTCTTTATCCGATATCGAGGTAGATTGGAAAACACCTCTTGTCCAATACCTGGCGAACGACGTTCTACCCACGGATAAAAAACCTGGCGGGGAAAATCCAGCAACGCAGCCTACGTTTCTACATGTTAAACGGAGAGTTATATAGGAAAACTCACGAAGGACCGTTACTATACTGTGTAGCCCAAGTAGATGTTCCCCTAATTCTTAAGGAAGTACATGAAGGATGGTGTGGGAGTCATATTGGGGGCAAGTCTTTGGCCCTTAAGATAACACGGATAGGATATTATTGGCCGACACTCTTGGCAGATGCTTGCGAATATGTGAAGAGATGCGATGTTTGTCAAAAACACAGTCCCGTGTCACGAGTCCCAGCCACAAACATGGCACCAGTGGTTAGCCCTATTCCTTTCGCTAAGTGGGGCATCGATATAGTGGGAAAGCTTCCCAAGGCTAAAGGAAACCTCGAATATATTTTAGTTGCTGTTGATTATTTCAGCAAGTGGGTGGAAGCTATTCCCTTATCCCGTATCCGCGGAGAGGAGGTGGTCCAATTCTTATGGAAAAAACATAGTGACCAGGTATGGCATACCTCGTATCCTCATATCTGATAATGGTACACAGTTTGAAGGACGCATCGTTGGTGATTTTTGCGAAAAATACGGTATCGAGCAGCGCTTCGCCCCGGTCTACTATCCCCAAGCCAACGGACAGGTGGAAGTCATGAACCGGGTTATAATAAATGGTATTTGTAAGAACCTCATTCAGGCAGAATCCGCGGATGGAGCTTGGGTGGACGAATTGCCAGTAGTATTATGGTCAATCAGGACTTCGGTTAATCATGCCACGGGATCCACCCCCTTTAATCTGGTGTACGGAGTTGAAGCCGTTCTTCCAGCAGAAGTAGGAATCCCTACACATAGACAACGAGGGTTCGAGGAGGATACGAATTCTGAACGTCTAAGAGAACAATCCCATTTCATAGACGAAAGTCAAGACCGGGCAGCCTGCCAACTCCTAAAATTCAAAAAACCAGATGGCAAAAACATATAACCGGAGAGTCAAAGGAAGACAGTTGTCGGTAGGAGACTTGGTATTGAGGCTATTTTCCATCAGCCATCCGTAGCAGGTCAACAAACTCAGCCCTAAATGGGAAGGGCCCTATCGTGTGAAGCGGATCTTAGGACCAGGGACATACGAGTTAGAAGATATGGATGGACGAGCCATACCTCGAACCTGGCACATCACCAAGCTGCGTCTTTATTTCAGCTAAAAGTCACTTTTATAGTTATATGATATTTCCGAACAGTTATTTACTTTTACGTACTTCTTTCGTTAATAAAGTCTATTCTTAAATCCTCAATCTTAGTTACAGGCACCACCCTCGTATTTCAAGATACGAGAGAGCCTTACTCAAAGATTCGTGCGAATATAGCGCCAATAAAATTCAACCAAAAGGAACACATCCATTTGCTCATACGCAAAGAGAAGTTCCTTCTCAAGTCTACATCATCTAAATGACACACTTTTCGAAAAAACGTCGCAAAGAACATATCCCTCGCATTTATTAGCGACCGGATGTTCAACATTACGGACACACTTTCGTATTAGCGATACGCAAAAGTCCTAGTGCCGTGGTGACGACATACTCCCATAAGTAGACGTATGTGGAAGTCTCACCACAAAATATCAATATTCTGTCCACAAGTTTTCATACTTAAGATATGAAAATTTATATGATAAGAATATCTTAATTCTATTCACAACCTTCGTACCCCACGATACGAAGAGGTTCACAATAGAATTAACTTCTCGTTCACTACCTTCGATTCGAAGCGTACACAATGAGAAGCGTATCAACTTCCTATTCATTACTTCCGTACCTGTAATACGAAAAGTACACAATAGCAAGTACCCTTTTAGCCAGTGATTGTGAACTTCATTGATCTGTTTCAATAAAATTCACAAGGGGGCAGATGGCATATACAGAGTCGAACAAAAATAAAACACTATAGAGCATCACCAAGTTTAATCAAAGTTAAGGTAAATGTTTTAAGCGGCAAAATACCAGAATGTCAGATAATACGGAAAGATGATAAAAATATTCATTACAAAAGATCATTTCATAAACGCTTGGCCGCTTCATCAAACCAATCAGGGTTCAACTGGAAGGAAGCACGGAACTCATCTAGCTTGGCCGGGAGCACAGGGATTTCTTCAGCGAAAGTCTTGATAAGACGCATCAGAGACTCGGCCACATCCACCGCCGAAGTCGGGACATGCTCAAGACGAGAAATTAAACCTCAAGGAAACGGTAGAAGAGGAATATCCGGGTGCATTCCTCCCTTTATTAGAAACCATTATCGTGCCACCTCTTGTCCTGGACTTTGTTCGGCCTAGCAGAAAATGGTGGCCCCAGATGCCTTCGCAGAAAATGTTAACAGAGAATTTGTCCGATGTACTATCGAGTAATTCTCCTTAAACAGGCCACCGTCGGATCTATTTGGACCCGACGGCAACCAACTTGGAAAATGGTCAGAAGAAGCCAAGAATTGGGGTGTATTTGACAGGGGGCAACCGGCAAGCTAAGAGAAGGTTTTCTACAAATTTAGAGAAGGGCAGACGCATTCCTAGGGCGAAACTTTCTACATAAATAGGCGTCCACCCTTCAGGATAAGAGGATAATGTATCCGCATCAGAGGCGGCACTCATTTCAACAAAGTCAGGAATTGAAAAATATGTACGCAAACCAGGAAGATGGGAGTCGTATACAGTTACGGGTCGAGAACTTCGTATGTACATAGGGGAAGAGTTTGGATCTTTACCTCGGGCCGCCCCACTGGAGGTCCCGACTTCCTCTAGAGGCAGAGGATCTCCCCGTGGAGGATGTTCCTCCATCGCCCCTTCCGCCAAGCTGATCCAACGATAGATCCTGCGAAAGGACAAACTTAAGCAATGGACGCACATATACTAATCCCAGCGCTTAAGATGGGGATTACCTCAGATGATTCGTGGGGATGTGGTGGTACGTCCACCAAAGACGCGTCTGTTACATTCGCAGGGGCCTGTTGATCTTGAGACATAGTGAAGAGTTCTACAAACACGCGCCAAAGTATCAAAAACACGCATCAAAAAGGACCTAAGAGGATTCCCTCCAAAACTCTGAAATATTTCTGACAGTGACAGGCTGTAGGTAGAAACTCAACCGTCACCCCGGGAAAACCGAACGTCCCAACCTTTCATTTCCTGGCACCCCAATCATATTCCGACCAAAATTCAGAGTTCCTTAAGGATTAACATGATGCACAAGGACTCTAAAATTGTACAAGTCCTAAAGAGGCAGAAAGTCCAAACAAACTACGGGATGCCCACAATTCTCACAAAGATGGTAGAGTTCAAAACAAGCCAAAGGTTCAAAGCATAAAGGAAAATGTTCAAATAAACTCGAAGAATCCCTAGCCCCAGTGCACACAAGCATATGAAAATAACTTAAAGTGCATGATACTATCTCCTCCATTACACTATTCAAGCCTTCAAAGCTCCTATCACTACGTAGAAAGACACTAAAACAACAGGAAGCCGTGAAAAGAAAAGGAGAAATACATGCAATCGCGGAAAAGAAATAGATGATAGTACAGCCATACTTACCGGTGAGAATGAAAGGGCACCGTCTTGTTTGCAAGAGAATGATGCAGTTGGGTAAATGGTAAAAGTAAAAATGAAAGGTTCAAATATGCCTTTTATAGACACTCAGTGGGTCCCACGAGA
>CM016567.1:8883425-9001402 GCA_003412495.2 Echium plantagineum | reverse complement strand
GAAATACCTTGGTTTCCCAATTTCTAGATCCCATGGGGTAGCTACATACATGACAGATTCTGAAATTCTACTTCCACTAAATGGAAATTACTTTTAGATGTTTCCAATTCTACACTCCGCGTCGTTGTCAAAAGTCGTCGAGTATCAGAAAAAATTAAAGTACAAACTACTACTCGAGTACCCATCGAGTATCCCTATTTCATTTCAAGTATAGCCACCTGCATTGCACCCCTTCCAATAACTTCACTTGCTACTTATCGCAGGCACAAAATGCTTGAATTAGCAAATAATTTAACACGAAAATATCTTCAATTATACACGTGAAAGTTTTAAAATTAATATTTTAAAATATCTATATTAATTAATAGAACAAGATCTCATGATTATATTATTTCTTATCGATTTGTTATTAAAATTTTCAAAATTTGACTCAAATATAAAAAATTTTTGTAGCTCTTAATAAGAAGGGACAGGGGAGTAATTTTTGTAACAATATTTCATGATGAAATCTAGTGTGTCAGATTTGCCCGTATCACTTAATTGACGTAATTTACATGCTATTAACCTTAATTCGAAATCTATTTAGCGATATTTCTATAAACTTTGCCAAGTACCCATTGCAAAAATTATTATTTTGTCTGTCCCTAAAAGATTGTCACGTTTTGATTTTTGTTGGTAAAAAATATTAAAAAAAATCGATCATGAATTTCCATTAAACGATAAGCTATAATATAGTTTTGTGGGATCTTGTTAGATTCGTCTCAGTAGTTTTGAAATATCAACTTTTAACAATTTTTTCACATGTTGAATAAAAGATATTTGAGTTTTAAATTGGTTTTGTTGATCACAAAAAACCAAATGTGCCGATCTTTTAGGGACATACGGGTATAATCATCTATTATCTATTTGAATTTTAACTCCTAACATATAAATTGAAATTGTCATTAATTTTTCAAGAAACATACACTTTGATACATAATTATCTAGTCTAACATTAATTATATTGAAGTGACACAACACACAAGTATCTAAATATCCCTCACTATATAATAATTCATTAATTGACATTTTATCAACACTATGGTTATTATTTTGACTACTGTTGGTTTCTTGTAGATTAAGTAAAAACTTTAAAGGCATTGATAGACTACTACAGTTCATTTTGCAGTACAGAGCCGATATTTTTCTAACTTTAATTAATTTTGTGGACTATTACGCAATTACCAATACTTTATGGTTCTATTTCGTACAGACCATAATGAGTAATTGCTGGATTTTATTCAGATTTTGAATGCCTCAAACCCATTTAAACTCTCATATTCAGATTTAAATATCCTCTTAGACTCCTACTTATTTACAAACTTCATCATATTTAACTGACATTGACAAGTTATCTGACATTTTTGTCTAAGATTTCAATTTGACATTGCAAATTTAATGATACTATTTCTTTTATTTTCTTGTTATCGTCTTAATTAATATTTCTCCGTTCTTAAATGATTGGACATTTTAACTTTTTGTGATCAAACTTTAAAAAATTTAATGAAGAATTCATTAAACAATAAAAAAACATAGTCGTATGAGACCTTGTTAGATTTGTCTCATATATATTTTTAAAATATCAACTTTTTTATAATTTTCTTCATGTAGAATAAAAAATTAACGTTTTAAAAATATGTTTTGTTGACCATGAAAGTCCAAATATACTAATCATTTAGGAATGAAGGAAGTATTTATTATTTTAATAGAAAAGGTTATTATTTGAAAAGATAATAGTGTGAGGGGACTACTCAAAAAAATAATGTTAGTTGAGGGGATTACAGGAAAAAAAGTTTACAATTAACGAATATAAAATTTAAAAATGATTGTAATAATGAACACTAAAATTAACTAAAATAATTGTTAGGATTGACAGAGTAATACTACAAAATCATACGAAGTGTAATGTCTAGTTTTTAATAACTCTAAACATCTTCTTACCATCTTCGATCGTCAACCATTTCCCAAAAATAAAGAAGGATGTTGAAGTGGAGATCGAAAAGACTCAAGAAGGTCAAATAGAGGATGAGAAAAAGGTTTGGTAAGCCTCTTGTTAGAAATCTCCAAGATAATTCTCATCTTATTACCATATATAATAATATTATCGAATTTTAGAATAAGGATGTCCAGTTTGATATGATGGATGTAGATCCGCTTATTTTCGATATCGATGATGCTATTATCAGTCCTATCTGCAAATCTGAAAGCTATCCAGATGAATTTTCAAAAAAGTTTGAAACGGATGCTTATTATAACATAAAATCTTGTTTGGCCTACTTTGAAAAATTAAAAATTGTCTAGTAATTGGAGGATGTTTTCATAATAGCTCTTTTGGTTTCATTAAAGTAAGAGAGTCATGTTTTTATTTGATTGAAAGAGGGTTTCAGGATAATGAATATGAGAATTTGTCAAAAGCTTTCATCTTTGACTTCACTTTCGCTTTCAACATCATTTTGCCTCTTGATGTTCATGATTCATTCGAATGATCTTGTGTCACTTCTCAACGTAAGGACTCTTACTTTGATTCCTCCCTTATGCACTCTACTGTGTTTTCAATCTTTTCGGCGGAATTGCAAAGTGTTTTCCTTTTGATCCGGGATCAAAGTGGAACTCAATTGGTAAGAAAAATGAAATATCTAGGAATGATATACTTATTACTTTTCAACTCTTGAGTATTTTGGAGTTCACTCTGTCAATCTCAAAGATTTTCAGATGATTTGAAGACAACCACATTCTTGGATGATATGGTAATAGCGTGGACATTCAATCATTGGACCAATGATTGTTTTTATAAAGTTATGGAAGCACTCTTTGATCCTAAGTATGTAGAAGATGTTTTTGTTTCGTCTGATGATGATAATTGCAATCAATTGGAGCTTACTCTCAAGCACCTTGATATCAAGGATTTTGCACCTTGTCATCAAGGATTATGTCAGAACACGGGAACGGGTTTGGGAGATTCAAACTGTTCACGGGGAGTTTGAAATCAACGCCGAAGGAAGCGAAGAACGATTGAGACTTCAACCAGTTTGTGTCTCAACATCATCACTTTAAAAAGCTCGGTAATCTCTTTACTCCTCAGACTAATAAGTGGAGTATTATGGATGATTATGCTTGTGATCAATGTCATTTAAATTATCTAAGAAAAATTGGTGGTTGTTTTCGTTCTTAGTAGATTCTCTACTAAGAAGTTTGTTTTCAGTATCGATGATCGACAATCTTCAAACTGTTGGATTTCCCTTGACACGGTCCACAAGATATATGATCTTGTCTGCTCATGTCATTTAAGGTTATTCATTCCGTTACTTTCGTTGTTTTTCGAGTACCACAATAATTTTTTCTTATGCAGTTAACAACGCTAAAACGCGAGCAGACACCATTCATGACTTAACTTTTCTCGTTAGTACTTTGAGTAGTATTTGGGTCAAGAATAAGATCTAGACGTATGATGATGCCAACTCCATCTGCCATATCAGATTATCTTTACTTTATGTCATATTTATTGCTTATTTCAATATTTCTCAAACTGTTAAAGATCTTATTGCCATAATGACAACGTTTGATCTTTATATTTGTAATTTGATATCTCTATCCTATAAAAAAATGAAATGTAAATAAATTTAGTCCATCAAAAGTTTAACTCAAATTTTTTTAATAAAGTTTGCATTAGATATTATTCACTCGGAGTATTTAGTTGAGGAAAGGGGGAACTCGAAGTTAAAGATGAAGCCCCATGATTATTTCAACCAATCAAACTGACATTTGTTTTTATTAAAAAGAAATATTTATTTGTTTTTTAATTATTTATCATATAGTTTTAATTATAAGTTTTTATTTATAAAATATTAGTACACTTATATTTTTTCAAATTTAGTTTTTAGTTACATGCAATTTTTTAAAATATATTTTCTCATATATATGTTATAATATTATAATAATATTTAATTAACTAGATGAACAATTTATTATGTAAGATAAATAAATTCACACATACTTAATTGTATACGAACAACTATTATAAATAATGACTCATATCTTAATAAGTAAAGTTGAAGTAGAGTGTAAAAATGACACATATCTTAAATGGAGTAAGTAAAAGTAGAATGTAGAGTGGGTTGGAGCCTGTAGGGTTAGTTTGGGTATTTAACTCATACAACGACCACCACTTTCAAGGAAGACGTGGCGACGTGTGGCTGCAACCACCGCCTGAATTTCCTTATATCCTCGACAAGGCCCTCAACTTCTACCTGCCATGTCATCCTCCACGTCACCACCCTCCCCTCCCCTTTAAATACTCCTCTTCACCTCCTCCTCCTTCTTCTAGTTTCCCAAAAATCACCACTCTACTTCTTTCACTCTTCAACCACCATTTATCATTTTCACTATTAGTAAAATATTGGACGGAAAATATTTGTTTCTAAAATTATGGGATAGAATAATTATCATGTAAAATACGAGACGAAAAATATTTATCGAAATTACTACGAATATATTATATTAATATGTCTCAATGTCTATTTATATATAAAAGAAGAAAAAGTGAAGTTTGACCGGAAAAATTGAGGGCACCGCCGGAAATGGAGATTCCGGCAGCTGATGATGACGTGTGTGTGCATGCAGTGACGTGTTCATCTATATCTTCTGGTACTTGCTTTTCGAAGATCCCTAAGTAAGAGCTTACTTTAGTTGTTTAGTTGCTTTGCATAGTTGCCAAGTTAATCATCATCGTTATTACAAGCAAAGTATTAGTGTTATATATAGTTATTATTATTATGAGTTATGATTAAGTTCTTGAGCCTTGTGTGGATTCGATGCATGATTTAGAATGGATTATTAGTAGATTTAGTTGAAGAAATTAACAATATCTTGATTTTGAACTGAAAATGAAGCTTATATTTGAAAGCTTTAAGTTTCTTGAATTAGTCCGGTTTGATACTTTGATTAGAGGTTAAAGAACTAGAATTTTGAAAAAGTGAAAAAAAAATGCCCTTTGAGGTAAAAATTAGGCCAGTAAGATTTTACTGCGTCCGGTGAGCCGGCAAGGTATGAGTTGCCGGTGAAACCCGCGGCGAGGTTCGGGTTTAGGAGGCTTTTTGAGAGGCAGTTTATGAAGGCTCCATTGCCTGAAAAAGTAGCTGGTAGCAGGAGGAGTATGGTGGTGTTAAGAGGATGGATTTGATCCTTGTTCTGTTTGTTGGCTAATATGGTTGAGAATTTCATGGAAAATTGTAATGAGAAACAGATGTGTGGAAGAAATGGGTGCAAATGTGTTGCAGGCAAGTGTGTTGATGATAGTTCAGATGATGAATTCGGTTTCGGTGATTCTAGTGAAAATCTTAAGGTATTGATTCTTTTAATGTTCTGATTCTTTTTAACAATTATATTTTATATGTTGTTGGTATGATTTTGATTTATTGTTTCAATATGACTTTATAATGTGTTCGATTATTTGGCGAGAGCAGAGTTTGGTGGCTTGTGAGAGTGTAGTTGAGAGAAATCTGTTGGCTGATATTGCAAGAATTGTTGATCAAATGAAGATTGCTAAGCGAAAGACGATGTTTGTCTGAAAATTGTTATGGATGGTCTTGTAGCTCTTGGTTACAATGCTTCAATCTGCAAGTCGAACTGGGAAAATCTCGTTCTTGTCCTGCTGGTATGAATGTATGATACTTTTATTAGAGAACTCCTGGAACAATTTGGGTTAATTAATTTGACAAATCTGATGGATTTTTGTAGGGGAATATGAGTATGTTGATGTGTTGATTGGTGGTGAAAGGTTGATCATTGATGTCGATTTTCGGTCCGAGTTTGAATTGCGAGGGCAACAAAAAACGTATAAATCAATCTTCAAGCCCTTCCATGATTTTTGTAGGGAGATCTGATCGTCTTCAGAGGATCATCTCCGTTGCACCAGAGGCCGCGAGACAGAGCTTGAAGAAGAAGGGGATGCCTTTTCCGCCATGGCGTAAGCCGAATATGTAAAAGCTAAATGGCTCTCTGCTTATACTAAAACAACAGGGGAGACTAAACAGAGTTGTTGAAAGACCCTTCACTATTGCTTGAAGCTCGATCTCTTCCCCGAAAGAACCACCCGAATGTGGATCTTCCAAAGGAATCTTTAATCTCAAAGGAGTTCTCAAGCTTAAATTCTGATCTTTTGATATCTAACAGTTTCGTACAGAATGCGCAGCAAAATGAGTCAAGAAAGTTGGGGGTTTAACTTGTATTATTGATGAAAATCCCTAAAGTTTTGGTCCGAAATCTTCGATCTACTATTAACTTTTTGAGCCCCTTGTTTTTGTTTAGGGGATTTAAGGATTTGGAGAACTTAAACCATCCTTTTGGACTAGTTAATCATCCCTTATGTTTTATTCCAAGGGTGTTGATTTCTATATATTACTATTAGTATTATTACATAGAAGAATTATATATTATGATAACTCTAATATCACATGTTTGATACTTTTGTTCTTTCATGAGTTAAGTGTGTTTTGGAATGATGAATGTTTTGTTATGGTTGGCTTGGAGTTCAACGTTGGTGTCCGTTAGAAGGCAGTTAGATTTGGTTAAGTGGTGGTTGCGTTGTGGAGTGGAGGTGAAGCGTCTTTGAAGCAAAGTGAACACTGCTTTGGAACAAGAATTGCTTGGGGTTGATTAAAGGGGAGTTGGTTTAAAGCACAATATTTACTTTTTCTAAGGGAGATACAAGGAATTTTGTAATGGGAACGTGTAACTCTTACTCGTAAAGTGGTCATTGGGTAGACCTCGAGTTGACGGGTTAACGCAATAGCTTGCTAACATTGTCAGACTGATGAACCACACTAGATAAGACATGTGTGACATGTTCGACCAATGGACCTGTGTAACATGCTCAAATCGAATTCATGATCTTATGATAATCTCATTTGTCGAATCGTGTAATCAATATTATTTGTTGTTGTTACCTTATTCCATGGGGCGTGTATCTACTTTAGTGACTACAGAGGGAGGTTTTCATTGGATGTAGGTGGGTAGATTATTCATGGTTGAAATATAGTTTTCAAGCTCCACAAAGATAAAGAAGTCATTTGTGAAAGAAATGTCACTTTTCTTAGTAAGTCCACTTCCTATGAATAGAGGTGGGAGAGCATTTTCAAGAAGATGGAATATAAAGTTTCAAAAACTATGTGCTGAATTCAACAAAAGAATCAACCTTGTCCCCTCAATAAGGGAAGAAATGCAAGTCTTTGGGGGAACTTTAGTGATGGTGATGGACAAGTACACAAGAGATTTGGGTGGTTAATGCCTAAATGGTGATACTTGATGGGGTTGAAAATTGAAATAGTATAGGGAATCACTAAAGTAATAAAATTGCAAAAAGTTTTATAAGATTCATGAATGAGGGGAAGTTGAATGTCGAAAATAAAATTGTCGATATGATTATATGAATGTAAAAGTTTATTATATTACTTCATTTATTCCTAAATGATAGAGTCACGATTTAACGTAAATGTATTTTATTTTAAATGTCCATTACATATTCCAAGGATTGGTCACGTACCCATTGAACGACTCAGTTAATTCTAGTTCTGTTCCACTTAATCGTTCTTTATGGTCACATATCTTTTCGGCTGAGGAATGGGAGATCTTTCACGGTTACATAGATCCTAAAAATCATAAAAGTTGATGTTTCAAGTGTTCAAATTAAAATGCATCTAACAAGATCTTACATTATCGGGTTATTTATTATAGACTAATTATATTCATGGTCAAAGATTTCGAAATTTGACTCGGAAAGTCAAAACATCCCTATCAATTAGGAATGAAGGAAGTATCATTTTTGTTTTATCATGGAGGGTCATATATTTTATCGACTTTGTCCAAAGATATGGATTGGATTAGGCTAGCAGTGAGGTGGGTATCCCGTTATTCCTTCGAACACCAGAATCGAATACTCGACTTAATAAAATGTTCGATAGTTAACAAGTAAGAAGGCTTAGAGCACTCACATCAGCTCCCTCAAAAATTATTTTTGGGCTTGAAAAAACTAAGAATACAAAAAGATAATGCTACATCAGCTCCCCTAAAATAACTTGGGCTCACAATTTTTTTTTCACACACCAATGAATAGTACAAATATTCACCAGTGCCAATATTGCAGTTACCACAATTTTCTCTTCTTCCCTCAAAGAATCTGCTCACTTTCCACTATTTTCGATCTCTCCAAAATTCTGCCGCCATTTTCTTTGCTAATGATTTCAATTAAATCAATTTATTTTTTATTTAAAGGTTGAAAGACAAGTTGTGTTTTCAAGTAAGTAATAGTATTGAAGTTATTGAACTACAAAATAGATTAAAAATTACTTTTAAATTTAAAATAAAAGAATTACATTACAAAAATTTATTGACATCTTATGAGAAAATTTACAATTTATTCATAAGTTATTTAAGTCACATACGCGCTTTAAAAGATATAGTTGTTGAAAATTTTAAAAATATTTATATATTTGAAATATTAGTTTAATGTTTGGTGAATAATAGGGAAGCTGCTAAAGCATAAACATAAAATGTTAGTGCCAAAAATAAAAAAAATGGCGGTTACGAGTGAATTATAGAAGAAAATATAAGGGAGCTGATGTGAGTGCTCTTAGGTTATTAATCTTTTAGAACCTGGATCGCTAGATAATTAGCTGGTCCATTAATAAATTATTAAATAATTTAATAATTATAATATATGTTTTAAAATTTTAATATCTATTGTTAAAGTTTGTAAATTTATTACGAACATTTCAATAACTCAAAATTTATGTAGTTTATTAATGTTCCATATATACCAATGTATTTTTATTTGTGTTAAAATAAGCTCTTTTTTGTTTTAACGAATAGAGTAATAAACGAGTGGAGCCGGACAATTACCTTAACAATTCGGGTACTACTGACTCGATATCTTATTGAATTGAGCTTGGTGCTAAGTTAAGCTCGTTATCATAACAAGTTGGGTATTACCCAACTCATTATCATATAGAATCAAACAAGTACTTCAATAGCTGACTCGACTCAATTTATTTTTATCATTAGATTGGATTGTGAGAAGAAAACTATGAAGTATTCACTTCAATAAATATTTTGGTTGATGTCAAAATGTTAAGCTCTTCTAATATTTGTCCTAAAAATGAATATTTGTCTAATAACAAATCATCATATGCTAAATGAATTTGAATTTGGGATATATCAATTTGATAAAGTGGATAGAAATTGTGTCTTTAAAATGCATATAAAGTCAATAATATGGACATTTGGCAAATACCAATAAATTGTTTTAAATAACCCTTTGAGGTATCTATATTACATTTTAATTAAGTGTAAAAATAAAAAATTTTGATTATCATTCTTTGTAATTTTATATTATGTTAAACAAATATGAAGGATAATTATTATTTAAACCAACTTTAATTGTATGCATAAATTATTTTCAGTTATTGCATATAGTTTATTTCCCTACTACAAATGTATTTACAACTCCTCAATTACCAAATTATTTTGTCCATCAGACATCTGTTTTGTGTCTGTATCAAAAGCTCAACCATAGTAGTGCATCAATCCTCCAAAGGTCAGATCACAATTTCTCTCATCACATCAATATTTTTTCTTCTTTTTTCTTTTATTTTTGTATCAAATCAATTATCAAAAAGCCTCAATCTTTAATTAATTTTCAAGATATTTATTTCAATTTACATTCATTTATGATTACAGCCCTCATTTTTTTTGATAGAGCATAAATTTTTTTTTCTTTCAAGAAATACTGAATTGGGGTTTAATTTTTCTTGATTGATTGTTGTTGTAGGTATAATTGAAGAAGATGGCTGGACGTGCACCTATTCGTACTAATAATTCAGCTCTCATTGCTATGATTGCTGATGAGGTAAATAGCTTCATCACATTAATATTAATAATATTTCCGCTTTCATTACTAGATTACTGATTACAGTTTACTTTTTTATTTGATTTAGGATAATTGTTGAGCCTGGTTTTTATTTTGTATTGTATTTATAAGGTACATGATAGAAAAATTGTTTGTATTGTATACTGTGTTTGTATGTTAAGATTGACTCATTTTACATATAGACCTCCAAGATCGAACCTTTTTGTAAATTGGTGTAGATTCGAAGATTTAATATTCTGTGGCAGTCCCGTATAATGGAATAAATCAGAATAGCTCATGACACTAGCTAGGTTTCGTAATTTTTGTGAAGTAGTAGTTAGTTGTTTGCACTTCACTCTTGTGTTAATGCGAAAACAGTTTCCCTGTTATCAAAGGGGCCATGATGTATAGTATCCGACCTCCTCTTATACTGCTTAGGCGGGGGACTTCTAAGAGACATTGGGGTATGTTGCTGTGATAGTATAGACCTCAAAGATCAAAGCATTTTGTCAATTGGTGAAGCCTATTGTTATTCTACAAGGCTTATTTTACTACGTGTTCCGTTCTTTGTGATTTTTTCGAAGCTGGTTTGAAGTTTAGATGTTAGATAAGCTAACGGGAAAACTCCAAATAAGGCTTAGCTAGACATCTAAGTAGGTTATGTACTGATTGTTACAGAGTTAGCAGTAGTATATTTGTAGTTGGTTTATTATGTGAAGGTTTTACTGATATCTGAATGTACTACTTATATTTTGATGATGTAGGACACTGTCACAGGGTTTTTGTTGGCTGGAGTAGGTAATGTGGACTTGAGGAGGAAAACCAACTACCTCATTGTGGATGCAAGTAATGCTCAAGTCTCTTTCATTTAATGTTAGCATTGGTTTACTTATTTGATTATTTGGTGAGGATGTTAAATGTACAACTATCAATGGCAATTCAAGTAGACCAGCATAGGGAGTCACTTAGGGAGGTCAAGATATTTTATAATTTAAATCTCTCCCTTTAATCGTAGTTGCCTGTATTGACGATAAGGTTTATGAACACTAGAATAAACCAGGGCTTCAAGAAGGTGGACCAGTTGACTCCTCTGCCCTAGTGCCCGACTGTTAAGTTAATGCTTTGTATAGAAGTTGACAGTTGTAAAACTTAACAGGTCTTCAAAAAAACAATTCAATTGAGTGAAGGGCGATGTCTTCTTTTAACATGATAATTTGGAGGTTGCCTTTCTGTTATCAAGTTCTATCCCAAAGTGTACCTTTATGCATACCATTTGTTTCTCATGGGCATCCAAATATCTCCATACACATGGAAACAAGGGGAAGTCCTCATCCAAGTGAATTGCATGTGGTTTTGTAATTGACTACGATCTTCAGTCTAACCTTAATTTTTGTATGAAAATGCATTTTGTTGGAAATAAATTAAAGTTATTATCATTTGACCTTTCGATCTACCTGCTTGCTAATTCATACATTGGCTCTCTTTGTTTCTAGAAACAACGTCAAAACAGATCGAAGATGCTTTCAAAGAATTCACATCGAGGGAGGATATTGCTATAGTACTGATTAGTCAATACGTGAGTACTTGGCCCTCTCATTTTTCTATTGCTAGTATGAAATTTGATATCCTCCAAATTGACGTATTATGACAAACGTAAGCTCATAAGATTCTACAAGACCTGTAATGATTGTTCTCCTGAATAAGATTGTTCATCTTAGTCTTGTTCTCAGTGAATGGAATTAAAAACCAGCAGTATGGAAACAAAATTGTCTTCTATCATGCTTATATCCTTTATATCCAATATTTCTCACTTGGTAAGGATTTGTGTGGTTGGCTGACTTTTTTTGGGTGTGAAATCAGGTTGCAAATATGATAAGATTCCTGGTTGATAGCTACAACAAACCAATTCCTGCAATTCTGGAGATCCCTTCAAAGGACCATCCTTATGATCCCGCACATGACTCTGTTCTTTCAAGGGTCAAGAACCTGTTCGCTACTGAATCTGTTACCTCCGGGAGGCAATGATTGATAAACCAGCTTATGGTCGGGGATCTCAAGCTTTTCAGTTTGCTTCACAACTTTATGAATCTTATTTTATATTGTATACCGGGCGAGTTATTTTTTTCTGATTCCAGACTCATTACATTTGTAATACAGTTCATGATGAGCCAAATTCTTGAGAATAAGTTATAATGTCAAATTGGTTTGGGAGCATCTTCGGCTGAGTAATCTCGAAAGCTCCGTTGAGTGGACGTGAGGGGTCAAAATCGAGAACACGATAAGACAATCATTGTTTGGGTGTGCAAAACATCTGTTTTTTTTATATATATTTTTTGACATCTGATATACGATGACATGATAAATTCATGAGTAGAGTTGGTAAGTTAGGCATGAGTCGAAGTGGCGAACTATATCGAGCCTTTCCCTTAGTGTGGCTCAGGAAAACTTGGCTATATCACAATGGAGTTGTGCTTCAAGCTTTTTTTTTTGTAATTTCTTACTTTTGGGTCATTTTTACAATGTTGATAAAAACTTGAAAAATTATTTAATTTTAATTTTTTTTTCCAAAATGCGCGTAAATGGTCCCTAAAACAGATTTAGAACTTCTTTTTCCGTCAATATTTAATGGAAGTGTTACTTTAGAGACCATTTGTGCACATGATATACACTTACAAAGATCATTTGCACATAGTTGTCATTTATAGGGACGAAAGTACAACAGTCATTCACTTACTAGGACCATTTCATTAGTTATCTTTTTGTAATTAGAGCAAAAAAGCAATCGTATATAATTTTTTCGATAAGATCACATTTTTATTTGACAAATATATTAAATTGTTTGGTTTATGACTTAAACTTGAACTATATTATATTAAGATAACGTAGGTATTTTATCTCTAATTGAAACATTTTTAGTTAATATGCTTAGAGAATAGGGGTAAACAATACTCTAATCTCCAAAAATAGTAATTGAACACGAAAAATAACAACACATTTCAAATGTTTTCTTTTCTTTTTTGTAAACAACCAATTTATTAACTAAATACACGAGTCCTTATATATGTACACAAACAACGCTCATATAGTGTTTTTTAAAGAGTGAAATTGCTATTTTGCCTCATATTTATATGTATAATGTTTTAGGAAGTTTCATTAAGGTAAAATTGAACTTTCACTAGTAAAAAACACCATTTTGGTGTGTGTAGTGTTCCCCCTAGGTCCTATATACCACTAGTCCACTACACCCATTTCATAATGTGAGATGTTTTCGTTTTTGCATGTCCAATTTTAGCCGTCAATTATTTATTATTCTTTAGCTCAATAAATTTATATTGAAGAATATTTTCGCAAAAATAAAATTTTATAATTTTTTATGTTGCAATTAATTAGTTATTGGTAATTAAAATTAGACATGGAATAAAATTGAGGCCGTATAAATTAATGAGTCAAAGTTAATTGATAACATGGATACTTTGTTTAGATGAAATAATTCTTTTTTTTTTTTTTTTGTAAACTAGCGATGAAATGAGATTCGAACCTAGATTTTTTGGTCACTAGTGAGAACATTTTTTGCTAGACTATTGGATTAGTCAGATGAAATAATATTAGTGACTGGAAATTCTATAATAGTCTATTGAGTCGATACGTCCTAGCTAGCCCAGTATACAAGCCCGTCTAATAACCTATAAGCTTCAGACAAGGGTTTCAAGCCTAAGCCACCAAAAAACAACCTTCATCGTCCCCGCCACTGCTCTGCTCAACCTCCGGCAGTCTAGGTATGTCCGTAAATTAATTATTTATTGTTAATTAATATTAAATTTTCAATTTGATATTGAACTTAAATTTGAATTCGTGAATTAAAATTACAAAAATCCAATCTCCTATACATTTTTTAATGTTAAAATAAATGTATTCAGCATTGTTAAGTACTCTATATTTACAAATTTGATTGAGAAATAGGGTTTACATATGTCATTTTTGTAGAAGTATAAAGATAATATTTATAGTATAAAAATTTGGTGCTGACTAAGACCTGCCATAGCTCTACCTCTGACTAGATGTTTATTTGAATATAAAGATATGCGTTTTTCAATTATTGTTGCAGTGGTATTGAGTTTCTTGTAATGGCGGGTTTAGTTTCGCAAAACGTTGATGATCGTAACAAGAAGGTTAAAAGGAAAGTTAGTGATGAGCCTTTAGCGAAGGATGAACAGGAAAAGAATGTTGTTATACAGGCGGAAACTAAAACTAAAAAGAAAAGAAAGCAAAGCAAGGAGGATGAGGAACGGCAACAGAAAGAAATGAAAAATCTGGAGAATATGTTGTTTGGTTCACTGTACTCTCCTGTTGAGTTCGGTAAGGATAGTGAAGAAGGGGGCGAAGCGGGAGATGATGATGCTAATGGCTCAGCCCTTTTTGTTTTGGATCGATCTGGAAATAATTCTATGCCAATTTACGAGGAGGATGCTGAGCTGTTAGGCGTGGGTGATTATGAAGGGGGAGCTAAGGAAAGGAAGC
Organism: Echium plantagineum; assembly: GCA_003412495.2. Lineage (NCBI taxonomy): Eukaryota > Viridiplantae > Streptophyta > Magnoliopsida > Boraginales > Boraginaceae > Echium > Echium plantagineum. The sequence continues at coordinate 8,986,944 of CM016567.1, read as the reverse complement.
CTGTTTGGGAGGATGAAGAGGAACAGAAAATCAGTATTAATATAGCGAAGGTAAACAAGTTGAGGAAGCTACGGAAGGAAGAGGACGAGAGTGTGATCTCTGGTGCTTCATATGTTGCGAGATTGAGAGCTCAGCATGTGAAACTGAATACAGGAACGGAATGGGCTTCGATTGATTCACAAAGAAAAGATTATAGTTCAGATGACGAAGTCTCAGATGTCGAAAATGGTAAAGCTGTTGAGCCTAGTGATGGGAATGATGAAAGTGTCGACGACATATTGCGTGGAAGTGAAGATCTGGTTGTGAAGAATGGTGGAAAGCTGCTACCTGGTCTCCTTGAGTATTCAAGATTAGTGGATGCAAATGCACAAGATCCTTCAAATGCACCAATCACATCAGTCCAGTTTCATAGGAACTCTCAGTTGCTCCTTGCTGGTGGATTGGACAAGAAGCTAAGGTTTTTCCAAATTGATGGTAGACGCAACCACAAAGTGCAGAGCATCTTTCTTGATGATTGTCCAATTCGGAAGGCATGTTTTGTGCCTGATGGATCTCAGGTCATAATTTCTGGAAGAAGGAAGTTCTTTTACAGCCTAGATTTAGTTAAAGCGACTGTTGATAAGATTGGTCCTCTTGTTGGTAGGGAAGAGAAGAGTCTAGAATCTTTTGAGGTTTCTCCTGATTCGGATACTATCGCCTTTGTTGGAAATGAAGGGTATATCTTATTGGTTTCATCCCGGACGAAGGAGCTAATTGGAACATTGAAAATGAACGGGACTGTTCGGTCAATGGCTTTTACTAGTGATGGCCAGCAATTGTTGACCTCTGGCGGGGATGGACAAATTTATCACTGGGATTTGAGAACAAGGTCCTGTTTTCATAAAGGTACTGATGAAGGGTGCATAACTGGTACATCTCTTTGTACTTCTTTAAGTGGAGATCTTTTTGCTGCTGGTTCAGACAGTGGGATTGTGAATGTATATAACAGAGGAGAATTTCTCGGAGGCAAGAGGAAACCAATCAAGGCAATCGAGAATCTGACCACAAGGGTGGACTTTATTAAATTCACTAATGATGCTCAAATATTGGCTATTGGTTCCAGCATGAAGAAGGATAGTTTGAAACTGCTTCACATTCCTTCATATACAGTTTTCTCAAACTGGCCCCCACCAAAGCGGTCACTTCAATATCCAAAGTGTTTAGATTTCAGTCCCCATGGAGGTTTTATGGCGACGGGTAATGCAGCTGGCAAAGTACTGTTATACAAGTTGCACCACTACCATCAAGCTTAAGTTATTTCTGATGTCATCTTTTCATCGTTTGCTTTGTTGGTGTTCTCTGAACCTATTACTTAATTTATTTCATTTCAGTCAGCGCTCAATTTTGTAGAACTTTATGTTGTAAACAGACAATTGAGCTATTAGTATAGCTCAAATCTTGCCCTTCATTCAGTTGTATGGGCTTATTTCTTAGCTCTTTTGAGTTTTGTTAAAGAAATTTTAAAAAACTTTTTTCTGTATGCTTTGCACCAAAAGATCAGTGCAATAATACCACTCACTGGTAAATAGCGCAATACTTCTTCGTGAATCTCCTCTATTTGAATATGGAACATCATAACAACGAATACGAATGAAATGGTTATAGCTCCTATATAAACTACTGGGAAGATCATAGCGAAGAAGTCGAGACCTCACAAAAGTTCCAACTGATACATATTAGGATCTAATATATTATTGTCATTTAGCTCTTTATTTGTCTGTTCTAATAAATAGTAAGCATGATGTAAACCAAGAATGTCATAGATTTCCTAGTTTGAACTTTTAACCAAAGTTTGTATCATGCATATTATACAATTTATACTTGTTTAAACCAAAATTAGCACCTTGCATAAACAATTCAATACTGAGCTTCAAAATCGCCACTTTTGTCGATTTGTGAAACAGTAGTAAGATGTTGGAACTTGGGAACAATGCTAATGTTTAAAACAGAGAGTACTGCAATATTACATTACAAGTAGTTCAATAATGAGCTTCAAAATCGCCACTGTTGTCGATTTCTGATTCTAGGTCTGCTTCTAGGTCATCAACATCTACTGAACCACTGGCATCAAGTCCTCCAGCTTCTTTTGTAGCTACTTCTCCAGGAACTTTGGCCTCCTCTATAATCTTCATTATTTCCTCCACGTTCTGACGGGGTAAATCACGGTCATTCTCATAGTTGTTCTTCTCGCCCTCTATCAGACCTTTCGGATAATTTTTCAGGAACCATGGGTGCTTCTTGATCTCCGGGATGGTGATCCTCTACATAGAGATAATCATTGTATTTGTTACTGAAAACAGTTGACAGGTGAATTTAGATGTACTGAGGAACATAAACAGGAGAAAGGAAGTCACCTTTGTTGGGTTCGCTACAAATATGCGAGAAAGGAGGTGCCTACAATCTGCAGAAATTCGTACATAATCTGGTATAGAATATTGAGCACTCATGATTCTCTGCAAGAAAACCAGACAAATTTCAGTTATATAGGTTGTCTAGCATGAAACTCATCCAAATACTCTCTTCTGAAAAAAATATCAGCAAGTAAAAGATCACCTCAATAGTCTTACGAAAATTTTTAGGATCTTCCGGATCTTCGAAAGGGTATGCTCCTACCAACATTACATATAATGTCACCCCACAAGACCACATATCTGCGATCTAGAAACGAAAAAAGTATATCAGATAATCAATTCGACTACAAAAAGTTAGTATCCTCAAGGCTTATCAAACAAGAATGGTTAACTTGATGGTTCTTGCGCCCTATACAAATTTACATGTGCTTCTCATGTCATTAATGATGAGCAATGGAACATGAGAACAACTTATGATCATGCATTTCTTCTGATAGGTCATATTTAGCAGTAAGCTTCAATTCACGAGAAACTTAGATAACTCTATCTACCTTTCCATCATATTCCTTGCGAGAGAGCACCTCAGGTGCAATATAGGCCGGTGTTCCTACAGTTGACTTAGGTTGTGAGTGCAACAAACCAGACTGCGAATGAAAGCATGAACTGATCAGCATAAGAAGAAAAGTAACGATTTATGTGATTATATATATCAACGGTGAAGTGGTAACCTTGGAATAACCGAAGTCACATATTTTAACTTGAGGGCTTGCACTTCCATCCAAGAGAGTGTTCTCCAATTTGAGATCCCTGTGACAAATTTCCTACAATCGAATACAAAACAATTGTAAGTTAATGGTTCACCGAATGATAGTTTTGTCAGGAAAAGTGGAAAACTGATAGAGTTTACCATGGAATGGCAATAACTGACTCCAGAAATCAGCTGCTGGAAGAAAAAGCGAGCCTGCAATTGACAGAACAAAACTATTGATCACAGTTTACAGAAACGACTTCCCAAGTAAAACTTAATCGAAGATCATTTGATGTCCCCCTTCCAACCTCATCTTCGCTAAATCTACCAGCACTGCAGATTTTGGCGAAGAGTTCTCCGCCAGAAGCATATTCCATGACAATAGCTAGTTGTGTAGGGGTCAAGAGTACCTGGATAAGAACGTGTTAAATCAACTCACGGTTACTCTACATAGGCGAATAGACATGTCTCACCTCCTTAAATCTGATGATATTTGGGTGCCTCAATGATCTATGATTTATGATTTCTCTCTGCACATTTTCATCAATCTGGTATACATTTCAACATTCCACAAAACAGAAGGAAATTAATAAACTTAAACAATGTCATTATGCAGTCTATGAAACAAGAATGCAAGCTAAACCAAAAATATATTATGAGTACTTCAATAGTTTATTTAAGTGAAAACTGTGAATAGCATCTTAAAAACTCATTATCACAACAAACAGATGAACTAGCTGAAAACGAAAAATGGACACTCGCTGTCAAAGTTGCATCTCGAAAAACGAAAACGTCAATTAAAATGAAACGAATACAATACCTTCTTCCCTCTTTCAATGTATTTGATCGCGAAAAGCTCCTTCGTTTTCTTGTCTCTGACCAATCTAGCCACTCCAAAATTCCCAGAACCAAGATCTTTCAATAGCTCATACCTTTCTTCCATCTCAAACAACAAAACCAAACAAAACCAACAAAATGGTATTGCAAATATTCAAGAATCACAAATAAGTAACGTACTCAAATAACAAGAAGCTTCAGAAATCAGAATGCACCAAAACTGATGACCTTTTTAGAATAACAATGAAACCGTCCACATTATATTAAATAATATTCTTTTTTGTGTCAATTGAAGTGATTATGACAAATAATAATGAAATGTTTACTTGAGAATCTAAGCGTGCATTAAAGGACACGTAGGCAGAATTGTTTAATAGCTAAAGGGTTGGCTACTGAAGACTTTAAGACATCGAAGCTGCCAATATGTTAAGATTATTACCATGTACTCAGTATCTTTCACTTTTTAATTCAAACTTTGCATTCATCAAGAGGTGAAAAGATTTAGCATATGAGCATATCCCATCTAATGCTCTTATGATACTCATATCATCTCAGGCTAATATTTATTTATAATTTTACTAGAGATAATCTGTCTCGTGTTAAATACGGCATGCGAGGTGATTTGTATAATCGTACTTTATCTATTTACAATCAATTAATTTTAGTATTAACTTGTATGAATTATTAACATTTCATCATATTAATTATAAGTTTATTTACTAAATAAATAATGTGATGTACATTTGATTTGTTGATCCTTGAAGTTTTAAGTGTTAATAAGAATATTATTATCATTTTTAGGGGTTTGAGATAAAAAAAAATTATTTGAATTTTGAGTATAATAAAATAAATCAAAATGAAACATGACAGTATACACACTTTTGACATGCAAACTAATATTCGTAACGGATAGTTAGCGAACTTAATTAATTCTTGATCATAGAAAACGTGACTCATAATTATCATACAGATAAAATTGTGTATTTCTTTATCAAAAATCACAATTTGAACGGCCACGTCGCCTCCTGTCCCCGGAGTTGCGAGGAGATAAATGGTGAAAAATGCACTGGAGTGTCAAGGGACCTGGATTGCCCGCTGTTAACCACTTCGATATCAAATTCTGTCTTATAAAAAATTCGAACTCACGCAATACAAAAGACATAATATACTACTCACCCAAGCTGTGGACGTATATTTTTTTTTATCATAGTCATTGGTTCATGCATCAAGATATTATTATCATTAGATACTCACACAAAACACTTTAATGATAATAATAATAATGACACTAGTAGACAATTGACATTGTAGGACCATGTTTATTACGACATTGGGTTGGTGTGCTTGTAAGAAGTATACATACAATGATGAGAAGATATTGTTTTTTGAATACTAATAACTTATAGAAAATTGGTTAAATCTAAAATAGGTGCATCCTAATAATTACCATTTTTGGAGTGGTTGAAGTGGAGCTTCTGTTAACTGCGTCATTATTCTCAATATATTCATGGCCGTCCTTGTTCAAAATATCCACATTTTAGGGGTGAAGCCTATTTCCAAGGCAGTTATTTCCAAGGCATGAGATTCGGTCAGTTTTACCCTTTTTTTACGTGTGAAAGTAACGTAACTATTACAAAGTTACGACAACTTCACACGTAACTTTGTAAACCTGAAATTTTATATTATCATCCAAACGTGTGAGAGTATCATACTATTTCTTGTTTCACGATATAACCACACGATAGAATGTATAAGTTACTATATTTTCATCCGTTGATTTCTGGTGAATATATTACAAAGTGTCATTTGAACGTGTAAGAGTAACATAAAGATGGTTGTTTCATGATATAATCACACGCAGAATTTTGTAAGTTACCTTATTTTCATCCGTTGGTTTCTGGTGGATATATTCCAAAGTGTTATTGAATCCGTTGGTTCATGATAAAATCTAACATTTTTTACTTTTCGACGCTTAGTACGGTTTTGGTTGAATATAACGTAAAGATTTTTATTTTTGTTATAATGTGAAATACTTGTATTATATAGATAGTTCTATTAATTGTTTGATAAAATATAAAACGATTAAATAGCAAATAAATGACAAATAAAGTAAATAACACGAAATATTTTTTATACTGGTTCGGCCGAAGCTTAATCCAGTCTTAGTGTGTCTCTTTCCGAGACTCCACCGTGTTCTACTATAAGCAGGCCTTGCCTGAGTGTTAATACATACTTTAAACTACTTCGATTTTCTAAGTTTATTTTTTTTCTTTTCTTTTCTTCTTTTTTATTTTTTTTTTCCTAATACACATTTGTTTACAACTAAATAAAAACAAAATAGAATAAATTACATCATATGAAATTAACTAAGGTCTCATGGCATCAAGTAGTTGATTGTAGAAAACAATGTTGGATCTGTAAGGCGCGATAAGGTTATCTGCACTTGGATCATGACCATCTTCCCAGTACAATGCAGGAGGCGCCATAGGTATTTGGACGTCCTCCATTTGAAGCTGCAAAAGTAAAACAACATGTTAAAAAAATAAGTTAAGTTTCATATTTAGTTAAATTGGTTCTAAAAAAAGTATAATGAACTTACCAGTATGAAATGCGAACTAGCCGAGACATGTCCCACCACCAAGGTGTCCGTCGGAGGGCCATTACCTGGTTTGACATAGGCTGGCAGACATGTGATTCCTCCAGCCAGGCCATAAGAGAGGAACACCACGTTGTACTTAGTAGCTATTACATGTCCAACCTCCGGCAAGGACATCCATTTATGCGTCGGGGCAACACCGTCGCCAGCGTGAGAAATCTGTGTTATCAATGTAACGGCGTCTATCCCAGGTAATATGGTGTTATAGAAGTCCTGATTTTGCATTAGCTCCACTACACAGTCTTTTCTCACGAGAGGCCACTGATTCTCATTCCCATAAATCTGTAGTGCTACTGCCCTATACCCACAATTTCCATCTGCTTTCACATCTCTGAATCCACGGACACATGGAATAATGAATGGGATCAAATCAGAAGAATACTGAGACATCTGAAGACAAGCAACTGGCGCACCCTGGCCACGAGCACGTCCCCGACCACGACCCCGACCCCGGCCCGGTTTTGAAATTCCCCCCTTGATAATGCCCGGACTTTTGGGGGGGCGTGAAGTGGGAGTCGCTGAAGTTCCTGGAGTCATAGGAGTTGAAGGAGTTGCTGGAGTCATAGGAGTTGAAGGAGTTGCTGGAGTTGTTGGAGAGGAAGTGTTCATCGGTGAACCGTTTGAAATGGAACCTGGGGACATTTGACTGAACTGGGAAGACGCAATGGTGGAACACCTAGAGGATTTTCCAGAAGTCGAATGATGTGAAACTCCATAATTTTGGGCAGTTAGTTCCCAACCAGACAAGATTCTTGTACTAGAGGTTTTTTTAGAAGATGATTGATCCGAAATCATTTGTGGTAATTCAAGATTTGAAAGCTTTGGGTGTAAGGATTCATTGATTGACCTAAACAGCTGTCTTTGGAGTGTAGGCGGGGCATTTTGAAGTTCGGTCCATGCCTGTTGCATATCATCACTAGTAATGAACGGCTCATGTGCAGAAGCATCGATCTCAATATCTAACTTCCTCCAGAAATCGTGAAAATCATGTAGGCGAATGCTCCTCCCCAAATAGTGTGATAGGGCTATCTCATGGGAACAAGGAATGCCATGTGTACGTCGGTAGTAACAACCACACAAATCTGCATTTGACCCAATACTCTGTTGTTCATTGCGTCTCATTTCATTTCTAACCAGATCCAAGGCTACGTGAGACACCTTTCCCAATATATCATCAAACAAATGTTCCCCAATCATATCAACTGGTAGTCTACTTTTAGAAAGCTCCATACTCTCCTTTATCTTTATTATTTGTATCTTCATCACCTCATTTGCCTTCTGGAAAACAGTGTCAAATGCTGAATGTGTATTATTAAGTGCTTTCTTGAGCCTGTTGTGCTCACTTTCAACTCTGTTGGTTGTGTTTGTCCCAAAGTGTAGGACATCATCAGTATATATTGAAGAGATTGCTTCGAAATATCTGTTGATCCATTGACTTTTTGTGTAATTTAAGAGTCTGGGGTAGGATGCATAATCATTTTCTATTTGGCCCCAACGTTGCATCCAGAGTTTGACATTGGGTGCAGAAATTGCGTGGTTGAATTTCCTCATATAACTCTCCGAAAACTCTTTATTACCCGAAATCTCAAGAGCTTTTTTCCTTACATTCACTTCAAGATGCCTCCGGCATAGATGATGTTTGGTCTCTGGAAATACACTTCTCACAGCAGAGACGAAAGCCTGATCTGCATCTGTGTAGAAAACAATTGGATGGGAATTTTAATACACTTCTCCCATCCAGTTGCGCAGATTGTTTAATACCCATCTGTAACTTTCAATCCTTTCATGGTCTAGGAAAGCATAAGCTACTGTAAAATTCTTTCCAGTTGACGTGAAACCAACAATTTGCAAAAATGACAACCCATAACAATTGGTATTGTAGGTGCAGTCTCCCTGAATCACATACGGAAAGCAGTTGAGTAGGTTGTAAGCAACTGGATGGGAGAAGAATATATCACCAACAACATTTGAATCAGGGGTTCTCTTGACTTGGAAATAATAGTTGTTATCTTTCAATAATTTCAAAAACTGTTGTAGTGGCGACCTTCCTTGTCGTTCGTGCAGCTGAAACTTTATGAGGGCATTCTGAATATGGCGGGATGAAAATTGCCATCAGGTACATCTTCGCGTCTATTTTATTAATAACGTAAGTGAATTTATGCATTGAATAATTCTTAAGTCATAATTTTTTTTGCTTCCAGGTGCTCACTTGTCATACTCGGGCACAGGCGATAGAGCGGTGGAATCCGGAGACTCTACCATCGCAGTACCGGGCTTGGGAGGGGACTGCCGAGCAGACAGAGTTCGTAGAACTTGTCAGAGGTTAGAATTATGTTATTTGAGTTTTTATTTTCCATTTAATTTTCGGTTTTAGTGATCTAATGAATTAGTTTGTAAAATGCAGCATCTCCGTTTCATCACGTCCGTGACATTCTCTTCAAGAGACATAACATGGCCCTCATCACTGCTTTTGTCGAGAGATGGCATCCGGAGACTAATTCTTTTCATATGCCGTTCGGCGAGATGTCCATCACTCTGCTGGATGTGGAGAAGATTCTGGGTGTGAGGTGTCACGGAGTTCCAGTACGTCCAGTGACGGTTCGAGAGCCTGCGAGACCTATTGGGCTGTTGGCGCCTGGAGTCGATCTGGATCTATTGGACGCTATAGGCGTGGAGGGCATATACGCTAAGAGCCTGGTGATGCACCATATGTGGACGAGAGGCCAGGACCCTCGTTCGATGACTCCCCGGCTGCGTGCTTCGTGCTACCTTGCCTATTTGTTCGGATCCTCATTGTGCCCGAACAAATCAGGCAATCTGATTCCGGCCAAGGTTGTGGCCCTCTTCAACGACGTTGAAGCAGCGTCCAACCTTGCATGGGGGGCGGCTACCCTTGCATATCTATACGATCAGCTGGGCAAGGCTTCGAGGGCCCGTGCGAAGCAGATTTCGGGGTGTTTGACTCTACTCGAGGTAATTTCATGATATCACATGATACTTGTTATTTCTTTTCTTTTTTGTTATTAGCTTAGGTCAACTAACAACATGCATTATTTTTTTATTCGTCTTACAGGCTTGGATATATGAGTATTTTCCGGCTTTCGAGAGGGCGACAATTTCCACGTGGAACGAAGGCCAGCCGAGAGCGTTGAGATGGTCGGACATCGTTGCCACGCAGAGGGGAGCCAACGAATTGACTGCGTATAGGCATGCGTTGGACTCGATGGCCTGTACAGATGTGAGTATTTTTTTAGAACATTTATATTGTTACTATATATGACCACACACATTAACAAATTGACTTTTTTTTTATTACAGGTTAGATGGACCCCTTATGGTCCCATTCCTGACGGTCATGTGACTTACTTTCACGGTACTATACGGTTCTTGGGTATCATTGAACCGTATATGCCGGAAAGGATCTCCAGACAGTTCGGGAGGGTCCAGCGCATTCCGGCCATGGTCATAGAGCCATACGCATGTTCCTATGGGAAGAATCCCCGGTCCTACAAGAAACAGTGCGGGGCGAATGATGCGCACTGGGTTCTGGAGGAGGCACATAGGCTAAATGGAGATCTCTTAGGCGCTCTGGTCGTACAAAGCCCCAGCCCCGTCTCTGCTGATTACATGGACTGGTTTCGGAGGGTGAGCCACGTCCGTGTCAGCAATCCAGATGGGCCGAATCAGCCGGATGCACCCCCCTTCCCCACCCAGTTTGCTATTGATCAGCGGGTACGATATCGTGTTCCAATCTCTTCAAATTTTACATTTTATTTCTTACTTGTTATAAACTATCTATGATTTTAATTGATGTAATTTTTTTTACCAGGATTGGCAGGAGGTTCGGACCATAGCACTTCGATCAATCCAAAACCCTACTTTCGACCAACTCTTGGAGGGGATGCAAAGAATAAGTGAAATCGTCCGGAATCGCCCTTATTGACTGATCAGTGTGATAATTATCTGTAAAGACATGGATGTTTATTTTGTATGATTATGTATTTTACGGATTGCTATAGGATATTTAGTTAGTATTAGTTAATTTGTGATTTTTATTTCTATGTGTGTTTACTTAGTATTATGAAATTTTAGTATTAATTTATATATAAACTATCCTCGCTCTTATTCTTATAAATTAATGTCACTCGTAAGTTAGACAACATGAAAAAATCAATGTAAAACGGTAATTAAATCGAACAAATTTAAATCCGCACTAATAACGGCATAATGTATTGAAAACTAAGTCAAGTTGCCGAAATTTTCCAATTATATTATATTGTTTACTTAAAATAATGGTAGGCTTAAACTCATGTGTTTAGTACAATTTACATATAAACTGTAAGAAAAGAAACGTGTGAAAGTAAAGTGTAATATTAATATTTACGTGTGAAAGTAACGTGAAATGTTTATATTTACGTGCGATAGTGTCATGAAACTCTCCAAAAACTCATTACTTTAGTACAATTATATATAAAGAAACGCGTGAAAGTAAAGTGAACAAAGAGTTTTTACGTGTGAAAGTATCATGAAATGATAAATGTCATCTATTGTTCACAAGTAGGACTTTAAATGAAGAAAACTACTTCAGTTTCTTACGTGTGGAAGCGTCGTAACTATAGACAAGTTACGATACTTTCACACGTAAAAAAGGGTATTTCAGTCCGATTCTCGTGCCTTGGAAATAACTGCCTTGGAAATATAGGCACCCTTTTTACTCATATAACTATATATAATTGAATATTGGAATATTTGATGTAAACTTTAACATTAGAACTTTCATAGGAGGATGCTTAAATTGGTCCTTAGTACTAGTGCAAATGTACAAAAGAGAAAATATAAAAACGAAAAATGAATATTATTTTAGATTACTTATTGTGGGCTGACCCGTATCAACATTTATGTAAATGTTGGGTTTCTTGCTCCCTCCTTATCTTCTTTCTCCACGCTCAATCATCCCTTCTCGTTCTCCCTATCTTTATAATATTTTTGTCTTGCTCTAATTTAACAATAATAAAAGTAATAATTCAATGTTTGTCTTCAACGTTTAAAATTTTTGAGTTTACCTTGAACTTGGAGCTAAAAATATAAAAAATGTTTATTCGAGGAGTATAATAGAGAATCTACTTTTGTGTAAAATCTAAACATAGCTCCTAAATAAATTTGATAAAATAATATAAAAATTTAATTTTAAAGAAGAATTATAAGTAATCTAATGTAAGTGCTCTTAGTTCCTTACACCTTCTCCAACTATTGCCAATAATTTGATCTCTAAACTTTCTAATTTTCCTTTTGATACGAACAATGCATTTCAATTCGCCTTCTAGAGTCGCTTTAATAATTATTGTTGACGCGAGCGAGATTTACATTTTGGGAGTATGACTCAAAACAATAACAATAATATTTCTAGTGGAACATCTTTCACAATTCTTGGGTAGATAGTTCACTAATAGATTGAGGGATAAGTAATTCCACTCATTCATACTCGTGTTATTCATATAAAAATTGTTTATACATTTATACAGACATATTATCATATTTTTATAAATAAGAATTTATTTTTGTATAATAATAATTAATCAATAATTTTTTCTTTAATTTTAATTTTGAATTACATACAGTAATGTTTTCATTTTCTGATGATACATACAATACATTATTTGAAATATGATATCAACTCTAAAAACAAAAAAAATTAAAATCTTAACAGAAAGTACACAAACGACTACTAATAACAATGAATAATATTCCATACTTCTTATAAGAAAATTACAGTTCAAGAACACAAATTCTTTTACTTTTTCTACGAGCTCATATCTACGGTAGACGTGGCAACCGAACCGGGCCGTCCGCGGGATTGGCCCGGTAGCCCGGTTCGGACCAGGCCCGGCCCCTGCTTAGAGGACCGAATAGGGGCCCAGGGTTATAGCCCCGGTCCCCAGGCCCCACAAAAGACCCCAGATACCCGACCCGACTCCCAGGCCCGGTTTGACACGTCTGATCTACGGGCTTACAGAAACATCAATTACGAACTCAAAATATGGGCCTTCATCAAAACTCATCAGTAAATTCCTCCTCCCCCCCCACGGCCCACCCACACACACACCACCTCAAGTCCTCAATCAACACACCCTCCAGCCTCCGCTCATTCCAGAGTAAAATCGCAGGTCCATCTCCTCCTTATCTTTGTAATCTCATTTTACAATTATGGTTTTTTAATACAAGTGAATTATATGTAGTTTAATTGTATATTGGGCTATACTTTTATTTGAGTTGAATATTCGATGATTTAGTGACAGCCATAAATAGGATTTTTAAACTGTCTAGTTTGCTCATTATTGATAAATGTTAAATTTAGCTGATTTTTTATGGGATTTCCGATTAGTTTTTCAGTTTCCTTGATACGTTGATTTTTGGATAATCATTCGAATATGTTAGAATTTTGTATCTTTGTTATTTACTTGAAGCTTTTTAAAAGGAAATTTGTTGCTTGAAAACTTCAATTTTTAGCTGGATTTAGTACTGTGGAAATTAAGTTCAATTTTGCTGGATTTGGATTTAAATTGTATGCAATATTTTTTACTTGAATCATTTTGATAAGTCATATTATTGTCGAATGTGGATGTTCGAATCTCAACACAAAGTAACTAAGTCTTTCTGGTGTAATTCAGGAGTCATATTTTGTAGTGGTAACTATGGATAAAAAGTGGATGGTTGCGAATCGTTTATCACAAGAATATTTAAACGGTGTTATGAAGTTTATTGACTTTGCTCTAAAGACTGTGAAAGGCAAAGAATGCATTCCGTGTCCTTGTTGGAAGTGCTTGAATCATGTTGGTGGGGATCGGTATGACATAGAAGAGCATTTAATATGTTTCGGGATAGATCAAAACTACACTTGTTGGACATATCATGGTGAGAAGAAACTCAACTCTGAGTCTACCTCAAGAGTGAAAGTGGATGGTGCTCATCAACTCCAATTATGGATCGAAAGTGGATGGTTGCGAATCGTTTATCACAAGAATATTTAAATGGTGTTATGGAGTTTATTGACTTTGCTCTCAAGACTGTGAAAGACGAAAAGTACATTCTGTGTCCTTGTTGGAAGTGCTTGAATCGTGTTGCTGGGGATCGGTATGGCATAGAAGAGCATTTGATATGTTTCGGGATAGATCAAAACTACACTTGTTGGACACATCATGGCGAGAAGAAACTCGACTCTCAGTCTACCTCAAGAGCGCTGTAGTGGGCGAGCTTCACTTACGTTGCAAGTATAGCTAGCTGGAGTATTTGTTGTCTTAAACTTGTAGAAACCAAGTTATCATTAGTTTGGTGAGACACATCCGGGCTTGAAAAATGTTTGTTTAATTATATTTGAATCGATGTATGTTGGATTATGCTCTCATTAACATGAATTACTTGGCAAATAACAACAAAGATAACTCATATTTGTTAAAATCCTAATTCAGTAACTCTAGTTTAACTCTGGTTAATCGAATAGTCTGGTGGAAATAATTCTTGCTAGTGATCAGAAGATCTAGGGTTCAAAACTCACTTCATCGCTAATTTACAGAAAAAAAACTCCAGTTTAACTTGGACATTTTGCAACCATTAAAGTTCATTATAGAGGCTAGTTTGATCAGCTCATCAGCTCATGTATGCTAATTGTTAGGTGTTAAATCGAATTGTTTTGAAATTTGATGAGAGTACTTTTTTGTCATTTTATAAACAATACAATTAAAAAAGGTACATAAATTAACACCTCTCTCCAATCATCTTCCCTAAATAACCCCCACAACCAAACCCCACCAACGCTAGCTCATGAGGGGGTGACTACAACTGTTGAAACATGTCATACACATTAGTTGTTTATACAAAATGATGAAGTTGTCTTGAAATGCCTCTATCTGTTCCGATTCGAATTGAAAACTCGCACGATTTAACGAGTCGAGTTTGATAATCAATTAACGAACACTTAACGGCTCGGTAAGAGCCCAGTTACTTGATAAAAAAAAAGGGTAGTTACATCTTTATCTACCCTACACATATAATGTAACAAGGGGAGAGTTAGAAGTTACATTGTGGAGCCCGATGTTCTTGGGGTGAATGACATATGGGTCTCTCAGTTTTATCTTTAATGTCAATTGTGTCCCTGAAATATATATATTACCATCTTAGGTCCTTGCATCAATTTTGAGTTGCTCAATTATCTTAATACCCCCATAAACTATTAATACTTAATTAAATTTGTATGATAAAAAATAATTTGATAGCTTAACAATTTAAATAATTATATTATATATAATTTTTTATATTCTAATTGGATAGTTTATGTTAATATATATACTTTTTATTTTTCATAATTATCAATTTAATTTTAATATTATTGATTAAATTTTAATAATAAATTATGAACAAAAATATATTATTTTTATTAGATAAAAATTAATTAAATGTTCATTTATTTATAAAAGGGGTATAATGGTCAATAATGTATTTAATTTAATGTCAGAGGACCCTATTGATATATAAGATAAAACTCAGGGACCTAAAGTGGTAATATAAAAAACTCAGGAACCTAATTGACATTTAATATAAAACTCGGAGACCTAGATGTCATTTGCCCATGTTCTTGTTGTGAACACATATATATCATTTTATTTACACAAATGCTATCTAATCATCAAGGCTAGAATATAATCATTATGAAGTTTTGTAACTTTTCATATTTAAGATAAAACATATTATGAACCACTTTTATTCAAACAATTTAGACATTAAGTTGATTTATAACATAAGTATATGGAAAAATTAATTGAGAATCAAATATATATTATATATGATCTATAAATTCATACATACAAGATTGTGCAAAAATAACTAGTAGGTTTTAAATTAGCAATGTCACGCAACATTTCTTTGATCCAATTTAATAAAGTAGTTCTTTCTTTCATCTCTTCACAAATTTAAATATGAATAAATCCTCCACTACTATATTGAGTTATCCAATATGTGTGGGAATAAGAATGTAGGACAAACATTATGGGACATTGATACGCAAAGAGGATGGTAGAGATTTTTTTTAGAGGATTAGGAGACATGATTGATTGATAGTTTGAGGTGATTCATGGACAAACATTGTGGGCTATATATGGCCATCAAAAAGGAAGGCAAATAAAGGTGGATAAGAACAAAAATGATGCCACAAAATTCATTAATTAATAATAGTTGTGGAATTTCGATATTATTTCCAAAAAAAATCCGTGCTTTCCTTATCAAGGTCCTTACATTCCATAGGATATACAAGTGTTAAGATATTAATTTAATTTAATGTAAGGATAAAATTATGAGAAATTCCTCCATGCACGAACTCGGACTCATCAATTGTTTCGTTACATTCATTGTCTGCTGACTCATTTGAGATTGGCTTCTAATCTATGGAGTTTATCAACTAGTTGCTATCTTTAATCAGATTCAATGTAGTTGATGTATCATGCATCTTCAGTTGTCCATTTGTCCATTTGGATTTTAGGATTGATAAGTGCCCCTCTTTTTATATTATAAATATTGATTAAGTAATACAAAGTGTAAAAATTGTGATAAAGAAAGGAGGGAACACATGATTATGATAACAAAAATGATCAAGTTAGTGGAGTATTATGTGAGTTCATTATAATCGTAATATTATTATGATTTTGATTTTCACTACCACAACTTTTTCGGTCGAGATGTTATATGAGACTTGTCTAGTGTTTGTCCGACCGACATCTACAAGCAGGGACGAAACCAGGATGAAAATAAAGGGGGGGCAACTTTGAAAAAAATTAAATAGGGGGGTCAAAATTTTAAAAAAATGTGTTAAAGAATCAACAAAAGTCTAAAATTATGTTAAAAATGTGCATTAGAAGGCTTTGAACTCATGACCTCCACCTTTTTAGAGAAACCTCCTAACCAACTAAGCTAAACTTTTACTTAGATTCGTTACATTTTTTATTTTTTTATATCAAAAAATTCCCAAAAACAATATACGATATAAAACGATACCGAAAGACCTACGGGGGCCGGTACCCCCCCTGCCCCTAGCTCCGCCCCTGTCTACAAGTGAGAATTCGAAGAATAACGATTGAGCGTTTACCATTACAATAAAAGGAGGATATGATTATTATTAGGACTAATGACACGTTTCATCGTACATGTTTCAGACCATACACCGTTTGATCACACTTGTTTCAAAATGTTCCGTTTGATCATGCATGTTTAGAAAATGACCCATCAGGCCAGTCTATCCATTATATTGTTAATTCATCCGTTAACGGTATCACGTGAGGGGTAAAATAGTCATTCCGCATCAATTTAAGGAACTTCAATTGGACGAATGGCTATTCGGTTATACATGTTTCAGGTCATTCTTTATATGATCATACATGTTTCAGAATGACTCATTTGATCCTACCAAAAATTGACTTATTTGATCATACGTATACATATTTCAAAAGATAGCAAGTACCTAAAATATTTATGGTTATTATAAATCAAATCTTGATGTAATTTGAATCGGGTGGAAATGACGAAGGTGGTTAAGATTGGAAGGGTCAGTCGGAGGAACAAGGTCGCAACCCAAGTAAACAATAGTGGGGTGGGGATGACGATTGTGGTTGCGTGGCCCCACTCAACCACCAACGTCAACTTGGGCTACGACATTGTTCCTCTGATTGATCTCTCAAGTATTAACCACCATCGTCATCTCTACCCCATTCATTGAACCACAGTCTTCATCCCTACCCCACTCAACCACCATCATTAACGGATCAATTAACAAAACGGAGTGCCCTGACGGGTCACTTTTTGAAACATGCATGATCAAACGGAACATTTCGAATCATGTGTGATCAAACGGTGAATGGCGTGAAACATGTATGATCAAATGTGTCATTAGTCCTTATAATTATACTCCCTCCGTTGTTTATATGACGTTTTAGGCTTTTTGTTTTGTTTTTCTTATATGACCTTTTACAATTTCTATGTGATTTTTACAATTTCAATATACTTGATGTTAACTTTTTTCATTGAAATTATCAACTAACCAATAATACAGTGACAATCAATTGACTATTTATATTTTCAACGTACTTTTTGACAAAAATTAAAGGTTCTGGGTTCAAAACTCACATCTACCGCTAATTTACAAAAAAGAAGGTACTTTTTGACAGTTTTTATTTTTCTTAATCTATATGATCATATATAAAAATGGAGGGAGTAGTAATTAATGCGCCCCTCCTCCTAACAATTTCCATAATTAGGTTAAATTTTCATCAATTTTCTTTTTTTGATAATTAACCATAAGATGAGTTTCGAAATTCGAACGCATGATTTTTTGACCAGTTACAAAAGCCTTTTTCATTATATTATTCGATTAGCTCCCAATTCCATTAGAGTTAACTTAATATTTTTTGTACTTTTCAATATTAATTCAAGATCGGCTATTGATAACAAGTTACAATTACTTGGATAGATTTAGATGTATGTTTTCTGTCCGGGATTATAATAAGATGCGTAGTACGTAGATGATATATTCAATTATGGATGATAATGTATGAGCTGTTGGAAGTTTATTAGTAGAACATCATTATTAGTCTATTAAAATAGTAGATTTAATTATTGATAAATGATAATGAAACAGGACTAGGTCAACAATAATGTAACGTAGATGGTTGACAATTGGAGATGATACGTGGAAGGTTTTGCATGGATAAGTAATAGACTAATAGCTAATCCTAAGTATTGTCGATTGTGGCGGATCGTTTTCCTTCCTCGCAATTCTACTTCTTCATTATTTTATGCTTCATTGGCTAACAAGAGTAACAACATTAAATGCTTCTTATTTTCAATTTTTCGTCTTCATTATTTAAAGGATTAATGTTCGTGAACATCACTTACATTTGTACAATATTACTAGTTGATCACTTAGTTTTTAAAAAATTTCGATTGATCATTCATCTTCCAATATATGTCTCAGTTGGTCTAGCGACTATTTTTCCGACTTGTTAACGTACGTGATGACCATGCATCATTCCCATAAGGCTTTTTATATTTTTTTATGTCAAAATCAAGCCGGAAAAACTCTTACAGAATTGACACATGATCATCACGTGCGTTGACCAACCGGAAAAAGATCGATGGACCAACTGAGTTACATTTTAAAAGGTGAGTGATCAACCGAAATCCATTAAAAGATAAGTGATCAACTGGTAACATTGAGAAAGGTAAGTGATGTCCCGACCAATAACCCTTATTTATATTGTTTCCAATAAAAAAAATTAACATAAATTTTCTTTTTAATAATTATTGTTAAATAATTTGTATGGTCCCATGTAACAATTTTATCTAACATATAACTATACCTTAATGTTTGATTTCACGTCAGAAATTAAAAAATACAACTCTTTAGTAATAATTCAAACCCCCATCACCAAATAGTTCAAACTATGGCTATACGATAGAAATTCGCTTAAGTGGTAAAAAATCGTAGACTAGTTCCCAGAGGTAATTGCTGAAATGGTCCCAGTAAGTGGGTGACCGTTGCAGTTTGGTCCTCGTAAGTGGGACGGATGCGCAAATGGTCCCTGAAAGTGTATAGCGGGTGCGCATTTGGTCCCTAAAGTAATGTTTTTGGGGTTTACGTAAATAAATGATAAAATTGGGCCAAAAATGTAATTTTTAAGAGTTTGGCTTGGCGACACACTTAAAACTTCATTTTCCGTTTCATTAAAACTTCGATTTTGACGATTCAAAATGCGTTAAAAAGCTATTTTCATCATTTTTAAGAATATGAGTTCAAACCCCAGTTTTATCAACATTAAGATTTTCAAAACATTTTTTTTGACAAAACATACATAAAAACGTTGAATCACTTATCGTCTTTTTGTCAAAAATAATTTATAAAATAGAATCAACCATACACTAGTCATTGAAAACTTGAAGAACTTAAAAGAAAAGAATGATGACTAAAAAAACATTCACGTGTCATGAAAGGACAAAGAAGAAACAAATACAAGTTCACCGATATTCAAATGCGATAAAGATATTAGGCTATGGATGAAAAACATATACAAAGATAAAATTTAGCCTTCAATCCTATCTCTTGAATAATTTTTGACAAAAAGACAATAAATGATTCAACGTTTTTATGTATGTTTTGTCAAAAGAAATGTTTTGAAAATCTAATGCTGATAAAACTGGGGTTTGAACTCATATTCTTAAAGATGATGAAAATAGCTTTCCAACGCATTTTGAATCGTCAAAATCGGAGTTTTAATCAAACGGGAAATGAAGTTTTAAGTGTGTCGCCAAGCCAAACTCTTAAAAATTATATTTTTGGCCCAATTTTAGTATTTATTTACGTAAAACCACCAAAATATTATTTTAGGGACCAAATGCGCACCCGCTATACACTTTCAGGGACCATTTGCGCATCGGTCCCACTTACGAGGACCAAACTGCAACAGTCACCCACTTACTGGGACCATTTCAGCAATTACCTCCTAGTTCCCACGTTAACTATTCCGTTAACTTATAAAATCAACATATTATAGGAGGTTAAATTTGGGGCAAAAATAATTTTCTCTTTAAAGACAAAAAAATCATATTTGGTGTAAGAAATTAATGAAGTTTTGCATTTCAACTTCATAATGAATTTTGATGACACTAAAAATAAGTTTATGTCTTAAAAATTCATTTTTTTTGTGTCCAGATTTGATCTTTCAACGCGTGTTGATGGTAAAAATTAACAGAATAGTTAACGTGGGGCTAATCTGCAATTTTTTGACCACTTTCGGGGACTGAACTGCAACGGTGCCACTATTGATGACTAAACTGTAACTTGGTGACACTATAGGAGACTATTTGTGCAATTCTCTCCTCCGTCCGTCATCAACCTTTTAATATTATATTTTAACCCCAAAAATCAAAACCATCAAGTTTTGAGGACATCGTTATATTTGGGACTAAATACGAATTCGGTGTGCACTATCAGAGAACACTACCACAATAATATCACTTGCTGAGAAGAAAATGTAACTTGATCCTATTTATTATGATCATTACGATAATTATTACACAATTGAGAGGAAGTTGTACTTTGTGGAGTAACTTATTTTCCTCTTACAAATTGTGTTCAATTTTTTATTCTATTAACAAATAAACCATTTATGTTGTAAAGAAAACTCTAGTGGCATGATCCATAAATTAAAAACTTGGCAGTCAAGTGGTCCATAAGTAAAACTGTAGTGAAGCAATAGTAATATTTAACTTAGATACAATCATACAAAATCTACAATTCAGACTACCCAACCCCACACATTACTCTTTTGCCCTTCAAAAACACCAAACATCATCATCATATCCTCAAAATCTATACCAAATTACCAGAAAAAAACATTACATCAAAATTCAAAACCACTCCACAAAGTACAACTTCCTCTCAACAAATCCAATATATCACCAAACCACCAAATTGTTCAATCTCAAACAACAATTTCAATTTTAGACATTTCCATTATTGATAAACAATAATTTATTAGTCAAACTCATCAATTTGATAGTGAAACATAAAGACCAATTTAACCAATAATTGGAGCTAGTATTGATTAATATAAATTGTTTATCACTTCCCAATTGTTTCTACATCACCAAATAAACTGATTTCAAATCAGCAAACAACCCTAGTTTTCTAGTTTTATCCACCAAAAAGAAGCTATTTTTCACATAAATAACTACATAAAAAATCAAGACTCAACCTTTCTTCACAAAACCAGCAAAACTGGACAATCTTTTTGGGACACACTAGTTTCCTCTACCGAAAAAGGCTCTGTTTTCACATAAACAGCCACATATCCAAATCAAGGTTCCATCCCAACACCCCCCCCCCCCCTCATTTTTTATAAAACCAGCAAAAGCTTATCAAACCCACATCAAAGATTCATCAGAACCAGCAAAAACTGGACAATCTTTTTGGGACATAGGGAATAGAATAACAATCAAGATGAACCCTTTTCTTCGAAAGAGTATACAAACAACCCCATCATCTCAATACCTCGAAAAAGTCCTATAATGTCTCAAAGTTCTAGTCTATATCATCATTCGTCAAGAGTACCAGTTCTTGTAGCCACGAGAAGGATTACACTGAGGCTTCTTCATCATTCTTGTCATCCCTCGTGGCTTAAAGTCCATTTAAAGCTTTTTATGTTGATCTCGTTTCCTTCACTTTATTTGTTTACTTCAGCTAGTAGTTGGCCACTAGTGTTTTATTTTGTGTGTGTTGTGATATTTTCTGCTGTTCTTGTGATTTCTTGTAATTTGGCAATACCTAAATTGGATTCATTTAGGGTTTTATTTGCAAGAACTTTGTGTGTTATTGGATATTCTAGAGATAATAGTGTGTTTAAGGGTAATAGGCCTGTTGTTTGGTCAATAGGGTCTAAACAGAAAACTGAAAAGGTGAAGCTTGATTCGGGTTCTTGGGTGCGAGTGTATAGCAATGGGGATGTGTATGAGGGAGAGTTTCATAAGGGTAAGTGTTCTGGAAGTGGGGTTTATTATTACCATATGAGTGGAAGGTATGAGGGTGATTGGGTTGATGAGAAGTATGATGGTTATGGTATCGAAACATGGGCGAAAGGGAGTCGTTATCGTGGACAGTATAGGCAAGGATTGAGGCATGGTGTTGGGGTGTATAGATCTTTCTCCGGAGATGTGTATGCAGGGGAGTG
This sequence comes from Echium plantagineum, assembly GCA_003412495.2. NCBI lineage: Eukaryota > Viridiplantae > Streptophyta > Magnoliopsida > Boraginales > Boraginaceae > Echium > Echium plantagineum. Next base: position 8,964,549 of record CM016567.1, on the reverse strand, counting down.
GTGTAACGGACAGTGCCATGGATTTGGATCTCATACTTGTGCCGATGGTAGTAGTTATGTTGGGGAGTTCAAGAGGGGTGTCAAGCATGGTCTTGGTCATTACCATTTCAGGTGAAGTATTTTCTTTTCAACTTCCTTTGATGTGAATTGGTGGCATTATCTTGAATTTCCTTTCTACTAATACTTGTTTATATGATCCAATTCGTTGTCTATGGATGGGACATAGAAATTAATTTGGGGATTCTTGGGTGCAAGCGATGTTAGAGTTTTTTGTTATCGTGAGAAATTTCTTTTAGTAATGGATACTATCTCTATGCCTAATATGTGAATCTATATTAATGGCATTGACATTAGTTCTCTCCCTCCAATCCATTATTTTCATAATTTATGTAATTTTACTTTGTAAGTGCTACATATGGAATGGAATCACACAATACATATAGGTATAATATTTGGACCTTGAACTTTGGTCAGTGGCAAGTGAATGAAACGAGTGAATTGACATGCACTTGGAAACTTATTAACTGATCATTCCATGTAATTGTCTTCGGCTCGATTATGACTTACATACCTTATATAATCGTTGCTTGAATATCATTTATATTCTAGATCCTTGAAGTGAGTCCTTGGTTGCTTCTCGAGTTCTCTTGATATAATAATTTAAAACAATCACCAAAACCTTTCACACGACTCTCTACTTCTCTGACTAATATAACCGTGAAACTGCAATTTCACATTTTATGAAGAGATTCGCTGAGTCTGATTACTTTTTCCTTTCTGAGCTTTTCGTTATTTTACTTGGCAATACAGAAACGGTGACAGATATGGTGGTGAATATTTTGCCGACAATATGCATGGTTTCGGGGTCTATAACTTTGGAAATGGTCATCGATATGAAGGAGCTTGGCATGAGGGAAGAAGGCAAGGGCTTGGTATGTACACTTTCAGAAATGGAGAAACTCAGTCAGGCCATTGGCAAAATGGAGCTCTCAATGCGCCGAGCACTGATGGCAAACTTTCCAGATCTTCGTCCATGGTTGACCATTCTAAAGTCCTTGTGGCAGTCCAGGTAAGTGTTTAAAATTAAAATAATATTACCTCCAATTCCTTTTTAATTGGCGTTTTTGTTTTTCCATGTCAAACTTTGACTAAATAATTACTTTTCATTCACTAATCCGAAAAAATTTAAAAGTGATGTCAACGAATTCGTTTTTAAAAATATTTTCATAATATTATTTTTTTTCTAATTTTTTACAATATATATTAATGATAAAGTGTTCCGTGTTCCAACTCCTCGAAAAGTGAGAAAGTCTATTTAAATGAATTGTAGGTAGTGGCCTATATGCTTTATGTCCCGAGCCTTCAATCCTTGAAGTTGGTTTTTTTTGTTTGTTTGTTTTGCTTTTGTTCATAATACTACCTTGAACTCGATTCTTTCTTTTCTAATATTTCTAACCATGGCGTGTATTTATAATTCATTACAATACTACTCTCAGGAAGCACGGCGGGTTGCCGAGAAAGCAGTTGTTGTACCCCCCATAGAAGAAAGGGTTGATAGGGCCATCTCAGCAGCTAACAAAGCCGCTACTTCTGCAAGAGTTGCAGCTGTGAAGGCTGTACAGAACCGAGTGCATCAGAACAGAAACAATGATTTCAGTGTTCCAACTTCTGTTGTCTAACCATTGCAGAAAAGTGGAAGTTCCCATAGAAAATATGTTATGTATTCTGGTCCTTCTCCTGCCATGAAGTTCTGAAGGCTACTCAGAGGCAGATGCATTCCATCAACTCAAAGTTGATGCACTACTCTAACCTCTCGGAGTTCAAACAAGAAACATCGCGTGTAGAAATTATCTCAACGCACTTTCTCCTTTTGTTTGGAAAGTTTTATGTTTCGGTTTTCCTTTTTGGTCGACTATAGAAGAGAATCAAAACCGCTTGGAACCTCAATTGTGTCCTGCCTAAGGCTGGTTGAGGAGCAGGATGTGTTTTTTCTCCCTCTTTGAGGAAATAATATGTACATAACATTACAATACCTATGTAATAGCCCGAAAGTGCTATGAGTTGGCTTAGATTTTCAGTTCTTTTTCAACTCTCATCATGTGCAATGATCTCCCAGTATATATGGATGGCTTTGGGTGTTGGCATTCACTTCCAATGATGACAGATTCAAAGAAATCTGAATTGCCTAGTTCTCAGATCACTAACTCAGCATTTTCCCTCCGAGCATTAGTAACCGCATCGCGTCCCTAACCACGTTCTTTGTTCCATTCGGTCAACTTGTACCGATCATCAATGACCTTCTCCTTGCCTTTTGCCAACATGTTGACGAGACATTTCACATATAAAAAAAGTAAATAACACTAAAACCTCATACTGTTACAACGTTCGATTATTTATAACATGTACTTTCAACATATGGCCTCCTTCTCCTTCCAGAACTTGAGACCTTTTCCGTGACCACTACGTAAAAGCACGTCCGCCACGTCTGAATTATGCTTACCAGAAACTATTGGAATAAAGACGTGTAACAAAAACTACAGGATTATATTTGTCAAAACATGAACTTATGTAAAAAAATTATCTTTATTATTGCACGTAGAACACACATAGTGCATGTAGACGGTTTGGTACCTAATAATGGATCAATGGGTACCAAGACCCCTTTGGGGTAGGAAAATCATGATCGGTATAGCGGACGCGCACATTTGTTATTGCACATAGAACACACATGTTCGTTAATATAATCACATATATTTTATTTCTAATTATTCAATTAACTTGTAAAATTAAATAAGACACGAGTCATGATCTCTAGTGGAATATAGAGTGTCAGAATGAAATTATATAATACATACAATCAGGTTTGTCAAAAGTTGAATATAGCTGAAAAAACATCAAAGTTGTGTTTCATCAATGTTGCTCCAACATATGAATGCTTAAATAAACTATGTTTTACATTAATGTTTTATTCTAGGTTTAGAGTATATCAACTATCGAATTCTCCGAATTTTCCCAGCTGATGATCAACCAATCGCCAGTCAAAATGTATTGTTGCTTACACCTCACTTCTTATGAAGCTCTTCCAGAGCAGCCCATAGTTTAGAGTCTTCATAATCTTTTATGAGAAATGCAGGATTTGCTTGCAAAAGCATTTGTTCTGGATTTCGAAATGCTATACCGATAACGGGAATCCCAGCTGCCACACCAGCCTTTATACCCGAGGGAGAGTCCTATTGGTCAGGGAAAAAAAGATAAAAATATCGCGCACATACATACTATATAATTTGTAGCTAGGTTGTAAATGAGAGAGTTCAGACCTCAAAAATAATTACGTGATCCTTGGACAACTTGAGTACTTCAAGCGCCTTCAAGTAAGGGTCCGGGGATGGTTTTGGGTGCTCGCATTCACTTCCAATGATGACAGCTTCAAAGAAATCTGAGAGGCCTAGTTCTGAGATCACTAATTCAGCATTTGCCCTTGGAGCATTGGTGACAGCAGCACGTCTCAAACCACGAACTTTAATCCATTCGATTAATTTGAAGAGACCACCTAAAGCCTTCACTTTGCCTTTTATCAACCTGTTGACGAGCATTTAACACATGAAAAATTTGGTAGAACCAAAAGCTCATAGTGTTAGTTACATAACTCAATGATTGAAGAACATATTATCGATACCTTCTGAACATAGCTTCCTTGTCTTCACAGAATTTAACACCTCTTGCATGATCATCCGGGAAAAGAAACGTAGCTACATCGTCATTATGCTTCCCAGCAATGTTCTCAATAAAGAATTCCTCTGTTATCTTGATACCACCATTAAATCCTATCTGTTTCATACAATTGCTTTAATACTCATACTAGACTGTAATAATTGTTATCTTATAATGTTCCTCAATCATTAGTATACTTTACGTCAACAATTAACATGCATTAATGCCTGTGAGAAGGCTTTCGCCCAAGCAAGATAAGGCGGTTGGAACAAATTCTTGCTCGAGAAATGTTCATTTATTTACGTTGGCAAGTAAAATGGTCGAATGCTAATCCTTTCAAAGCACAAGACATATATAAACAATGAAAAGAGAAAAAATAACACCTCCTGAAGCATTTCCTCGAATGCATATTGATGGAAGGGATCTGAATCACATAGCGTCCCATCAATGTCGAACAATACAGCTTCTAGAGGAGCAGACTGCGCGAGCGCACATTTACTGCATCACAACGCGTGTTTTATTTTTAATTTTTGAAATTAACTTGTGAATATAAATAAAGCAGGTCATGATCTGTAGTACAACATAATGTATCGCATGAGATGAAACAAACAATCGAATTTAGGTACACATCCAAAATGAAATATCGTATATAATCTAGTGAAAGAACATCAAAAATAAAATAATTGTATATATAGAAACTAACAAACAATATTAAATTTAGGTAAAAATTCTAAAATGCCAAGGGAAAATAGGAGCGAATCTGAAAAAATTACCTGTCATTTGAATTGTTAGTCATCTTTGGTGATGTGAAATGTTTGAGATTGGTTAAGAGTGATCATATATACGACTATAATATTTTTATTGTATGTAGGAGACTAGGAGTACTATATAAGGAAAATTATATTTATAATATTTACATAAGGAATATTATATATATTATATATAAGTAGGTAGAGAGCCAAAAGAATATTCACTAGGAATAACGTACATCATGCATTTGATTAATAATGATTTGATTTGTATTTATAAGTATCAATTAGTAAATTGGAATTTATTTACAATTCTTTGGAGTTTAGTTCGGAGTTCTAAATAATTGTGATTAAGTGAATTCGCTCGTTGCTCGACTTATAAAATTGAATAAGCGAAGCTTAGGCTTTCCCTCAAATAGTCACTAAGATGAGCAAAGAGTTCTTTAGCTAAAACTAATATCTAGCTAACCAATGAAAAAATGACACATAACCCAACCCATGTGGGCTTATCCAAAAGGACAATCATTCTCCCCCTTCTCTCTCCCCCACCTCACGCCCCCGCTCCCCATTTTGTCAGAATAATTCAAAATTATTCAATAATTTCTACAAAATGGGCAAAAAGTTCAACCCTTAGATTATTTCCTATTGGACAACATCCTTCTTTCAATTGTCTCCCAATTATTCTCAAATGGAGATGGTCTTATACAAGAATAGGGGGAAGTAGTTTTTAGATTACAAATTTGTTGACTAGGTATTTTAGCAGAATTGCAGCTTTTGAAGAGTGGAAGGTGTTGAATGCTGGACTGATGTAGACTAATTGCAATTTTTTGTGTGGACGCCAACCAATATTGGATGTTTTCTTAAACCTTTTCTGATTGGTCTATTCGAACTTTTAGCGAAATTCCTTGTTTTTATTAGTCTAAAATTTATGAAATGGAAATTGGATTATCAAATGTAAATATAACATGAATTTACTTTACAAGCAATGACCTTTGTGTTTACTATTTACAAGAGAATGCAGGCAACGATTCACCAAACTAGTATTACAACTGAATGTATCTTTACATCCAGAGAGGCAAGTTTCAAAGCATGCTATAACCATCATCGTCGCTCGTGCCAATATAACACAAGATGGCAAACACAAAAGTGAAAAACGACGAGAGTTCCATTGCCAAAGCACCCCAACCAATTATGCCAGCATGCTTCAATATGACTGGGATGGCTACGCTGCCAACAACTGAAGTGCCGGTCAAGAACTTCGTAGCATTGACCCACCTGTTACATTAGTTCATAGCATAAGGTCTCTCTTCAAACATTCAAATCAGTTTACTTAAGGGGTCTTTATCAATCTGTTGATGCACAAGAACTCTTACCCACTTTCAGATTCAGAGAAGAACGTGGAAGAATCTGACCCCACAAAGAAAATGAGAGGCATCGGAAGGAGCACGTACATTATAGCTGTATGATTCAGTAAGAAAAACACACTTAGGCCTCCAGGACAAATCGCACTCAAAATTTTGCTTCAACAGTCAGAGGCATCATTGTGTCTAAGGTTACGGTTTTGTCGAGCCTTTAGTAAAAAAATTTACACTAAAAGTTCAGCTTCTACACACCTGTTAACATAGGCCACCAATTCTGATACAAAGCACAAGCCTGTCATAATGATAGAATTAATAAAAGAAAATAAGTATCAAATAAAATTCTATATATTGGACTATGCACGTATTTAGTTCCACTAGAGAAAGCATCACATGGTGGAACTGACCAGTATTTGCAACACAATTCCTGCAGAAACCAATATTGCTAGGCAAGCAAGCCTCCCTGTCTGCAAACAGGCTCTGACATGACCCGGCATATCTCCCATTCCAGACTTTGTTCAACTAAGAAGTCTACGAACAAAAAAAACGTAAGGTAAAATTCATATGCTATATCTCCTTTATATGTAACAAAAAGCAAGGGTATCAGCCAAGTACTTTATAGTAAAAAATGAATAAATTTCTCATTTACATAAACAATGAAGCCAAGTAATATTGTAATTGGTTTGTAACTCAACCCTCCTGTGACATGATAACTATTGATCTGCAATATTCTCAAATCACAGGGGAAGAATAAATTTCTTGAGTTGTGCGTGTGTTTGGGAGAGGAGAGGAATGCGTATTAAATTTCACTTAATCATCAAGAAGGCACTTAAGGAAAGCAAAGCTTATCGTGCACATTGAAAAGAGATACACTCCATACTACAATGAAATCTGTAAGTACACTAAGGGTGGTGCATATGGTAGAATCAATCAGTGGACCTCGTAGGCGGTGCTTCATTCTAGTAGAGGTGAATTATTCATTGATATGAACTGTGCATAGGCAACAACATAACAACTTAGGTGCTCAAAAGACCAAGTGTGTTATTGCTACCATAAACGCTACAAACCAATCATCGACCACAACGCGAATCCCGCTAAAATTTTCCTGCTTCTTCACTTCGATAATATACTAGGAAGGAGTTACTAAATAGGGACATAAGACAGGCATCTCCTTACCTATCTTACCTATGAAATAAATAAGATAATTTCCAGGAAATTAAGAATCCAATTTTTATTTTGATTCTAGTAGAAATAAGAAGATGCCACTAATGATTAAACAATTGCATCTTTTTTTCAAATCTAAAAAGTTCCAATTTAATGATGTTTCTTCTCTTTCAATTGTTATACTCTTCAAATTGCTCAATATATCTAAATTCTTCAATAAAAAAAAGGATCTTTATCATCTATTCAAGTCATATACAAAAACCCAACAACAAAATAATTAAAAAATAATTAAAAATCACTCAATTATGATCTGTTGCTAGGTACTCTCAGGAAAGAACATAAAACTTCGCAAGATATATGCATATAAAATTGCAAAATGTGAATACAGGAAAATAAATAAATTTATACCAGATATATTATTGATTGTTAATTGAAGATGTTGATAAATAACTCAATTCACGATCCGATGAAGTGTTTTGGGGTATTTTTCGATCAAGAAACAGCTGAAGAGAAGATGATGAGCTTATTATTTGGGATTAGGACTATAGTTTGTGTCTTGATTATGTCCAAGTAAGCTAATGCCCTGTTTGGTTTGATATGGGAAATAAGGGAACCGCTATACACACCCAAATAGTGTTTTTTAATGAGTTAAATGACTATTTTGCTCCTGAATAAAATTTTATAAAATACTATAATTGCAAATACGGGACAAAATAATTATTTCAATCCTCAAAATACTATTTGGGTATTGTGTTGGTGTTTGTATAACAGATCAGAAAAATAAGTTCGATTCAAATTTCAATAATCACTAATCTTCAATAAATTTAGAGGAGAGAACTATTAATGATTCATCTCTCGAAATTGTAATAGAAAAAATTTAGACAATTATCCTCATCATAAATAAATAAATTCTGTTAGTTAGTACATGTGTTTCATTACCAATACAAATTGTAAGAGTACTATTTATTAATTCCGTAATTCTGAATCACGTATATCCTCGATTATAATTTCTATGTTCTTATTCATACATTGTCAAAAAAAGGAGAAAATATTTTTTTTTATTCCCTCCGTCCCTAAAAGATTGGTACATTTTAACTTTACATGGTCAAATTTTAAAATCTTTGATCAATAATTCTCATTAACCAATAAGAAATAATATAGTCATATGATATCTTGTTAGATTCATCTCAATATATATTTTCGAACTATCAACTTTTTATAATTTTTTCATATGTAGAATATGAGATATTTATGTTTGAAATCGTATTTTGTTGACCATGAAAAGTTAAAATGTACCAATCTTTTAGGGATGGAGAAAATAAATTTTAACACAACCTCCTTTAATTGGGAGTGTCAAATTTAAAGTATATAAATATGAAATATGTGGTAAGCATGTTGAATGACATTATGACACCTGATGATGAAAGAACTCTTTGATGGCCCACAAGACAAATCCCAAGTGCCTTGTAATACAAAATAACAAATTCAAGACAATTCTAAAGAAAATATCAAGAGAATTTGTGTACCCCATGAGTGAGCCATTTATGATAAGGAAATATTATGCTTGCAAATGCATCATGTAATACTTCAATTATCCTAATAACATTGCACCTTGTTATGAAAATGAAAGAAATATGAGATTTATGTTTGAGAGTTTGAATTGTTATATTATATGTGATATATTATATACTTGATTAAAATCTTAATGATTTGAACGTTTCTAATTTTTATGGTTTGATTGAGTATGGTAAACTTAAACGATTGTAGACTTTACAAATCAAACTATTTGAGAGTACTTAAGGTGATCGAGGTGAACAATAACTTAAATATTTAAATTTATGTTACCATTACCTTTGTTTATCGAGGTAAATGAAGGTAACCTGCAATGAAATATACTCCATCCATCCCTTAATCTAAAGATCATTTTTTTAAATAGAAATCCTTTTTAAAGTTTCATTTATCAAATTTGGTAAGAAGAAGTAAAGAACTTAAATTTCCTTAACCTTTATACAAAATTAAATGATTCTTAAAACAAAGTATGGAAAAAACAATGGCTTAATTTCATCAAGGCACCTGAATTTTTTTAACTTTTCCAAATAGGCACCTGATGAACTTTTTGTAACAAGTAGACACCTGGACCCAAAAATTGGCACATGAACTTTCTTTTTTCACAATTTTCTTAATTTATCAGATTTTAAAATTTTAGATAGAGAGTAAAATAGTAAAACCATACTTAAACAATTAATGTAAACAGTTTTGTGATTGCTACAAAAAAGTTCATCAGGTGCCTATTTGAAAAAGTTAAGAAAGTTCAGGTGTCCAGATGAAATTAAGCCAAAAACAATTAATGTAGACGGTATGAATCGAAATTTAATTATTTAACCTTAGTTAACACAACTGCACAACTAAAGTACTGTCGAAAAGTAAAACCAATCCAAATATTACAGTGAAAAGAGGATGATGACAAAACGTCAATATTCAATGAGCTATATTTGGCCGACCAAATACACTACAAACAATGAAAATGTCATCTGTGATCTGACCACACACTCTCTTATCCTTCTTAACTAACCCTTCTGTGTCTTCTCTTTGTCAGTATGTCTTCACAAACATTCTGAGTTTCAGACCAATCATCTTCTTCTCTTACATTGTAAGTCAAAACTTATTCTTTCTCCTGTTTTCCTTACTTCATTGCTTCATACCCTTTTCAAGAATTGCAATATTACAATATTTAGTTGGAACTTAACCAGTTACATGTTTTATTTAGTTCATTACTTCATTATCTTCATGCCCTTTTCAGGGTTTACAATATTCTTGACCATGTTTAGTTCTTGGGGAATATTATTATTGCTAAAGAATCCAAGAAATGTTACTCTTCTGAACTTTGGAATTAGTTAATCGAATAGCTAATGGAAAAGCTAGTGAGCATGTGCTGTTTTCGAAACTCATTTGATCGCTAATTATTAAAGAAAAAAACTCTACCGAAATTTGGAACAAGTAGTTGTCTTTTTAACGAATTGAGTGAAAATTGCAAGATTGCTTCATAATTGGTTAGTTCATTATGTATCAATTTCATAGCCTCTTCATGAATTGCAATGTGATTTCAATATTTAGTTCAAATTTGGAATATTCTTTTTTGCTAGTGAATTCAAATAGTGCAACTGTTCAGAAGTTTGATGCAAAGTAGTAAAGTAGTTGTCTTTTCCACTCAGAACAAACTAAATTGAGTGAAATTGCAAGATTGATTCATTAATCTGAGTGGTTCTTGATTATTATATGTACTAAGTTTTATCTTCTACTATAATAGAAGTAGAATTGAGTGTTTATTCTTGCAAAAGAATCCAAATAATGTTACTATTCATTTTTTGTTCCGAAATAGTCGTGATGGGTAATTACAGAAAAATTAAATATGCTTTTCGAATTGATATAATCTGAAATTATTACTTTTTGGGTGTAAATGTAATGGCTAATATAGAGTTTATCCTGTAGTAACTTGACAAGGGGATGAATTTCAGTTGAAGAGAAACAGTTGCAGACGGTTTTAGAAGAAACTTCAACAGTATGGGGTGCAGGGGATATTTTGAGTGCTTATTGAAGATATTGAACTTTTTACTTACTTTTCTTGGTCTGGTGATAGTGGGTTATGGTATATACCTGTTTGTCGAGTACAAGAATTCAGCCTCTCATGAACCACCTCCACACCCAGAGTTCATCCAGCTTGGCCGCCCTATGATGGCGGTGTCATTAAGCGCCAACACTTTTGATAATCTTCCAAAAGCTTGGTATGGGGGATTTATTTCCACTCTAATTATAAACTATATATGTAGTTAGTGTAATTCATTTTTCGATGTTGATTAATCAGCTATAAATTCGGCTTTTGCATCTTTTCTGGAAACATTTAGCTGGTAAAAGGTAGCAAAGTGGGAACTAGAGCTTTGCCCGCTAGATGATTTACTAGCATTTGCAAAAAGATGGTCTGCTCTTTCCCTTACCTTGGAGGACAATGGCTTAGTCATACTCAGCTTAATCGGGAAAGCTCCTGGATGGTGTACTAGAAACAACAAGCAAATCATGATAAAAGATACAGTGGTCAAAGTAGATTATTACCTTTATAGACTTTCTTTTGCAGTTTTCTTCGAAGATTAAAATTATTGTCTAGATGAAGAAACTTCCTAGCATAGTCTTAATCAAGGATATCTTTTTAATTTATATTACTCATTGTCTGATTGAGTTTTTCTATTATTATGGAGCTATCATACAAAACTATAGTTCTTCCAGGAGTTGTAAGCAATTGGCTTTGGTTAATGTCCCAAAGTGATTCAACTTCCATAATTATATATATTTTTTGCAGGTTTATATATTTGTTTATTGGAGTGGGCACACTTCTCACTCTCATATCCTGTTGCGGTTGTATTGCAACAGCAACTCGGAGTGGTTGCTGCTTGACTTGCGTATCCTTAGAAATATGATTTTTTTTCTCATTATGTTATAATGGAAGTAAGGACGGGCAGACCATCACATGCCCAATCTTGTAAGAACTCAGTTGAATCTAATTAATGAACCTGACTGTCTGACGCAGTTTGATTTGATTCAAAGCTAGCAGTGACCACCATGGTTTTTAGTAATCTTCATATGTGCATGCGTCTTAGCACCAATTCTGAAAGTCGTACGTCTTTCACTGATGCCCCTGAGGACTAAACAAACCCTGCTTTTATCAGACTGCAATGACTCATTATATTCGAAGCGTGTTTAGCTCCCTTAATAAACTACAGTATTCGGTGTTGGTAATCTTGCTGGTATTGGTTGAACTCGGGTGTGCTGCTTTTATGTTTTTCAAAGATGACTGGCAAGATGTGAGTGTTGCTTATTCTTACAATAGTTATTTTCAGTTTCCTGGTATCAATTTGTAACAATATAGTATTTCTCAGGTGATTCCAGCTGATAAAACTGGAAACTTTAAAAAGATTGATGATTTCTTGGAAGACAACTGGGATATCATCAAGTGGGTTGCTCTTGGGATTGTTATTTTGCAGGTAATATAGTGAGTGGTTTTTTCATGGTAACTGTAGTATATTGACTATGAGAACATCAAATGACCTAGTGGTTAGGAGGTCTTCCAGTGACTTAAAGGTCCTGGGCCCGATTCTCATTTTAAGGGGCGGTGGGTGGGTTTAAAAAAAAAATCAGTGTTTGCTACATTTGAGATCCATATTATGCTTCAGCACCTAGCGTGAAAGGATGATACTAAGATATTATGTGAAATCATTATGAGTTCGATATAGTTTCTTATTCGAACTTTTTGTAAAATGGAGCAATCAAACATCATTGTTATCAACTTCGGGTCTCTTCGATAGCTATCTGATGACGTCAACTGGCACTTCCGCATCTGATTGAGCACTTTTTGCTTGGAACGACAATATTGCTGAAACTACTTGATGTATCTCACATTACTGAATTATTAGGGCAAGAATGAATGATATTGTTGAGTGAATAATAACTTGAACATCTTGTCCTACTTGATGCGTTCTTCCTTGCACCTTTTATCTTGGCTTACTCGTCGTGAATTGCAGGCTTTTGTATTCTTGTTAGCTCTTGCAGCTAGGCCAGCAAATACACCAGCAAAGCATGATAGTGATGATGAGTACATAGCTCGTGGACAAATTCGTAAACCATTGATCACTCCTACAACAGGTGTCCCTGTTTCTAGTGCACCAGACTCTCGACCAACTAGGAACGATGCTTGGAGTCAACGAATGAGAGAAAAGGTAGTTCTACAGTTAACCTACTATAATCACTGTATAATGTTGTACTGAATATATTTACATGGTTCTGCACCACATTTTTTATGCATACAGCGTCGTTTTCATTGTCCCTTCCCACCTCCAATGGCAATGTCTTTACCACTTTGTACTCCATAACTGATATCACCTTTCCTGCTCGAAATCAACAGTATGGTTTGGATACGTCAGACTTCACATACAACCCGTCCCAGTCGAACAGGAGCCAACAAAATGGCACACAAGCTACACAAGAGAAGAGATGCTGCACTATAATGTAACTCCGATATCATATTTGTTAACCACGAATATTACTTTCGTGTTTGAGATTTTTCAAACTGTTAGATATTTGTATAATAGCGTTCCCGAGTAGAGATAATAATCAGGAGCTGCACTCAGCTGTCTCAGCACTTCCCTTGAAGCTGCTGGTTCTGATAATGTATGATGAAAAATGCTCACTATGTATATATAAATGTAAGGTTAACATTAAGTTCCTGATTGAATTAATCCATAGAGTAGTTGGTGTTGGAAGAAAAACAACAGTAAGGGACAATTTTGCCACCTAAATTATCTACTGCCTATCTAATGTACCAAAACAAAAGCAATATAGTGTCAACAATTAATTAACTTGACCTGTAAGAATTATTTTATACTTCCTCCAATCGTTTTTTAATGGACGTTTTCGTTTTTACGTGTTCAACTTTGAATGTCAGTTATTGAAGAGGACTTTCATAAAAGTAGCTTTTCATAATTTTTCATATTGTAATTAATTAGTTATTGTTAATCAAAGTTAGACCGCAAAAAGCCTTGTGTTGTGAAATAGAGGGAGTACTAACTATTATAAGGGTATTGTATTTATTTATTCAAGTATAGGAAATCAAGAAAACAATGCAATATAGTTAGCTATATCTACCATTGAAAATTTAGCAAGATGGATGTCATTTGGTTGAAAATATGAATACAAACGCCAATAACATTCCAGATATTTCTCGAGTTTAAAACAGATGAGAATGCTGCTTGGGATGTTTCTCCATATTGGTTGCTCTTGGTAATCAGAATGGGAATGAAATTTATGACATTTTTGTGGTTAGTTCTGTTCTTGGTGTTTAAAGGGGTAGACGGAGGCGATGGAGGTCCGCTTGCCCTCAACTTTTACCATGAGTCATGCCCTGCTGCAGAGAACATAGTGCGTCGCATTGTTGAGATCGCGATATTTAAAGATCCTCGAATGGCAGCATCGCTCCTCAGGTTGCACTTCCATGATTGTTTTGTCATGGTACACATTCTCTGTTTACTAAGTATTTACAACAGCCGATAAGAACTTTTAACCGCTAGACCAATTCGATATTATCGTTTAATGCAAGAAAGCGTTCTCGTTATATTCTTAGTTTTATTTTGAGTTCATTTTCTGAACAGGGCTGTGATGCTTCACTCTTGCTAGACGACAACGGAGGCATTTCGAGTGAAAAAGAAGCAGGGCCTAATCTCAATTCCTTAAGAGGATTTGAGGTGATTGATGAGATCAAATATGTCTTAGAAGAAGAATGTCCTGGGGTTGTTTCTTGTGCTGATATTTTAGCCATTGCTTCTCGTGATGCTGTCTTATTGGTAGGCCATCTATCAGCTAACTAGATCGAAATCGAATCAAAACCTTAATTACATTATACAACATTCTATCATGAACATTTCGAGTTAGAAGTTAGAACTATTGGATGAATCTGGAAGATTAGAGAAGATATGAGAATATATTATTATTATAAGTCGTTATCATTTCCATATCAGTTATAGTAATAAGTTGACTATAACGTTTAACGTTTAAGCACGAAATTGACAGAGAGGAGGACCTGGATGGGGTGTCTACTTAGGCAGGAGGGACTCTTTAACAGCTAGCTTCAGTGGAGCAAACAAATTCATACCTCTTCCTAATTCATCTCTTCCAACTCTCATTGAAAACTTTAAGCATCAAGGACTTGATATTGTTGACTTGGTTACTTTATCGGGTAAGTTATCACATTACATATCTAGTCTACGATGGCCACTGCACTAATTTTCACGACGATGAAATAGTTCGAGTGAACAACTTATATTTCTATTTGACGGGCCTAAAAAATCTTGGATCCGTCCTTGCAGGCAGCCACACAATGGGAGTGGCTAGATGTACAAGCTTTAGGCAGAGGATCTACGACGAAAACGTGGAAGAACATTATCAGTATCATCATCAAAGGGACACAACTTATCGACGAGCATTAAGGTCGATGTGTCCTCCAACATCAGGGAGAGATAATGCAATAGCACCACTTGATCTTGCGACTCCGTTGAGATTTGATAATCACTATTTCTTGAACATAGTTCAAGGAAAAGGGTTGTTAATTTCAGACAGTGTGTTATTAGTGGATCATGATCTTCATTGGGAGATAAGAAAGCTTGTGTTTGCATATGCAAATGATCAAGATTATTTCTTCGAGTCTTTTGCAAAGTCAATGGTTAAAATGGGGGATATAAATGTAATTACTGGAAATGAAGGGGAAATTAGGAAAAACTGTAGATTCATCAACACTTAGAGACTTTATATAATCTGTTGTACACACCAGAATAGTAATTTTATGACTAAAATTCTATCATGCTCCTTTTTAGTTGGAAGTGTAGTAACTAGTGAGTGTGGAAGTTCTCGTAAGGGTAAAATAGTAATTTTAAATTAAAAAATACTATTCTGGTGTGTGTCAGAGTTTATAATGATTTATATTTCATTTCTTTTTGTTTGTTTCCTCAGAAATATATAGAGTTCTGATTTTGTTGTACTAAATTAACATGAGCAATTATGCATGTGTTACTAATATAATTATACCTTAAAATATTTGTACTAACTTGTTATTAAGAGTAATACATGTGTTATTAAGAGTAAAACTTGTATGCTAACTCCACATAGTTAGCATATGTAATACAATCGGTGCAATGATAGCTAACCGTCGCATTAGGTTTAATGCAACAAGTTTTTGGCCCAATGTAACGGATTTTGGCGGTGCACAAAATCAGAATTGTAGTAGTGTCTCTTTTGATAGAATAGGACTAAAATAAAATTTTCAAAACTTATTTCTTGAAAATGTGCACTTTAGTCGCTGATACTAGTAGAAAAGGTAGACTGTAGTCCCTCTTTCGGTCGAAATTCAACGTCTTTCTCAAAAGAGAGACTAAAGTGCACCATTTCAACCTATATTAGGAACCACTTGCACAGACCAAACATTTACATGGACTAAAGTGCAACTTGCACATATTATCTACGACCATTTAAGCAATTATCACATTATTTGGGGGCTTTGTATAAGGTTAAAAATAATACAAAAGACATGCATTGCTAATTAAATTATATATGAAAATAATTAAAATGCAATACCAAGAATAATACAAGCATGTGGGTTTTATAAAATACAATTAATTTGAAATTGTAAAATACTTGTGTAAAATTAAGATATATTTTTTCTTAGAAATACTTGTGTAAAATTTTGTGAAATCGATGATTGTATTATTGAATAATGATATATATTTATACAGAAAAATGCCTACCACTACGGGCTAATACTCATGAGGAGCATCAATAAAAAATTAAGATATAGTTTTTCTTAGAAATACTTGTGTAAAATATTGTGGAATCGATGATTGTATTATAAAAAAACGCAATAGTAGGTCGTTTTGAACACAATATCCAACGTCAGTGATCGAAAACAGTCAAACTTGAAGCACAATGATCGAACGCAGAATTCTCGTAAACGTGAGTGATCGATAGTGCCATTTGCCCATTAAGATTCAATACCAAGAATAACACAAGCATGTGGGTTTTATAAAATACAATTAATTTAAAATTTTCAAAGATGAAAAACATTAGTTGCATTTGTTGGTAGCAAGATTTTAGTTTGATATGTAGCTAAGGACTTGATGATTTGATACTTGATGTCATCTTCCAAAGCAAACATATGCCCAACATTTGGAACTTCATTGTAATGGATCCAAGGAAGATTATCCATAATATATCGTTGCATGGATATGGACACAGCTTCATCCTTATCACCTTGCCATATTCGGACATAACCTCCATTTTCACCAAAAGGATTCTCAAGACTTAAAGGTTCAAACTCCCACTCGCCAAATAAAACCATTGCATCACGTAAATACGATTCGTACAACCCTTGCTGAGTCGAATACTCCTGAGAAGCACCAATAAACAATTAAAGATACGTATTTTTTTTCTTTCTAAAAATACTCGTGACTTTATAGAGCAAATTGCTGAAATGGTCCCCGATAATATGACCGAGTTGCACTTTGGTCCCCAATAGTTACACGGTTGCACGTTAGTCCCCGAAAGTGGCCAAAAAGTTGCACTTTAGTCCCCACTTCAAGTTTTACGCTAATATTTCAGGTTTATGAGTTAAAATTGGGTCAAAATATAATTTTAAATATTTAATGTTGATTTTTTTGCCCCAATTGGTGCCAAAATGAAACTCCACAACCCCCTCCCGCTAAAATTCCCTTTTTTCTTTATCCCAATTAGTGTTGTGGAGTTTCAATTTAGCACCAATTGGGGCAAAAAATCAACTTTACGTCTTAAAAGTTAGATTTTTACCCCAGTTTTAACGCATAAACCTCAAATATTAGCGGAAAAGTTGATGTAGGGACTAAAGTGCAACTTTTTGGCCATTTTCGGGGACTAACGTGCAACCGTGTAACTATTAGGGACCAAAGTGCAACTCGATCATACTATCGGGAACCATTTCAGCAATTTGCTCTGACTTTATAGAGCTAAATTCATAGGCACCAAATGCTTTGAAGAAAAACTTGAGAAGTTAGTCATAGGTCTTTTGGGTGGGGTGGGGTGGGGTGGGGTGGGGTGTATAAGAGAAAAGGGGGATAAAATTAAATTTTTGTAAATTTTAGTTATTAGAAAAAAAATTAATTATTTTAAAATGTGTCTTACAATTATAATAGCTGCGCAATTTTTTTTTTGCCCTTGTATTGAATTCATTTATGCATATTTTAATATTAATACAAATACAATAGGCATCTGAGACAAAAATAACAATATAGGAGGCACATAGAAATAAACGAGATATATAGTTCACAATGTTCGGCTAAAATCCCAAAATTTAAAGATGCTTGGACTTTGTTAAAATGGGACTCCTTTTTATTTCGTCTAGTCTCAACTCTAACCTCAAACAAATGTTAGGAGTGACTTGACCCTATTGTGCCCCTGACTATAATCACAATTTTTCACAGCAGGAAATAATTCAAGATTAATCAAGATTGGATCGGTTATGGTTCTCTTAAAATTTATTCTCTTAAAAATTCTTTAATGCATTACATGTCTAACATTAGAGAATTTTTAAAAGAACAAATCTTAAGAGGACCATAACTTTCTACAATCAAGAATATTGTCAAGCCACAATTTCATCATATTTATTTAATTAATTAATAGGGTGTATTATATGACACGCACATCTTACCTATGGAAAGGATATAACCAACCAGAGACTGACATACATTAATCCCACTAATGAAATTGGTCCTTTTTAATTCTTTCGTTTTCTTTCACTTAATTAGAGATATTTTTGGTTAAAGAAAATTGAAAATTTAATTTTGTTTCTTTCAATTGTTTTTCTTAAAAGGCCTACAAGTAGAGATTCATTTTGCCTATTCAACATCACTTTTTCTCAATTAATATATTTGTATTATTTAATGGTTTGTATATGGTGAGATACGGTAGAAGTAAGAAAAATATAAAGTATATCTGAAATATCATAAGTAATTGGTGATATTTGTTAACGTCGTATAGAATAATATAATGTGACATGAAATATTTGCTTTTTGAAATATTAGTTATTTTGGATAGTATTAATGAAATCCCGGGGAAAGCCAATTCAACGTTTAATTGAATGCGTTATGTGTTGAGGCGGAACGACCATACACTATTTTATTCTATTTCTAAGAAATTGTATAATTTATCTATTTGTTATTAAATATTAATAAATTTTACGATCTAAGTAAAAATGCAAAACCTTATTCTCAACATATTGATACATTTTAATAGAAAAAATATTTAAATAGCTGAAAGTTATTTTTGTCTAAATTTTGAAATCAACTCACTAAAATGTAACAATCTATGATGGACCTAGGTAACTAGGAGAATCAATTATTTTAAGTCATTAAAATGTAAAAGTGCATACCTGTGAACTTTGATTTTTCTCTGATTGTACTGCATTATTGTTTGATTGGGTTTGTGGAAAAATCTGTTGAGTGTTCCACCAGTATAAAAGCCAAGGGGTATAATGGGCAATCAGTAAGTTGCACTGCCTCCAGGGTCCTTCATTTTCGAAGGCTTGTTTGACTAAATTTGAAGGAAGACTTGGCCACCAATAACTAATTGCAGGTGCCATTAAAATAACTCCGGCTAGCCTATTTAATATACGTAACAACACTATTATAGAGAATGAATACATAAATTACTAATTAATAAAATTAGAATAAAAATATGAGATAAATTATATCAAACTGTTAGCACACTTTGAGTGCTGATTGCACAAGAGTGTACAGAGTGTATTGGTCACGTTTTTCCTGAAGAGACCAACTGTTGTACCATCTATTGAAATGAAAGTATAACAGTGAGCGGAAGAAGAATCATTACGGAGTTAAGCATTAAAGACATTAAAGACTAATTCATGAAGAGCAAATATGGAAGATCCCGGAAGATCATGTTGAAGACTTGGACGCAGGTCAACAACGTGTGAATAAAGGAAACATGAATTAGGAAAGATCTTGTCATTATGAAGCGGGACTATGTTGGATTCGTTTATGGTAACTTTTGTTATTAATAGGCGCAATCAATGACAAGATATTCAAGGGCCAAGATTCACATTACCTTATGTGATATTCAAGAGAGTTAATGTAGATTGACCTAGCCCGTCAAGATACACAAGAAGGCCCGCGACCTAGGCCTATAAAAGGAGCACTCACCGTAGCTGGAAGAGGTCGACTTTTGTAGAGAGCACAAGAGCAATAGAAGAAGATTTTATTATCTTAGTTTAGTGCTAGGTCGTCCATATGTGTTAGAAGATCAGATCTATCTTCTAACTGAATTTCCGATTGAAATACCACCATTCGGTATTATCAATAGTGATGTTTTTATCTCTACCTTTCACCTTTGATTTGTAAGTATCGGGAGATACATTCTGTAGGGGTAGATCTCATCTAGAAGAGTCTAGGTTTAGGCAACGGTGTACGGGGAGCGTACAGAGTAAGACCTTCCTTGTAAATCTCAGTATAGTGAATTTTCCCTTGGACAGGCAGTCCCCCAGATGTACGTGTGTTGACACGGAACTGGGTTACCAACCTTGTGTTCTTTATTTTGTGTTTTTTTTCTGTTTTCTGCATTCTGGTACTTTAACTGGTAATAGCAATTGGCGTAACAGTGAACAGTGAGGTGGTTTATAATTTCAATTGGTATCAGAGCAGGCACTCAACACACAGAGTGATTTAATACCACCACAATGTCTGTCGGATCCAATGCTATTCGTCCTCCAGAACTTACTGGATCTAACTATGCATACTGGAAAAATAAAATGATTATGTACTTGAAGGCTAGTGACAAAAAGACATGGTTGTCTGTCACCACAGGGTGGGATCATCCTACTGAGATCAAAGATGGACAGATTGTCCTCAAGCCGGAAATAGAATGGACTGATGCTGAAAGTAGTCTGGCTCTCTTTAATCACAAGGCCATGAATGCAATCTTCTCATGCATTGATGAAAACGTCTACCGTCTCATAGCTGGAGAAACAGTAGCCAAGAAGGCCTGGGAGATTCTTCAAAACTCCTATGAAGGTACTGAACAAGTCCGAATGTCAAGACTACAACAATTGACTTCATTATGGGAAAGTATAACAATGAAGGAAGATGAGACTATTCAAGAGTATGATTTCAGGATTCAAGGGATATCTGGTGAAAGTGCAGCACTTGGAGAAATCTACAGTAATGAGAAAATGGTAAGGAAAGTGCTCCGAACACTTCCTGCAAGGTTCTCTGCTAAGGCTATTGCTATTGAGGAATCAAAAGATTTGTCCTCCTACAGATATGATGTTCTAATTGGAAATCTTAGGACTTTTGAAGGAAGCTTTGCTAAATCAGAAGATTCAAAGAACAAGAAGGTAGCTTTTAAAGCTGACACGCCCAATATTAGTGAAATCTGCGAAAATTTGAGTCTCCTGGCTAAGAACTTTGGAAAAACTTTCAAACGTCTGAACAAACGTCCAGGAGAGGGATATGAAGAATATACTGGAAGAAATCGGAGATATGAAGACTATCCAGATAAAGAGAAGAGATATGAGGATGTCTCGGAGAGAAGACCTGAAGATCTAACTGGACCAGAGAAAAGATATGGTAAATCCAAGGGAGGATCGAACCTCAGATCTTCTTATAGGTCTCAAAATTCTAGGTGTAGAGAATGTGATGGTTATGGTCACTATCAATCTGAATGCCCAAACTATCTTCGGAGACAATCCAAGAATTTTTCATCCACTCTCTCAGATGATGATACAGAATCTGACGAAGATGAAATTGCATTTACTACTCAAGTATTCCCAACTGTGATCCATACTGGTATTAACAGCAGAAAGGGCAAGTCTACTGGTAAACCTATTCACATTCAAACCAGTAACATTGAATTGACTTCTCTGAAAGCTACTTCTCTGGAAGGATGGTATTTTGACAGTGGGTGTTCTAGACACATGACTGGAAACAAGAGTCATCTTGAAGACATCAAATCAATAAAGAAGGCTCATGTTACCTTTGGAGGAGGAGCAAAAGGAGTTATTATTGGTCAAGGTACTCTGAATGTGTCTGGACTACCCAAGCTAGATGATGTCTTACTTGTTCAAGGATTGCATGCCAACCTTATAAGTATTAGTCAACTGTGTGACAATGGAATGGATGTCAAATTTAACAGAGGGGAATGTCAAGTCACTGACCCAACTCAACAATGTATTATGATGGGAACCAGGTCAAGTGATAACTGCTATCTTTGGTCACCTCACAAAGCATTTAAAAGTCAAGTTACAGAGGAAGTTGAGCTCTGGCATCAAAGATTAGGTCATACTCACTTTCAAAACCTGCACACTCTCTCTGCCAAAGAATCTGTAAGAGGTTTACCAAAGATTCCTTCTGTTGAAGTCACTTGTGGAGACTGTCAGATTGGAAAATTGACCAAAGTACCACATCAGAAGGTACAACATGTTGTCACTTCACGTGTTCTTGAGTTGATTCATATGGATCTTATGGGACCTATGCAAGTCGAAAGCTTAGGAGGGAGGAAATATGCATTTGTTCTGGTTGATGATTTTTCAAGATTTACATGGATTGAATTCCTAAGAGAAAAATCAGAGTGTTTTGAAGTCTTTCAGAAACTTATCAACAAACTACAAAAACTCAAAGAAGTCAACGTGCTTAGAATTCGAAGTGATCATGGGAGAGAATTTGACAATGTCAGCTTTGATGACTACTGTAATCAACATGGAATAATGCATGAATTCTCGGCTCCCATTACTCCTCAACAAAATGGCATTGTTGAAAGAAAGAATCGTACACTTCAAGAAATGGCAAGGGTCATGCTTCATGCCAAACAAGTCCCTACAAAATTCTGGGCAGAAGCTCTTAATACGGCATGTCACATACACAATCGGGTCACCCTAAGATCAGGAACCACTAAGACTCAGTATGAACTCTGGAAAGGAAGAAAACCGAATGTTCAACACTTTCACATCTTCGGGAGTGTATGTTATATACTAGCTGATCGTGACTATCACCAAAAATTTGATGAAAAGAGTCATGAAGGGATATTTTTGGGTTACTCTAGGAACAGCAAAGCATTGAGAGTATTCAACAAGAAAACTAATGCTATGATGGAATCTATAAATGTCAAGGTTGTGGATCAAGGTACTAAGATTAACCTGACAGAGTCTCCTACTGTCATTGACACTGAGGATGACAATGCTGAGAAGGAACTGACTGAAGAGCTAACAGATGTGTCAGAACAATCCTGTGAAGACAGAGAAATAGAACCAGCAGCTCACATTCAGAAAAATCATCCTAAAGAAAATATCATTGGAGAACTAACTGAAGGAGTCACCACTCGACATAAAAAGGTCAATTACAGAGAGCTGGCTGGACTACTTGGAGAAACTTGTTTCATGTCTCGAGTAGAACCAAAGGACACCAAAACCGCCCTTACTGATGAACATTGGATCAATGCTATGCAAGAAGAGATGCAACAGTTCGAAAGGCATGATGTTTGGGAATTAGTTCCAAGACCTAAAAATAGCAACATCATTGGTACAAGATGGATCTACAAGAATAAGACAGATGAGCAAGGCAATGTAGTCCGAAACAAAGCTAGACTTGTAGCTCAGGGGTACACTCAAATAGAAGGTGTAGATTATGATGAAACATTTGCACCAGTGGCAAGATTAGAAGCTATCAGACTCCTACTAGCAATTGCCTGCAATCTCAAAATAAAGTTGTATCAAATGGATGTCAAAACCGCATTTCTCAATGGGGTTATTCAAGAAGAAATCTATGTCGAACAACCAAAAGGCTTTATATGTCCTCACAATCCAGATCATGTTTACAAGCTCAAGAAAGCCCTATATGGATTGAAACAAGCCCCCAGAGCGTGGTATGATCGACTTACTGATTATCTTCTCAAGAAAGGATATGAACGAGGGGGAGCAGATAGCACTCTGTTCATCAAAAGAGAGCAAGGAAAGCTTATGGTTGCACAAATCTATGTAGATGACATAGTATTTGGGGGAATGTCAGCTCATCTGGTAAATCAATTTGTTAAGCAAATGGAATCTGAATTCGAGATGAGCATGGTAGGAGAGTTAAAAATGTTTCTGGGTTTTCAAATTGTTCAGCAAGAAGAAGGAATATTTTTGTCTCAATCCAAATATGCCAAAAACATTGTGAAAAAGTTTGGGTTAGACAATTCCAAAGCTAAAAGAACACCCATGGCAACCCATGTGAAAGTCACCAAAGATGCTGATGGTACTGATGTTGATGTCAGTCTGTATAGAAGTATGATTGGGACCTTACTCTATCTCACAGCTAGTCGTCCAGATATAGCCTATGCTGTAGGCGTTTGTGCACGATATCAAGCATGTCCTAAAGACAGTCATCTTCTACTTGTCAAGCGCATTATCAAGTATGTTAGTGGTACTCTTGACCATGGACTATTTTATACCTATGACACAAATGGCAGTCTTGTGGGATATTGCGATGCTGACTGGGCTGGCAGCACTGAGGATAGGAGAAGTACATCTGGAGGATGTTTCTTTTTAGGGAACAATCTTGTATCGTGGTTCAGCAAGAAACAAAACTCTGTCTCATTATCTACTGCTGAAGCAGAGTATATAGCTGCTGGAAGTAGCTGTGCTCAACTACTATGGATGAAGCAGATGCTTACAGAGTATAACATACATCAGAATGTTATGACTCTCTTTTGTGATAATATGAGTGCTATAAGCATCTCAAAGAACCCTGTTCAGCACAGTAGGACTAAACATATTGATATTCGTCATCATTTCATTCGAGACTTAATTGAAGATAAAGTGCTGACCTTGGAGCATATTGGTACTGATAAGCAGCTGGCTGACATCTTTACCAAGGCCTTAGATGTTAACAGATTTGAAGAACTGCGTGCAGCTCTTGGTCTGTGTGTTCTACCGACCTAAACTCACGAGGCCCTGCTGTTGTTACATACCTTGTAACCTCTGTTTCAACAGCAATTTTACCAAGCAACTTTCGGTTGCTCTTTAGGGTTACTATTTGTTCTCTTCCTGGCTGACATAGGACCTGTTTTTATGTCAAATGGGGGGAGTACTACCTGTGTCCACCACACCACTGATGGTTGGACTGATATCTGGTTAGATAGAACCAATATGTGATGTTTTCAAAAACATCTGACTACCTGTGTCCACCACACCACTGATGGTTGGACTGATATCTGGTTAGATAGAACCAATATGTGATGTTTTCAAAAACATCTGACTGCCTGTGTTCACCACATCACTGATGGTTGAACTGATATCTGGTTTACTAGAACCAATGTATGTCTTTAAACACTTGCTCTACACTCTGAAAACAAACAAGGCATTTGTCATGAAAAACATGCCCAAAGGGGGAGTTTGTTAGCACACCTTGAGTGCTGATTGCACAAGAGTGTACAGAGTGTATTGGTCACGTTTTTCCTGAAGAGACCAACTGTTGTACCATCTATTGAAATGAAAGTATAACAGTGAGCGGAAGAAGAATCATTACGGAGTTAAGCATTAAAGACATTAAAGACTAATTCATGAAGAGCAAATATGGAAGATCCCGGAAGATCATGTTGAAGACTTGGACGCAGGTCAACAACGTGTGAATAAAGGAAACATGAATTAGGAAAGATCTTGTCATTATGAAGCGGGACTATGTTGGATTCGTTTATGGTAACTTTTGTTATTAATAGGCGCAATCAATGACAAGATATTCAAGGGCCAAGATTCACATTACCTTATGTGATATTCAAGAGAGTTAATGTAGATTGACCTAGCCCGTCAAGATACACAAGAAGGCCCGCGACCTAGGCCTATAAAAGGAGCACTCACCGTAGCTGGAAGAGGTCGACTTTTGTAGAGAGCACAAGAGCAATAGAAGAAGATTTTATTATCTTAGTTTAGTGCTAGGTCGTCCATATGTGTTAGAAGATCAGATCTATCTTCTAACTGAATTTCCGATTGAAATACCACCATTCGGTATTATCAATAGTGATGTTTTTATCTCTACCTTTCACCTTTGATTTGTAAGTATCGGGAGATACATTCTGTAGGGGTAGATCTCATCTAGAAGAGTCTAGGTTTAGGCAACGGTGTACGGGGAGCGTACAGAGTAAGACCTTCCTTGTAAATCTCAGTATAGTGAATTTTCCCTTGGACAGGCAGTCCCCCAGATGTACGTGTGTTGACACGGAACTGGGTTACCAACCTTGTGTTCTTTATTTTGTGTTTTTTTTCTGTTTTCTGCATTCTGGTACTTTAACTGGTAATAGCAATTGGCGTAACAGTGAACAGTGAGGTGGTTTATAATTTCACAAACGATATTTGAATCTAGAACCTCCAATTTGGAAGCTCATTTTTCTTTTTAATGAAAAATATGATTATAAGAAATTCTTACTACACATACCTGTGAGGAATATATTTGAGACATCCCCAACCAAGGGTACCTCCAGTTGAGTAACCCATAACATAAAATTTAGATCCTAATTGCAAATTGTCACCGAGCTCTTCCATATCCAAAGACATACTTTTAACTGTTCGTTTAGGATCAGGATCACTTTCTCCATATCCTGGTCGATCAAAACTCACAATATATACTTGAAATTCTTCAAATAACTCCTGTTTGAAAAGAGAGGGCTAACAGTTAATAACTAACTAAAAAAGTAGTATCACCTAGTAAAAAATAGAAATCACATTATGAAAACTTGGTCCTCAATTTTTATCTCCATATCAAATACACAATATTCATTCAATCACATACTTCCTCATTCATTTTATTTGTATTTCTAGTCATTTACACTTAAATTAAGAAAAAAACAAAAAAATACATAGACAAAATGACAAATTTGGTAAGAACACGTAATAAAAAAACTTTGAGAATGTGTAGAATATGAATACCTCAAAGTTTATTGACGAACAAGAGCACATAATAAGTACAATTTTTCATACTAGAACGACAAGTATTTTAGTAGAAAAAAGTAAAAATGATCGAACGGAAGGATTATATGATGATATGTACCGGTGCTATGAGGAAGGGATCTTTCTTGTTATTGTTGTGACCATGAATGAACATAATTTTGAAGTTGGCAATGGTTTTGTGAACTCCATATTCTTGATAAGATAAGTTTCTTCCATCTCTTAGAATGATTCTTGGCCCTGTTATTGGTGGACCACCTGGAGTTCCACAAATCTTAGGTGGTGGAGGAATCAAACTTTTGTATAACCATAACATAATAAGCAGAATCACTGCCCACACAAGCCCTTGCTTCAACATCGATCACTCTCAAAAACACTCAAATTAAATAACTCATAATAAAAATGAAGTTTTGAGATCTTCTCATAGATCATAGTGTATGTGTGTTAAATAAATAATGTATATATTTGGTCGAGTCTGTCTCACGCGCCTTCTTTTATGTGGTGAATTTACTCTATCATAATCATAAATTTAAACGACAAACTTAAACGACAAATAACTCTATCAAATGTCCTACCAGTCATGAACGCAAACGTGAACCATATGCATGTTATGTGGGGATCCACTCTACACACTCAAATAATGTTTTTAGTATTTAAATGACTATTTTACTCCTGTACAAAACTTTAGAAATCAATATAACAAATCAGGGTTATGTGGCATGGCCTACATTTAGATCTTCATATCGTCATCACTCATCCAAGATATTTTGGATCAATTATTTTCTCTCAATCCACTACGTACATTTTTCTCTTCATTTTATGAGACCAATAATTTTACTCTCTAATAAATGAGGTAATTGCTGAAATAATCTAGTAAGTGGGAGACCGTTACAGTTTGATATTTGTAAAAGGGAACGATACGCAAATTGTCCCTGAAAGTGTGTACCGGGTGCACATTTGGTCCCTAAAGTTAAAAGATCATTTAATTCTAAATATTTTTGTGGTTTTCCGTAAATAAATGCTAAAATTTGGCAAAAAATATAATTTTTAAGAGTTTGGCTTGACGACAAACTTAAAACTACATTCCCCATTTCGTTAAACTCCGATTTTGACGATTCAAAATGCTTTGGAAAGCTATTTTCATTTTAGCACTCATGTTTCACTCAATTCACCATTCACTCACTCATGTTTCATATGATTCCATTCGCTCACTCATCTTCCAAAACGGTTCCACGTGGCTATTCCGTCAACTTTTTCGGTCAATCAGTGGTTAGTCAACTATTTATGTCTCTCGTTGACTTTTGTAAGGGCAAAATAGTCATTTCAAGTCTATTAGTTTAAGAACAAAAAACCAAAAAGGAGTAAAATTATAATTATGCCCCCTATTTGTAAGTGCAATCGTTGAGGAGTAAAGAACTAGACGGCAGTATGTATTTAATAATAAAAATATTAATTCGTTAACTTAGCATTATCCAACGATTTGGGGTGAATGATCTATAATCTATAATACTTATAAAAGAGCCAACACCCTTAGGTGTTTCTTCCACATTTTGTCAAGACTATTTTACCCCTTCCCATTCATATATTACTATTAATTTAATTTTTCAATTATATGTATCTTTTAATGAGGAGCTGAAGGGATGGGTACACTATGAAGTAATATCAATGACTATTTGAAAAATGGAAAATTCATCTCAATCAATTGTATCCATTAATTATTGGCCACAACTACATTATTTCATTCGAATGCAAATAACTCAGAGAAGGTGCATCACTACTGTTATTAGTGTTATCATTTCCTAGACATTAATGTAATTAAATGTATTATTTACTGTAATTTTAGGATCATCACTTTGATGAGCCAATTCAACTTTCTTTAATAATAATTATATCAAAATAAAACTAAGTATACATAATCAAATTAAACTAATACAATTTCAATTTTATAGCACATTCAAATACTATATTTTCAATAATCCTTGTGATAATAACAAGATAGATAATTTCAAGAGCCAATAAGAATCACATCTAGAGTATAAGGCTCTCCATTAAATTTATTAATGACATAACCTAAATGCTCAAATAGTTTTTAATATTCCACGAGAGTCTAAAAAATAGGTAAAAGTATTCATACTTATCAAAATAATATTTAGCTCTAAAGATGATAATATGGAGAACTATTTCTTATACATGATTTAATTACAAAATATCAATTGATATTAAGAGATGAAAAATGACAATATGCATATTATGATGAGATCAAAAAGCAATATTTAGACATAAAAGTTGCAAAAATTATTAAATATTTATAAGAGTTCGAATTCGACTATAACAAAAGTTAGAAGTTAAAATTAATAGAAATATCTTCAAAAAATTCAACAATTACTAAAAATAACATTTAGCTTTTAAAACTACACTATATAGTTAGTAATAATGTCAATTAAAAATCTAATTTACAAAAATAATGAGAATAAGTAATGTTTTTGAGAAATAATGACACTCAATAAATGTGTTTTAACACTATATCTTGGAGTTACCTTACTTTTAACATTCCTTTATATCCTTCAATATATGCATATTATGATGAGATCAAAAAGCAATATTTACACATAAAAGTTGCAAAAATTATTAAATATTTATAAGAGTTTGAATTCGACTATAACAAAAGTTAGAAGTTAAAATTAATAGAAATATCTTCAAAAAATTCAACAATTACTAAAAATAACATTTAGCTTTTAAAACTACACTATATAGTTAGTAATAATGTCAATTAAAAATCTAATTTACAAAAATAATGAGAATAAATAATGTTTTTGAGAAATAATGACACTCAATAAATGTGTTTTAACACTATATCTTGGGGTTACCTTACTTTTAACATTCCTTTATATCCTTCAATATATGCATATTATGGAAAAATGAATAATAAATAATTCTCTCTAGGAAAATACTCTCTAGAGCAATATCTCACTAGGATTTTTCCTTAGTGCAAAAAATTCTTTTCCTTTCTCTTTTCGAATTCAAAAGTTCAAATTACATTCATACAAGATCTCTTCCTCTGATCTTTCTTGATTGGTATAGGAGATTGTGTTTTTCCATGTTTATGATAGGCAATCAAATCACGGGATGGACTGCCATTGATTTCGGCTATCCATTATGGTTGATTTTCTTTCCTTTGTATGGGATTTTGGTCAAACTTTTGGACCAACACTGTGTTATAAATAATCGGATCCTTCAAGCATCGAATCACAATTCTACACCTTCCTCTCTTATAGGTACCATTAATCATCGCTTCAAATTGCTATTTTTCTTATTTCTGTTTCCCCAGATTTCTTTTTTGACCATGAATGCCGACGCTTTGAGGAGGTTGGTGGCGGCGACAGAAGAAGAGGAGGAGGAAATTGATCTCCGATTGGAGGAATTTGATTTAATATCGGGGTTGGTTGAGAGTGAGGCTAGCCTCTACGTCAAGGTTTATGGTTTCAACAAAGGTTTTATTAGCCTCCAAGGTTTTCAAACGGCCATGGCTAAGGCTTGGAATTGCACAGATCTCAGTGTCACTCGAGTTGATGGCCCCCTCCTGCATGTTTTTTTCCCCACAATTGAGAAAAGGATTCGTGTTTTCGATGCCGGCCCATGGTGCTTCGATGACAACCTTCTCCTCCTCAAGGAGTGGGTTCGGGGGGCTGACCCAAAAACTCTGGACTTTGTGGAATGTAAATTTTGGGTTCACATTCGAGGATTGGCGAACGAGTTCTACAATAAGGGGATTGCATCCAAATTATTGGGTACTTTCATGAAAGCTGAAGTTGTTGAACTTAGGAGGGATAAGATGGGGAGAAAATTTTTCCGGATTAGGGGTACTCTTAATGTGGAGAAACCGTTGAGGAGACGTATGGGAATTAATGTAGAAGGTAACATTATTAGGGGTGTTATCTCTTATGAGAGGCTGCCAATCATATGCTTCCACTGTGGTTTTATTGGCCATCTTATACGTCAGTGTCCACTTATCCCCGAGGAAGTCGATCCTCGATCTCAAGTAAAGGTGGACAGTGGTATTAAAGCTCCAATGGAGAGGTCATGGGTCATTTGTCGTTTAGATGCTGACTCTGTTCGCGGGGATGAGGATGCCTGGCAGATGCCTCGAGATACATCTACTCTGGCCGATCGGGAGCAAGAGATGGAGCTGTCAAATAGGGCGCCTGAAGATCTGGGGGGAACTGCTGCGGCAATGCCGAGAGTATCATCAGGGGAGTGCCCTGTTGTGAGCACGGAGGACAAGACCGCTCAGCGGTCAAAGGACATTGATTGCGGGCCTAAAATTCCTCCGGGGTTTGAATCCGTAATTACTCCCAAATCAAACGCATTAATTATGGAGGGGGTTACGGGTGCAATGAATTCCATTTACAATAATTGCTCCTTTGACCCGGAGGGAGGCGTTGAATTGGCTGTTGGACCGGCTCCACTCTCTGATGGACCTGACAAAGGTAAAAGGGTAATGGACCCCTTTTACCCTGATTTTGAAGAGGGCGGTAACGCACATGGGCTTCTTCAAACATTGAAATTCTTTGACTTTTCAGCAGCCCAATCTGGTCAGGGGCCCATTCGGATCAATGAACCAAAGCCCAGCCCGGGTCGTGAGCCTAAATGTAGGCTTAAGAGCTCAAAAGCTGCTACTGTTAAAAAAAGACAACATCCCTATGGGAAGGACGTCACGTTGGAGTCTCCTAGAAAGAAGACATCTCTTTCCGATGATGGATTGGATGCCTCCTCCCTTAATTTGGAATCGGCTGAGGCTGTGGAGCAGCCCAGCCGGGAGAAATGAATTGCCTAGTCTGGAACTGTCGGGGATTGGGAAACCCCCGGGCAGTTCGATCTTTGGTGGGACTGGTCAAGTCTCACAAACCTCGTGTAATTTTCTTAATTGAAACCAAGTTGACTATTTCAGAATTTGAATTCCTTAAAAATAAACTCAGATTTCCCAACGGTTTATGTGTGAGTTCCAAAGGCCGTCGGGGTGGTGTGGCGCTTCTATGGAGTCGGGATATAGAGATGGCTATCAAGACATACTCTACACATCATATAGAGGCGCATATTATGGAGGGGGGCGTGGATCAGTGGCGCTTCGTGGGGTTTTACGGCCATCATGAGGCCGGAAAGCGACGACTCTCATGGGATCTGATGCGATACATTAATCACTTTTCTAGCATTCCTACTGTTTTTATTGGTGACTTTAATGAAGTATGTTTTAATTCTGAGTTTGTATCGTCTAGAAGGAGTCGACCGAATTGGCAAATGGCCCAATTCCGTCAAACCTTATATGATTGTGATTTAATAGATATTGGATTTGCGGGGTATCCTTTTACTTGGTGTAATAACTTTATCTCTCCTTTTTCCGTAAGAGCAAGACTCGATCGTGCTCTAGTTAGTTCAAACTGGCAGACCCTCTTTCCCAATTCCTCGCTACAACATTTATCGACGAATACGTCCGATCATCTGCCTCTCTTGCTATGTATCGGGGATAAATCGTCGTCTCAACCGAACCCCAAGCCAAGATTTCGGTTTGAGGCAGGTTGGTGCCTATACGACAGTACTGTTCCAGTGGTGGAGGAATCGTGGGGGAAAAGTGTGGCCTCGGACCCAAGTGTTAAGGTGTTCGAGGGTATTCGAAATACCAGATTGGGTTTTCTTCAATGGAAACGAGAGACACTGGGAAACATCCCAAAGGCCATCAAGGAGAAGCAGGATATGCTGGATAACCTACAGCAGGGGGCCATTACTAACGTCTCTAAAGGCCAGGCATGTGTCCTAGCAAAGGATATTGACCGTTTGCGGGAAACTAATGACATTTATTGGTGCCAAAGATCGAGGAATTTATGGAGGGTTAAGGGAGACCGCAATACAGCGTATTTCCATGCCCTCTCTAATCAAAGGAAGAAGACCAATTGGGTCACTGAATTACAGGATTCCCAAGGGTCTTGGGTAAGAGATTTTGAAGGGATCAAAAGGCTGGCCGAAGAATTTTATACCCACCTGTTTACTTCACAGCAGGGTACGGGTGGGCCCGCCCTGGGCCCGTTTCCGCTCAAGCCACTCTCGGATGCTCAGAAAGACTGGCTTGCCATGCCTTTTACAGAGGATGATATTAAACAAAGCTTGTTCTCGATGAAGGGAACAAAGGCCCCGGGGCCAGATGGAATGTCCCCAATTTTCTTTCAACATTATTGGGGCTCAGTGGGTAAGGACATTGTTGGTATGGGACTTCAGGTACTTAATCGTGGAATTTTTCTTGATAAGATGAATTTCACGCTTATTACGCTCATCCCAAAAGTCCCGAGACCGATTTCTATGATGCAGTTTAGACCGATTGCCTTATGCAACACAAGTGTCAAAATAATTTCAAAGGCATTGGCAAATAGACTGAAACCAATTCTATACTCCATAATATCTGACACACAGAGTGCTTTTTTGCCCGGTCGTTTGATTACGGATAACATTCTCCTTGCGTATGAACTTCATCATACGATCAAGAAGAAAATGTCTGGCTCGGAGGGCTTTATGTCTATTAAACTAGACATGCTGAAAGCATATGATAGAATTGAATGGAGTTTCCTCCGGTTTATGCTTAGGCATATTGGCTTTAGTGATCATTGGATCAGAGTTATTATGCACCATGTCGAATCGGTCACTTATGCTCTCCTGGTCAATGGAGAGCAAACGGGGTTTATTAGACCGGGGCGTGGATTACGTCAAGGTGACCCACTATCCCCTTATCTGTTTATCTTATGCACTGAGGGACTGATTGGGATGCTTAAGGACGCATGCACTAATGGAAGATTGCACGGTATCCGCTATGAGGGGGTGGATCCTATTTCCCACATTATGTTCGCAGATGATACATTGTTGGTGGGAAAAGCGACGGTAGAGGAGGCTGCAACGCTCAAACAGATTCTCAAGACTTATGAGGAGCTCTCGGGCCAACTGGTGAGCACCGAGAAGTCCTCTATCTTGTTTAGCCCTTGTGTTAATAATGATACCAGGAGGAACATCTCGGGATTGTTAGGCATCCCCGAGGTCCTTGACCATGGTAATTATCTAGGTCTCCCGTCCACGATCGGTACCTCCAAGAAAGCGGTTTTCAACTACATTCTTGAGAAGGTGCGTTCGAAGGTGAACGATTGGAAACCTAGACTTCTATCTACTGCAGGGAAGGAAATCTTTATCACTTCGGTGTTACAGGCGATCCCCACCTTTACAATGAGTTGTTTTCGTCTACCTTTATCCCTATGTAAAGAAATTAATACAATTCTGTCTAACTACTGGTGGGGATCGAGTGAAGACGGAAAAAATAAATTACACTGGATTTCTTGGAATACATTGTGTAAAAGCAAAAAAATTGGGGGATTGGGGTTTCGGGATACAAAGAGCTTTAATGAAGCTCTTCTGATGAAACAAGTGTGGCGGCTCGTCAACAATCCTGATTCCTTGCTCGCCCGAGTTTTCAAGGCTCGATATTTCCCTCAGCAGAGTTTTTGGGTCGCATCATTGGGAAGTACTCCAAGTTACGCGTGGCGTAGTATCCTCTCGGTAAGGGACCTCGTAAACAAAGGAACAACATGGGGATTAGCAAATGGACAGGATATCAATGTATGGCAGCAAAATTGGGTACCACATACGGCTTCCAACAAGTTAATTACACCATTTGATCCGGATTTATCACACATGCAAGTTTCAGATTTAATCGACCCAGAAATTGGAGTTTGGAAAATGGACAAGTTGTTAGCCATGTTTTTTCCAGTGGATGTGGAGGGTATTCTCACCATACCACTTAATCATTTGCACAACAGAGACACACCAAAGTGGATAGCAAATAAACAGGGCAAATTTTCGGTAAAATCAGCATACGAATTTATCATGGAACCACAACAGTCAGAAGACCATGCTTCAAACAGCCATGTGGATCCAGACCCAACGTTTGGTCAGATCTGGTCCTTAAAATTGCCTCAAAAAATCAAACACTTTTTGTACAGAGGATGTCTTAACAGATTGGCCACACGAGTTAATTTACACAGAAAGCACATAGATTTAAATCAGCAGTGTCCGTTTTGTAACAAGAATGCAGAGGACGAAGTGCATCTTTTCATACAGTGTGATTTTAGCAAAGAACTCCATGCACTTTTAAAGATGCCATATACAGATCCACACATATATTCATTCAAAGAGCTATTTCAATCAACCATAAAGAGGGTTCCTCCGGACAAATTCAGATTATGGGCAACATGCATGTGGGATTTATGGCACCAAAGGAATAAAATAATCTTTGAAGGAAAGTTCAGAACACCCATGGAGGTAATAAGTTTCGCAACTTACTTTTTGGCGGCCGAGGAAGCTGCTCCGGCTGTAATAATTCGCCTTAAATTATTTAATTAAGTTATAATAATTTGAAATATGTAAAATTTAATTTAGGTTCGATCATTTAGAACTCGTTAAAAATTGTTCGGAGCTCGTATTCGATTCGATAAACGTTTGGACCAGCCTTAACGAGCCAGCCCAAACTAATGGACCAGCCCGCATCAGCTGGCCCAAGTCCAGCGCCTATAAAACCCAGCAGCTAGCCAAACCCTTCTCATTCCTCACGTTTTATTTTCTGCCTTGCCGCTTCCAGCAGCTCACCTTCGAGCAGGTATTTCACAGCCTCCCAGCTCGATTTTAGTCCCGATTTTTGTACAAACTCCATCTTTACATATCACTCTCGTTATTCGGGGCAAAAACGAGGTAAGTACTTCCTTCTATGGTCGAAATTTCCGACTGTTTTGGAGGCTGTTCGAGCAGATTTTTCTGTCCGATTTTGGCAGCTTTAAGTCGCGATTTCTCCCTCGTCCGAGCTCGGAATTGTGCCGTTCTTGACTCGATTTGCATCTAGGAAGATCTCTCTTGAAGTCTAGCACGATATCCAGGTAAGAATATCACTCCTCCTTGTCGAATTTTGGCTGTTTTGTACACTGGTCGGACACCTTCGAATGACCTTCATCCACCCTACTTCAGATACGAAATTAGCTCCCTTCCAAACCGATTTTGCCACGATTCTTTGCCCAGATTTCGTCCTTGCAGATCACTCTAGGGTTCAGCGGCAAAAATAAGGTAATTATTCCCTCCTATGCTCGCGTTTTCTGACTGTTTCGAGGCTCGTTCGAACAGTTTTTCTGTCAGTTTTGTAGCAGATTTTTATGTTGTTTTGCCTCATGTTTGCGAACTTAATTATAACTTGGACATAATTTAAGTATAGTAAAACGTCTATAACACTGTATGATGATGCTAGTATGCCTTGAAACACAATTCCAGGTTCAATAGCTTTGAGTTATGCATGAGAATTGTATGATGATGCTAATATTTCGGCAGATTTCATAGGTTTTGGGAAGGGACTGACTTAGCTGCTGTTTGATGTCTAATTGATGTTAAGTTGATATATAAATGAGGTTTAATCTGCAGTAGGACGTTTGTTTAGGTTAAGAATCGAATTTAGAACCCAAGGCGTGTGATTTTTAGGTTCGACATTGTGTTCTTAAAGATAGGGTTGATATGTATTGATTATGGGTGATTGTTTGATGATAATTGGAGTATAAACATGTATATAAACTGTCTCATGATGATTACTTATGTTTAGAGGTGGACTAAAAATATAAATATTGGAGGTAAGGAGGTTCGATTGATTTGGGGTTTTAACCGATTGGAGCTTAGGGTTTGTAATTGATTTGGTTCGTTAATTATATGTTAAAAAGGGGTTAGATGTTGTATTAGAACTATATGTGGGGTTAGAATGGTGTTTAAGTGTGATTGAATTTATAAGATTTGAATTATAACATTTTCGGGTTGAAATAAAAGGTTAGATTATCGTATTGTGGAATTTTGATTAAGTTAAGGACGAATAATGATTAGACGAGATTAAGAACTTGATTTAGACTTGATAAGGATTAATGAATTGTACTCGGAATGAATATTGGGTTAGTATGAAAGAATTGATCCTAAAATGTAATTATGGATAAGTTTGAGGGCATTAGTGAAAAGACATAAGTATGATATAAGATATGAACTTTAGGGGTTAAGATGAAATATATAAGGGGTGGAACTAATATTAATTGTTTTAAGTGTTGGATTATTAAGTAGGTTATATAAATTGGGTTAAAATTAGAATTTATAAAGTTTAGGGGCTAACATGTAAACTTAGGAGAAGTACAGGATGTTGAAGCAAATTAAATGGTTAGTGGGGCAAATTGGGGCCTAAGGTGTAATTTAAATTGAATTTGGGGTCATAGTGTAATTAATGCAAAAGTTGGGGCAAAGGTGCAATTAAGTATAATTGAGGGGTAAAAGTGTAATTTCACATGAAATAAGGGTTGAATCTTAGAATAAGATAAGTGATTGACTTGGCATTGTATGGGAATAAAGTTTGGATGTTTCCGAGAGTTGACCATAGTGGACTTTGATTTGGTTTGACCAAGTGGGACCCAAGGGTTTTTCCGCCCAAGGGCAAAATCGTCATTTTTCCAAGATTTATCTAAAAGGCCTTGCATATGTATAATAATTAGTGATGTAACTATTACGAGTGGGATGGGGTGTATTTGGAGTAGTAATTGATGTAGAATATTTATATTATATAGGTCCTATTGTGTGAGCGATTCCAGCTCGAGACTCGGGGATTCTATTTACGTGCTGTGCTTGAGGTGAGTTCTTACTCACGTGTTGTTATTTACTCTTGTATGTGTTGTGTGGTAGTGATTGTATACTTGGATACATTGTGATGAGTATTGTTGAGTATTGAGCATCAGTAGAGATGTTAGGGTGGACCTACGGGTCGTATATGTGTTGTGTGTGTTGTCCAGATCCGGCAACGTAGGATTGATGGGGCGCCATGATTGTGATGGGCCCATATGCGGAGTACAGGGGTTTTTTGTGTGATGTTGTGATGTGTGATGGATGAGATGTGTGGATGACGAGATGTGTGATGATTATACGGGTTGGTCTCCCTGCAGGTTGAGCTAGGTAGAGTACTGTACAGTGCGAAAGTCCGGATCCAGAGCATATAGTGTTTGCATTTATGTGATTATTGTTGTTGAGACTATTTATTGTTGATGTTGAGTTCTATTATTGTTGTTCGGTTACTTCATTGCTTTCGCATCACGTATGTGGGGTGGTAGCCACGCGTGAGAAGGATTTCACCAGCTGTCGAGCTGACCCCTTCGGGGACTTATCTTTTCAGGCTAGATCGGCAGAGTTAGTATCTGCATCGTTGAGAGACGGACGGCATTAAGAGTTTCCTCAGTCATCATATTTGGAGTCAAGTCTTTTTACGGATGTTTATTGACTATTTTACCCCTGCGTGGGTTATCAGATGTTGCGTTTTTCTTTACTTCTTATATTATGTGGAGTTTTAGCTTACACCCCGATGGAACTATTTTCGTTACTCTCGTTTGACTCAGTATGGACATTTTCACATTTTTCACTTCCTTTTATTTAAACCACTGTATTTATTTAAAACTGTCTTACTTATCGAGTCATCCATCGAGTGGTGACTCTGGTTTCGGATTTGTTATCGAGCCTAACCTCAGGGGGGGCCCACCTGGGGCGGGTCGTTACAAGTTTGGTATCAGAGCTTAGGTTGTATGATTGTTGGGTCCTATGTGGTATGTGCTTGCCTGATAGTGTGTCTAGGTTATGTGTGGTGTGTCTATAGGAGTCAGCATGCGTATAGGAGTTTTAAGGTGTTATTTTGTTTCGTAGACTGAGGAGAGATGCCGTCAGGTAGAGTATTGACTGTTACGGAATTCGCTTAGATTTTACGTGAGACTTACAATACCTACAAATCGATTAGAAGTAAGTGGGAACAGGATTCGAAGTTGAGAGGGATACGGAAAGTGAGTGGATTTGAAGCACCTTATATGCTTTCGTTT
Source organism: Echium plantagineum (assembly GCA_003412495.2). NCBI lineage: Eukaryota > Viridiplantae > Streptophyta > Magnoliopsida > Boraginales > Boraginaceae > Echium > Echium plantagineum. The sequence goes on along the minus strand of CM016567.1, from coordinate 8,926,076 downwards.
GCTGAGTTTTGAGTTAAGGGAGACGGTATTAGAAATATGTAAGAACTGTTATATCGGGGTTTGACAATTTTAATCGATGATAATGTCGCAGTGGACTTAACGGGATAATATGATACGGTAGTAACTGAGATTCTAGATAAGTTTAGTAAGGGGGAATCAAACAAAATTGTTGGAGTCTAACTTCTCAGCTAGTTGGGAACGATCGGATTTGAAGTCTTTATTTCGTCGGGGGTATAATGAGAGGGAATGTTATTGATGTTCTTATGACACACGGATCCATGGGTGTAGGTAATTGGTCGTGTAGTATGTGTCGAACCTTAAAGGGGAATCGGAAGATATCATTGACCCTAGGATGCTTAGGAGAGCACTTGAATGAGAAGTATCGTTGTGGGGTACATGAGTCGGATATTTTACAATATTATAAAAAATGGGTTTAGTGTAAGGGAGGTGGAAGAACTAAGGCGGCGTATGATGAAATGGTTGGTGAAATGTGTTGTGTCTGGAGATGTGTATCGACGAAAGAAGTAAGATGTTAGAGATAACTACGACGGGTTTTGAATGGATGTAGAGTAACGTAAATGAAGGAATTATCACTGTTAAGGCTAGGAAGCGTGGTGAAGTTGTTAGATACTTGTAAATGTGTATTGAGGAGCCAACTAGAGATTAGGTGAAATCGTGGTGGATTGAAGATAGGTACTCGACTTTTGAACATGAAACTTGAAAATCCTGGATGTACGAATCAGAGATGGATACTATGATAAGGGGTGATAGGATCATATAAGATGGTTCTCCAGAGGGGACGATAGAGAAATGAGGTAGGATGACCTTGTACATGATGACAGCAGTGGATTGAATTCGGAGGAAGGTAAAATTCAGTGTTGTAAGAGATATAGGTGAATTTTGGATAGTGCTGAGTATCCTTGAAGGTCTCACCAGGAAAAAGAGGGTAAATAAAAGTAAGACTTTGAAAGGTGATTGACTGAGGTTCAGATTTCTCTTGGGAGTTGTTGTAGGATATGCGAATTAAGGTTATGGTAAGTTGATGAGAGTATATAAGGCAAGGTTAGAGATAGTACTGGTTGATAAGTGCGTGAATTATAGGTAAAGTTAATAGTATAAATTCTTATAAGGATAAGTTGAAGTGGGTGGTGAAATCATACATATGGAGGACATGTCATTAAGTATGAAGTGGTGTTGGTAATTGATGTGCAATGATATAAAGAAAACATAGACTATAGTTGGAAATTTGTCGTGCAGTCAGGGCTAGAAGATTTTTGGGTTAACATCCAGAGTAGTGCACCAATGCAGAGAGCGAGAGTAATGGATTGGGTATCCTTGTAGTGAGAACGAACTGGTTGTTATGGATTAAGTTGAAAGGAACGATAGTTTTCCTAAGGATGAAATTGAAGGAAAGGATGAATGATAGAAACTTATTGGCACTAATTATGAGATGGAGTTGAGCGGGGATTACTGGGTGGTATATGTAGGGCTTGGATAGATTCTCCTTCAGAAATTCGTAGAAGGACGCAAGACAAGATGGGAACCACAAAATAAAGTAGTAAAGCACAGGAAGTCCAAAGGTTCTATATGTGGGTGATGAATCATTGTTGGGTGCAAAAGGATGACAAATCGTACGGTTATCAGGTAGGTTGGAAGAAGGTAGGAGGGTTAAGGTTAACCAAATCAATGGAAGTAGTATGGGTGGATAAAGATGTCGGTGGTTGTGTGACTGCGAGGGGTGAAATATTCTATAACCTAAGCGGGGATATTACACATGTGGAAAATTTGGATGCCAAAGATGAGGTATTGGGAACAAACGACTAAGCTTGATAACTGGTTATGGCAGGATTAACAGATGGAAGTATCAACGTATGGAAAAAGTATGGTGAAAGTACTTATATAATATTTCTGTGACGTCTCACATATTAGGAGTGAGTGTATAGTATGTTTGGGGGTCACCTAAAGTGAGACCACATTTTAATGAGTACGAATAATGGATATGATATATGATAAATTCGGAAAATACGAGTATTGTTGGGGATATAATAGTGATGATTGAACATTGTATGAGTTAATGATTTAAGGGTTTACATGGTTGATTAATTATGATGACCTTAAAGGAGAAATATCGATATATGCACTAAAAACATGTGTGGTGATTGATAATTAAACCACTTGGGTGTATTTAGAGGTTATAAATGATATGTGGGGTGCATATGAGGATAAGAGGTATGATTGAGTTGACCGCAATAAGGAGTGAGATGGAACTATTATGAAACAACCAATATGATAAACTCGATAGTTTTAAAACAAACTGGTGTTTAATTGATGGAATACTATTCACTATGAGTGTTAAGGCGAGATGCGTCTTGAGTGCAGTATGTTAGTAATCGATAGGGTGAGTTGCAATAAGCGGAAGGTGATATATGAGATACGAGTTTAATGGTCGGAGAAATTAAACTCGTATTAAAGAATGAGAAGGTATTATAACGATCAATATGGTAGCAGTGATATCACTTTGTGGAGTTGATAGTTATTTTTATTATTGTGATGTAATCGTGGGATATGTGATTCATGAGGTGGATATCGAAATATTGTGGCCTTGTTGTTAAGAACGAAACTGATGGTGATAATATTACGTGGAGGTATACTTATGGTGTTTTAGATTAGGCAACAAGGAATACGTTGTCATAATGGGACGGATGAAGTAGATGATGCTTTATAATGAAATGGTGGTTTCGTGAGCTGGTAAAGCTGATCATGGGTTGCGGGGTCAAATGTGTTGTTGACACCTTGAGGGGTTTGTAAATAAAAGATATCACAACAGGCGATGGCAACATATGGATATTAGCATAGTTGGTGGGTTTAGACTGATATGGAATTATGAGAAGGTATTATTAAGAACATGTAATGGTATGAGGTCTGGTGTGTAGAGAAGGTTATTGACATTATGGTAATTAACAGTGCGATATGTGCTAGTGAGATGGGAAAACTAAAATATTTTGGTTTATGGTCATGAAGGAAAATTGTGGCGAGGATATCCTAAGGTGAAGAATAAGATGTTCATATTAATGGCGAAACTGAGATATGATTGAGGTCGGTGTGTAGATGTATAGTGAATAGAGGGTTTTACACATTGTATTTCATCTATAAGCAAGTGTTGGTGACTATGCACGATATATTACGAGGAGCAGATATCGATATTCGATTAATGATGTTGAGATGGAGTGAATATATATATATTAATTATGTTGGTCATGTGATAAGGGTGCTTATGGGAGTTCTTGAGGGTACTGAGATGGGTTGTTTCATACGTAGTGTACATACATGAGATTATTATACTACATACATAAAGAGTAGTTGTGGCGAGTGTTTGAGGAGTTGATTGATAAGTGTGGGGATATATATTTATAACGTGTGAGATCTAAGGCTTCATAGGGGATAAAGAGACCTTATAATTGACATAATCGAGAGAATGGTTATTTTAAATAATGGAGATGGGGTGACCGGTGATTATTCAGATGATGGATTTGTATGTCGCTAAGGTGGTTATGTGTTGAATGGTAATGTGTTGTTTGCGCCTGAAGACTTTAGTTTGATTTAAATTTCGAGGACGAAATTTCTTTAAGGAGGGTAGATTGTAATAATTCGCCTTAAATTATTTAATTAAGTTATAATAATTTGAAATATGTAAAATTTAATTTAGGTTCGATCATTTAGAACTCGTTAAAAATTGTTCGGAGCTCGTATTCGATTCGATAAACGTTTGGACCAGCCTTAACGAGCCAGCCCAAACTAATGGACCAGCCCGCATCAGCTGGCCCAAGTCCAGCGCCTATAAAACCCAGCAGCTAGCCAAACCCTTCTCATTCCTCACGTTTTATTTTCTGCCTTGCCGCTTCCAGCAGCTCACCTTCGAGCAGGTATTTCACAGCCTCCCAGCTCGATTTTAGTCCCGATTTTTGTACAAACTCCATCTTTACATATCACTCTCGTTATTCGGGGCAAAAACGAGGTAAGTACTTCCTTCTATGGTCGAAATTTCCGACTGTTTTGGAGGCTGTTCGAGCAGATTTTTCTGTCCGATTTTGGCAGCTTTAAGTCGCGATTTCTCCCTCGTCCGAGCTCGGAATTGTGCCGTTCTTGACTCGATTTGCATCTAGGAAGATCTCTCTTGAAGTCTAGCACGATATCCAGGTAAGAATATCACTCCTCCTTGTCGAATTTTGGCTGTTTTGTACACTGGTCGGACACCTTCGAATGACCTTCATCCACCCTACTTCAGATACGAAATTAGCTCCCTTCCAAACCGATTTTGCCACGATTCTTTGCCCAGATTTCGTCCTTGCAGATCACTCTAGGGTTCAGCGGCAAAAATAAGGTAATTATTCCCTCCTATGCTCGCGTTTTCTGACTGTTTCGAGGCTCGTTCGAACAGTTTTTCTGTCAGTTTTGTAGCAGATTTTTATGTTGTTTTGCCTCATGTTTGCGAACTTAATTATAACTTGGACATAATTTAAGTATAGTAAAACGTCTATAACACTGTATGATGATGCTAGTATGCCTTGAAACACAATTCCAGGTTCAATAGCTTTGAGTTATGCATGAGAATTGTATGATGATGCTAATATTTCGGCAGATTTCATAGGTTTTGGGAAGGGACTGACTTAGCTGCTGTTTGATGTCTAATTGATGTTAAGTTGATATATAAATGAGGTTTAATCTGCAGTAGGACGTTTGTTTAGGTTAAGAATCGAATTTAGAACCCAAGGCGTGTGATTTTTAGGTTCGACATTGTGTTCTTAAAGATAGGGTTGATATGTATTGATTATGGGTGATTGTTTGATGATAATTGGAGTATAAACATGTATATAAACTGTCTCATGATGATTACTTATGTTTAGAGGTGGACTAAAAATATAAATATTGGAGGTAAGGAGGTTCGATTGATTTGGGGTTTTAACCGATTGGAGCTTAGGGTTTGTAATTGATTTGGTTCGTTAATTATATGTTAAAAAGGGGTTAGATGTTGTATTAGAACTATATGTGGGGTTAGAATGGTGTTTAAGTGTGATTGAATTTATAAGATTTGAATTATAACATTTTTGGGTTGAAATAAAAGGTTAGATTATCGTATTGTGGAATTTTGATTAAGTTAAGGACGAATAATGATTAGACGAGATTAAGAACTTGATTTAGACTTGATAAGGATTAATGAATTGTACTCGGAATGAATATTGGGTTAGTATGAAAGAATTGATCCTAAAATGTAATTATGGATAAGTTTGAGGGCATTAGTGAAAAGACATAAGTATGATATAAGATATGAACTTTAGGGGTTAAGATGAAATATATAAGGGGTGGAACTAATATTAATTGTTTTAAGTGTTGGATTATTAAGTAGGTTATATAAATTGGGTTAAAATTAGAATTTATAAAGTTTAGGGGCTAACATGTAAACTTAGGAGAAGTACAGGATGTTGAAGCAAATTAAATGGTTAGTGGGGCAAATTGGGGCCTAAGGTGTAATTTAAATTGAATTTGGGGTCATAGTGTAATTAATGCAAAAGTTGGGGCAAAGGTGCAATTAAGTATAATTGAGGGGTAAAAGTGTAATTTCACATGAAATAAGGGTTGAATCTTAGAATAAGATAAGTGATTGACTTGGCATTGTATGGGAATAAAGTTTGGATGTTTCCGAGAGTTGACCATAGTGGACTTTGATTTGGTTTGACCAAGTGGGACCCAAGGGTTTTTCCGCCCAAGGGCAAAATCGTCATTTTTCCAAGATTTATCTAAAAGGCCTTGCATATGTATAATAATTAGTGATGTAACTATTACGAGTGGGATGGGGTGTATTTGGAGTAGTAATTGATGTAGAATATTTATATTATATAGGTCCTATTGTGTGAGCGATTCCAGCTCGAGACTCGGGGATTCTATTTACGTGCTGTGCTTGAGGTGAGTTCTTACTCACGTGTTGTTATTTACTCTTGTATGTGTTGTGTGGTAGTGATTGTATACTTGGATACATTGTGATGAGTATTGTTGAGTATTGAGCATCAGTAGAGATGTTAGGGTGGACCTACGGGTCGTATATGTGTTGTGTGTGTTGTCCAGATCCGGCAACGTAGGATTGATGGGGCGCCATGATTGTGATGGGCCCATATGCGGAGTACAGGGGTTTTTTGTGTGATGTTGTGATGTGTGATGGATGAGATGTGTGGATGACGAGATGTGTGATGATTATACGGGTTGGTCTCCCTGCAGGTTGAGCTAGGTAGAGTACTGTACAGTGCGAAAGTCCGGATCCAGAGCATATAGTGTTTGCATTTATGTGATTATTGTTGTTGAGACTATTTATTGTTGATGTTGAGTTCTATTATTGTTGTTCGGTTACTTCATTGCTTTCGCATCACGTATGTGGGGTGGTAGCCACGCGTGAGAAGGATTTCACCAGCTGTCGAGCTGACCCCTTCGGGGACTTATCTTTTCAGGCTAGATCGGCAGAGTTAGTATCTGCATCGTTGAGAGACGGACGGCATTAAGAGTTTCCTCAGTCATCATATTTGGAGTCAAGTCTTTTTACGGATGTTTATTGACTATTTTACCCCTGCGTGGGTTATCAGATGTTGCGTTTTTCTTTACTTCTTATATTATGTGGAGTTTTAGCTTACACCCCGATGGAACTATTTTCGTTACTCTCGTTTGACTCAGTATGGACATTTTCACATTTTTCACTTCCTTTTATTTAAACCACTGTATTTATTTAAAACTGTCTTACTTATCGAGTCATCCATCGAGTGGTGACTCTGGTTTCGGATTTGTTATCGAGCCTAACCTCAGGGGGGGCCCACCTGGGGCGGGTCGTTACAAGTTTGGTATCAGAGCTTAGGTTGTATGATTGTTGGGTCCTATGTGGTATGTGCTTGCCTGATAGTGTGTCTAGGTTATGTGTGGTGTGTCTATAGGAGTCAGCATGCGTATAGGAGTTTTAAGGTGTTATTTTGTTTCGTAGACTGAGGAGAGATGCCGTCAGGTAGAGTATTGACTGTTACGGAATTCGCTTAGATTTTACGTGAGACTTACAATACCTACAAATCGATTAGAAGTAAGTGGGAACAGGATTCGAAGTTGAGAGGGATACGGAAAGTGAGTGGATTTGAAGCACCTTATATGCTTTCGTTTGCTGAGTTTTGAGTTAAGGGAGACGGTATTAGAAATATGTAAGAACTGTTATATCGGGGTTTGACAATTTTAATCGATGATAATGTCGCAGTGGACTTAACGGGATAATATGATACGGTAGTAACTGAGATTCTAGATAAGTTTAGTAAGGGGGAATCAAACAAAATTGTTGGAGTCTAACTTCTCAGCTAGTTGGGAACGATCGGATTTGAAGTCTTTATTTCGTCGGGGGTATAATGAGAGGGAATGTTATTGATGTTCTTATGACACACGGATCCATGGGTGTAGGTAATTGGTCGTGTAGTATGTGTCGAACCTTAAAGGGGAATCGGAAGATATCATTGACCCTAGGATGCTTAGGAGAGCACTTGAATGAGAAGTATCGTTGTGGGGTACATGAGTCGGATATTTTACAATATTATAAAAAATGGGTTTAGTGTAAGGGAGGTGGAAGAACTAAGGCGGCGTATGATGAAATGGTTGGTGAAATGTGTTGTGTCTGGAGATGTGTATCGACGAAAGAAGTAAGATGTTAGAGATAACTACGACGGGTTTTGAATGGATGTAGAGTAACGTAAATGAAGGAATTATCACTGTTAAGGCTAGGAAGCGTGGTGAAGTTGTTAGATACTTGTAAATGTGTATTGAGGAGCCAACTTGAGATTAGGTGAAATCGTGGTGGATTGAAGATAGGTACTCGACTTTTGAACATGAAACTTGAAAATCCTGGATGTACGAATCAGAGATGGATACTATGATAAGGGGTGATAGGATCATATAAGATGGTTCTCCAGAGGGGACGATAGAGAAATGAGGTAGGATGACCTTGTACATGATGACAGCAGTGGATTGAATTCGGAGGAAGGTAAAATTCAGTGTTGTAAGAGATATAGGTGAATTTTGGATAATGCTGAGTATCCTTGAAGGTCTCACCAGGAAAAAGAGGGTAAATAAAAGTAAGACTTTGAAAGGTGATTGACTGAGGTTCAGATTTCTCTTGGGAGTTGTTGTAGGATATGCGAATTAAGGTTATGGTAAGTTGATGAGAGTATATAAGGCAAGGTTAGAGATAGTACTGGTTGATAAGTGCGTGAATTATAGGTAAAGTTAATAGTATAAATTCTTATAAGGATAAGTTGAAGTGGGTGGTGAAATCATACATATGGAGGACATGTCATTAAGTATGAAGTGGTGTTGGTAATTGATGTGCAATGATATAAAGAAAACATAGACTATAGTTGGAAATTTGTCGTGCAGTCAGGGCTAGAAGATTTTTGGGTTAACATCCAGAGTAGTGCACCAATGCAGAGAGCGAGAGTAATGGATTGGGTATCCTTGTAGTGAGAACGAACTGGTTGTTATGGATTAAGTTGAAAGGAACGATAGTTTTCCTAAGGATGAAATTGAAGGAAAGGATGAATGATAGAAACTTATTGGCACTAATTATGAGATGGAGTTGAGCGGGGATTACTGGGTGGTATATGTAGGGCTTGGATAGATTCTCCTTCAGAAATTCGTAGAAGGACGCAAGACAAGATGGGAACCACAAAATAAAGTAGTAAAGCACAGGAAGTCCAAAGGTTCTATATGTGGGTGATGAATCATTGTTGGGTGCAAAAGGATGACAAATCGTACGGTTATCAGGTAGGTTGGAAGAAGGTAGGAGGGTTAAGGTTAACCAAATCAATGGAAGTAGTATGGGTGGATAAAGATGTCGGTGGTTGTGTGACTGCGAGGGGTGAAATATTCTATAACCTAAGCGGGGATATTACACATGTGGAAAATTTGGATGCCAAAGATGAGGTATTGGGAACAAACGACTAAGCTTGATAACTGGTTATGGCAGGATTAACAGATGGAAGTATCAACGTATGGAAAAAGTATGGTGAAAGTACTTATATAATATTTCTGTGACGTCTCACATATTAGGAGTGAGTGTATAGTATGTTTGGGGGTCACCTAAAGTGAGACCACATTTTAATGAGTACGAATAATGGATATGATATATGATAAATTCGGAAAATACGAGTATTGTTGGGGATATAATAGTGATGATTGAACATTGTATGAGTTAATGATTTAAGGGTTTACATGGTTGATTAATTATGATGACCTTAAAGGAGAAATATCGATATATGCACTAAAAACATGTGTGGTGATTGATAATTAAACCACTTGGGTGTATTTAGAGGTTATAAATGATATGTGGGGTGCATATGAGGATAAGAGGTATGATTGAGTTGACCGCAATAAGGAGTGAGATGGAACTATTATGAAACAACCAATATGATAAACTCGATAGTTTTAAAACAAACTGGTGTTTAATTGATGGAATACTATTCACTATGAGTGTTAAGGCGAGATGCGTCTTGAGTGCAGTATGTTAGTAATCGATAGGGTGAGTTGCAATAAGCGGAAGGTGATATATGAGATACGAGTTTAATGGTCGGAGAAATTAAACTCGTATTAAAGAATGAGAAGGTATTATAACGATCAATATGGTAGCAGTGATATCACTTTGTGGAGTTGATAGTTATTTTTATTATTGTGATGTAATCGTGGGATATGTGATTCATGAGGTGGATATCGAAATATTGTGGCCTTGTTGTTAAGAACGAAACTGATGGTGATAATATTACGTGGAGGTATACTTATGGTGTTTTAGATTAGGCAACAAGGAATACGTTGTCATAATGGGACGGATGAAGTAGATGATGCTTTATAATGAAATGGTGGTTTCGTGAGCTGGTAAAGCTGATCATGGGTTGCGGGGTCAAATGTGTTGTTGACACCTTGAGGGGTTTGTAAATAAAAGATATCACAACAGGCGATGGCAACATATGGATATTAGCATAGTTGGTGGGTTTAGACTGATATGGAATTATGAGAAGGTATTATTAAGAACATGTAATGGTATGAGGTCTGGTGTGTAGAGAAGGTTATTGACATTATGGTAATTAACAGTGCGATATGTGCTAGTGAGATGGGAAAACTAAAATATTTTGGTTTATGGTCATGAAGGAAAATTGTGGCGAGGATATCCTAAGGTGAAGAATAAGATGTTCATATTAATGGCGAAACTGAGATATGATTGAGGTCGGTGTGTAGATGTATAGTGAATAGAGGGTTTTACACATTGTATTTCATCTATAAGCAAGTGTTGGTGACTATGCACGATATATTACGAGGAGCAGATATCGATATTCGATTAATGATGTTGAGATGGAGTGAATATATATATATTAATTATGTTGGTCATGTGATAAGGGTGCTTATGGGAGTTCTTGAGGGTACTGAGATGGGTTGTTTCATACGTAGTGTACATACATGAGATTATTATACTACATACATAAAGAGTAGTTGTGGCGAGTGTTTGAGGAGTTGATTGATAAGTGTGGGGATATATATTTATAACGTGTGAGATCTAAGGCTTCATAGGGGATAAAGAGACCTTATAATTGACATAATCGAGAGAATGGTTATTTTAAATAATGGAGATGGGGTGACCGGTGATTATTCAGATGATGGATTTGTATGTCGCTAAGGTGGTTATGTGTTGAATGGTAATGTGTTGTTTGCGCCTGAAGACTTTAGTTTGATTTAAATTTCGAGGACGAAATTTCTTTAAGGAGGGTAGATTGTAATAATTCGCCTTAAATTATTTAATTAAGTTATAATAATTTGAAATATGTAAAATTTAATTTAGGTTCGATCATTTAGAACTCGTTAAAAATTGTTCGGAGCTCGTATTCGATTCGATAAACGTTTGGACCAGCCTTAACGAGCCAGCCCAAACTAATGGACCAGCCCGCATCAGCTGGCCCAAGTCCAGCGCCTATAAAACCCAGCAGCTAGCCAAACCCTTCTCATTCCTCACGTTTTATTTTCTGCCTTGCCGCTTCCAGCAGCTCACCTTCGAGCAGGTATTTCACAGCCTCCCAGCTCGATTTTAGTCCCGATTTTTGTACAAACTCCATCTTTACATATCACTCTCGTTATTCGGGGCAAAAACGAGGTAAGTACTTCCTTCTATGGTCGAAATTTCCGACTGTTTTGGAGGCTGTTCGAGCAGATTTTTCTGTCCGATTTTGGCAGCTTTAAGTCGCGATTTCTCCCTCGTCCGAGCTCGGAATTGTGCCGTTCTTGACTCGATTTGCATCTAGGAAGATCTCTCTTGAAGTCTAGCACGATATCCAGGTAAGAATATCACTCCTCCTTGTCGAATTTTGGCTGTTTTGTACACTGGTCGGACACCTTCGAATGACCTTCATCCACCCTACTTCAGATACGAAATTAGCTCCCTTCCAAACCGATTTTGCCACGATTCTTTGCCCAGATTTCGTCCTTGCAGATCACTCTAGGGTTCAGCGGCAAAAATAAGGTAATTATTCCCTCCTATGCTCGCGTTTTCTGACTGTTTCGAGGCTCGTTCGAACAGTTTTTCTGTCAGTTTTGTAGCAGATTTTTATGTTGTTTTGCCTCATGTTTGCGAACTTAATTATAACTTGGACATAATTTAAGTATAGTAAAACGTCTATAACACTGTATGATGATGCTAGTATGCCTTGAAACACAATTCCAGGTTCAATAGCTTTGAGTTATGCATGAGAATTGTATGATGATGCTAATATTTCGGCAGATTTCATAGGTTTTGGGAAGGGACTGACTTAGCTGCTGTTTGATGTCTAATTGATGTTAAGTTGATATATAAATGAGGTTTAATCTGCAGTAGGACGTTTGTTTAGGTTAAGAATCGAATTTAGAACCCAAGGCGTGTGATTTTTAGGTTCGACATTGTGTTCTTAAAGATAGGGTTGATATGTATTGATTATGGGTGATTGTTTGATGATAATTGGAGTATAAACATGTATATAAACTGTCTCATGATGATTACTTATGTTTAGAGGTGGACTAAAAATATAAATATTGGAGGTAAGGAGGTTCGATTGATTTGGGGTTTTAACCGATTGGAGCTTAGGGTTTGTAATTGATTTGGTTCGTTAATTATATGTTAAAAAGGGGTTAGATGTTGTATTAGAACTATATGTGGGGTTAGAATGGTGTTTAAGTGTGATTGAATTTATAAGATTTGAATTATAACATTTTCGGGTTGAAATAAAAGGTTAGATTATCGTATTGTGGAATTTTGATTAAGTTAAGGACGAATAATGATTAGACGAGATTAAGAACTTGATTTAGACTTGATAAGGATTAATGAATTGTACTCGGAATGAATATTGGGTTAGTATGAAAGAATTGATCCTAAAATGTAATTATGGATAAGTTTGAGGGCATTAGTGAAAAGACATAAGTATGATATAAGATATGAACTTTAGGGGTTAAGATGAAATATATAAGGGGTGGAACTAATATTAATTGTTTTAAGTGTTGGATTATTAAGTAGGTTATATAAATTGGGTTAAAATTAGAATTTATAAAGTTTAGGGGCTAACATGTAAACTTAGGAGAAGTACAGGATGTTGAAGCAAATTAAATGGTTAGTGGGGCAAATTGGGGCCTAAGGTGTAATTTAAATTGAATTTGGGGTCATAGTGTAATTAATGCAAAAGTTGGGGCAAAGGTGCAATTAAGTATAATTGAGGGGTAAAAGTGTAATTTCACATGAAATAAGGGTTGAATCTTAGAATAAGATAAGTGATTGACTTGGCATTGTATGGGAATAAAGTTTGGATGTTTCCGAGAGTTGACCATAGTGGACTTTGATTTGGTTTGACCAAGTGGGACCCAAGGGTTTTTCCGCCCAAGGGCAAAATCGTCATTTTTCCAAGATTTATCTAAAAGGCCTTGCATATGTATAATAATTAGTGATGTAACTATTACGAGTGGGATGGGGTGTATTTGGAGTAGTAATTGATGTAGAATATTTATATTATATAGGTCCTATTGTGTGAGCGATTCCAGCTCGAGACTCGGGGATTCTATTTACGTGCTGTGCTTGAGGTGAGTTCTTACTCACGTGTTGTTATTTACTCTTGTATGTGTTGTGTGGTAGTGATTGTATACTTGGATACATTGTGATGAGTATTGTTGAGTATTGAGCATCAGTAGAGATGTTAGGGTGGACCTACGGGTCGTATATGTGTTGTGTGTGTTGTCCAGATCCGGCAACGTAGGATTGATGGGGCGCCATGATTGTGATGGGCCCATATGCGGAGTACAGGGGTTTTTTGTGTGATGTTGTGATGTGTGATGGATGAGATGTGTGGATGACGAGATGTGTGATGATTATACGGGTTGGTCTCCCTGCAGGTTGAGCTAGGTAGAGTACTGTACAGTGCGAAAGTCCGGATCCAGAGCATATAGTGTTTGCATTTATGTGATTATTGTTGTTGAGACTATTTATTGTTGATGTTGAGTTCTATTATTGTTGTTCGGTTACTTCATTGCTTTCGCATCACGTATGTGGGGTGGTAGCCACGCGTGAGAAGGATTTCACCAGCTGTCGAGCTGACCCCTTCGGGGACTTATCTTTTCAGGCTAGATCGGCAGAGTTAGTATCTGCATCGTTGAGAGACGGACGGCATTAAGAGTTTCCTCAGTCATCATATTTGGAGTCAAGTCTTTTTACGGATGTTTATTGACTATTTTACCCCTGCGTGGGTTATCAGATGTTGCGTTTTTCTTTACTTCTTATATTATGTGGAGTTTTAGCTTACACCCCGATGGAACTATTTTCGTTACTCTCGTTTGACTCAGTATGGACATTTTCACATTTTTCACTTCCTTTTATTTAAACCACTGTATTTATTTAAAACTGTCTTACTTATCGAGTCATCCATCGAGTGGTGACTCTGGTTTCGGATTTGTTATCGAGCCTAACCTCAGGGGGGGCCCACCTGGGGCGGGTCGTTACACCGGCCCTCATCCACGCTCCATGTCCGGTTGTCTGAGGACGACCCATATCGACGTCTCCCGGAGGGAAACACTCAGATCGGCCATGAATCGGCTCCCCTCTTCACTGGATCTCCAGCAACGGGGGCGCGATAGGTCGGCGAGGGACAGGAGGCATGTAAGGTAAAGAATGGACATTAGAAAATACAGAGTAGAGGTACGAAATAGAGAAGGAGCAACTAAACTTACATATAGGTGACAGAGGCAACAGATCGAGCTTCAACATGGCCACGGCACGCCTCCGACGACTCCCTGAGGGGAAACTCTCAGATCGACCTTTTTGGCTGCATCATCATCGGTCTCCGGCAACGGGGAGAGGTAGGGCGGCATGGGACGGATACGTATAAAAGGGAGGGCCTAGAGGAGGGTCGAAGAGTCGAAGCAAATAGGAGGCAGAGTATTGAATCTGCCATGTCTGCTTGGGGTAGACTCATCATTAAGTGGAGTCTTTATTCAAGAATAGAAGATGAAGAGTTATAAGAGAGAGTGAAGAGAAGAGTTAAGGAAGCTGCGCAGCACTTAATGAAGGAGAATGGCTCTTGGAAAGCCTTTATAGTTCTAGGTTTAGGGTTAGGTTTTTAGTTGTGGGCCTTATTAATATGGGCTGGTCTGTTTAAGAAATCAGCCACATTGTAATGCTCGAGCCTTGAAGCTTGAACCATTGTGTATGTCATTGTTTCGTTCGGGTTTTTAATATATCGCTAATTATCAAAAAAAAAAATATATGCATATTATGATGAGATCAAAAAGCAATATTTAGACATAAAAGTTGCAAAAATTATTAAATATTTATAAGAGTTCGAATTCGACTATAACAAAAGTTAGAAGTTAAAATTAATAGAAATATCTTCAAAAAATTCAACAAATACTAAAAATAACATTTAGCTTTTAAAACTACACTATATAGTTAGTAATAATGTCAATTAAAAATCTAATTTACAAAAATAATGAGAATAAATAATGTTTTTGAGAAATATTGACACTCAATAAATGTGTTTTAACACTATATCTTGGAGTTACCTTACTTTTAACATTCCTTTATATCCTTCAATCTATTATCATTTTTTCTTGTCTTTCATCTAAAGTAAATTCATCTTTTTTGTTTGAGCACTTCACTTTTTCATTTTCATTAACATCAATGATTAAGAAAAAAAAAATCATATTTGCACAAATTCTCTATTGTTTATCAACTAACATCGTTTTTATCTACAGGTTCGGACATACAATGTACAATCGAACAATCATCAGGAATATTGGTTTGTTGTTGAGACTTCTCAATGTAAGATTTCCTTTATATTATAGTTCTTTACTTTACTTTTATGAATTATCGTTAGTTCATTCACAATAAACACTGAAAATATGATCAATATACTAAGATTAATAGATCCATATATAAAACAAAAAATACATTCATATAATATTATTTAATTATTAAACTTGGATGAGATATGTAAAATTAACTTATGACTTTTATATTCTTTCTATATAAATTTATTTATGCATGAAATAATAATATGTCTTCTATTGATATATAATACTCAATAAGAATATTATGAAAATATTTCTTTAATGTTATCGTAAGCTCAATCTACATATAATATTATTTTAAATTTTGTAAGAGTGTTCTTTTATTATATATTAAAACGATATATATACATTACATATATATATGTATATATGATGAAATTATAAGGATCAAAAGTCAAATTCAAAAATTAAAATTGTTATTACTAAAATATAAATTAAATTCATATAAGTTAATAAAAATTACTCTCTCCATCCCTTTTTAATAGAGCCATTTTGACTCTGGGTCAAACTTCGAAAGTTTTGACCGTAAACTTTTATTAATTGATAAGGAATAAATATAGTCATATGGGATCTTGTGAGATTCGTCTTAGTATATATTTTTGAAATATCAAGTTCTTATAATTTTTACACTTGTAAAATTAAAAATATTTATGTTTTAAGTCGTGTCTTGGAGACCGTAAAAAAGTAGATGGGTCTATCATTTAGCGATGGAAGGAGTAAATGTTTGGGTTAATTTGCGAAATTATATATGACCCTTTAGTTTCTTTTAGAATCGACATATACAACTTTTTCATTGTAAATTATTTAATTCACTGTTTCTTTATAAGATTTTTCAATCATATGATTGATACTCAAATAAGGCTAAAATATGTATTTGTATGTATTTATATATGACTTATATGCAATATATTCAATTTTGTATAATATATAACTGACATATGAGTGTCAACTATGTAAATTGTAAAAAAAGTTAGATTCATAATTTATTTTAGCAAAAGTAGTCATCAAACCATATAAATCTCACAATTGGTTCAAAAAATTATTACCATTACATATCTAATTCTATTTGAATTTTGATCCTTACAATTTCATGCTTAATATATATTTTATTCGTGATTTGTTTTAGGAAAAGTAGTCATCAAGTTGTATTAAAGTTATTATTGAAAACGGAGCTATTCGGTTATTTATAATTTCAAACCTTGTTGACAATTTAGCTCATATGTACTGTAATGTTACTTAGAAATTTATTGTAATAGTTAAGTGTAATACCATCACATTCATACTCCCATCGCTAATTTATATATAAAAAACAATTGTATTAAGTTATTATTAAAATATTAGTTTCAACTATAGATTCAACTATATGTGAATGTATTAAAACCCTTATATTTTAGTGTAATAATGTTTGTATTATTTTAGTATTAAAAAACATATTGATGACATCAAATTTGATTTTTTACATTCTTTTTATATCAATGTCATAGTTCTTTTCATTATAGAAGATCAATTTAAAATCAAAAATAAGAAGAACGATTATATTGATTAACTATCTTTTTTATACGAATAAAACATCAAGATAACTGTTTTACAAGAGAACTATCTAAGAGAAGCGTTATCGAATCACTTATATTTCTTTATGAATAGATATTTGAAGAAATAATAACAGTCGATTAGATGAAGTTCTTATAATCCTGATATTATCTAAGGCCCAAAACATGTTATGTAACTTCGTCTTAGTGTGTCTCAATCTCATAATCTTTTTTCAAAGATGAATTGCAAAATCTTTGGTATGTACTTTTGTATGGCTTGTTGAAATTATAGTCAATTACTATTTTTATATATTGCACATATGCATCATCACATATGTTATATAATGTAGTTATTTAGTATTACGTAGAAAATACACTAAGTAATCTTTTATGGATAATATTATTTGATTTAAAATCATCATCTATATATACTACAAATAGATAGATATAGTTGAAAAAATATTAATTATTTTAGTTAGTAACAAAGTCACTGTTAAAAGAGAGGTTCTTATGTAAATGATTTCTTTATTATATTTTTAAATTTAGATATTTTTGCTTAACTTTATATATTTACTGCAACGATAACCCAGTAGTGGTAATATAATATTTCATAGTATTTCTCAGTCATCTATTAGTGATGAAAAACTATAACATTTGAAGTGTTTATCATGTGAGATAATTTTCATTCTCTTTTATTAAATCGTTATCAATGAATTATCTACATATGGAGAATTTTAATAATAAGCTATAACGTATACGAGAGTGCATGTAGTCTGTGAGATATTTTTATTGGTATATAGTATATCAATTATCCATATATGGATATCTTTAATTAAGTATACCAATACTATAGTACTCTTAAGTATATCAATATTATATTACTTTATGCATAAGTAAATGTCCTTTTTAAATTCATTATTATTTGGTAAAATATTTATAATGGTTGTACACTTGTGTTTGTTAATTACTATAAATCAATCATGTGCAATGGTATAATTTCCCTTTTTTTTTATGTTTTCTTCTAGGAAGTTACAAATTGCACATGAACTGACATTGAACTCGATTAATGTGAAAAGTTACACATCCATATAAATTTTGATACATGTAGTATATGTCGTTAACAATTTATTCAAAAATTTATCACGTGCAACGCACGTAACATAATACTAGTTTCAAAGAAAATGAGGGGAATATGTTAACCTATATTAATCTTGAATTTATTAATTTTTTTATTCCAACCGAGGTGAATGATAATTTTCACTTAAATTCACCCCAATTCAAACTGACCATCAACAATAGCTACTAATGAAGAAGTTTGGTGTTACTTAGTATCTAGACATCCCAATCTAACCATATCAATTACCATCACAAAGGTTCAATATTCTACGACATGTATAGAGCTAATTTGAAGTTAGGGTTGTTAAAACAATGAACTAGGCACAATGTTCAATTCCAATCCTTCGACTACAAAAGCTTTGATTCAACAACAAAGGGTACTTGAGCAGATACATAAGATCTGGTTATATGTTATGATTCTCAAAATTCTTAGATGTGTTTATAACTAGAAAAGCATATTCAGTCTATTCGACATCATAAGTTTGTTAAGAGATCTGGACAACATATAAGATATGAACTTGGAAAGAAGTTAACTCACTAAAAATAATACTCCCTCCCGTCCCTAAAAGATTGATACATTTTGACTTTTAACGGTCAACAAAATACAATTTAAAACATAAATATCTTTTATTTTACATCCGAGCGAAAAAATTATAAAAAGTTGAAATTTCAAAAATATATATTGAGACGAATCTAACAAGATCCCACGTAACTATATTATTCCTTATCGTTTAATGAGAATTTTTGAACAAATTTTTTAAAATTTGACCACCAAAAGTTAAATGTATCAATCTTTTAGGGACGGAAGCAGTAGTTACGTAGGCTCTGATGTCTAGTGATTCCAATTGGCCATAAGCGTTTTCAATTGTTACTAAATTTTTATCAGTGATCTTCTGCAAGATCGAGTATTACCAAATGAGAAAATATATAATGAACCACTTATCAAGATTAATACAACTATATCTAAACATTATAAGGAAAAGAAGATAGCTTAACATGAAAGGTCACTAGTAAATACACGTAAAGGACCCAAACCAAGTGTTGCACATTGGTCAACTAAATTACTGCAATCGTATAAAACCATTGAAACAAGTTGACTCAACGAACAATTATTAGACACAACCAGTAATGAAGTATCCATTCCTTAGATAATATAGCATTAACATATCATTAACTTTTTATTTCTTCTATATATAAGAGAGCCAGAACCAAGAAAATTTGTGTTATTCTTGGTTGGAACATGAGTTAATTGCTCGACTTGTCTTAATAAGTGGGGGTTTGATGCAGTTTAGTAGTATTGTTGCGGAAATGGTTCTTAAAAGTGTGTATAATGATGCATTTTGGTCCCTGATCCGTTAAGATTGACAGTTTTTGACATTAATAGTGAAGTTTTAGACAAAAAATGAAACTTTTGAGAAGTTGGTTACCTTAATGAAATTGAGAAGATAAAATTACTAAACTATTGGGGTAATTTAATTATTTTGCCCTCCAAGTTTTAACTAGAGCAATACTTCTAGCTCGAGCCCTCAATTTTCAAATGTTTATTCCTATCAATTCAGCTTCGGTCCTCTATTACAATTTACAATGTTGTCACTTTCGGGTTTACACTACAATAAAAGTCATACTTATGTAACTTTGATTTTCTTAATTTAATTAACTAATTATTGACCATCAGATATTGTCATAATTATGTAGTATTGTTATAACAGATGCGATATAGACAAGAATTATGTAACGATAAATGCAGAATGTAAATGAGACAAGATTTAACGTGGTCTCCCTAACAATTGTTAGGACTACTCCACGGGCTCCAAGCCACCAAACTTCACTATAATCGGAGAAATACAGTTACAGATGAGCTAAGCCTAGCTCCCAGTGTAGATCACTACACCCCAGACGAATAGAATTATTGCCTACACTATTCCTTGAATAGAATTATAAGACACACTATTCTAAGCACCAACCCAAACTACCGCCTCTTACCCGAACAATCCTAAGAATGGATATCTTACTACAAAGACTATCCTATCTATCTTGGACCTATTCTAAAGAGAGAATAATTATACTGAAATAGCTGCGGTAATGTTTAAGTAACAAAACCAACTAACTATTTGGTGCAAGAAATAAGTCTCAACCTTGGCTCCAATTTATAAGGCCAAGAAAGACTCATTTTCTCTCAATTTTCCAATATGGGACTTTACCCACAAAAAGATTCAAGGCAAAATCCAACAAATCTCCACCTTGACTTGAATCCTCTCAGATGCCAGAAAACTGATTATCTCCGAAACAGATCTCAGAATGCACTAGATGTACCCGAAGTACCATAAGTGCTCAGATGTACTAGATGCGTCAAATGTACCAGATGTACCAAATGCGCCAAATGTACCAAATGCGCCAAATGTACCAAGTGTATCAAATACGCCAAATGTACTCAGATGTGACAGATGTGTCCAAAAGACACCCAGAAGAGATAACAAATGCCTAACACCTTCATCTCACATGTTGCCCTGCCACCGGGCA
Organism: Echium plantagineum; assembly: GCA_003412495.2. Classification (NCBI taxonomy): domain Eukaryota; kingdom Viridiplantae; phylum Streptophyta; class Magnoliopsida; order Boraginales; family Boraginaceae; genus Echium; species Echium plantagineum. The sequence goes on along the minus strand of CM016567.1, from coordinate 8,905,503 downwards.
AATCAGATGCGTTGATCACAACAACAGACGAATAGTAACCAGAAAAACTATTCACATATCTGTGACAGAAGTGCCTCAAAACCGACACCAGAAGAATAGACGATGCCCTGCATCTCCATCCTATACCGCCCTGTCACCGGGCAAATCCCTCAGATCAGAACAAACCAAATGGTAGGTCCAAACGTCGTTGAACCTCCCCCTGCGGAATCCTCTGCATTGTTTGTTGATGTCCCGAGCTAACCGCATCAACACAACATGAAGAACCAGATTGGGAACCAGTGTATACCAAAGCATGCCTGCTTTCTATCCCACCAGTTTGAACACATAACATGCATTCATCCCTTTCAGACGCTGCACCGAGTAGTCCCTCCACCCTATGATCATCAGACCCTTGAAGTGACGAAAATTCCTCTCCAATAGCAGCCTGCCATTGAATAGACTCAGCACCAGCAACAGATGACCCACGAGAATCGAGTTTCTTTGCAACCATGAAAGCAAATGACAACTCATCCTCATAGTCGTACCTTTCACAAGATACCCCAACAGTAACTCTCTTAGGACATTCTAGAGTTACCTTGTGATGTTCCATTGAAGCCCCTGAAGCCACTGAAGTAATTGCCTCTGAAAGTGAACGAGAAGTGCCCTTCTCCGACTCACTACTAACTCCAGAATCCCTCTGCTCCATCTGCTTCCCAACACCACAACAATCTGACTCAGAAGACGTCCTACCTTGTAAAACATACAAGGTTCCACGTCTCACACCTCTGAAGAACACATTCGACCCCTTGTAGACAATCAACCCTCCACCTTCTCCTTGGAAACTGAACCCCTTCTTGTCCAAACGACTCAGAGATAACAGATTCTTCGTCAAGTGAGGCACATGTCTAACCTCGTTCAATGTGCAAAATCTACCATCCTGCATCCTAAGCCTAACAGAGCCAATCCCAACTATCTTACAGAAAGACCCATTGGCCATCGAAATGATGCCACCATCTAACTGCTCATACGTTGAGAACCACTCCCTCCTAGGACACATATGAGATGATGCTCCGGAATCAAGGATCCACACATCGGTGTAAAATGTGTCATCCACTGCAACCAAGGCCATGTCCTCTTCGGAATGCGTACCATCGTCGGCAACTGCGACAGTACCACCCGAGACCCTGTTCTGTTGCTCATGTCTCAGCATTGGACAATCTCTTCTCCAATGTCCCAACTCACTACAGTAATTGCACCTATCAGTTTTTCTCGAACCTCTACCCGGCCTACTAGAGAACCTCTCCACCGGTCTAGCATTAGCAACTAATGCATCAAACGGTCCGACTTCACTGCTGGAACCACCACCACCACTACAACTGATACGCAATTCCCTGTTATGAAGGGCAGACCTGACTTCTTCCAGAGACAGACAGTCTTTACCATTCGTCATAGATTCCCTAAAGTTCTCAAATGACGTAGGTAAACTAGCTAATAGAATTAAGGCAGCATCTTCATCCTCAATCTTAACATCTATATTACGCAAATCAAGTAATATATTATTAAGACTATCTAGGTGGTTCTTCAGAGATGTACCTTTATCCATTCTCAGCCCAAACAGACGTTGCTTCAGCAACAATTTGTTGGACAAACTTTTCGTCATATATAGACTCTCAAGTTTGCACCACAACCCGGCGGCGGTATCCTCCTCTGCCACTTCTGTGATAACATCATCTTCCAACGAGAGAATCAACGCTGAATGTGCTTTCTCCTCGAGGACATCCATGTTAGCAGGTAATGGATTTGGAGGAGGCTTCAACAGAGGCGCCCAAAGACCCTCTCGTTTAAGCATCGCCCTTGCCTTGATTTGCCAGAGACTGAAACTATTCCTCCCAGTGAACTTCTCGATTCTCATATCTTCACCACTCATCTTCTTCGCAGATCTAGCCCCAGGCTCTGATACCAGTTTGTTATAACAGATGCGATATAGACAAGAATTATGTAACGATAAATGCAGAATGTAAATGAGACAAGATTTAACGTGGTCTCCCTAACAATTGTTAGGACTACTCCACGGGCTCCAAGCCACCAAACTTCACTATAATCGGAGAAATACAGTTACAGATGAGCTAAGCCTAGCTCCCAGTGTAGATCACTACACCCCAGACGAATAGAATTATTGCCTACACTATTCCTTGAATAGAATTATAAGACACACTATTCTAAGCACCAACCCAAACTACCGCCTCTTACCCGAACAATCCTAAGAATGGATATCTTACTACAAAGACTATCCTATCTATCTTGGACCTATTCTAAAGAGAGAATAATTATACTGAAATAGCTGCGGTAATGTTTAAGTAACAAAACCAACTAACTATTTGGTGCAAGAAATAAGTCTCAACCTTGGCTCCAATTTATAAGGCCAAGAAAGACTCATTTTCTCTCAATTTTCCAATATGGGACTTTACCCACAAAAAGATTCAAGGCAAAATCCAACAAGTATTGTGGAACATAGATATATTTCAACATAAAACATAAATGCATAATTAACTAAATAAACACGTTTAAGTTGATAGTTTAAAAGGAATAAACAAAAGAGGAAAAACCTAAACACAATGTCAACAATGGAGTCCTGAAATTAAGTCAGCAGCACAAAGTACTAATGGCTACTTCTGGGAATTTTCCAAATACTACAAATTTGACCAAGTTTTTCGGATAATCTATATATGTCTATATTATTATTATTTTATTTTCTTTTGTTTATTCAAACTTCAAATCTGGTTGGCTATTTTTTATACACCACTTAGTATATATAAGTAGATGAAATTGTTGTTTACTTCATCAACAAACACAAAACAAATTATATTCACCATTTTCAAACTCCCAAAATCCTCTTATATTTCTCTACCAAACTCTCAACCATTCCTCCATTTCTTAGCACTTAATCTTCATGGCAGAATTACTAAGAACTGATGTACAATCTTTCGTCGACGACGGGAGCTGTCCCTACTGGTATTCACCAGAAACCGGCATCTACAACAGCAAATATGCTCAAGTTGCTCTGCCAACAGAGCAATTTGTTGATGCAGTGTCCTACATTTTCTCCCACAAACATGATGGTGTTACTGCCTTAATCGACGCCTCAACTGGGGTTTCGATACCATATTCGCAACTCCACTCATCTGTTAAAGCCATTGCAAGTGGCCTCCATCAACTGGGAGTCAAACAAGGGGATGTTGTGTTGATCAGTTTGCCAAACTCCATCATCTTCCCAATCATTTTCTTGGGTGTTTTATCCATTGGTGCTATTGTAGCACCAATGAACCCTGTCAGCAACCCATTAGAAATCAAGAAACAAACTAAAGATTGCAAAGTGAAATTTGCATTCACTACACCAGAAAAAGTTGATCAAGTGAGTAAGGCATTGAAGTTGAATGCAATTCCTGTATCAGAAAACATCGTCCCCGGCTCGATTTTCCACAAAATCATCTCCAGTGATCCAAATTTGGCTCCAAACCCAAGAATTAACCAAGAAGATACAGCTGCAATTATGTTCTCATCAGGAACTACAGGCGCATGCAAAGGCGTCGTGCTAACACACAAAAATTTCATTTCCATGGTGGCTCTTTTTGTGAGATTTGAATCATCTCAATACTCTTTTACACCCTCAAAAAATGTCTACTTAGCAGTTTTACCCATGTTCCATATTTTCGGATTAGCTCAATTTGTCACCGGGCTTCTCTCGTTAGGTACCACCATTGTTGTGATGAAGAAATTCCACCCTGATGAAATGGTGAAAGCCATTTCAAGATTTGGGGTCACACATTTCCCGGTGGTGCCCCCTTTGATGACTGCATTGACCAAGAAAGCGAAATCAGAGGATGTGATAAATGGCGATTTCTTGAGGAGCTTGAAGCAAGTTTCAAGTGGTGCAGCTCCATTAACTACAAAACTGATTCAAGAATTTGTTCAAGCACTCCCCCATGTTGATTTCATTCAAGGGTATGGAATGACTGAAACAACTGCAGTAGCCACACGCGGTTACAACACGAAGGACCTCAAGAACTACACTTCAGTTGGACTTTTAGCACCAAACTCACAAGCCAAAGTGGTGGATTTTGTCTCCGGTGCAATGGTGCCTCCCGGGGGGGTTGGTGAGCTCTGGCTAAGGTCACCAGGTGTAATGAAAGGGTACCTAAACAACATTAAAGAAACAATGTCAACAGTTGATACTGAAGGATGGTTGCATACAGGAGACATAGTCTATTTTGATCAAGAAGGGTACTTATATGTGATTGATAGGCTAAAAGAGGTCATAAAATACAAAGGCTTCCAGATTTCTCCAGCTGATCTTGAATCAGTTTTGATGTCCCATCCTGAGGTTGCTGATGCAGCCGTGACTGCAGTAACCGATGAAGAGGCAGGGGAGATTCCTGTGGCTTTTGTTGTTAGGAAGAAAGGAAGTGAACTTTCTGAAGAGAGTTTGATGGAATTTGTTTCTACTAAGGTTTCGCCATACAAGAAAGTTCGAAAAGTTTGCTTCACTAGTTCAGTTCCAAGGTCTGCAGCTGGGAAAATTATTAGAAGGGAGTTGAAGATGATCTTGCCTTCAAGATTATAGGAACATTTTCATGATTCACAAAAGATTTATTTCTTCTTTTATCATTTGTTCAGTCATATATTCATTTGATTTGTTGAACTATATATCTGATGTACATTCTTACTTCGATTTCTTAATGATATAATTTTCTAGATTAATGTTGTACTTGTTCATGTACTATGTCTCCCGGTTCAAGGCGTTACAATGACAACGGATGAATTTTAAACGAAAAACGTAGTCTATTTCGTGGTGAAATGTCCTTCATAGTACATTACCAATGTGAGTGGAGCATCATTACAATGTATGAAGCATTGCTCCTATATTATTCCAATTTTAGATATAATTATGTAATAAGTAGTGTGAACTAATCTAGTCCCCTGCATGAGATGGCAAATCATTAGCTAAAGGATCAGCATTTTTACAGTTAATATTATCACAAGTGACATTAATGACTTCATCACCAGGACTAAACTCCTTGAAATTAGCCACCCTACCCAACTCTTCGACTTCTTCGATAACGAGATCAAGCCTTGCCACTACCTCCACCAACAAAGAAGCAAATGCTGCAAAAGGCAAAGCCTCTGAAAATTCCAAACTTGTTATTGCAATCTTGCTCAGCGTCGGCCTCAAAATCTTCTCGTTCTGGTTCATATTCGCCTTTTTCATCTTCCATTCTAGAAGTGCTGATGTATCCGTTTTAACACTTGACAACGTTGTCCCGCCACTTTTCCCTGAGTTATTGTTGTTGTTGGTGGTGTTTTGTTGCCCTGCAGCCGCGGCTGCCAAGGCGAGCATGTGGTTGTGATTAGTACTTGGACCGAGGAAGAGTTTTGGTTGTGATTTAAACGCCGCGTCCAGGTCATGTAAGGCCTGGTGGAGATGATCTGACAGAATTTCGGGAGAGCAATGTCTTCGGTTTCTTATGCTGTCAGCTAATTCCCTCAGTGCTTTCGAGACTTCTCCTGCTAGTCTGATGCAGGGATCTTTGAATATCACCCGAACACAACGAGGAGTCTAAATGCACATCAACAAATTAAAACAAACGTGTAAGCATAAAATAAATAACAGAACAGACTATAATAAAACCAATTGGCATGATCTTAATCATAAAGTATACAGTGTTCAGAATCAAGTATCTACGATTTTATCCTTAAATCAATTGACAAAAGAACGAGTAGTCCAAGATTATATAAATCAGATTGACGGATCATCGATCAATACCCTTGAGTATGTGATGATCACCAAAACAATTCTTTATTGCCAATGATATTTTGTCATGTATCACAAAACTATCACATGACGACATGACGGCCAACTAAATTTGGTACTTAAAGATTAAACAATTCTTGAGTGTGTAATGGAATTATTCCTTAATCGCACTACTCATTAATCATTGATTTATTTAACTAACTCAAAAGAGTAAAGTTTCTGAAAATTAGATCAGGATAACATCAAACTTTGAAATTCCTATTTATAATTTATATTACATCTTCTTTATCATACCTAACTTGATTATTATAGTCCATTTTCGATTTCCATTATCCGCTTATCGATATTTCAATATCGAATCAAGATTGTTGCTTGGTAAAAGGAAGAACTAACATGCATTGTTGCAGGGGGGGTATATAAATCGAAGTGCATGTGGTCACCTGAATTTCTGTTTGTAGACATCCATGTAGAGCTACAACTGTGTATCCAAAATGGCGAAGAACGGCTCCTAATTTAACGTATTGTTGGAAGGGAAACTTGTAACAATGTCTTGTGTGTCTTGGCTCCCAACTTGCATACAACGCCTGCAGAATGATATTCCAACGTTACTATTTGAATCATCTATTTTGATTCGATTACATGTTTACTATGTTAACATAACAAAGTACATAAGAAATACGACATCATTATCATACTGATTAATCTGCAACGAAATGTTGACGAGCAAGATGCAAGAAACAGAAACAAAACTTACCAGAGTTTCATCTGATGATTTAGAGTCTAAGACAGCTTTATATCCTTTGTAAATTGGATCTTCTAGAGATTTATCTTTTGGTTTATCAAGATCATCGTAACTGAAATAATCCTTAACACAAGCTGCAAGTAGAAAATCAAGAATTAAATGGTGATTTATTCGAGTGACTATCCAACTCGGATATTATTGATCGAACAATTTGACATCAAACTCACCCTCGATTGATCTAGCTAACCCCTCGAGCTTGCAGACAGTGGAATTATGAAGGTCCTCACCAGACCAAATAGGGAATATCAAGAGGCTCATGAGGAGACAAATACCACAACCAATGGCAATCATGTAAAGTCTCTGATGCGCGATCTTTAATACATTTTCAATCCTGAAGCTTGATACTGTGATCAAATTGAATGTCAAGAGGAATATCACAACTCCGTAATCATAATTCTTCTTTATGTATGGGAAAAATCGCATATACGTTGCAGCAGCTCCTGCGCAATTCATTAAAAACAGAACACATCGATAACATTATTTGTTAAGGCAACAAAAAACTGTTTTCTAAAGAAAGTTGTATATATACTACGTATGTTGCATTAAGGCTCCCATGCATGGCAGTGGTGGTCTGGTGGACCCTTATGTTCAAGATTGTTCAAGCGAACAACCAAATAATTTCGATCCTTTTATTCGAATTATTCATAAATTATATATACTTCGAACAACCAGAAGTGAAGGTGCCTGTGCACTGAGTCCATGGCAACGAAACGAGACTTACCAATCACAAAAACAGCAGTACCAATGAAGATGGCTCGAAATACTGTCCCGGACTCTGTAGCAATATACTCAATGAGAAATGCCAATGACCCCGCCAACAATGTCCCGAGGCCTCTATTTAATCCTTTACATAAAGTCGCCCCTTCAAATCAAGAAACAAAAAATAATAAAAGTTAAGTAGGTCGTTCAAATAAAAACAGAACAGTACGAACTCAAAAAACGAACCTGCAGTGAACTCAAGCACGACGACCACTGTCATGACAGCCCACATCGCGTTCTGCCCGACGCCTTTAAACAACGGCTCAAGCAAATAAATCATAGAAACAAGAGTAAGAGATAAGCCAACTTTGAATGCATGAATGACTCTTCTTGGGTCATCTCTTCCAACTCTCCATATAATTTTCCATGTCAACCGAGGCAATCTTCTCATTTTCTCCAACAAAACATGAAAACGTTTCTTGATCTCATCAACCTCATAAGAGTAATGAGTGTTCCCTTCCAAAGTTCCCATTAAAGAATATGGTAAAACAATAATGCAACAAATTAAATGAATAATGGGCACTAAGTAGTTGCTCAAGAAATGTATTTTTTATATAGTTTCTCATGTTAGAGTGCTACTTTATATGTAAGGAAGAAACAGGGCAATTGTGTGAATTATGATGGTGATCTGTCTAAGTGTGACATGTGATCTCCAAAAAAGTGGTGAGTTTGATTGAGATATTAAATCTGGTGAAGCTTTCACAAGCCAATATCATGAAGTCAACTTAAAGAGAAAAGCAAACTAGTTTACAAGTTTTCATAATCAATAAAATAGTTTCTTTGTGGATGGCTCAATAGCCTAGTGGCATCCGACCCAACCTTTCATGCAAGAGGTCATGGGTTCGAACCTTGTTGGAGATAAATTTGTTTCATATTATCTTCTAATTAGTTAAAAATGTCTGTATTCATTATTTATAATACCATTATATTCATAATTCATCACTAGTTTACGCAAACAAATAGTTTCTTTAAAGATGCAAATTAAAGCATTATTTTAGATTGCATGGTGCAACTTATGGGAGTGAAGCATAAGGCCTTCTCATCTTTAGATAAATCATTTAAATTAAGTATTTATTTGAAAACATTCATCTTGATCTTGAAACATACACTATTCAAAATCGATATTTTTTAAACTCCGTCACTAATAATTCAGGTGAAAGTTGACATTTCTTAAATTCCTAAGCATTTATCGATTTTTTTCATAATTAACGAGAGATCACTTTCAAACCTAAGAGCATTTTTCTCTAGGTTGTTCGATTAACTCCAAAAAGTTGGTCATAATAACAAAAATGATAAAGCCGTCATCGTGACGTCCCCACACACCCCGTCATGAAGTACGCGAAGAAAGGTAAATCGTCAAATGTGCCTTAGTTGATTAGTGGACCAGAGCTTGTATTTTAACAACTTCAACACTAAATTCACTCCTCAAGGAAGTCGAACCATGCAACGTGAAGATGCGAGACTCCAGATGATATTAACAAACTAATATTTAATTCTTACATACACTTAATTGATACTCCTCATTCCTAAAAGATTGTCATATTTTGACTTTTGTTGGCCAAATGTTACAAAATTTGATTACGAATTCTCATTAAATGATAAGAAATAATATAGTCTTGTGGAATCTTGTTAGATTCGTCTTAAAATATTTTTGAAATATCAACTTTTTATAATTTTTTCGCATGTAGATCAGAATAAAAGATACTTACGTTTTAGATCTTGTTTTGTTAATCACGAAAAATCAAAATATCATCATCATTTAGGGATGGAGGGAATATTTTTTAAACTTCATTCACCACTAACAAATACCACTATAAAAAAAGATTAATTATTTTGTGCCATATATGGCCTAACAATATTTGGTTTGTCAACTAAGCAAGTGAATATGTTATTTTTGGTTGTCACCCAATCACTCAACTACACAAAGTACACAACCATATCGTTAGTTGTAGTAATAAATATATTGTAGAATAAAATTTGTGGTTCTTACTTCATTTCATAATTGCAAATTTTGTATAGTCATGCATGCATGTCACAAAGCTCATTTGTAGTGCACACAATGTCACGGGTTTATAACAAATGCTGGAAATTTTGAAAAGGGTCATTAATTCTTGCATTTTTAACACATAAAAGGAAAGCAACATCCAAAAGGGAAACTTATTGGTTACTAACCTAACCGATTTTAACCAAATAAAGATGACAAATTTTTGTAATTTCACATAGCTGGATATAGAATTTTGCTCTTGCTCTCGCGAACCATCACAAGAAAGAAGGAACGATGTCGTCACATATTACCTTCGTTTCAATTTAACCGAGATGATCGATTTAACTTTAAATTACTATAAATTAATCTTAGCTTCTTCAAATATTTCATTTTTAATATCTAGTTTTTCCATATATTGATATTTAGTATTCAATTGATTATTTGCTTAAATATATTGATATTTAAGTTAATTAATTTAATTGGTGCTGTAGAAGTTACTGGACTTTCTATTTAAAAAAAAATTTCTCGCTCGATAAAATTGAAATAAAGTGTAACTGTGTAAGTAAATAATTTTCAGGTGCAAATGGGCAGGACCAGCCGAGCAGGCATAATTGTTAAGCCCGTGAGCCCGTATCCAGCCACTGCGTAGGCTACACGGGCCTAAAAAGCCTAAATAGTTTAGTGTTCATGTTATTTAAACTTACATACTCCCTCCGTCTTTTTTTAATTTGGTATTTAGGCATAACTTACTTTATTAAGGTTATGGAAAGTATTACTATTTCGTCCTTATTTTGTAGGAGTTAATAAAGTTGTAAACTCAAAAGACAACTACATTATTGGATAAAATGAGAAAGGTGGTCTAAAAAGCACATTGAAAACTTAAACACCATGTTAAAAAAATACAAGAACTTTAGCCTAAACACCAAGATAAAAAAAGACAGCGGGAGTAAATAGATTGCGGATATCTCATATTTAGTTCTAATTGTTCATTAGTTAGTGCTCTAACGGTCTATTAGCTTGTAATTTTTATATTCGTTATTTATTTTTAATACTATTGTATTCATACTTTATCACTAATTTACAAAAAAAAAAACATACATAATAAATTATATGAAGTCACTGAAAATTAAGTATTCAAGATCGATAAATAAAGATTAGAGGAGCTTTTATATATTATGAAACTTACAAATAAAATGTATTTGCACATGTAGATTATCATGGGGTTGCAAGACACAATGAAATACAATAGTTCATATGTCATACAACCCTAATTCGTTGATCGTTAGAACTTACACAATGAAACTAGCTCATAGAAGTATATGTTTAAAGGTAGTGTGAATATGCTACAAATAACATATAAAAGAGTAGTGCTACAAAGTTATACCTTTGAAGCGTGAGCGGAAGCTTTGTAAATCTTTAAGCGCTTATCCCCACACCTTGCTCATTTGATTTCTCTTGAAGAAATGTCTATCACCAAGGTGATATGAAACTACTATAAAATAGTCCACACCAATACCTTAGATAGCAATAAGACACACCTGAACTAGTGTGTGTTATTGAGGAGTATGTAGTCTTTACTACTATAGCAAAATGTAGAACTAGTTCTACACTCTACACTTAGAGTTTTGCTAGAGGGTTGAGGTTGAAGATGAAGTGTGTTTGTTTGTGTTCTTGTGTTCTCTAGCAAGAGATATGCAAGACTTAGATTGATTTCTTCACATTCAATATCATCTTATGATATAGAATGGATGATGAAACATGTTGCACACTAAACAAACACATTAACCATCCATATGGTTAATGCTTCTTGGTCCATGGAAGATACTCTTACAAGAGTTCTTCCCAAGGGGTACAAAGCCTTCCCAAGGAATAAAGTAGCAGCTACCAAGATGTCAACTCTTCATAATGATGAGATTAGTTAATTAATCTTGATTAATTAATTAAATCATATCTTATTTAATTAATTCATCAATGAATTAAATCATTTCAATAAATGATAATATATAAATATATATCTCACATATATATATATACATAAACCCTAAATAGTGCGTCCGGAACTAATTCCGGGCGCACCATCGGTTCGGTCGGGACACGATCTCGATCGAACCGAAATTCCTCAATATGGATCAAATCCCTTATTCACTTTCGGGTCACTACTCGAAAGTATCTTCGGTTAATTGTTATGTGTGTGACCTCATAGCCCGAGTAACGAAAGCATCGGGATTCAACGTATAAGACCGTATACTCGAATCCCGAAGATCATCGTGAGAGCCTAGTCTGTCATTCGATGACCCCCGGCATTATCTCGGGTGAGACTACTGATAGTTCAGATAACTATCGGTTGTTGAACCGTATATATAGATGATATAGTTCACGGGCACTAATTGAGGAAATTGACAAATCAATTTCCAACAGCACAATACTTGTTCACTAAAAAATATGTACACATAAATTTTGTCAATAATTTAAATTAAACTAAAAATATTATAGTAGTTCAATTAATTAAATTGATATAATTTACATAAACTGATAAAAGTGCAATGTAAGAGTTTCAGTAATGTTGTAATATGTTTGAGCACTTCATAATTCATTAATTTAAAATTATTGTCCAACATTTCAAGGAGTGGATTATCCATTATTAGGCTTTATGTGATGCTTTATATTATTCCAGGATTCCTTATCATTAATTTTTTTTATATATAATTGTATTAAGACATGCAATATATACATGCGAGATTTTACGTAGAGTTATAATGGAAAGGTAGTAAATGGAAGTTATATTGTGAAACCCCATAATCTATTTTAAAGTGAAATTAACTAACAACTTATCATTCTTATTTTAAAATAAATAAATAAATATTTTTCACAATATATAAATTTACCTTAGTATAATGTTGGAAGGGAGCAAATGCAAGTTACATTGTGAAGCCCAATGATTAATTTTAAAAGAAAAATTAATTAACTACTTATTATTTTTATTTTTTCTATGTTTTCAGTTATACAAAAAATGAAGAAAATAAATAAATTTATATAAATATAAATATTAAAGGAACTTTTGTTCAATATTAATATTTAATATGTTATTTTTGTATTTTCAAAATTTAGTTTATCCTAATTTTTAGCGAGATATTTTTTAAAAAAAATCTGATTTTTAATATTGTTTCTCAAAAATATAAATTTTTATACATGAACACTTAGTAAACAAAATATTAATTCGCATAGACATTGAATGTGTGCTTCAATAACTAGTTCTTTTAATGTACAACCGCTCTTGGTTGATAACAATAATAACTATAAAAAAACATTTAAAATTTTATTTTAATTTATAAACGAAATTATGACAAGTGTTAAAGCGGGCTTGTCGATTGACCTCGCTGCATGATTTGCATGTATTAGGCTCAACTCGAGGTCTACTAACTACTCAGTGGACGATTTTCATGTATTACACTTTCCTCATACATTTACTTAAGGGTTAATAACACCAAAGATTACTGAAAGTATCTAATATTTACTGGTCGATCACCCTCATTTTAAATAGACCATGTTAGATCACTCAGCTGCATTTTTTGGGAAACTTGGTCACTGGGCCGTTTTGAAAGATTTTGGGTGTATTTTGTAAGTTTTTAGCGAGGGTAAATTTGTCCGTTCATATTTATAGCCATTTTGAACATCGTTTTTTTGTTGTTCTTTAATTTCTTCAAAAAGAACGAAATTTTTTTTAGGAAAAAACAAAAAACGATGATTAAATGTCTATAAATATGAACGGTCAAAATTACCCTCGTTAAAAACTTACAAAATACACTCAAAATCTTAAAAACGGACTAATGACCAAAGTTCTCCCAAAAAAAATGAAAGGACCTTTTTCACTAGACTAAAAATAAACATTTTGAAGTAATTATAGTGAGAAGGAGCTCATATAAAGAAAACGAAAATCAAAATATTGGTCCTCACTCCTCAGTTTCAGTAAGCTGTTAGAGATCTTCATATCTTTCGCTAATCTTTCAAATAAATCTTTTCCTAATAAACCATTTTCATTATTTCTCAAATTCATTCATCTCTGTTTATTGAATTTATCAAAATGTCATTTGAAAACTATACAGACAAAGATGCCATTTTTCGGAAGCTCAAAACCAAGTCTGATAATAAGGTCTGTTTTCTTGTTTAATTCATAGTTTTATTGTTCATTTTGTGAATTTTACCTGCTATTTCAATTAACTATTTGTCGATTTTTGAGTATAATAATTGAAACTTAATAAAGATCCAATATAATCTTTAAATTCTGATAAAGATACAATTTTTATGTGTGTTATATTCCTTTTGTTGAATTTTTCATGGTTGGGTTTATGAATACGAACAATATTATATGTGTGTGTAGTATATGGTAGCTGTTATTGTGTATTAGTGTATTTATATGATCATTTTGATTTTAATCGAAGTTATGTACTTAGTGTGTTAATTAAGGTTACAAAGTTTGTTGATTCAGATATTGTGTAAGAGTGTATTAGATATATATGTAATATTATATATGTGTGTGTAGTATATGGTAGCTGCAATTTCAATTAACTATTAAGGTTACGAAGTTATTGTGTATTAGTGTATTTATATGATCATTTTGATTTGAATCGAAGTTATTTACTTATTGTATTGGTTATTTTGTAGTCATTTTATCTGTTTTTTGGGATGTTGCAGATTTGTTTTGATTGCAATGCTAGAAAACCCAACTGGGCATCGGTGACATATGGGATCTTCCTTTGTATTGATTGCTCTGCTTCACATCGAAACCTTGGAGTTCACATCACTTTCGTGAGGTGACTATTTCTTTCAGGTTCCTTTGGTTTTATTGCTTTGATTAGATGGTAATGTGAATTAGTTGTTATGAAACATGATAGTTACTGCATTCTAGGTAGGGACTAGGGGTACTTGTTGATTTCGGAGTCATGGGTTTGCGCTCGCCATGTTAGAATTGTGATCTTTTGGAAGGATTGAGAGAACCAAATGCATATATTTTTCAATTGGAATCAGATGATTTTAGCTAGTTCTATCATGTACTTATTTTTTGAACTTGTTATTCAAATTATTTTTTGGTGAATATCTAGTAACTGAGAAAGAATTCGCTGGCTATTCATTTCTGGTATTAGTTTATTTTCCTATTATTGAGTCAACACTTTGTTTATTTGTTGTTTTTTGATTCTAAACGTTGCTTACTTGTCTAAGACTGGTGTTTTTGTAGGTCAACTGACTTAGATTCCTGGACTCCAGAGCAGTTAAAAATGATGTGTTTTGGAGGAAACAAACGTGCTCAAGCATTCTTTAAGCAGCATGGTTGGAATGATGGGGGCAAGTTAGAGGCGAAGTACACCTCGAGAGCAGCCAATTTGTACAGACAATTACTTGCTAAAGAAGTTGCAAAAAGTAATGTTGAAGAAGCTGTGTTGCCATCATCACCAGTTGCTTCTCAGTCTCCCCAGTCAGTAAATGGGGTTCCTGAACCTGAAATATCGACTAGTATCGCTCCAAAAGAAAATCTTCCAGTGAAGATTGAAACTCCTGAGGTCTCGGCTTCAACCAAAGTTTCACATTCTGTTGTTTCAAATTTTAGGAAGCCCATAGGTGCAAAAAAATCAGGGAAAGCTGGAGGACTTGGAGCTCGGAAGCTTACTTCAAAGGTAGTTTTTTGTTTACCATTGCAAATGATGTCCTTTAGTATGCATTAATCTCTTAAATCCAAATTGGGGTATTGTTTTCCAATTAAATAGTCTATGGAATGATGATATCTGTTCTGGATCCAGGCTAGTGAAAGTCTTTATGAGCAAACACCGGAAGAGCCCTCCACACGACTCACTTCATCAAGCACAAAAAGCTCCTCACCAGTTGGTGCTTCACCAATTACTTCACGTTCTCGGTTTGAATATAATGATAATTTCGAGCAAGCTGAGATGAATGATGTAGGCCGTCATACTCTGAGCCATGTGGCTCCTCCTAAGTCCTCTAGTTTCTTTGGAGAATATGGCATGGACCCTGGTTACCTCAAGAAGGCAGGTTCATCAACATCATCGAAAGTAAAAGTAAGCTACAAGGCAATCAGTTTTAGAACTGTGATAGAAGTAGTTGATCAAATGACATCATGTTTAATTCTGGAAAAAAATTGGTATTGTCAGAGTGGAGTTTGGATCATCTGTTACATGTTGAATGGAAGTCTCTGTTATATCTCAAGGAAAAAGACATTAATGCCTGCAGTCCATCTATAAGGGAATGGAATTTCATTTTCCAAATGATGAACTACGTTTTAGTCAACGTGAGCAAATTGTTCAGTATGTTTAATGTCAGTGTTTACCCCGTTCCTCGATTGCAGATGGAAGAAACTGATGAAGCAAGGAAGAAGTTTTCAAATGCTAAATCAATTTCATCAGACCAATTCTTCGGCAATCAGAGCAAAATGGATATGGAAGCTTCAGCCACACTTCAAAAGTTTTCAGTAAGCATTTTTTTTATGTTGATTTAGTTCTATTATTCTCAATTTGACTTGAGCTCTATGATGCGCCATTTACATTATTGCCAGTATATAGGTTAGTGATCTAAATAGGAAATTGTAGAACAAAAGTTTAGCCTAGTGACAATGATACAATATTCTTTTCTTGTTAATCTTTTTCCATATTATAAAATTTTCTGGCAACGGTTCATGTATGTTTACTGTTTATTTTATTATGATCCTTATGATCTTTTATTGCAGTAGTGCCTATATTCATAAGTGCAAGAGTTGCCAGTTTCCACTCACCTCATTGTTTACCATCTGTCTCCTTGCCTTGAAGACGCAAACTTTGTTTTGTAGCATATTTGTTTATCTAAGACTAGTTTTTCTTATTAATTTTCTGGCAGGGGTCAAGCGCCATCTCCAGTGCTGATTTGTTTGGTCGTGGTGATGATTCGGAACTTGAGATCTCTGCTAGTGATCTCATTAATAGGATATCATTCCAGGTAGAGTGGATTTATCAGTTTTTGGAAGTACTCAGTAGGTAGAAAATATAATATTTCCGCGTTATTGATCCTTGTTCTTGTATTCTAACCAAAAGGCGTTTTTTTTACTCTCAGGCACAGCAAGATATGTCTTCATTGAAAGATATTGCGGGAGAAACTGGGAAGAAGCTGACCTCAATGGCCTCTAACTTATTATCGGATTTTCAGGACAGGATTCTCTGATACTTTCAGAAACTGATGTGAATAAGTACTTGAAATTCTTTCAGAAACAATAAGAAGATTTAGAGCTTCTAGACATATTGGTCCATGGTTCAATATAGATTAGGAAGGATTTTGATGTATGCCACAGAAAAACAGTTCAGAAATCAATAAAAAAAAAAAAATTAGTATTATGGTGTTAAAGTAATCAGCTCCTTTCCTTTTCTGCTTCTTCCACGACGTGAAAATTACGCAAAATACGTTGTAATCCCTCCATCACATGAAGTTTGTCTAGATTGATTTTCAATAGTCAAAATTGACAAACTTTGAATCCTTAATCGACACACATAACTTATTCTACTAAATATAAAACTTGATTCATGTACATCTTGTCTGGCTGAAAATTGTTATGCAGAAGAGCATATTGGTAATATTCCTCAAGAATATTACTCAATTTGCCCAACTGTTACAACCTTATATATAAACATTGAGGTTAATACAAAATGCTTGTGGATGAGTCTCTTTCCCATTTCATGCTGAAATTTGCTTCAGTGCCCATTTTCCTTCCTCCACCAGACCACCGGAACATGATAATTTGTTCTCGGATCTTGTCGATCAATATGTTTAATCTTGGTTGCTCAGCAGACTATACAGCTATGTTTTGCAATAATGATGAAAAGGGGACATCAACAGGCTTACAAGCTCTTGTGCAGAACGATGAAGTCTCCAGGTATGTATTCTTCATCTCTAGTATTTATTAGTCATGCATGAATATAAGCAGCATCAAGTGTTTACTGCAGGTTGATAGTTAATTTTTTGCTTGTGATCGTTGAGCATTTAGATTTTAGACTCGATTTTTCTATGGTATATAATACTCCATTTGGTAAAAAAAATGATATACTGCGTATATGAATACTATACGTGGTCCATGATACATGAGATAAAATAGGAATTACATAGGTCGATAAATTAATATTATTGCCTCATAATGTCTACATTGCGAATATGGTGAAATTACTTCCAGGTTTCAGCCCTTTCGTACAAAAAATTGTCAAGGGCTAAAAGATGGTGTAATTCATGCTATTACTATTCCCTCTATTTTCTTTCTGCAACATCGCAAAAAAAGGGGGGAAAGACGCCTTATAGTCGACCTTTCTGATTTCTTGAAGCCGTCTTTTCAACTTGAATCAATACAGAACCAGAAGGAACCGAAGGCGTGTAACTCTCAAAGGCTGCCATAATGTACATGTATTGTTCTTAGTGATTGCTCGTACAGCTGCATTACTGTGAGGACATTGTATAAACGTAACTCTCCGCAAAGACAATACACGATCAGAACACATGCATTGTGGCATTACATGCATTTTCTAGCTTCGGAAAGAATAACAGGATATTTACCAGTTGTCGAAGTCTGGACTAGTCTCTGTGTTGCGTGATCAGGTACGACTTTAACTGGTTTGAGTCCTCGTGCCATTCTTCCTGCATATTCAAATGCCGAGAGAAACAGACCAATTAAGTACATTAGGAAGACATATAGCTTTTCAAAAACTGCAGCCCTCAAATATACATTCCTCCGTGTTTCAAAAACTGTTCTGCTCAATGATTTCCAAGTAACCTTCCACCCTGACCCTGGTAAAAAACAACAGTAGCTTCTATCATAAATGCCCGGGCTACATGATGCTCGGGCTATGGTCACCGTCTCAATGGAGGACCTAGTCAATCTCTGATATGGAACCAAGTAAGGACAATATAGAGAATAGACATTCTAAGAGCTAGACATGAGGGATATTGGAATAAAATTATATTCACTCAAGAGTAGGGATATTCCAAATTAATCTGTATAAGATGTTTACAGATGGTATTGGCATGCCCCACTCCTCAATTTAACCTCTGCACTCATCACTAGAGAAAGATGGCAACTGCAGCATCGGTTTATGCATGCATGCCCTCACTCAGTTCATTGAGGTTTCTACAAAGCTACGGGATGTAGTATTAAGAGCTTATATGAAATCGGACAAGTTTGAAGGATGGTGTGGCTTTATCAATAAAAATGAATGCCCTCCCCAACTCATTGTGATGCATAATAGCAAGAAAACATCGTGTCATACTTACCAGCACTTTTAGCAGGTAAGTTTGTCCATTCGTATGGGCTTATATTCCGCTGTGATGCCTTAATCAACTCAAGTAGAGCTTCGTTAACCTGTATAAACAATATTATTCATTTTATTCCAAATTCAAATCTGGTAGAATGATAGACAGATCATGCTTGTGAAGTAAGTATAAATGAACATTTGAAACTGCATGGATGAGGAAATCACCTCATATAAAATTCATAAATGTAATGATTTATGTTATATGACAAAAAGACGCCCGAACAGGTCATTTACAAATGTCTGGCTCCTCGAAAGTGGATTGTGCTTATGCAAAAAGATGAAGAGTATACAATATGTACCTCTTCAGTCCTCTCATGACTCACAAGATGTCCTCCATGAAGTTCCACCATTCTGGCACAAGGATGCAACCTCTCGGCCAGGCTTTTCGCATGGCATAACTGAGCAATGATATCGTGCCTATATAATCAGAAAACCACCAGTCAGTGGACTCGGGCAATAGAAAGTTAAATAATCGAGTGTGAGATGATATGTAGAGCTATAGCTCCAATGAGTTACAGTCAATACCTTCCATGGATAACCGATATAAGAAAACCAGCGGAACAAATCAGTTCGATCTCTTTCTGTGTCACATTGTGTGTCCAGCATGCATTAAGCTGCCCATCAAATCCATGACTTGATTGCATGCCTGTTGATGATATACCTTTCACGTATTGCTGAAAATTCAACACGAAGTGAGTTTTAATATTATGACTTGCTCTATTTTGCAGGGTAATTTATACAACACCATTGATCTTCGTGCGAGTTTTGCTCAAACTATATCTCGACTTGCTCTATGCTTTAGCAGAAGTTCTAATAACATACAAATGTCGTCTTCCAGAAGTGTTTTACGTAACTCCAGAAGACGTTGATATTTTTGGCTTCCATATCAATTAATGTGTAAATATATTAACATGAAGTACTTGAGGGCGGAAGTTTCGTTTGTCATCTGTAATTTTTCGCCTAGTAGAAGAACATAAAAGGCAAAACATATAAAGCAATACACCGAATATTAGATGCCCGTGGCACAACGCTTTACCTGGTATAAGATGGCTCTTCTTGTCTGCTTTCCAACATACTCCTCAAGATACTCCTACAAATTATTAAAATGCAAACGCCCATAAATTACATCAATTTTCCAGAAGTACTAAATGAGCAGGATATACTACAATATATTAACAATGTAACATGTCTATCTAAATTTTTCTGGATAGCAGAGTCGCAAATAACATGTGAGATAAAGAAGTGTCCAAGAATATAATCAATATCTATAAGTAAATGCAATTGAGGATTTGATTCCAAAAGGTTGATGAAGAGAAAAAGCTCTACTAATTATCAAAGCAATGAATGACATAACTAACCGTTGAGTAATGGGTATCCAAATCAACAGCTGCCCTTTGTTCAGGAGTTCTCGCCTTCAAAAACCGTAAGGCAATTGATAATGTTGATCCATTTAGCTGCACAAGAAAATAAACCACATTCGTTCTCATTTGTTACTCAGAAACATCAAATGGAGACTCCAATTACAAATTTTGTGCGATCATTTTTCTGCTTCTTACGAAGCCATATACATGGATACACCAATAGATAAAGTATTTGCCTCAACTTCGAAACTAGTAAAGAATGTGGAGCTTTGAATCTGACAAACATCTGCCCTTATGAATTGCTTCACTAAATGAGAAGCGAAGGTGGTTCGACTGATTTCATGCACTGAAGTCATGGGCAAGTATACTTAGTTTTACACGAAGTTTGTTGAGTATATTACATCGTACTAATTTAACTCTGCAACTCAAGACATTTATACCTTAGGTAGACATTGATAACCTCCACCAGTTACATTTAGTAAAGCCAAAGATGAAATTCTATGAGGCACCAAAGCTGCCAATTTACAGGCAATCATTCCTCCTGCATTGAGCAAAAAGACCGGTAGCATGTCAACAGCCGATGATTGTACACCGCACTAAATATGCATCATGAAATATTTCACAGTGGATAGATTCAAGTAATAATACATTAACCAAGTCAAATAAGATGCAGAGAAGGTCATCCTATACAGTCTTTGTGCTATATAATCAAGGAAGGGGAGAAATGGCAAACTTGTAGAGTTGTAGACATGAACCAAGTAAAAGGTGTCAACTACAAATTCAAAGCGACGAACTCACC
The DNA here is from genome assembly GCA_003412495.2 of Echium plantagineum. Lineage (NCBI taxonomy): Eukaryota > Viridiplantae > Streptophyta > Magnoliopsida > Boraginales > Boraginaceae > Echium > Echium plantagineum. The sequence continues at coordinate 8,884,681 of CM016567.1, read as the reverse complement.
CATTGAATGACCAAAGACGTGAGCTTTTCTCCAATTTAAGTGGTTCATTAGCACTATGGCATCTTTTGCCATTATACTCGTCCTGTCCACAAAAATTGAAAGAAACACAATTACCTACTACAAAAAACACCACATTCTAACCAAACAAACGAAGGGTTATCTAGCTAAATGGGGTTATTACGAAAAGATGAAGCTATTCGATCTTATTATATCATCATTCTAGAACTCAGAAAAGTAACACAAAAAATAAGAACCTACGAGGCAATAACAATATAAGGAATCCAACTTTCACATCACAAAACATGAGGAAAAAGCAATTCAAAGAATCAAACTTTACATTACTACAATCATGAAGCATGACAAAACATGAATGATCAGGACATTTCATCTCAAAATTCAGCATATTACAAAAAAGTTCAAGAATTGTTTGAAGAAAGATTCATCTACATTTGACTTACGTGTATTCGGATTTGGTGGTGGGTACAGAGCTCAGACCCATTCCTCTATTATCAAAAGCACAAACCTCCACACCACCACCACTACAATTCTCATCATCCTCAAGACTCCAACCACCGTCCGTGGAGACATCCAAGTTAGGAGTCAACGTCCCAGTCAACCCCTTGATTTGTGGACCCCACGAATCATGAGTCCCAGCCAATCCTAATTAACAACCAAATGAAATCTCATTGCCTCAAATCAATAGAATGAAATACTAGCTACATCCTAATATATATTCTAGTTTAAATTTCGTTAATCAAAATTAACAAACATCTCAAGAAAATGACATGTTGTTACATGTTAAGTTGCATACTATCCAATCCTTTTCCCTAACTTAAACGTGCCCCGAACGGAGAATGGCCATGACTGGCTAAAGATCACTGCCTTCTAAACGTGTCCGGAAAACATTATGACATGTTAATATTAATGCATTACGACATTAAAATTCAAGGATGGTTGGTGCAGAACATAAACACAAAATGTTGGAACAAGCAAAACATGCAAGAAAATGAAATACCAATGATCATGAGGACTTTAACAGGACCCTTTCCATAGGTTTGGTAGAAAATCTTGATCCCATTATTAGCATCTGCGTCTTCACCAGATTGGTATGCACTTACATCACAAAACGGCATTGTTTTTTATTAACCAATTCACAATTAATTATTAATTTCTTTCAAGAAAAATATGGAAAAGAAAGAAGTCTTTGAATTTTCTTATTTTTCCTAAAATGTTGTTGATTTAATGCACAGTACAAT